>VMQQ01000024.1:0-600000 GCA_008121215.1 Drosophila athabasca | reverse complement strand
ATACATGCAAACGAGCAGAACGTAAAACGTTTGCTATCTGTCTCTAGTGCTATTTTCTCTGAGCGGCAAGAGAGAGAAGATGGTCCTTACCTTAGCGGACGAAGATATCTTATTACTAAATTCATGGGGCGCGGTAATACGGGTGTTTGTGGGAGAGAGAATAGAAGTAAGATAACAAGGAATTGCTGAGAGAGCAGTAGGATTAAAGCGAGTATTAAAGAGATAATACAAGCTGGTACTCAAAGGAGTTCGGTGTGAATCGGGACTCACTGCGGTCAACGCACCTAGAAATTCAGGAAGGAGATGATGGGCCCCATTTAAAAATCGTTCACTTTAAATAGTAAAGTAAAATAATCTTACAATTATAGTTAACTATATTGGCGAGATAGGTGTACACGAGAGAATACAGAATACGCCTACTGAATGGACGCGACTTCCACGTTGATTATGTACATCTACATTCATAGCGAATCCCTATCGCTGCAGTATCATATTGAATTTGCCTATGGCCTCGGCCACGTATTTCTCCTTTTCGACCAGCTCGGATTTGAGGAGCGTTCGAAACTGCTGCATATTGGGCATGGTTCGGCAGTCGCGAACGTTGAGCAGTCCCCGGAAAATGGTCTCCCAGGTCTCGCGCTGGAAGTAACGCGGCAAGGCTGTCTTAGGCATCCAAATGCCGCTCGGTTGCCGCTGGGCCACCTCCATGTAGCGGCCAAACAGCAGCACATGCATGACTCCTACCAGACCAAACAAATCTAGCTGATACGTCCACGGGCGATTGGTGCGCATTTCAATGCACTTGAACGATTCATCGTGATGCACATAATTGAATGCCTGATGGGGCGGAAAGAGCTTGGTGTCAATGGCCACGCCAAAATCAATCAGCTGCAGGCTCAGCTCGTTGGGTTGCGCACATAACCTGCATGGAGAGGAGGAATGGTAAGTAAGCGGGAGAGCAGTATGTGAGAATAAGATGCTTACGGTCTCATGACCAGAAAGTTATCCGGCTTAATGTCCGCGTGAATGATGCCCACGGCGTGCAGATGATCCACAATGTCCAGCAGCTGGCAGCTCAAGTGCATCACAACATACTCGTCGAGGTTCTTGTTGGTGTGCTTCTTGATCTTATTGCACACATTGATTAGCGAACCGTGGTCCGAGAGCTCCGAAATGTAGACACTGGAGTTGTTCCCCACCAAGGCATAATCAATGTGCATGAAGGCCTGGATCTGTAAGTAATCGTTGGAAATCAGGGTCTAGCAGGAACTAACAATACACCATTCAGAACACTCACCATTCGGTCGCTGGTGAGGCGACTATGAACCTCCAGGCCTATGTAGAACTCCCAGTAGTTTGTGGGTCGCTCCTGCTTTACGGCCACCTTCTTACCTGATTTGCAGTGTCGTCCGGCGAAGACCGAGCCGTAGGCTCCCTTCCCAATTATCTTCGACACCTCAAATTTCTCGCCGTGCACCTCTATTTGCGTGCCCGGATGCAGTCGCTTGGCATTGCCCACCAGCTGGCAGTGGGGCAGCTTCTCAATGTACATGGAAAAGTCGATGGAGTCCAGCAGCGAGTTGATCAGATCCACATTGAACGGATTCAAATTACTGTCGGCCAGCGTTCCATTCAGCACTGACTGATCCATGTTCGCCTTGGGATGGACAAATTCTTTGTTCGAAGGCGTCTCAAAATCTCCCTGAGCCCAAGAATGGTTCGATTGCTTTGGGGTCAATGGAGTCGTTTTATAATAGATGCTCATCTCTCCCGCCTCTTCATCTGCATCTGCATACACCTTTGCATCCCCGTGAGTCACCTCGAGCCTGGTCGGAACAGCAGCAGGTGGCGGCAAGAGCGTCGAGTTCTTGATCATGCTTATGTTGGTGGCAAACATCTCTGTGGCCGCATTCAGCTCAAAATAGTCGCCAGCCCGCTTGTCCCCACCGGCTACACTCTTCTTGGGGGATTTCCTCAGGGATTTGGACATAGAATCGCTGAGAAACTTCAAAGTGGTAGAGGAGCGTTTGCTTGCAGAAACAGAGGCCGCAACTGGAACGGGCAGCGGTGGAGCACAGACGCTCAGCTCATCCATCAAGGGGGCAGTGCCAAAGGTATCCTGCTTGTCAACGGGATCTTTCGGCAATGGCATCTGCGACTCTGGAATCGTGCAGTCCAAGGCAAAACTGCTGCGTTGGGTAGCACTGGAAGGAGCGACTGGCTCTGGCATGGTCTCATCCAAAAAAATTTCAAACTTCTTTTGCATGGCCGCGGGTTCCGGCTTTGGCATCCCCATCTCCGTGGAGAACGACTCTACCGGCATACCCTGTGTCTCCGGCACAAAGGAAAGGTCTGCCATAAAGGAGTCCGCCAGCTTGCTGATGCTGGGAGCACCTGCCCGTTGGCTACTGGCCATCGCAAAGGAGTTCTTGGCATCCGGCATCACTCGTATGGACTTGCCGAAGAAATCTGGCGTGGTCTGATCGCAGATGCGCTTGGAGCTGGCATTACTTTCCAACGGAGAGCCGATTGTCTTAAACTTTGGCGGCGATTTCCCAAACAGTCCACACAAATCGTCCTCGTCGTCCAGCGTGGGCAATTGGGGAGCCAGGCTCGAGGCAGCAACCGCCGAGCGCTGATGGAGCGAAACTTCCGCCATAGCCGTGGGAAGCCTGGGCAGAGTCTCAGTTTTATCCTCCTGGAAACGGGCAAGAGGCCTCGGTAGGGTCTCGGTCTTGTCCTCCTGGAAGCGCAGGGACTTCATTATCGGCACGCTGGGAGCATTTGGTTCCCAGAGTTCGCGACGCGAAAAATTCCCACCAGACTGTCGCTCGGGCTCCTCGCCAACCGTGGACAGCTCAGAGACACCCAAGCGCTGAAGGCGCGCTGCTGCCGGAGTGCACTCCTCACTCGCACTCCGGCTGGTCAGCGTCGAGGCCGTGTGAGATCCCGGAGAGCTGGATGTGGATGTGATGGTGGACTTGGTCGTCGTGGCCGCCGAGCTGTGGGTGCCGTGTTCCGAGGTCTCCAATATCGTCGAAAGTTGCTTGCGCAGATTCGGCGAGCGGGTCTCTAGTGGGGACTCGACTGAAGCAGCTGCGGGAGAAGTCTCTTCCACAGGGTCCGGTGGCAGATCCTTGAGGACCTTGCCAAATTGGCGCGCTGACGTCTGCTTTTGGGAGCCCTTGGGGGTGCTCACCGCCTGGTTCTTGATGAACATGTTGAACATTTGGGTGGAGCAGGTCTCATCCGCATCAAAGTAGGCACTTTTAGGGGGCTTTAAATTCGACGGCGGCGTCGGATCTTCTGAATCTTGGTATATCTCGATCTTGCGCAGCGGTGGAGCAGGCATCGCAAAGTTATCTTCATTTCCCTTGGGGACGGGAGTGGGATCAGAATCTTCAAAGATTTCAATTATCGGCCCTATTTTCGGCTGCGGTACAACTAGTGGTGGTGGAGACACTGGAGCTACAGCTGCAGCTGCAGCTGCCTCCTGTTCGACGGCATCATCCTCCTCCTGGACCATGGACACTCGTGGTGGCATCATGGATTTCCTGGACGAACCCTGCTGGGCCGGAGGGAAAAAGCTCTTGCGACGCGGCATCTTATTGCCGGGTAGGCATACAGTCTCCTCCATGTCAAAGCTGCCGTGCACCGTTACATTCCGCTTCTCCATCCACTTGGCCGCCAGGAGCTCCTCCGCCTGGTACTCCTGTTGCTCTTCGTCGTTGTAGACCTTGTCAAACACGACCTGCAGACCCTGAACAGGGGGCGGCTTGTAGTACTTGTCCAGATCGTCCAGCGGCTGCGGCTTGGAAACACTAGCAAAATTCGGATAGCGACGCACACCCTTCAAGGTGTTGCCCGTACCCCACCACTCATCGTGGCGTATCACGAACGTGTGCTGGGGATCTCGGCGCTTCAGGAAACAATAGGCGCGGTACTCCTCTGGGGAGAACTCCAGGTTGGGTCGTGGGTACAGCCAGCTCTTGTGGTAGCACGGCAGGCCGTTCGTGTTGGGCTCATCCTCAATGGTTACTGGCGTAATCCAGGCCTCCTGCGGCTTGTTTTTCGGTACAAAGTTGGGCGGAAATTTGAACGGTTTGTCAATGTGGCGCTCGTAGTTGGTGATGGGCGGCAGCTTCTGTTCATCCACGTGTATGTCGAAGGCCAGGTCTGGATGGGCATTGCGACCGAAGATCTTGCCGGGCTTATGAGGCTTGGAGTGGGCCTTGTTCCAAGGCACCGGCTCCTTAAGATTCTCCTGGCCACGGGCTGCGTCGATGATCGAACGTAAGCTGGACTTCACTTCCGGCTCGACAACTGGCGGTGGGACATTGATATCGTTGTTCTCATCGTTGAACACCTCCACATTGCGACCGGCATTTCGCATGCGGCTTGTGCTGGGAGCATCACTCTGGGGAAGATCGCAGTCAGACATACCTTGAGAAGGGGCAGCCTTGAAATCAACACTCACCTGCACCACGCCCGGCATCTGACTCTTGACGGCTGCACCAGTTCGTATACTGCCGACTGTGACGGTGTGGCTGCTTCTCTTACGTTGACCACGCAGCGACTGCAACGCCAGACGACGCTCATTCAGCTCTTGGGTCACGGCATTGGCCTCATCACCATCGGAATAGAGCATGCGTTGAGCAACCGCGTACCCGAAATGCTGATGGGCCTCTTTCAACTCCTCCAGCGGCGCGGCACGGCATTCGAGGCCCAGGCGGAAGATCTCGTCGGCCTTGCGCATGTTGCCGCTCAGGTCGTAGCTGTATGCCCAGGCAATGTAGAAGTCCGCCAGCATTGTGCCGATTCCGCTGTTGTACAGCTGCTGGTAGCACTCGATCTGATCCTCCTGCTTTTCCATCTGAAGACCAAAACATAATTACCCTCAATTATCCTCACGTCTTCAAATGCTTAGCCAAAACTTACGAATTTGATGAAGAGCTTGATGAGCCGTCTGTCCTGTCTGTAGCGTTCGTCCTGCTCGAATTTGGTTAGGCATTGATAGAGGGCCGTCTGCAGTCCAGATCCGGTGCCGCCCGCCGGATAGCTCTGCTCGATCCAGCAGATGTACGTATACCAAGGCTCCAGAGGATCACTGCCTTCGTATGTGTGCACGTCTTTTTCCATTTGCTTGCGTTGCGCCAGCAGCTCCTGGCTTTGTGTGGAGTCCTGGGAGAGGGACGCCTGCAGCAAGCTCACATTGCGACCGCTAGCCAAAGGCTGGATGTTTTCCTTTGCGTTGTCAAAGTCCATCTTAGTTTTTCATTCGTTTCGTTCTCATAAAATTAGGAAACAATGGAACGAACAACACAAACTGTAAATGAAATATACGCGCCGAAATAAATGCTAGGGATGATAAAATTATTTCAGGCTATCGACTATATACTCGATAATGTACAATTCTGTCGTATCGATATTTATACTGTAAGCACCGGTATTCAGTGTAAAAAAAAAAAAAAACGTATTTTGGCAAAGAAATTATCATCAATTTATACGAATTTGTTTTTACTGCAATGACTTTATGAATTATTTTATTCCTATTATTTCAACCTATCGACTACTTTGACCGAAAACTTATAATACTACTCCGCATAACGGTGAAATTCATTTGAAAATAAAGCGAACAAACGCAAATATATTTAAATTGCGTCTGACGATTTTAATAATGCTGTATTTCCATATAGGTAGTACCTCACCAGATTAAGACGATTGAGGAATTTGCAAATTTTTGTGCACTATTGAGTGCCAACTGATGTAAATAATTTTAAATATTAAATTAAGAAAAAAGGGTTAAGCGATTTATTATTTTTCTTTATCAAATATTAATGTAATATTTTAAATTGAATATATTTGGTATTATTCTTAGAAGCCGCTGTTGAAGCTGCCCCGGGTGTCGCATTCGCTGCCGCCGGCTTCGGATCCGCCGCCAAAAGTACTTCTACTGCTTCCTCCAAATGTACTTCCTCCTTCACTGAAATAGTCTCCGCCTCCATTACCATCATTGCCGCCATCAAAGCTGCCTTCTCCTCCTCTATCTGCTCCCCAATTTCCAAATCCTCCTCTGCCACGATAGCCTGCTCCACCTCTATAGCCTGCCCCACCTCTATAGCCTGCTCTGCCACGATAGCCTCCTCTATATCCTCCTCTAGCATCATTTCCAAAGCCTCTTCCATCGCCACCAAAGCCGCCACCTCTACGACCCCCGAATTCTCGCTTGACATAGTTGCCACCGAAATTACTGGAGAAGTTGCCGCCGCGTCCACCATCGAACCCTCCCCCTCCACCAGGGGCCACTCCCTCGAAGCGTCCTCTTTTTGGCGGTCCACCACCGCCACCTCCAAAGCCGGCCGGACGCGTTTGATGCGGCAAGATCCCCGTCTCACGCCTCAGCCCGAAGTCTCCGGCAGTCTGCACACAAATATTCCTGACCACGTCGACCAGCTTGGCGTAGGGCTCCTCCAGCTGGAGCACAGTGTCCGGCTTATCGCAGGCAATCGTGACGAGATCCTCCAGAGCGGGTTTAAGGGCCCCAAGCATGGCCGCATGCTCCGGTTCCATCTCAAAGTTGAGCCAGTTGTCCACGCGAATCAAGTTATTGGGGGCGAGATCGATTTTGCGTGACCCAAAGAGCATCACCTGGAGGGGCGCAACCATCGACAGTTGTTTGCAGGACACAGCGCGAGTGCGGATCTTCTCGCCGAAGACGAAGAACGGGTAGGGGAAGGTGATGGCCAGGTTGCTGCAGTTCACCGAGGTCTTGTGCAGCAGGGCCGCCTTGGACTCGGTGGTCAGCACCTTGCGCTTCTCCTTGTGCACGCAGATGTTGGGATAGAGGCCCGTGCAAAGCAGGGCCAGCGCCGTGTCGAGCACCGGATCTTCTTCATTAGCATGCACCGAGTGCGATATCATGCACTCCTCCGGAAAGCCGGCCTGCTGCATAAGGTCAAGCAATTGCTGCTTGGCATCGAACATCACGTTCATTGTGGACAACTGCAGACCCTTCCAATCGCAGAAGCGGTACTCCTCCTGCTCGCCCTTGTGCTTAGCCTTCTGCCACATCTGGGAGGCCACAATCATGGCCACATGGTCGGAGCACTTGCGCCCGCTCAGGGCTTTCTGGTGGTTGGCCAGACGACGCTGCCCAATGTCCAGGGCAAACACCTCCGAGAAAGTGCTCGAGTAGGAGGCCATGCTTGCGACCAGATCGGTGCATCCAAAGACGGCGCCCAACACCAGCATCTTGCCGAGGCGCGGCTCGATCGGAAGGCGCGCCAGTAGTCGGCCCAGAGGCGTCAGTGCGTCGTTGGCATCCAGGCAGCGCATTTCGCGCAGCAGCACCTCCGCCTCAATCACGGCGTCCACTGGCGGCGGCTCCAGGGCCTTGGACAGAAAGTGATGGATGGCCCCGAGGCGCAGTAGCTTGATCGTCAGAGCCATCTCATGCAGTGGCGTGCGGAACATCTCCGGCGTGAGGTTCTCCTCTAGGGCCTCGAAGCGGGCCCGAGAGCACAGGGTGAAACAGAAGCCGGGCCGCACTCTTCCGGCACGGCCCTTGCGCTGCTCCAGATTGGTTTTGCTGGCCCACACCGTGGCGTAGCTGGTGAGGTTGTTGTGCGAGGTGAACAGCTTCATGCGCGCCTTGCAGATGTCGATCACGAACACGATGTCGTCAATGGTGATCGATGTCTCCGCAATGTTGGTGGCCAAAATGATCTTGGTGACGCCCTCGGGCACCGGCTCAAACACCTTGCGCTGGTCGTCGCGCGGTATCTGCGAGTGGCATGGCAGGATGCGGTACCGGGGGCCGCCAAAGTTGGTCGAGGTCTGAAGGAACTTCATCAGGGCGAATATTAGGTTCCAACCGGGCAGAAAGACGAGAATGGCGCCGGGTATGTTCTTGGACTTAATGTGCAACAGGAGCGATTCGATCAGCTCGAAACTGACATCCGACTCGGAGAGCATGGCCATGGCGTTGCGCGTCTGCTGCGAGTACTTGTCCTCGCAGATCTTGTTGCAGTTCGTCTCCCCCTCCTCCTTGTTCTCGCTGAGCATCATTCGCTCCTCGTCGTCGGCCTCCTTGCGCTTGCGACGCGACTCCAATGAGGGCACAAAGCCCGTCATCTGGAGCACGTCTTCCAAGAAGAACTGCTGAACGGGGAAGGCTCTGCCCGGCACCTCCAACACGGGACAATCCCCAAAGTACTTGGAGAACAGAGTGGTGTCAATGGTGGCCGACATAAGGATGACTGATGGGATGAAATTAGAAATTTGAAAAAAGCCTTTCTACAAAGCATCTGGATACGCACCATGCAATTCGGGATAGGTGGCCACCATGTCTCGCAAAATGACCAACAGGAAGTCACTGTTCACGTCCCTCTCGTGTATCTCATCCACAATGATGTGCGAGACGCCGCGCAAGCCCGCCTCTAGCTTGCGGAGGAGCACGCCCACGGTGCAGAAGAGGATGGCGCCGTAGGGTCGGGGAAAAGCTGACTCAAAGCGCACCGAGTAGCCAACGGCGTCGCCCAGTTCCTCGCAGCGCTCGCGGGCCACCCGCTCAGCCACCGAAATCGCCGAGATGCGACGCGGCTGGGTTACGTAGATGTTGGCGTAGCCGCCTTGCCCGGACGAGATGTAGTCGTCGAGGATGTATTGAGCTATTTGGGTGGTCTTGCCGCAGCCGGTGTTGCCGCGTATGATCACCACGGGGTTATCGTTGATCGCGCTCAGTATCTCCGAGCGCATGGCCGCGATGGGTAGCTTGTCGCGAAAGTCGAGAAACTGCTGGTACTCGGCATCGTTGTGGCGTCGATCTAGGATAGTCCGTTCGAAGGCTAGGGAGAGGTCATCGATGGAGGCGGTGGCCAACTCGCCCTCATCAATGTTGCAGGCATGCCATGTGTTCCAGTTGGGCATGGGCGGTGCCCACGGAATCACAGCGCACTCCTGACGCTTCTCGCTCTCATGCTGTGAGTCCAGAAGGTTGCTCTGTATCTGTGGAGGCGTAGAGGCAGTGCCAAACCCTTGTCAATCATTTTCTCGCATAATTTCAGAGACTACTTACAATCAGGGGAATGGGTGCACCGTCTGGCTCCACTTTGATATTGCGTGGATTAACCACGGGCAGATCCAGCATCTTGATCACATCGTCTATTTCGTTGACCAGCTCTGGCGCCAGCCGGATGGGGTAAGGCTTCAGCTCCTCCTCCTTCTTCTTTTTGAGCGTTCCGCTGAAGGCCTCGATGACCTTCAGATGGAAGAGCTGGCGCACCAGAGACAAGGCGCACGACTTGCTGGCCGACTTCTTGTTGGAGCCCGTCTCCCTGGCCGTCACCTTGCGCTTGAGGGCCGTCACGAAAATCGACAGCTCTGCCATGAAGCTCCTAAATTGAGGCGGGCAAAGGTGTTAGGGGTTCCTCCTATTCTCGCTATAGACATGCCACTTACCGGCAGGATTGATCACAATAAACCAGCTGTGCGCTACCGTGGACAGAGCTCTCTCAGAGCTTCAGAGCGATGTGGTACTCAATTGAAGGCCGAAATCGTCGAAATCGCGACTGTGTGCCCATGCCCATGCTTGCGTTCCGGATATGCGTTCTATATTCGCCTTGCACGCGGGTCCGTTGCACTTACAGACCTCATGCAAGGCTGCGCCCAGAACGCAGTTGATTAATGTCTCGTACCACGTCGCTCTGCCGGCTCTCGGCTCCTCACGAATTGCGCACAGCGTATCAAGACTACTGGCTGCGTTCCAGTCTTGGACAAGAAATGTATTCCAAATCCAGAACGCAGCTTTTCAAAAAAAAAAACACAACAACAAAACAAAATGCAGTGGTGCTTTCCACATACCTAGCATGGTCCGGCCCCACCGGGGTGTACTTGTAGTCGTCGCGAATGTTATTCGCTTGCTTGTACATGTTCAGGCGATCCTTGGCGTTCTCGATGGTCCAGTTGCCATGGATGGCGGCATTCACGTCGATGGACTCCGCCTCGTTCATGTCCTTCTGCTCCTGCACATGGTCAATGATGTTAAAGCGATCGTGACCGGCACCGCCACCGCCGCCGTCAGCATGATCTAGGGGACGGTACGCTTCGCCAAGGTCCTGTGGTCCCGATTCGTTGCCGAAGACGCGATGCCCGCTTCCGCCAGCACCATCGCCATGCGACGGAGTTCTTCCCGGTGCCGGAGCACCCCCATCCCCTGGCACATCAGTGGCATTGAGTTTGCCGATGCGCACCAGATAATTGATGTAATCGCGACAGGCGTTCTTCTCGGCATCCTTCTTGTTGGTTGAATTTCCCACACCGATATAGGGGGTCTGCTCGACACGCACTTCGCACAGGAAACGCTGGCGATTCTTTGGTCCTACAAATACCAATTGCAACGCAAAATCAAAACCGAGGGACGCAAGCGTCAGAAGCCGGGTGGTTGGCTCAAATTTTTTATCTCCACTCTTACCCGTTTGACGCACTTCCAGCTTTGGTTCTGTGCGAGTTTTTGCACAAAACTGGAAAAGAAAAGACTTGATATCCATCTTTTATCTTCGAAAACTGTTTAATTAATTATTTATTGTGTAAAACAGTTTTTTGCTAATTTTCTTTTCGCCGGGATACGCTGTAGGGTTGCAAAACCATCAATTGTAATCGATGGCGCCAATAGTTGTAAATACGATAGGTCGCTGCATAGACTAGTCTTGAAGTGTAGTTTTATGTGGTATTTTTAGTAATATAAATACCATTCAATCAGAGTGTTCCGCAATGCCAACATATTACATTTCCATACTCAGGACTGTTTGACCCTTCCGCTCTCATTGAGAAGGAAGATCAGATCATTTTCAGACTTGTACGAATCTAAATAATGGAACATTTTATTTTAAACCACAGTTGTGATTATTGTTTTGAAAATAGTACCCCAAGTTCCGCCTATTGCACAAAAATACCGATATTTTTTAAACCTATACCATACTGTGCATCGATAAATAGAGTTGAAAGACTCCTCTCCACATCTACGATAACACCGTAAAACAATAAAAAATATATCTTGTAGAATATGTTTCATCTATCACGTAAAATTTTCGATTTTCGTTGGTATTTTTCTTATGGTATATACTGGTATTATTTTCAAAATTACCGCCACGCTCATACTTTGAACCCGAAAATGAGTAAAAGAGCGCGTCTACTACTACTTCTAATACTTTTTGGGCTCGACACTACTATTTTTGGGATCGACACTATTATTTTTGGATTGAGCCAAAAAAAAGGTATGGATAACGGGTAAATTCAGCAAGGGAGGGCAGGCCTGCCCGCACGTCATGGAAATCAGGTGGGGTGGATTTTACCTTGCAGGCCTTGCATTTTCTGGGCCGTCCATACCCTCTTTTTCCTCAGCAAGGGGAATTTTATAAACTACCCTTCTATGGAAGAGTATAAGGTTATTTATAAAATGTTTGTCCAACGAACGCAATAACTGATTTTATGAACCTTTGATTTGTATGTTTAGTAGGTATGCAAAATAAACTCCACTTATAATCTTCCGACTGATACCAAATATGTATATCGGGATCGAAACCTACGAGAATATATATACGGGAATCTAATTAAATACATGAAAAGGTCAAAAGCATTTCAATACGAGAAAAATTAATGACTACTTAGATTAGAAAACAGTATTTTTAACATCAATTCAGAAGTAGGGTACACAAATTGTCCATACACCGTGAAAATGTTTTTGCAATGTATCCAATGTGTAGTTACCGTGTAGTTGCATTTAAGAAAAGGGACTTATTTGTTGACCTTTCCAGCTTAAACCTTATTTTAGACCGAATCCAATAGGCGCATTTTTTTTTAATTGGTCGGTCTTGTAGACAATTGATTAATCAATCATATAAAGTTATGTGTTCAGGCCTGAGGGTCCTAGTTAGCTAGTTATATTAAACAGAATATCAAAATCGAGGAATATGTTATATTTTTGGTATATTGCAGTATATTTTGAGGTCAGACCGTATATTTTATTGGGACTTTGTGAGGGGTTTTGAGGAGGGATTTGATTGCGGCAGCATCATCCCAACAATTTCCTTTTTCACCGCAACAATTTCCCTTACTGTAAATGCTCACTTACGTTGCTTACGTTACATTCCATGCTCACCTACGTATGTTACCGTTAGCAACATTTTTTTGAATGGGCCAGCAACATGTGCCCCGATATTAGCCATATTGTCCCACAACATTTGAGCGGAATTAGAAACATTTTCTTAGGACCTGGATATTATAGAATTTAGGAAAAGTTTGTTTTACTAGGCACCAATTATTGCAGAAACTAGTCAGTATCTATCTCAGAAAATTGTATGGTTTTTGGTCTATTTATAAAGACTAAAAATGGGTGTCGGGATCGATATGTTATTATTAATATATTAATCAAATGCATTATTGGGTCAAAAAATGTAAAGATGTGCAAAATACAATATTAAATACGTTTAAAAGCAGTTGGAAAAAAATAATTTTAACATTAATCAAATGGAAAAGGGTATACGTATGTCCATACCAACGGTTTAGTTTCCAAATGACGTGACATTCCATGCTCACTTACGTTTTCTTACGTCGCATGTCAGCTCACTTAAGTTTTGTAAACGTTATTTTATAATCAATCCAACCAAAAGAAGTCCTTAACATTAGCCTGTCTTGTAGAAAATTGTTTTATCTATTGTATAAAACTATGTGTTCAGGTCTGAGGGTCCTAGTTAGCTAGCAATATTAGTCGGAATATCAAAAGCGAGGAATATGAGTTTCGAAAATTTTCAAAATTACCGCCACATCACCAAATATACTTTGTTATCGATGTTTTGTTGCATGATCGTTTCGAACTCATACCGTGAGAGTAAAAGAGAGTAAGAGCTCATACATGAACGCGTAAATGAGAAAAAGAGCGCGTCCAGTGTCAAACCGATCGGTTCGACACAACATTTTGGTTTGAGCTTGGGTTGAGCCAAAAAAGGTATGGATAACGGGTAAATTTAGCCAAGGGAAATTTCACGGCTCGCCCGATTTTCACCCTACCCGAAAAAATCCCCGACAGTTGGGTGGATTTTACCTTGCAGGCCATGCATTTTCTGGGCCGTTTTGCCTGTTGTCCATACCCGACATTTTCCGAAGAGCCTCAGCAATTTCCCAGGGAAAAATATTATAAACTTCCCAGGCTGGCGAGGATTTTATACAGCGCGCGGATTTGAAATGAGCAAGGGAGTTACTAAAATAGTAGATAAATTGCTGAAATCAAAGTAATCTGTTTCAGGGGAGATCAGTTATTCGATTATGTTACCTTTTTACTATAATTTATGGGTTTCCTTCCAAGGCGTAGCCCCAACACTTATAGCCCAAATTATAGTGAACAAATAAAACAATAGCCCCCAAAACAATTAACTTCGACACGAGCGTTACAGAGTGTTGCCACCCAGCCATTGTAAAATGGTTAAATCTATTATTTGCGGCCATAAACTGCAATATTATGCTTTCTTACGTCGCATGTCATGCTCACTCAAGTTTTATCAACGTTATGTGATAAACAATCCAACCAAACGAAGTCCTTAAAATTAACTGGTCTTGTAGAAAATTGTTTTATCAAATGTATAAAATTATGTGTTCAGGCCTGAGGGTCCTAGTTGGCTAGTAATATTAAACGGAATCTCAAATTACAAAAAAAATTTTCGACCAGAGCCGATTAAAATCATATCGATTAAATTTAGGGGTGTCTGGCAAAAAAATCGATGTTTGAAAAAACTATCGATGTGTGCAGTTAACATCGATGTTTCTCCATCTCAATCTTACAACAACGCGACGAAAAAGAGGCCAATAATTAAGTTAAAAATGTGAACGCGAATGCTCAAACAGCTGAAAAATAGTGCGTGAATGTGTCCCAATAGTTAATCTGTGTGTTTCTACTGTTTCCAATGCGTCAGCGACGTCACAATGCGTTGTGTTGATTGCTAGCCAACTCCAGCATCACATATACACACATACACGCACACACACGAGTGCAATTGTAGATAAAAGTAAGAAAATACATACGTAGACATGCATGGTAACCGTCGTGTGTGTAAGCATTTAAATTAGTTAGTCCATCCATCGAAAGGAAAACACGAATACAATTACACAAGTCGGGAGTCGCCACCGAGTTGCACTGCACCGCACCGCAGAGAAACGGAGACAGAGCGAGAGAGAGTGACCAAGAGAGAGAGCGAGCGAGAGCGGAGCGATAAGTGCCAACACCCAGTGCTGGATCTCCAGCGAACAAATAAACAATAAAAAAACGGCGCGAGGGGCACGGGCACTGGCACTGGCACGGGCACGGGTGCAGTGAAAGTAACAGTAAACGTAATCGCAACAAGCTGCAATTTGGCTTCCATTCATTGCATTTAACACGGAAAACGCACGCACCGACAGGGGACTCTTCCTCCTCCTCCGCAACGCAACGCAACGCAACCATGGGCAACTGTCTAACCACACAGAAGGGGGAGACGGACAAAGTGAATGTCGATCGCATCAAGCTGGAGGATCCGGGCACGGCGATTGGTGTGGTGGGTGTGCCGCAGATAGCCATGCCCATCGGCCAGCCGCCGGAGCAGGTTCGTCCCGTACCGCAGATACCCGAGAGCGATCCAGCGAATGCCAATGCCAAGATATTCGTCGCCCTCTACGACTACGATGCCCGCACCGACGAGGATCTGAGCTTCCGCAAGGGAGAGCATTTGGAGATATTGAATGACACACAGGTGAGTGACTCAATCGCACATGTATACGTATATGCTATGCGTATATATGTATATACGGGCGAGAATGTGTGGGTGTGTGTGTGCCGATGAAATGTTTGTATTTCTGATAACGGTAGTTGTTGTGATACCCCCTACTCGAAGGGGACAAAGGCATATGCACTCACTGTGGGGGGGAACAAGCCAATCAAAGGGATATCAGATATATTATTTCCTAAAAGGATCATCAGAAAGGGACCCCTAATCTGCCAGAACTCCTTGGCCAGAATCGGGTTACTTATTGGGCTCCCCATGGGCTTTCGAGTGATAAGAGGTAGCAGATATCGCAGATGTCTAATCCGATTCCATTTGTGTGCTATCGCTGCACATCGATGATTGGAATCTGAAATGAAAACACCTCTTTTAATTATGGCATTTAATTGCTCAATTCGTGAGACATGAAAACTGGCGGCCACGAATCAGCAACCATGGATGGGGTCTTAGGTTTTCAGTTTTCAGTTTTGCAATCAGTTTGCGGCAGATGCGGATTCCATTCGAAAGCTTTCGCGGCAGAGCTTTGCTTTAATGCTTTGTTTCGACAATCATTTGTATTTATACACGATTTTCCATTCGCTTATCGGCGGGGCTTGCCCCCCCGACTTTCCCCCGGCTGAAAAGCCAATGTGCTCCCTCGCCATCGATGCGTCATGGCATGCCCATGCCGGACCCGAATTGGCCCTACAATAATTTCAAACTTTTCCCCCCCCCTTACCACTCCCTCACTTCTTTTCAATGTCGCCAACTTTTTTACTCGTAAATATCTTTCATTTTGAGAGGAGGAAGCACCAGACTGGCACTTGCCAGCAGCAGCAAAGCCAGAATGCAGCTGGAGCCACCACCAGTGGCTGGAGGGTACTTCGAACTGGGATAAGCTATGATTATTCATTGTCATTAAAGTTAATTCTGTTGAGTATTTGCTACGGACTATAACCATTATTGTAACACATAAATATAAACATTAAATGGGATTTTGGATGATTTACTTGCACTATTTTCCTCTCCAAAGGATTCGTTTGAAAACTCTAAAAAAATTCAGCTTAATCATCGGATGTACGGAAGAAATGTATGACTATTTATTCCATGACTCAAATTTGAATAGCACAGGAAAGGGTATTTGTTCTCGCAGAAGCAGCAGCAGCAGTTTTCGCAGCTGTAACTCCACTTGAACTCCACCAGACGGAGGGCACAGACACCCAGACATAGACAACTCTGTTGGCATTGAGTAAACAAAAGTAAGATAGTTGGAATTTTTGAACGAATTCTATGATTAGCCCCCGGCGGAGGTCGCCGCCCCACGCCCCACGCCCATTCGTTTGAGAATCGTTTCTATTGTGACATAAGTGGCAGCCGAAGGAAGGGGTTGGTTGGCTGACCAGAAATATTCGTCTCGTGAATATTTAAAGACTTTACGTCAACATAGCCATGACCACCTTACGGCGGAGGATCCCGGCGCTAAATGCATGACGTCCGCCTCTGGCCGCTGGCCAAGAGTTGCACAGCGTCCCGTCCCGTCCCCTACTCTCCTCTGGCAATGGAAGCGCCAGAATCCGAACGATTCTCTCTCATAAAAGTTCTGTAATTTCTGAGATCCAATTAAAGGCGCATCAAGGCAATGAAGATGCTCGCTGCTGCTGCTGCTGCTGTCACCATCGACATCGTCATTACCATCATCTGCGTGGTGTATGCCATAGCAGCAGTTCCATGGCTGCCGCTTCCGGTGGTTCTCCAACTGTGGCATCGTTTAATTAAAGTACCGCGCAGCAGAGCCACACAGCAGACAGACAGACAGCGACAACACACAAAATATGTACAAAATGTTGTACATCATAATACTCGTATTGTAAACACATACATACATACATACATACATATGTACATACATAAAAGAACACGCTGGCCGGCTGGTGGCTTCCTTTTGTAAACATGTTGTACTCTAACTAGAGGGTAGCATGATGTTGATCACAGATGAAAGCAATGCATTCGCCCATAAACTACTTTGTATATGTTTTCCACAGTTTTTCCTGTTTCGTTTTCTAACACTGCACTACGCAGGTCCTTCCATGATGAAATCTTAAACAATATTGAGCGTGTTCTCTTGTCAAACGACTATTATTATATGTATGTATGTATAAGAGATCTAGGAGGCTTCTTTTGTAGAATTTTGGATGATCCAAACATGTTAAAATGTTTCATGTGGCCCTTAACCGAATAAACACATATCATTCTTTGTTATTAGCTGTTTAAAGATACTATGTAGGATGTAGATGTAGTTTTCAACAAGTTAAACTTGGTTCATAATAACATCTCATTCGGATAACTCTATCATGTGGTGTAGGGTATATAAACTTCGCGTCGATCAGATCGATATTTCTTGCATTTTTTTCGCCGTCTTCTTTTGCTCCGTCCCAACGCCATGCATAGAAATCAAAATTGTATGTAAAATAATAAAAAAATACTTTATGGGTGTGCCGGGGGAAGGGGTTCTCTTTATCGTTTGTCTCTTCATTGTCAACGGATTCTCCTATGTCTCTGTCTCTCTCTCTCTCTCTCTCTCTCTCTCTCTCTACATAATAGACGGGGGAGAGACGCTTTCATACTTTAACACCCGCTCTGGCAAATTGCAGTTAAACTGCGCCAGCGCCCTGCACTGCCTATACCCTGTACCCTAACCTATACCCACGGATATAATCTCTTTTTGGCCAAATCTTTGCAACGAAGTACATCTATTTCGTAAGAAATTATCGCCCTGTAGCCAAGTCTTTGCTATACATTGATTTTGTATTGCTTACGAAGGGTATCAAATACTTCGGCACCGTCTAGCCTAAACGAAGTTGACTCGTTTTGCCCTGCTTCTGCAGCGGCGCGGGGGAAACCCTTCAAGGATGCACTCGACTTGCCGGCCGTCGCCCCAGAAAAATGCATGTAAAAGTTGTTTTGTTCATCAGCCTCCTTAGCCGGAGATTATGCAGCCCGTCGCACCTCTCGAGCTTGGGCCTGGTAAAAAGTTTTCGCTCCCCTTCCCCCACCCGGAATATTAGTACTTGTTGCGGTGGTGTGGATTGTGGGGAGGCCTTATGGACGGATGTTTCCTTGTTTCCTGCCATGGAAAATTTTCTGGAATTTGCTTTAAAGCTTTACTACAAATTGTATGAAAAAGTTACGAAACAAATGAACACGAAGGGAATTTCCCGAATTTAAAGAATGTAATTGAATCCTTAATCGGGGGCACAGATTCTCACTGTTTCTCCACACATATTAATCACTTTTTATTGGGTGCTTTTCGTACGAATAATATTCCCATTTTACAGGCCAGGCTTTGGCATAGAACATAGAACATAGAACATTGATAATACATCTCTAAAGAATGGAGTAGCCATTGCTCCCAGTTGGGTTCCTAGTTGGGTTCCAACTACATTCCATTATAAACATTTCTCTCACGTATACGTGAGCGGCAGCGCACTATGCACTGTGCACATACGAGTGGAGTTTGCCGATCGCTGAAGCTTCACAGAAGCTTCTGACACCACAAATCGGAGACCAAGCGAAAGCTTGACTCGAAAGTGTCAAAGCTCCCGTCAATGACTTCTATTTCACTTTCCTTTCCGCAAAGAAAGCGTGGCTAAGAGCGCGCTACGAGTGTCTGACCGAAGAGCATGGGGCAAGAGGAAAGAAATCACTTAAAATTTCAGTGGAATTCAATTGGAATCGAAGATTACGAAATGCACTTGCCGGCTGGAAGAGGCTGGGCTGGGATGGGTTGGGTTTGAATTGGGGATAGGGGATCCATAAGTAAATCACAGCGCAACAAATAAACAATGAACCCTAAAAGTGTCTGTTCATTGACCTTACACCAGACAAACGAAACATAATCATCATCATCATCGACAACACAGCGGGACGGGGTCTAATCATAGCTGCCAATGGCAGGGGCAATATGGATAGATTTGTGGCTGTGGCAGGGGCAGCACAAATAACAGCACTCGGCGCTTATCAGAGAGACAGCAGACTCGAATCGAATCGACTCTCCTCCCACTGCAATTTATGACTGATGTATAAACTATTTATGTTGTTTGCCGTTAAGTTTTTGTGTTGAATGCGAATGTGAGTGTATACACACACGAGTATACATATGAATATTCAGACACCTGAGACCCAAAGTGCTGCACAAATTTGGCAAAAGCAAGTTTCTGCGGTTGCCTCTGTTGTGGTGGTTGTTCGGGCCGAAAACCAGACAGACATGGAAAGCGCGTAACCAGCCAGCTCCACATGGCCAGAGCCAGAGCCAACCACGCGAGCGAATGAATAAAGTTTAATTTAATTTTCGTCTCTTTTCCTTTTCGCTCTTTTTGCAACACTCGACTGTGAATGTGAATGTGAATGCGAATGCGAGTGTGAGTGCGAGTGTGAGTTTAAGTGATTGTCTGAGTATCGGTGTGAATGGGGGATTGCACGAAAGGCAGTCGAATACGTTATAAAAGCTATCTGCAACCTGCCTCCCGCCTCCCACTGATAGCAGGAGTGTTTGATATATTGAACTACAAGATGTGTCACAAATCGTTCTGCAACCTGAGAAGCGCAGACCTTTACTTTCTTTTACAGTAGTTTTGAGGGGAAAACTACAGATTTCCATTTCATACCATGAGACTGCTGTCCGCACCGTATGAACACTTTCCCGACCACACTGAAAGATAATTACCATTTGTGGTCATCGTGTAACCTGTTTTCCCTCAAATCCATCATCAAAAATCAACAGCTGTTGCTGTGTGAATCTTTCAACTCTGCCGTTTTCCAGCGAATTTCCTAATCACCCTGAACATCAGGGCATTTCAAATGTGATAAGAAATACTATAATTTGCCAGGCGTTGCATTTAATTAAACAATGTTTCCTGTTTTTGTTTACAACAGGGCGACTGGTGGCTGGCGCGCAGCAAGAAGACCCGATCGGAGGGCTACATACCCTCGAACTATGTGGCCAAACTGAAGTCCATCGAAGCAGAACCGTAAGTGCTAGTTAAATTTTGTATTTTTAATAAATATTAATATATTAAGTTGTCCATCGATTGGCCACTAGAAGGCCTGGTCATTACCCCCACACAGTTCGTATGAATGTAGGGCCAGACCAATCCAGAAGCGGTTAGAGACGCTTCAGTTTGTGGCAACATCTGTCAGCAGTGCAGCTGAATCAGTGTTGATACCCGTCTACCAGTGATATCTTTCGAAGAACTGTGGCATTCGTTGGGGCAAAACTATGTTATCCAACACGCACAGCTGATTAGATTAGCCAACTTATTACTTTAGAGTTTCGATTGTTATCGATAATCTCTGCTGCTGTGCTATCACCAGAAACCAAACAAAAGAAGCTACTTATTTCTCTGTGCAGTGGGGTGCAAATATTTAGTCCAAAAAGAAATTATTTTATATTTAGTTTACTATTATTATAAATAACAAAGTGGTAACAAATAAAATAAAAAAAAAATACAAATAAAAGTTTAAAAAATAAATACAAAAAATAATATGAATAAAACAAGCATTATGCTTGTTTAAAGCAAAATATAAAAAATATATTCAGTCGTTTCTGTAGGTAATCTTAAAGAAATAAATAAAGATATTTCTATATCCTAATGTTAACAGCCAACTGGTTATTTACGACATTTAAGAGCATGACTTGTTCGCTGACCCTTGACCCTTTTATTTTTATAATCAAAATGCCAATTTCATAATACGAATAATGCCAAGATATCGTTCATTTTGACCCACAGTGAATGTTTTCTACATATCTTACATACATACTACACGACAATGTACACACACATTTTACATGCATTCTGACCAAATGCCCAAAAGTATGCTTCGCTTTCTGATCAATTGACCAGCAGCAAACGTTGTGCTTGCGGAATTCTAGCCCCCCTTCCCCACCCCTCAACCACTGTGGATTGTCGGGTGCCAGGCTCATGAGAAAGGAGTCATAATAAGGAAACTCTCTGCCCCCCTCTCGTGCCCCGCTATTGGCTCGAAATGCCAAACGACTTGGAAGAGTTTTAAAAACTTTATGAACGGATATGAAAGAGAATGTGAAATAATTTGATTAAAATCAATATTGAATTATATTATTTATTTAACTGTGTATAGTGTGTATATAAAGCCTTGTTTTTGCATATTTTAAATGTATGAACCCTATTTATATAAAGGTAATAGTTTTTTAGGTGTAAAACATATGCATGCTGGCTTCCATGATTGATTTGCCTTTCACTATGCTTGGCTGCAGTTTGTTTTGTCTCTGGCTATGTTGCTGGGGCAACACATTTCAAATGTTTCGTGTGCCACATGCATATTCATAAATATATGCTCACTATAGCCGCCTCCACGTCCCTTTACATAGGAGTTATGTACAAATGTGTGTATGTATGTATTTGTGAAATTTCGATGATGGAATTTCTTTTGTGCCAAAAACTATGTCGCCTCAATAAACATATTTTGTGTCGAAAGTTCATTGACTTGTACCTGAATTTCGATATTATAGATACAAATATAGGACGTACCTACTGAGAACTAGGTACCTCCTGCTGTTGCTTTCTGTGGCATTGCAATTTCTCTATCCTCTTGAGGTGATACCTTGATTTGGCAGTTAAATCACGATAATTAGTCAGCAGTGCGCCTCGTTAACAAATTGAATTGTTCGATTTGCTGGAACACGATTTGTCGACTCTCTGACGTGAGCTTGACCGACCGATCAGCCCCTAAGCCCTTGCCATAGGCAATTAACATCAGCATTTTACGATCAGCCTCAGGGGTACACCATACACCACACACACATCCATATACATATGATTTGATAGCTACACAGTTACATTTGATCGAGCTAGGGAGCTCGATTACAATCACACGCGACATCGAATTACGCTGCTGTTTGGCTTGGAATATATTTATTTATTTGTTTATGGTTTGCTGTTTGGACAAATGTTCAAATGTTCTGTTTCATTCACCGCGGTTAGTAGACAATTAAGCTCCGCTTTCCGATCCGAGTCTGAAGCAGGGCGTGAGTGGCTCTGAGTCAGTGTCAAGTGCTTTAAACTTGACCCAATTCCGAGACAAGACTCTTAATGGAAGTCGTCTAGGAAGTGTCTTGGGGCCACGATTTCGATTTCGGCCTCCGAAATGCCAGAGAAATGCTTTCCACATCAGCGAAATGAAACTTAATGGAACAAAATCTTCAGAAAAATGGAAAAAGAAAAGAAACGGACGGCTGCATAAATTAAAAGAGTGGAATCTGGCCCTGTGGCTGGGTCTGGAACTGGGTCTGGGTCTGCGTCTGGAACTGCTCTTTGGGGCGTAGGGAAAAGTTCAAAAACCGGTAAATCGAACGAAAATAAAAATAAATATCATTGAAGTCATTAATTAAATTTATCTTTTCGTGGTCTTGGGCCGTAACTGTAAATATGTATAGCACTCGAGAAGCTTCGATCCAGTCACAGATCAAGAGAGAGAGAGAGAGAGAGCTTTTAGAGGCTCGCTTTGGCCATTCCACAGGTGCATAAAAATGCATTTCATGTACAGTTTCCTAATGGGCCTTCAAGGCCATCGATGGTGTTGAGGCTGGGGCGGCCCCACCCGACCCCAGCAAATGCTGATATTATTTTAACCCAATTTTGGGGCCAATTGTTATCCGCTCGCCTTGGACTCGCTCTCCAAAGTCAGTGTGCATAAATCAGTATTTACCCAGAGACCAGTAGGCAGTCGCCAGCCGTGGAGCCGTGAAACTGTAATCAGCTCTCGTGTAATTTCTTTTATTTATTTGCACTCCAATAAATACTGTGCCCCTCATTTAACTGTGCTTTCTTCTTTCTTCGCCTTAAGGATACCCACTTACCCACTCGTTTAATTTTTCTGAGAAGTCCCCCTTTCGGTCGTTGGTCGTTGGTCGATTGTCGTCAGAGTTTTCTGGTTTTCTGATTTTGTTTTCGTTTTCTGTTGGTCATTGCACAACACTTAAGCGACTCTTAATATCTCGTCCGCTTTGGGAGGCTTTATTTTACACACCTGGTTATGCATTCTGTGTGCACAGTGATACAGTGCGTTTCAAAGCTGCATAGTTTGAGGATGTTACTGTAGTAACGCTGCAAGATACCAGAGAGCCATCTCTAGCCTGGGATCAGAAGGCACACTCTCTCAAGAGAGAGAACGATGCTCGCGAGTGTCGCGTCTGAGGTGAATTTAGTAATAAGGTGACGTCGAGGACCATCCTTCAATCTGTCTCTGCATAGCAAACGTTTTATGACAGACGGATGGTCCTCGAAGGAGAGCAGATGTGGTGATGCGTCTACGCTTCTATTGCCCAGAAGGAGTCTCTTAACTTCAACTCGAGGCATCGGTTGACCCACAGTTACGAAACGCACTGTCCACTGCGATTTGTTAATCGACAACTTCCGCATTGTCACGCGACCGAATCGAAAGAAAACTTTCCTATGCATAAATGCATATTTATGGGATATTCGTCGCCGATGAAGCCCATTGCTAAACGATGGCCAAGCGGACAACTTTTCCTCCACTCCAGAGCTCTGGGGCTCTGCGTCTCTGCAGTCTCTGCAAAGTAGGTCATTGGACAGAAGGGATAGTGACGGCAATGACGTCAATGAGTGTCGATGATGGCTCACCGTTTACAGGGAATTCGCCCGAGACGAGGTTAACTGTGGGCTTTAATTCGAGTGAATTTTGTCGGACTGTGCGCTGTCGGAGAGGGGAAATACCCTGGACAGAGATGTTTACTTCCGCCGGTGCACAGCGCTGGACAGCTGGGAAAAATGCGTATGAATGAGATAAGATGAGGTAAGGTGGCTTAATTTGCAAACTATTTGCCAATGTGCTAAACGTTTTAGCCGTAAATTCACTATTGGCCATTATCTGGCCACATAAATCGCCAATAATATGCACTGATGTCCCACTGTACCGCCTGACTGTCAATGAGCCAATGATAGGGAGAGAGGCACAGAGGCACAGAGATATGTATTATGCGACCAGCATTCACATCCAAATCGGAAGTTCTCGCAGCTCATTGAACCTGAAAAGTGTTTGGAATCGAAATTCAATAATAATAAACACCATCGATCGATTCATAATTCCCGGAGCAGAGCCACCCAGTAACCCAACCCCTTCCACGTGTCTTAGTTTTTACACCCCGCACCGCTCTGTCCCGCTCTCATAAATCACTCGAAAATAGAATCAACAAATTCGCAAAAACAAATTGAATTTTATCGAGTGCTTAGCAGGCGTCGGGCGTTTCAATTGAAATGCAAAACTCAGTCAATTGCAGGCTAAAAATCGAAATTAAAATTTGTAGTGGAACAGTTTTGATTTGCTTTGCTTTGCTTTGATACTATTGCGAGTATACATATACGTATGTCCGGACAAATGATTATTTTCCTTTCTGTTTCGGTTTGTTTTTGTTTGCATTTGATGTGAGCTGCTGAGCCTCATCTTCCGGCACGGAAGACGACACCAGACGCCGGCCGTCCCGTTCCGTTCCAAACCGATTCGATCGTTGTTGTCGCAGCGAAATTTATCGCCGCTTGAGCCCAGTTTGGGTTTTTGATTCTGTTTCGATTTTGGCGAATTTCAATGTCAGTGGCACTAATTCATTGTGTGCATATTGATTTGGTCGAGAGATGCTCGAGCGAGCATTAGCTCCCCCGCATTGCGATTCACATACAGTGAATAATTAAATAAATAATACGAATAATATTAGCAATCTTTGATGTTTGAAAATAGTTTAGTTTTGTTCTATTTCTTGTGTGTGAAAGATAGTTCCAAAGATAATAGAAGGATTAAGCTTTCCAGCTAAACAGCTGCAAATAGAGAAAATCTCTGTCAACCGAAAATAGTTTATTAATACTAGAGCTAAACTCTCTAATAGGGTCTAGTACAACCCACCAATAAGTATTATCTATTTAGGTTTATTACTTTAAACTACTCGTCTTTATTGCTTGTTTTTTGGTCGTTCGGCTACCATTGATTGACTGCTCTCCATCTGTAATGGTGAGCTCATCTCTGCCTCTCACTGCGAAGATTTGTTGACATACTACTATCCTCCTTACAGGCTGTCACACGTTCGATCGAATAACGAATCGATTCCTTCCCTCAGATTCGAATCACCCCGAATCACAACGAGAGGGCTGAATCGCTGAATCGAATACCGAATCCCACCGAATCGTTTCGGTTGATTCATACCGATTCTCCTACTCATTGTACTTATTTCATACGAATATCAATTGGATTGTGGACTGGCACAAATCCTGTGAATGGAATGGTCAAAATACTTTCCATTTAACCAAAATACATATACAGTATATTTTTTGGATTCCTTTGATGGAACTGTCCGTTGCTGTTGTTGGGTTGCAATTGTTATTGAACATGACACCAGAAAATGTCATTGAACCCAACGTCAACAAAGAGAGAAGAGCAGAGAAGAGGAGAGGAGAAGGCGATGGAGGAAGGGTTAGGCAATTGTTATACTGGGCCACATGCATATACGTACACTCGTATCGGGGCTGCGTGTCAGACTTTTTCATAAAACCATTTTCTATATGCATGAAGTGCGGATTTAATTCGGCGTTTCTTTTTTTTGATTCATGTGACGTGTGACGTACGAGTATCCCTCGATTATGTGGCATGTTAAACAATGTTCAATAGAAGACAATTGTTTAAACAATTTGTCAGAGCAGCGCAGAAACAGCAGCAGCAGAAGATACGGTGCCCGGGCAATGCTCTTGGGGAAGGTCGGTCGAGCGGTACTTCAAAAAACAGTTTCAAATATTGAAACAGTCATATCCAAATAACGATAGCACACAGCAACTAACAGTACATTAGCTGATCTGATTTGAACGGGATTTGTGATTGTAATTGCCCAAAAGTTGCACAGGAAGCAGCCGCCTAATCGAGCATTAATTATCTGATCTGATCTGCTCTGAGTGCAAATTTATGCACTGCTAATGCACTGAATCTGAATTCCAATCAAGTTTAAGTTTTGAATGTCGCTAAAAAGTGTTGTAGATGTAGAAAGAGAATGACAAGACAGCACACTGGAAGAAAAAGGATAGACATATGGAGTAGTGTTGGTAACCGTCGACCAGATGCAACGTCACACTAAGTTTTGTAGGAGAGAGAGAGAGAAAGGAGCTGTCTAGAGATGGCACAACTCAGTCTATCGATAGACTCGTCTATGACAGTTCTCCCATCTGATATTTGTTCCGTATAAAATATTTGTGGAGTTCGTGTAGAAGGATGCGTCGCAATCGGTACGACAACGACTGCGCTGTGTTCAGTCCGCAGGGTAGGATCTTCCAGGTGGAGTACGCCATGGAGGCGGTGAAGCAGGGCACGACGGCCACAGTGGGCCTCACCAGCAAGGAGTACACGGTGCTGGTGTCCCTCCACGGGCCATCGGTAGCCGATCCGTTGGCCTTCCCGCAGCGCAAGATCATGTCCGTGCATCCGGAGCTGGGAATGGCCTTCGCGGGACTCGTGCCAGATGCCCAGATCCTTCACAAGCACCTGTACACCCAGTGCCTCATGTACAAGCTCTCGTACATCGGGGAGATGCCCGTCGCCCGACTGATGACCGACCTGGGCGTCAAGATGCAGGCCCACACGAACCGCTACGGCCGCCGTCCCTTCGGGGTGGGTCTCCTGGTGGCGGGCTACGACAACCACGGGACGCACCTCTACCAGGCGATGCCCTCGGCGGCTGTGATCAAGTGCAGGGCCACGGCCATCGGGGCCCGTTCCCAACTGGCTCTCCGCTACCTGGAGCGCCACGGGGGCGCTTTTGAGTCCTGCTCCAAGGAGCAGTTGATCTGCCACGGCATTCAGGCCATCCGCGGACCCCAGGGGCAAGAACCGAACCTCGAGATAATGCTGGCCATCGTCGGGGCAGGGGAGGAGTTCAAAATCTACGATGCATTAGAGACTCAAAGGTACATCGAGATGTCGAAGCACTTCTACGAAGAGGCGTCTTCTGTTGACGCATTCCCAGGAGAGGAGGACGAGGAGGATCTCGTGGAGCAGAGTTCCAGCGGCACTTAATGTGGCAGCAACACTCACCTACAGCTACACTTGTATTGCCACACTCTTTGCCCTATTAAATATGCTCACAAATTATATCAAATACGAGTCAAATGCGAGTCTTAACCCGACAAAACGCTCGCATTTGGATCCGGAAATGATATAAATATACAAATACTTTTCAATTGCGATCATTTTGTGGGACTCTGGCAAAAGATACGTTCGCTGGTTTGCTGGGTAGTTTAAGGACTGACTCTCTTTGGTGTATAAGTTAAAGAATCCATAAGATTACAAAGTTATGTATCTACAGACTGAGTGTCGCGCCACTTGTGCCGTTACTCTTCCAAGCAATATTATAGAATTCTATGGTTCTTAGGGGAAATACTGGTAATGATTGGTTGCTTGAAGACAAACAGCGTTCAACTGAACGGAAAAATGGATACATACCGGGAATTAATGTCAATTAAAGATCACCTGCTTAAAAAAAGTTAGAGCATTTAACGCAGCATTATGTTTTCTTTAGTTGGGATTGTTTCTACTATTTTTTAATAATAAATATTAACGACTAGTTTTTGATATTTTTTAAACTTCTGCTTACCTAATGTTCTGTATTGTCTCTTCTTTATCTATTTCCAGGTAAGTCAACAGCTACCACTGATATTAATAGAGTATAGTAGTGCCCCCGCTTGCCTGTACTCCGGAGTACAGTACCGATTTAAGCGGGTAATCTGAGCCACATTCAATCGAGTGGCTTTGAAGCTTGGTTTGTACAAATTTTAACAGAATCTGTATACATATGTATAACATATAGAAGTACATATATAGTTTATGCACATGTCTGCGTCCCAGGTGTCTGCGCAGATGCCATAAATTTTCGTGTGAAACGTGTCTTCTGCTGACTGTCCATGGTCCCGCCTGGATTACGGACGGAGTACGATGGAGGGAGTACCCATTAATATTCCCTAGACCCTGCCTGTACAGAGCTACAATATTTCGTGTATTAATGGAGTGTATTGTAGTTGTAGTTGTAGTGTTCTTTGCGTTGGCATTCCCTATCAATGACGAGTTCAATGGCGTTCACAAGAACCGATCCGATCCCCCCGATGACGATCGGTGGCATTTGGGAACGCATAATTTGATTGCCAGTGACGCGACACCAGGCTGTATTTATTTTTGTTTTTATAAACAAATGAATACAAGTTGACATTTTGTCAGTAAACAGCAACAGCAGCGGAAAGCTAATTATTTTCAACTCTCGATTTGATCTTTGCAATCAACGCACTTTCTGACTAATTGCTGCTCGTCGTCGTCGCTCGTAATTCATCTTGGCGGAGACTTAAGAGAGAGACAGAGAGAGAGGCCTGCTGAGCGATCAGCTGTTTCCACGAACCACTTCTTTGGCTCCCAGAGAGCTTTAAGAGCTGCCAGACAGAAAGAGCGCTCGCGCAAGAGAGAGAGAGAGGCTCAAATGACGGCCGCAACAGGTGTGCTTGTGTGTGTGTGTGTGCGTATCTGTGTGCGCACACGACCAAGCGGTTAAAACCTTTCTATAAAAATTTCATAAACGTATCAGTTGTCTGCGAAGCGGTACTCGAAACGGACGTCCAAACGGAAGACGGGACGCGCTCAAATCGGTTCGGAAATCGAATATCGCCCATGAGCTACAATAAATAGATATACATATATAATCGGGATACCCCTACCAAGAAAACATATAGGAAAGCGTTTTTCCCACAGTTTCCTCGTTGCGTTCCTCGATTGTGATCGCGCAACGTAACCGAAGCACGAAAACTCGTTGCACGCCAGCGACGAACGACGCATGCGCGGCGGCAGTTGGTGGCATACTTCTAACAGTCAGTGCTTCCTTTGTTCAGTGTTTTGTGTGCCTCATTGTGTGATATGGAGCAGCAGCAGCAACATAACTGCCACATCTAAAAAGGTAGACGTCTTGAGGCAATGTGCAACATCACGCATGCCCCCCTCCCAAGGAGGAAGAGAGCAGAGCAGCGCCCATTGGCAGCGCAGAACTTTCTATTTTCTTTACTGTTTCGTGTGTCTTTCGCTGACTATTCGCTCAATACAAAATGTAGCATACATATTTCATAAGAGAATTCCTTATAATTATATAATGAATGCATGTGCCCCAAACCCAACCACTTCACCTTCAGACATGGCCAAAGTCCTACCTCCCCTCCCCTCCTCCTACTCCTCCACAGCATTTTGAGTGGACTTTATCGTTTGCTATGTGCTAAAATGCACAATTTCTACCTGTAAAAAAGCCACTAAAGAATAATGATATATGTCGAGTGTCGTACGTACATACATACATATGACATATAGAGTGTCTATAGGGGTCTGTCGGGGTCTGTGAATTGTGTGAATTTACCTTAGTTAATGCCCGTTTTGGGATTGGATTGTGTGGTTTTTTTTTTAGTGTCGACTCTCAAGACAGAAGCCCCCTGATATCTACTTGGACTTACGTGACTCGAACGAATTGCACTATTTTGCACATAGACCACTACTTACTATAGTATTCTTGGCCCCAAAAGCTGCCCAAAGTGTTCTTAAGAGCTTTGACTTGAACTCTCTTCTATGCCCTCTGACTTTGCCTTTGTCTCGCTCTGCCCTCTGCCATTTACCGTCGTTCCTTTACCTGTTGTGTCTCTCGCTATCTCTTTTCCGCTTTTCTGTCTTCTCTTTTGCGCCATGGAGCACCATGGCCGCAGATTTCCTGTACCATGAGTCACACACTCGTATGGCTGGCAACTGAATGTGGCAGATACAGATACAAAATATATTCAGTTGAAAACACATGAAAATTGCTTGAGAGCGTAGAGAGAGACAGAGAGAGAGAGAGAGAGCATCAAAAGCTCATTGTTTCTTCTTGTGGATTGCGGGCTTTGTGGCCCCCGCTTTATTGTTGCCATTGCAATATGCAACCTTTGCCGCCTCCACTCATTGTTTTCAGCCATTGTAGTGCTCTTCCTTATAACTGTATACCCTACAAAGACTATAGAATATAGATCGGAATGAGTCAGATACAAGTCCAGCCAGGAAATGCAGCATTTCCATTTCAATCTTTTGGTAATTTCCCAAAAATTAAGCTCAATTCTTGGATCTCAATTCCATGGCAAACCGAACGGGTTTTTGAGTGGATTTCCAAAAAAATATACTTGGGGTTTTTTTATTCGTATATTTTGTTGTTTCTTTTTGCCATTCATTGATTTCCATTGAAAATCGGTTTCGAATGTTTCGCTAGATCCGATCCTCTTGAGGTTTGAGTATCCTCTGGCTTTCGATCATTTTCGATCGTTGGATCTATTCTAAATAGAATTTCGGCATTAATTATATTTGGTTACCGTTCCGTGAACTCTCTTTTATTTTGTTTTAGATGTTTTTTTGATGGCTTTAATTTCGCCATAGAGAAGGGACGGTACGGGATGGGACGGGGCGGGACGGGACGGTGGTAAATGGAATGGAATGGCACAGAGATAATACTAAATTTAGTCGCTGCTGCTCTCGTTACCATTGTGCAATGACCTAAATCATGGACACAAAATCAGAGTCGAGCTCATTTTTGGACTTTTTTTTTTTTTGTTGGCTGGTTTTGGATGGTTTTTTCTTTTTTTTTTGCTGGCCAAAAAGCTTACTATTCATTTGCACATAAATGGGCAGCAGTGGCACGCGGACCTGGAACTTGGCTTTGACTTGGACTTGGGGACAGCCTCGATGGGCAGTCCGATGGTCGATTGTCGATGTTTGGTTTTTAGGGGATAAAGTTTCGGTTTCTTTTTGTTTCTGTGGAGAAAGTACACCTCTTTCTCTAGCTAATTAGCAGACCAGTATGTATGTGTGTGTGTGTGTGTGTGTGTGCCTTGTGTCTTTTGTTGTCGTTTCATAATTCGCCAGCAACAAATGCTTGGCAACAAATGTTGCAGCAAACATTCGAGCCATTCCGTTGGCAACACCTAAAAAAAAATAAAAGGTTTGGCTTCGCCACTTGGCGAACGACAAAGATACAAACAAACAAGCGGCAGTGGAAACCGGTTCAAATTGGGTCGTAGTACTTTTGAGTGCAATTGTTACCTTTTCTTGTTGTTGTTGTTGTTGTCAGCACTCGTCGAGTCCACTCCGCACTCTGCAACTCATTATAGCCGCTATTATGTTGGCTCTTGTTTCGGTTTTCTTGGCACGCGCTGAAACACGCCGAAACAGCAGATATCCAATCCAATCCAATCGAATCGAATCCAATCCAAAACCCACTCCCACACACACACACCACATAAACCCATGCTCCGATGAGCGCTCCATTATTTTGTAATGGACAAATGATTCGATTCGGTTAGCATAGGTCAGGCGTAGACATCGGGCCCCCCCCCGAGCCACCACGGACCCTTTGAGGCCTTCCGCGGGGGTAACCTTGCCGTTTCTTCTACCTTGCAGACTTTGGCATGGCAGCGGCAGCGCTTGCCGATCAGCGATTAGTGATCGCATTTTGCATACTTCCATTGTCTTTCGACAATAGCCTTAACATCAAAGTCGTGTCTACTTTGCTGCTTTATATATGTATGTAGATCTATATCTATTTATTAGCATAAGAATAACGGTTATTGCACTGTGAACAATTATCGATGGAATTCTCTCCATTGCAGTGGAGAACTGCCTGCCGCTTGCTGCTGTTCGGGCTGAAAGCAACGTCACGGTAGACAATACAAGTACTACCCTATATACTATATAGCATATATAGTATATATAGTATATGTATTTTATATGTAGTAGATCCATGCTTTATGGTGCTTTCAATCTCCTTTCGGAGATCTGAGACCCAGACGGGTTCAACTGGTTTTTGTTGGTCAGGCGCTGTTATTATCATTTCTTGTGTCAAGCAGCTGTTTATTTATTTAAATAATATTAACTATATGTACTTCTTGTTCCAACACACTGATATCTCAATGGGATGGGAGGGGGAAATACAGGAAGGTTATTCCTGCTCCCAACTGCCGTAAGACTAAGACTTATAGATACGATCATATGTAGATCAGTTTATCCATCGATTTATATCCCACAAAAGTTTGTCCTGAAAGAGTGTACAGTGTTTCACATGAGTGTATTGCACAATCTTTTAGGAAATTCTCCTCAACGATCTCTCCTCAGTTCTTCGAATCTTGGGAAAGAAAAAAAAACACAAAAAACTGTTACGCCTTGATGCAATTTATTTATGATGTGTAGGTATTTTTTTTTTATGTTTTCGTTGTTGTCTTTTTCGCTTCTGCGGTTTGCTGCTGTTGACATTGACATTTGCTGAGGCTGACAATACACCGACGCACCCATCGTACCAGTCGATCAGTCGAGCCATCAGCCGTAGGGTGCCATGAGTGGGGCTGGGCATCCATTTGTCTGCAGGATGTCCAGCTGAATGCCTCCTGGGAGTGGAGAGTGGAGATTGGAGAGCGGGTAGCTACCGTTGTGTCTCGAGTGGTCGGTCGGCCTCTTTGTCGGCTCGCCATCAGCAGCCATAGAGCGTGGCTCTGAACTTCTCTCAAGTCCAAGAGCAAGATCCGTAGCAGCCTTGGCCACACACACACACGCACAGACAGATCGTCTGCGGAATGTGTATGAAGCCGAGTTCAATGGTCAATGGTCGACGGCAGCAGCACCTTCGCTCCGCCTGGGGTCAGTGACTAATAGACATGGATGACATAATGTTTGGCAATTATCTCAAGTGAAGCTCAAGACAGCCCCCACAAGTAACCATCAAATTTTCCATCAAGTGTTACGTATTCCGTTTAAGCCGACGTCAAATAAACAGCAGACTCCGTCTCCATTTGGGAGCATCCTCTGTCCAAGATCAGTCGCTCTACACCTTCATCCACTCTCCATACCATGCCGATTCCGATCGGATCTACGGATCCATTCGGATCATTCCATCACATGCAAATGCCATAAAACACTGTGGCATATAATGTTTGTTTCATGCACACGCCGGCAATTTGTTTGAATTTGTTTTGTGCGTTTTTTGGTTTGAAATTTATTCCACCCCCCACCCACACACGAGCCCCCAATCCAAGTCCCCCGTTTTCAAGGCTGAATCGAGAATCCAAATAAAAGCAAAACAAAACGTTGTAATTTACATAAATCAATATCAGATCGGTTTTCGGTTTATGCATAATTCTCGGAGGGACGATTAGACCGACTTCCAAAAACATGAACCGGAATTGAATTCCTCTCTAAATATAGATCTGATATCTATATAGCCATTCCAGCGAAAGAAACGAAACAGTAAAGCGTAGAACAGCTGCCATGTGCTGTCTGCTCCCATCCCCTCATCTCGGGCTGAATCATACCCCAGGTTGTACTCAAGCTCAAGCCTTTTTCTCTTCTAACAGCCGCTGATCCTGCCCTAACCAGCTTAGATCCTGTCCAGCATAGACATACAGGAGCTACAGCATGACGGCCATGCCCGTGGTATGGTGCACCGATCCCAATTCGGTGAACAACAAGCCCACGGCCTTCGCCCTGCACGGCATCCAGCTGCAGGGCAACGTGACGGAGAAGCAGGTTCACGCCCTGCGGGAGCTGGTGAACGCCGCCGCCGAAGGACGCCTCATCCTGCCCTCGGACGGCACATTCACGCTCCTCGACAGCGGCCTGAGCATCGAGAGCTCGATAGTGGCCGATGGACAACGGGGACGAGGACTGGGACTGAAGCAGGAGAGCGCCCCCAATCCCAGCGAGTCCACAGAGTCCCCAAAGAATGCCAAGAACACGTACATCCTGATGCCCGTGAGCAAGGCATCGCCAACGTCGACGTCGACGACAGGAGCGATGGGTGCTGCCAGCGCGGGACAGCCCGAGGCCATTGCTGCGGCAGCGGCCAAGCTGGAGTTCCTGCTGGAGCCCAAGTACTCGCCATCGCCGCCTGCCTCCTCCGATTCGGAGGCCATGGAGGCCATGACCATGGAGGGGGGTGTTGAAGCCGCCGGTGGCGAGATTCTGTACGAGTTCCTCTGCTGCGCCAAGTGTATGAATGAGCAGCGAACGGGGCAAGGCGGCACCTGCAGCGGGCGACGTCTGCAGCGGTATCTGCGGAGCTGCCGAGGGAGGAGTGCCAGCGACTATGAGCCGGTCAATGACCCGACGGGGACGTGGCAGTTACAGCTAGATCCTGTCTGCAGCATTGCCAGCCGGTATGCCCGTCGCCAGCACCACCAGCAGCACAGGCACAGGCCGCATGGGACCGTCTCGACGGGGATAGCACGTAATCGGCCCAATCGCCACCACAAATTACCGATTCACAGTGTTAAAATCTTTCATAATCGCAGCAGTTGCACGCCAGCGTCAGCGGCAGTCACAGTCACAGGCCCTCTGGGAGCATGCAATGTGGGCGGGGGCCAAGAGGTGTCGCCAATTCCGATGCCCAGCCCCAGCCCCAGCCCCAATCGCAGTCGCATTCCCAGCCATAGCTCCAAGCCAGCGACTAGAGCGAGCGACGGCAATGAAGCGTTTAGTTTGTCACCGACAGCGGCGCGATCTACATCGTTGACAGTAGCAGCCGCAGCAGCAGTAGCTACGGCAGCAGCGACAGCACTCACTTTTCCCCTCTACGCAGTGGTTAACAAAAATCGCGAATCGTCGACGGAGTGGGAAATGCCCACTGTGCTGGCCGTTGTGCCCGAGGAGGCACCGCAGGGCGGCGGCCCCTCTGTTATCGTGCGCGATTTGATCAGCTTCGATGACGATCAGGAGCAGCAGCAGCAGCAGCAGTCGGTGGCCGGAGGAGGAAGCAGACAGGCCGATGACTGTGATAGCCCCAATGTCGACCTTCTGTGTGCCCCGAACGAGGAGGATGTCCTGCTCGCCCTGCTTGTGACGCCACCGCCCACACCGCCCAAACCGGGCTCGCCCGTCAGCCACAATTCGAGCCGCAAGACCAGCTTCGACTCCATCAGCACCATCAGTTCCATGGACTCGGGCTTCATGGAGATGCAGAACAAATTGGCAGAACAATTGGCAGCGGCAGCAGCAGCAGCGGCCACAACAGGGGGATCTGCCACAGTGGCAGCATCGTCGAGTGGCGAGAAGATCGCTCGTCGCAACTACAAGGAATGTCTGACGCAGTCGCGGAATCGTCGCAAATCCTACGAGGAGTTCAAAGCCATGTTTGTTGAACCTGCAACTGCAGCAGCAGCAGCAGCGGCGGCGGCGTCGGAAGCAGTAGCCACATTGCCACTGTTCATGCCCCAAGTATCATCGATGGCTGCGGCAGATGACGCAACAGCCAGCAACACTGTGATCCCAACAGCAGCAACAACAGCAACGCTTGCCTCCATTTCAGAACAAGAAACCACAAGCGAGAGAGGCGAGAAACCGGATTGTGCAAACGAGTTTGCCACCAGCGACGCTGTCCCAGGCCCCAGCAGCAGCAGCAGCTCCAGATCCTCCCCCATGGCCCCCGATGAAATGGATACCGGAGATGGCGACTGTAAGGGCGATGCCGATGGGTGTCTAACAGCAACAGCAACCGAAACCACAGCAGCAGCAGCAGCAGCATCAAAAGCGGGAGCAACAGTCAACAGCACCACCACAGAGGCAATGCGAAAGAATTCGGATTTTCTATCGCAAATTCTCGATCATCAATTTGCGGCCAAGGAGCGGGCCAAGGCGCACAAGCGGCGCACATCGTACGAAGAATTCAAGCGATTGGTTAGCGAAATCGAGCCCCTGGAATGTCTGGACACAGTCGCAGTTATGGGCACACCCACATCCCCAGTGCCCGTGCCCGTGCCAGACCCAGCCGCAGCCCCAGCCCCAGCCACAGCCACAGCTGCGGTGGTGGCACCAGCAACAGCCACGTCACCGCTGAAGCGACAGAACTCGAGGCAGCGCAAGAGCTTTGCCAGCTACTTTCTGCCCCGCCGACACTCGACCAAAGAACCGAACAAGTCCGGAGATAAGGAGAACAGAGGCACGGAGATGAATGTACCCGCCGTCGCCGCTGGAACGGCAGAAGGCAAACAGCTGCAGGCGTACGCCAAGCTGCCCGGCAGAACCAGCGGCTCCAGCTGCAGTGCCAGCAGCTCCCACTCCCACTCCAACTGCGACTCCAACTACAGGCGGAACTTCAAGATCTACGACAAGCTAGTGTACGGCACCATCTACGATATCATTCAGCGGAAGAACGACATCTACCAGCTGACGTACCAGAAGTACGACAAGTACATGACCTACGGCACCATCTACGAGATCCTGCACCACCGCAAGTCCTCGCAGGACGGCGGCTGCTCCCTCGGCGGGTGGCAGCGCAAGAGCCTCAGCTCCATACTGGAGAGCAAATCGAGCGACGTCATCTACGACATCATCCAGAAGAGGGAGCGCGAGAAGCAGCGTCAGCAGCGAGCCCTCGACTCCTGCCAGGGCTCCGCCTCCTCCACTGTCCAGTCCGTCCTGTCCACAAGTGGCCACAAATACGGCACCATCTACGACATTCTGCAGGGAGAGAAGCTGGATGCCAGCGATGCAACGGACAGCAGGCGGCCAATGGCCGCCAAGCCAACGCGCTTCGTGGTCAGCCATGTGGAGGAGCAGCCCCAGGAGCAGGAGCAGACGCCGCGGCGAGAGCCAGAGCCGGCCAAGAGCCCAGAGACTCCCAGTGCCACAGAGAGTCTACCCAGCGCGGAGACAGGGAAGCCGGCCAGCAAGCCCAAAAAGATGCGACGTCTGTCCAACATCCTCAGCTACAGCAGATCCTGTGCGGCAGGCAGTGGGCAGGAGGAACCAGATGGAACGGCAGCGACCCAACAGCAGGGGGAGGCCAAGCAGAAGCGCAGCCAGGCCAAGCGGAGGATCGGTGTGACGAATCTGCTCCTGCCGCTGGACTCCGAGGAGCTCTACACGCGCATCATAGCCCAGCAGAGGCGCGAGAACAGAGCCCATCTCCAGAGCGACAGCGAGGCGGAGACCAGGACGGACCAGGGCCAGGGCAGCTGCTCCCTGATGAAGTCCAGCTCCCTGGATGCCATCTCCATGTCGGTGGCCTGCTCCCCACTTGCCACGCCACTGCCGTCGCCGCCTCGTCCTCGCCGCAGCCTCAAGCAGCACCGGTGCCTGCAACGCGGTCAGGGCCAGGAGCAGCAGCAGCGCCAGCAGAGGCACCAGCTGGCACTGGTGAAGAAGCACTCCCTGGACAACTGCCTGCAGGCAGCAGCGGGAGCGGGAGCGGGATCGGAGTCACACCACCAGAAGCAGCCACTGCGTCGCTGGTCTAACCAGAGCCCGCTCCGGTGCACCTGCCTCGCCCTCGAGGAGGATCTGCCCAGCCACCAGTGCACTTGCCCACTTCCGCTGACTGCCATTGAGAAGTCGCGATCGCTGCCCGTTGCGCTTACCCTCCTCCACTCCTCCCCGCATACGTGTCCAAACTTAAACTGCGATCAAATCCCCACACAAACAACGACAAAAACATCAACGACGACGACGACAGCGGCCAAGAAAGGCAAATCGCGTCGACTTTCGGAATTTACGCGCGGTGAATTTTTAAATGAAAAATCGTAAGTTTAGCCTCCCAGACACCCCAACACCCCCCCCCCCCCCCCCCTGTCTACCTATTACATATATCCCCCCCCACCCATTAATTTATTTATGATTAGAGACGCTGCACGAATTATCCATCATTTTGGGGGAATTTTCAATGTGGAATTTGTGGTATTTTGGGGAGAGATGGAATCTAAGCCCGTCTTAGGATTAATTCTTGGTATGGTATGGTATGGTATCCGCCCTCCGTCTGGAGAGCATGTGGTATCCAAAAATGTTTCCACTGCATCTTGAAATTCGCAAAACAAACGCAGCTTCAAGGCCAAAGCGACTTCAAATTGGTTCAGACGTTGAAATTTGCATATCAATGCCTGAACACACAGATACATACATACAACATGTACCTTTGTATAGCCCATACACGTGCTGGCCCTAGAGTCGAGAAGAGGCCAAAAGTAAATGGCCAAAAGCACTCGTACTCTCCCCGAAAGAGAAGTGGAAACAAACCCACATCCAAACATTGAAACATTAAAAAATGTGTCGAACAGTGTTTGTGTATCGTTTAATTAACGAAATTTACAACAAAACAAAAACCAACAACAGAAAGAAACAAAAAATGAAAGAAGGAAGGAAAAATAGTCACGACTCTCCTCCATCGTCCATCGTCCATCGTCTGATCCATTAATGAACTTCTTCGGACAGCAAATGAGCGGGGTAAAACGGTAAATGCTATAGTCCGAAGTACCAGCGAGACAGAGACAACACCACCAACATCACGTACCGTACCGTACCGTACCCATAGGTGTATGTGTGTGTGTCTGTCTTTGGAGTGGTGTGGCGTTTATTTGATAGTCAAATATTTTGCAGGTTAATAACGTTGGGACGTGCCCGAGCGCCGTCTCTCTTTCGCTCTCTCTCTCTCTGCTGCTCTCTCCCTATTCTTTTACTCTCTTTCAATCCGATTACAGCACTCTCGAAGCATAATGACCGAAAAAAAACAGAGTTTTAAAAACAGATGTAACCGTGGGCAGCGATAGCAGAAAGAGCAGGAGCGAAGATAATATTCGCTCTCCGTCTGGCCCTTGTGTTCTTGGTTTCCCTCTCCACAGCTCTGACTCGCTGCCCACAGATATTTCAATTATTTCAATTATTCATCCACTCTGGTTCTGCTCGGAGCCCCTTGTTATTGTCAATAGCTTTGGCATTACTCATCTCTGTTGACGGTTTTCCCCCCACAGCAAAAGTGCCAGAGATGGGGTTAGGGTGCGAGATTTAACGACAAATATATGTACCTTACGATACCCTCTACTATTCTATCAGAATAACAGATTCAGATCATTTCCAGTAGTGGATTGGCGTCACATGTTTACCCCTAATGTGGACATTTCCATGTTTTGGAACAGGGCTTTGCAATCCTACCTCCTATCCTACCAATGACAGTAATTTGCGTGCCTTTTGTTTCGCCATAGATGATATGGTAGTACTCCAGAACGTAGGGTTATCAATTGGCTTGCCCTGCCCCCCCACACAAACTAAAAAGTCATTAGCAGAGCCACAGAACGCCACCCACCGCCCCTTTTTGGCGTGCCAGAATGCATTTTCGTTTCTATACATAATAGAAAATAGAAACAATACATATGTACATACTGTACATACTGTACATATGTACATAGTACATATGTATGTGGATTTCTGTTGACTGAACCCGACCCACGGCAACAGAATATCGCCTGGGTGCGGTGTGGAGCATTGTTTGCGTCCCCGTTTAGCAAGCCCCAGAAACAGAAACAGAGCCAGAGCCACCCATCCCATCCCTCTGATGATCCAGAGTCGATCATTAGCCGTTCGTTCGTTCCTTTGGGTTTATATAAGCAGAATGCTAGCACGTTGCAAATGCAACAGATGATGATGACATGCCTCATCCGAAATTAAGTATACGTAGTAGATTCTAGACCCTGGCAATTACTATTTCGAGTCCTCCCAAGCGGAAAGTCGTCGTCCCACCCCCCCTACCCAAGCGGCCCCCCTCGGAGAGAACAGTCGTCTGCGATCATGTCATATGGATAATGGATGTGACATTGAATTGTTTTTGAATTATTTATTAATCAATGCAATGCTGATTTCAATCAATTTTCCCCAGCGAAATTGTCTCGAGAATTTGCCGAAAGTATTCCACTCCACCGCATCCCGCCCCCGCCCCCAAATTGCAGTTGCGTGCTGCCCGATTGATGAGATGGGAATCAGATATTCATATTCAGTTAAAAGTTAAGTGGAAAGTTTCTGAAAAGGCTGCAATTGTAGCCGGAACTTGATAATTTCTTTGGTCCGATGGCATTTTCTATTTGCGCATTTTCACTGCTCTTTCTGGCTCTTTCTGCTGATCGTAAAAGGAATTGGAGTCGGAGCTGTTGGCGATTCTAAACCGAGACTTTTGCCCGAAGCCGAAGGCCTAAACTAAATCTATTGCCCTGCCCTGCCCCTCCCCGCCACGCCCCTGGCCAGATGAGACCCGACCCGACCAGTCCTGTCCATATTTATTTTTAGATGCACCACGGAACTGGTTCCCAGCTGAACGCTGAACGTTGCACGTTGCACGGTCTACACTGCATGTCTGCATTGATTTCCACGGCAGTGTGTCCGAGTGTGGCAACTGTGGATTTTGCTGTGTTGGGCATCCTGTCCAGCGGCTGCGGCTACTGGCTGCTGGCTGCTGCCTCCTGGCTGCCTGCTCCGATCTGACTCAATTAAATTGATCTCCGTCCAGCAAAAAAAGAAAAAAAAAAAGAAATACTGCATTTGAGCAGGCACATTGTTATTATTCCATCTCTCCATCTATGCAGCGCCATCGCCAACTCCAACTCCATCTCTCTCTCTGCTTATTTAACCAACATATCCCGCCTCTGGCCTCTGGCTTCTGTCTTTGGCTATGAAGTTGCATTGGAAACTCAATTCGCTGCAATTGGCGCCATTCAGCAATTATGTGTGTGGCTTGGAGGCCTGTTCCTGGCTTGGTTTGGTTTGGTTGGGTTTTATAAATAGACACACACCAAGCCACCATACCATACCCTGCTGTATACCATGTTGTATGTGGTCCACAACTGTCAATTGGTAAGTGCGTGTCCAAGGCCTATGATTGGACAGGAAACGAACTGCAATTTGAGCAATAGATGGATGGACAGTGCACATGCACGTACAAACTGGTAGATATCGATGGGCTTTTATAGATAAATAGAACAACTCTTGTATCCATGGGGAACCAGAGAGGCAGATTATACAATCAGTAACCAAACAACAGATGCCAGATGCAATCCCAGTGTGCCATAGATTCCGCCATCTGTGGGATATTATCATTATCAATAAATATTACCAGAATAGTGGGATGCGATGGCTTTTTTCTCTGTCCCAATGTTTGCACAATTCGCATTGCAGTTTCCGTATGAATCAGGTGCATGATCTGCCCCAGACGATCCACTAATTTACAGCTGAAAGCACAAATAGTATGTACATATATATATAGTATATATACATATACATATACATTGGTCGCTCGTCAAATGTTATTCCAGATTCTTTATAATTTTTATTTCAGTTTTGAAAAGTTTCAGTTTTCTAGGGAAAAAACGAAACCAGTTGCGGCGATGCGTTGACAAAATAAATATTTGGGGGAAAAATAAATGTCTGTGGCATGCGGCATGCGGCGGATGTGTTGCAGGCACAGCACAGCAGCCAATTATAGAGAAAGTGACAGTGGCAGCTGAGTTGCACCTGCCGCTGGCTCCATGTTTTGGACAACAACAACAAAAATGTTACTCCAATTAATATGCCACAGAGCGGGGAGAGCAGATCGTGTGGCATGCAAACCAGGAATCGGTCTCCATGATGAAATTACTAGTTATTGGCTTTGAAATTGATTAGCAGGAACGACTCGCATAAGCAAATATGTATAAATTAACAAATTATTGTTGCCATGCCCCGTCGCTGATTCATTCGTGACGTGCTGCCCCAACCGAATCTCACACCAATCCCAACTCGTTTCGACAGTATCCGCTAACAGAATGGACACACACACACACACACAGACAGACACACAGACACAGACACATCTCATGACCTGCTTCAATGGGTTCGCAGTTGCACCGACTGTTGGCCATTTGGGGCAACGCTTCCAAACTGTGTGCAACTCGTGGCCCATTTCGTAGGAAGAGAACAAAGAGTGACCAGAAGTAGAACTAGAATCAGAAGCAGGGACCAGGGACCGTTGGCTGAAACCATTTCAGCTGCCAAAGTTAGTTGATTTTTAGTGTCTGCCTCCTTTGGCTTGAATAGAATTGGCACATGGCACGGTGAAAACGGGCCAAAAGTCCAGCAGAGACAAGTGTCAATCAAGTGGTCAAGTGCGGTCGAGTGGCCCAAGTGCTGCACAATAGCGGAGCTAGATTGGGAATTGGAACAGCAACTAGAAGTGCCGGCCAAATGCAGATGCAGCCAAAGATCTCCGGTTGAGACCCGTCTATCGATCGTTCGATCGATCGAACGATCGATCCGCCATTTAATCTAATTTTAACTCAAAAGTGCATGTGTCCGAACAAGCCAAACATGTTGGGCCGCCACCAGCCATGGCCAAAAGAAACGGCGATCAAAGCCATGTTGGACGTAGAAAAATTGTAGAGCCGCCAACGAGTTGCATGTGCAGCATGTAGCAGCGGTTATTTTTAGACAAAATCGAATTACGTTGCACTGCCTTGTTTAAAAATAGTCTTCGTGGCCAGCAGCCAGAGGAGGCTGCGCATGCGCTTTGGTTGGCCATTTGATTTTGGCTTTGGGCCAGCCAGCCAGGCCATGTTTGAATCGAATCTGATCGGATCGGATCGGAATGGTCTCTTTCTGTCTGTCTGTCTGTCTGTCTGTCTATAAATAAAAGCATGTTCTAGACCAAATTTCTATGCACGAGAATGTGCAGTGCCCCCCCTCCGGTTGCCCCCCTCCGGTTGCCCCCCTCCGGTTGCCTGCAGCAGGCGATGCATCCTTCTGGCCGCCAAAGATTTTCCTTTCAGCCAAGGGTAGTTGGGCATTAGCGCATCCTCTTGGCCTAACAGAACGGGCAGGATGCCAGTAGTCGTCGTCGTCGTTTCTTGTGTGTAATTAAATCGTGTTGCATATTTATGAAAGTCATGCATGCACCATTAATGGTAGCAGAGGCCAGTCCCAGGATGGTAGAGTCTCTATAAATACACATTGTGCATTCCAAGGAAATCTGCGGGCCCAGCCCCCCCCCCCCCACTTTTCCAGTGCATTTGATGGCGTCTAATAAACGCTTATTGGCGTAATAGACACGTGCTGCCAAGGCACTCACTCACTCATTCACTCCCCACTCGGATGTCGTCCCATCAATCAGCCAGATGGGTATTCAAAAGCGCCTCCCATTCATGAGCATTCATGGGGTCTATCCGAATCCTGTTGACTGGCAAATTGCTAAATGACTTTGTTGCAACTGTGGCAACAAGCAGGCTTAGCAGACAACCAATTAAGAGTGCCACGACGGACTGGCAACCGCAAGACAAGTTCCTTAAAATGGTTTTGCGCAATCTGATCCGTTGCCACAGAAAGCATTTACGAGAGTGGGTTCTGAGGGGGGGCTGGGCTGGGCTTCCTGGCTGACCAGTTTCCAGTAAAGGCCCGAAGAGATCTTCTTTTCAGAAGAATCTTTAATTGTGCATCCTGAAAACTAGCTTTCACTTTTCACGTAGCAGCAAGGTGGCTCCGTTGCTACTCCTTTTATTACTGGTGTGAAAAGGGGGGAAAAGGCCCTTTCATACTCACTGTATTCATGTGCTTATATAGGCTATATACATACGTACATATGTATGTATACCATATGTATACCATGTATACCATGAAAACATATTTGCATTTTATGGGGCATCTCTCTGGGGCACACACAGAGAGACCATCGTGTTTGTATGTTTGTATGTATATCGGGTCTCATCGCTGATTTAGCCACGCTTCTGTCATCATCCGTTATCTTTATTCGTCACGAACTTCAAAAATGTGAATTGGATGGACTGTTATGTAAGCAATCTTTCACACACACATTTTTTAATTGACAACCAACCGCCTTCCCATTCCCCTACCCCGTGAAAGAAAAGCAGATGGCGATAGGGGAAAAGACAGACAGAGAGAGAGAGAGAGAGACAACAATTTCCAGTTACTTTTATCTGTATATTTGTGCCGATATTAAGGTCAATGTTAATGCTGCATCAAATGGGATTGATATGTTTCAGTTTTCACAACTCATGCTAGCCCCCACACAGCCCCACACAATTGGTCATTGCTTGGGGGGGAAAGAGGGAACGAGAGAAAGGGAATTGCTCAGTCTGCCATATATCAAGACGGGTCTCTTCCCGTGAATCAGCGATCAGTGATCCACCATGCCAAAAAATATTCAAAGTCAATTAAAACAAATTAAATCAAATTAAATTAAGCAAAAGTTAATCTTTTCGATATTTTTTTGGAGAATTTATAGTCATGTTTTTCTTAACTATTTTCTCGTATAAGAAAGAGAATTCTTGAAAGAAGTTTTTCCTCAAAGTCTCTCTCGAACATATTGAAATATATGTATATACCAGAGCATGCAAATAACAGTCAACCGATTTTTCCAACGCAGTCTTTACGCAGACAAAACAGAAAAAATTTGGTACACACGATCTCTCTCTGAGCGAAACACTTTTTTCGTTTCGCTTGTGTGTTTCGGTCCGACTGTTTGGCTCAACCGAAAAAACGATTCGGTCTCTCAATAACCACAGATAGGGACTTTTTTGAGAGATCGGTCACCCAAAACGGTCTTTGAAAGACCACTACGCAAGAAGTGTCTTCAAAAAGGGTTGTTTCTTGCTGTGTGCGAGAAAGAGAAAAGAATATGCCTGAGCAAAGATGCTCTCGTTCAAGGTATATTTAACAAGGTTAACTTTACTTTTCTTCTTCAATGAAATAAGAAGTACTGGCTCTCTCAGTGCGGCTACCTTGTTAAATATACCTTGCTCTCGTTCGCCGGTCACACAGACGCACGCATACATACAAAAAGACTTTTTCCCGAAAGTGTCCGATCAAAATAGTCCCTGAGGGAGCGAACCAAAGAGAACACAAAAAAAAGTGTTTTGGTCTGAGAAGAACAGTTGTTGAGCAAAAACACATTTTATGTGTTCTTTCGCTCCCCGTTCGCAAAGTGTTCGTAGAAGATCGGTTTTTTTCGGACACTTCAAAATGGTTGACGGTTATTTGCGAGCTCTGGTATATACAGAAAACTCCGAGAAAATGTGCCCCATTTCGGGTAATACGTCAGATGCCACCTCCAAAGAGAAACAGGAAATGTTGTTACATTAAATAACTTGGAAACTGTACGCTCAATTTTTGATATATATGCACAATAAATATTATACAAAATCGCAGAGTTTTGAAATTTGTAACCCCAACTTTTGGTCTACTTTGGTTTTTTTGTAAACGTAACACTGGTCATATTTCGGTTAATAACTTTAATCACGTTCATTCAATTATTTTAAGTTTTTGTTAAATATACATAGATCTACCTAGTTTCATTTCATTTTTTAATTATTATTTCTTTATTTGCAACTTATTGCCCGAAAGGAAATTTCTATATTCAGATTTGTTTTCAAATAATTGCTACTGATTTTTTGATTAAAAAGAATGTCTAAGATGTGGGTATTACCGAAGACAATATAAACACTAAGATGTGTCACGCCATACAACATTTTCAGCTCGATTTTTTCGGTCAGGAATTTTACAGAATTCCTGACTGAAAAAGAGAGACACAGGTAGATAGGGAGCGCTCTAGTGTGTTTATATTGTCTTTGGTATTGCATTGTAATTCAATAATAAACCCATCGATAGATACATAGCTATATGCTTCTATAGAATTCAGTTAATAGAGCCACTCAGCCGACCAATTTTGGCCTTAATGGTAATTTATATAGTACTCTCCCTCTCCCCCTCTCCTGTATACATATGTATGTACCTACTCTACAGCCTAATTGCATAATGATTATATTAAAGCTCTAGATGGCAATTCGCCATTGAAAAAAGTCGGCACGTTCCAGATGATATGTACATGACTCACAGTGTACTGGGAGGTGGCACGGCAGTACGGCAGGTCCAGACCACCCGCGTTTCTCGCCTCTCAGGCGGAACTGGGGATTGGGGACTGGTGCTGGACTGCTATTGTAACCTCGATGGAGCGGTTTCCTTAATAAACACTAAATGTTTGCTTTACATATAGTCGTAAATATATACATACATACTCGTATAATAATATATAATAATTTCTTTCTCGCTTTCATTGCAGCTGGTACTTCCGCAAAATCAAACGCATTGAGGCTGAGAAAAAACTTCTACTGCCAGAGAACGAGCACGGTGCATTTTTAATTCGTGATTCCGAGAGCCGACACAACGACTATTCGCTATCAGGTGCGTGCGTGCCGAACAAGGCATTCGGTTTTTATACTTTATTGTTCATATACCTGTTCCATATGCCATAACACTGTGAATGCTCCGACTCTTTTGCAGTGCGCGATGGCGATACGGTCAAGCATTATCGCATCAGACAATTGGACGAGGGCGGCTTCTTCATTGCCAGACGCACAACATTCAGGTGAGTGCTCCACAGCACATCGCAGTGAAGACATGTCATATTCATATTATATACCCATTCGCCCAACAGAACCCTGCAGGAACTGGTCGAGCACTACTCCAAGGATTCCGATGGCCTCTGCGTCAACCTCTGCAAGCCCTGTGTACAGGTAAGAAGACATTTGCCTGAAATCGGCATCATCTGCTCCCATATAGCCATTGTTTGCTTTGGTTTCTATCGCGCATCGCAACATCCAATAACAACAACAACAAAACCTCTCCTGCTGCAGCAGCAGTAGCAGCCCAATGTGGCATTCAACATTGTTATTATCCCTATGTTTCGCTCATTTCGCAATGCCCAACACGTGTGTACTAAAACTGTCTTATATTTTCCATATATTTCTTGCATTTTTTCTTTAATTAACACCAACAACTAATTATAATGTCTGTAAAACGATAATAACCACAACAAAAACAACAACAACTACAACCAAACGATAACCGAAAATAACTCAAAATACAAAACAAATAAATATTAAAAAAAAATCAGACAAATACCTTTTCGGGTGTCTTTGAGGTAGGATTTCTATGTAAAAACAAAGTTATGATGTGCGTTCATGTGTGTTTATTGCCCATTAACACAACAATAACCCATACCATACCCCCAACCAATACCTTCACGGCGAACGAAATTAACCGATCATTTCATGCATTTACAATACTGCAAATATGTACAATCGACTGCAATGCCTCCAATCAATCAATCTCTCAATATCTCACCCCCCACCCACACACCGCACGTCAGCGTTCAAAGTGCAATCGAGACAAGCTATCAATCGTATATCGTTTATAGGATCCTATCCTACTCCAGTACTTTACAACGTTTCTAAATCGCGTGTCTAATTAGTACCGAAAAAGAAACCCAGTGAAGGGAAACGCCGCCGCGTTTCAGTTGAGTTGCAGAAAAATGTTCAAGTATGCTCTTGACTCTCGACATGGATCTTTTGCACTTTGACTGGCTGGCACTTGAACTTTGAACCCACTTAGTCCATAAAACAGATCCAAACTAAAATCATATATCGCCAGCTACCAACTAATGGAACAGATTCTTTGTAAATAAAAGGCCCTAGCCCAACCTTCATCTCTCGCCCCCATTTGCAAATCTTTCTTAACATTAATTTAACAAAATATTGTGCATATGTACATACATATATCTGACGTTGTGACGTTGCTTGCCCGTACACGTATTTTCTATGCATTTAGCATTTATCGATGCAGATATGATGAATAGAGAGTATTTCCATCCCATGTGCCTCTTGCCATTTTTCCCAGAGTCTAGAATTTTACTTTCTACATGACAGCCAGAGCCGAACTACATGCTACTGTAGCGACACCTGCCGGAGCACTGGGGCTGGGTTCCACAACCCCAAAAGTATGGCACAAATGAAACAAACTCCACAAATCCTGCCTCATGTGGTGGAAGCAAATAATTTTATTTTATTTTTTTTTCACTTTCTCTGAATTAAAACCATATCAATTTCTGAGCGCCGCCGATTACTCTCTCAGTAGATGTAATACATATTTTTTGGCGGCGCTTCGCTCGGCGCGGTTCTGGTCCCCATACACAGAATAGAATCCGCCTTTAGTTTGCAAGACTCTTTCATATCCTGTATCTTCTATTTCTGAGGGGAATGAGAATACCTCAGGATGTATCTGTGTGGGAAACCAAACACAAGGGTACGCAATGGCACGCACAATACGTTTTTATTTTTTTTTTGTAAGGTGGAGATGATGGTTAATTAATGTATGCTACAATCTCATTGCTCAATTGGCACGATCATTACCACAAGCCGAACACAAATGCGCCTACCATACTGGCAAATAGAAAATTCATTTACTAACTCATTTCTCTATCCATCCCCCATGTCCGACCCGACCATCCTGACGATGCAGATCGAGAAACCTGTCACCGAGGGCCTATCGCATCGAACACGCGACCAGTGGGAGATCGACAGAACGTCCCTCAAATTTGTACGTAAACTGGGCTCCGGCCAGTTCGGCGACGTGTGGGAGGGACAGTGGAACAACACAACACCCGTGGCCATTAAAACTCTGAAATCGGGTAAGTTCTTCACTCCCCCCCAGCTCTCTTTGCTCTTTGAGGGAATTTGACTAACAATTATTGTTGACCCCTTTCAGGCACAATGGATCCCAAGGACTTCTTAGCCGAAGCCCAGATCATGAAGAAGCTGCGCCACACCAAGCTCATACAGCTGTACGCTGTCTGCACGGTGGAGGAGCCCATCTACATTATCACGGAGTTGATGAAGCACGGTTCACTGTTGGAATATCTGCAAGGTATGCTGGGACCCAGACGACGATCACTCGACTCGACTCGACATTCTTCCGGCTTGCATTTGACAAATTTCAATGAAATTTTCAAGACATTTTGTACATTTTCACGCCCCACTACGCCAAATTGGTCAAAAAGAAACAACCAAACGTCCGCCCGCTCGCTTATCATGTCATGGCAATTGCTTATTTGTGTTTTTAATATCTTTTAGCCATTGCAGGCAAAGGTCGTAGCCTCAAAATGCAGACGCTCATCGATATGGCCGCACAAATAGCCGCTGGCATGGCCTACCTGGAGTCCCAGAACTACATCCACAGAGACTTGGCGGCGCGCAACGTTCTCGTTGGCGATGGCAACATTGTAAAGATAGCCGACTTCGGCTTGGCCAGGTGAGTCCTCCGCCGTTTGCGCCGGAGAAGAATGGCAAATTAATATCAATCAATCTTCCGACGGCAGGCTCATCAAGGAGGACGAGTACGAGGCGCGAGTTGGTGCCCGCTTCCCCATCAAATGGACAGCGCCCGAGGCGGCCAACTACAGTAAATTCTCAATCAAATCTGATGTCTGGAGCTTTGGTATTCTGCTCACTGAGCTGGTCACTTACGGACGCATACCATACCCGGGTAAATCAGCAGACTAGCGTTTTTTCTAAGAATCAAACATTATCTAATCAAATTGTGTATCTCTGCAATCAGGTATGACCAATGCGGAGGTGTTAACCCAGGTAGAGCACGGCTATCGCATGCCACTGCCACCCAACTGTGAGCCGCGCCTGTACGAGATCATGCTCGAGTGCTGGCACAAGGATCCCATGCGCAGACCCACATTCGAGACGCTCCAATGGAAGCTCGAGGACTTCTACACCTCCGATCAGAGCGACTATAAGGAGGCGCAGGCTTACTGATAAATGCTTCATGCGACCACGGACGCGGACAGTAGCCGTGGCGAGGAGCAAGATTGAGGAGCTGCAAATGATCGTCGGGCATCCCACAACGGACAATTCATATTAAGTTACTTACTTCAGTTTTGCACAGATTTTCTATTGCTGCTTCCTGCAACCATGCGACCAAACATATGGGGCTCATGGACAGGGGCATGTCTTGGTAACAACTCCACACCATACGATTCATGTTATTAGCGTTTAAGCTAACAAATAGTTTGTAAGCCGAAAAGTGAATGCGAATGCAAGTGCAAGTGCGCGTGCACATGCACATGCACGTGCACGTGTAGTTTTTTTATTTATATGTGTGCGAGCGTTTTTTTTGTGGAATGCAATTTCAAAAAAGGCTTTTGTTCATTTTTTGTTGTTTATATATGACAAGCATATGGATAGATTTGTCGTATTTGCCGATAAATATATCAAATGTATTATTATTCATATAACGCTATATAAATACATACATACGTGCATACACACTCACACATATATATATAATACAAGCATACATATATACATACAACCGTATAGTCAGAGTTATACCTAGGATACTTTTATATTCTATTATGCCAACGCATACTTACCTTACCCTCACCTCACTTCACCTCACCCTGTTCTTCTTTAGTTTATAGTCCAATCAGAAATCTGAAAACGATATTTGCAGCATACAAATATATGAAACTGTTTTGCTTTTAGATAATCCCCTACGTACGTGTCTTACCACCTCCTTCCCCAAACAAAACACTCAACGTTATCAACGACATTATACATCTGTATGCTTTATCACAAACGAATAAAGATGAAATGAAAATTAAGTTTAAATATAAATATAATGAATACAAGAAAGCACCACAAACGCCAATCATCATCAAGTGCTAGCGTACGCTACTTTGCTGCATGCGTCAGTTGAAATCCATATGAGTAACGATCTAGAGTTTAATTGTAATTGTAATCATTTAATTATATTCTATTTATAATTAAACACACAAACAAACGCATACACATATACGAGTACATGTACATTTAGAACAAAACAAAACCATTAAAATAAAAGTTCTTCATAATTTATAAAATAAAAATCAAGGCAAAATCATTTACATATATTGAAAACGAATCGTCGCACTGTACTCCAAGTCATTCTTTATTCTTTCTTTGTTTGCTCTTTGATTTTGGTGAGTATTCTTTATAGTTTCTGCAGGGTATGCATATGGTAGGGATGGGACGGAGGAAGAGTTCTGCGAAAAATCAAATTAACGTAACTTAAATAATTTCTATGCCTAATCTACGTTGTACACCAAATCCGAAGAACGCATGAATCGAAGGCTGATTTTACAAATGTATTCTAACCCTAGTATGAGTTCTTATGTAGTCTGTATTAAACTCTTAAATCTGTCTTTGAATCTAATCTGTAATGTGCTGCACAAAAATGTACGTATGGTACATACATACCATACATATGTTCTCCACAGAGGCCGTATATGCCACATAAGCAACTTTAATCAAAACATACCGAGTTCCGCGAACTCCGCGATTTATTTATCCAACTTAACGTATGTCATATTGAATATGTAAAGAAGTACCATATATGTACCTACATACATACATATGTAGAGCATTCATGTATAACGAACGATCTGATCTTATATTTCCAATCCAAAAGTAGATTGTAAGAATATACGCAAAGCTTTTATTTCATTGTAAACATAGATACATACGAGTACTATACATACCTACATATACATAAATATATATGAATAAAGTAAAATAATTATTTTTAAAACGCCTCGCTTTGATCTACCGGTAGGCCGGCCCCATATACGAGCATCATCGGCCAGTCAGTCAGTCAGGTCAGCCAGTGTGTCCCCCCTAATCGATTTCTTGCCATAGTTGATTGAATTTGGTCATTGTAAGTCTCTTGACTAGATCGGAGCCAAATTACAAACAAAACAATTGGACTTGTCCGAGAGCCCCGCCTAAAATGTCGCGCGATTGTACTGCACTCTGTGGGAAGGGGGTGCGTTCTCATCTGGTGGGAGGGGATGACAATGGAGATGGGGACGAGGAGTGCCGTGCCGGGCCGTGCTCGAATGATTACAAATAAACAATGCCACTTGATGACGACTCGAAACATTTGAGAGTGAGTCAACTGCCAGAGTGTTTTCGCTTCGATTTGCAGTTGTTCAATACGACCGCGACTGCAACTGCGATTGCGATTGCGAGTGTGATTCTCTCCCCTATTTCTTCCTTATAAGGTAATACTAGCCGCAACTGTTTTGGCTTTCACATGCTCTATTTGTAATCAATCAACGTGGAAATACCGCTAAGTCTTCTGGGGCGGGGTCGACGCCAGGCCTGATAAGCGGAGCGAAGCCAAGTGTGGTGGAGTGGAGACCATGTTGAATCACACCCGCATGCGAGTGAGCAGCAACAGCAATCGCAAACATGAGGAATGGGGCACAAGTTAGCCAAGTGATTGGTTATCAGGCGATTTCCTGCAAGCTGGCAGATGACTGTCGTCTGATTTTGGTTAAAATTAGAAGAGGTTGCCATATTAGTAGGCGCTTTATCGCCGTCTACGCCCTCGCCACGGCATACCAGCCAAATGACCGCATACCCATAGCAGAACTTCATTTCCAACGATCGCTGGCTGGCCTTAGTCATGCCATATACGATTATGTGAACATTTTGAGACATTGACAATCGCTTGGATGCTTCAGTTCTTTCCTCGCTTTATTAATGATTTGATGCGGTTACAAGTATTTTAATGGTATGGTATGTGTAATTGTAATACAAATGCATGGAAGTAAAGTAAATGCCAAAAATGAATGAATGTGCACATTCACTTGAATTTTGAATAGAACACAATGGGAGGATTGCTTATGTGAAGAATGTAAAAGTTTGCGTGTAAAAAGTACTCAATTGGAATGCATTCATCTGACAGGAGCTGGTGTTGTGTGCGCCTGCTATTGTTGTTAATGTACTCTGCCAAATATTCATCCATGTGATGGCTGAGCACAGACAAAGACACCACCATGACCACGCCCAGCATCAGCTGCAGCCGCTGCTTCAACTTAGAAGCACTTGCGGTGAACGATGGATGGGCCGGACTCGTCATACTCCTGTTTGGAGATCCACATCTGCTGGAATGTGGAGAGCGAAGCCAGGATGGATCCACCGATCCAGACGGAGTACTTGCGCTCTGGTGGGGCAACAATCTTGATCTTCATGGTGGAGGGAGCCAGGGCAGTGATCTCCTTCTGCATACGGTCGGCGATGCCCGGGTACATGGTGGTGCCGCCAGACAACACGGTGTTGGCGTACAGATCCTTACGAATGTCGACATCGCACTTCATGATCGAGTTGTATGTGGTCTCGTGGATGCCACAGGCCTCCATTCCCAGGAATGAGGGCTGGAACAGCGCCTCGGGGCAGCGGAAACGCTCGTTGCCAATGGTGATGACCTGTCCATCGGGAAGCTCATAGGACTTCTCCAGCGAGGAGCTGGACGCAGCGGTGGCCATCTCCTGCTCAAAGTCCAAGGCGACGTAGCAGAGCTTCTCCTTGATATCGCGCACGATTTCGCGCTCGGCAGTGGTGGTGAACGAGTAGCCGCGCTCAGTCAGGATCTTCATCAGGTAGTCGGTCAAGTCGCGACCAGCCAAATCCAGACGCAAAATGGCATGGGGCAGTGCATAACCCTCATAGATTGGAACAGTGTGAGAGACACCGTCGCCAGAGTCGAGCACAATACCTGTGGTACGGCCAGAGGCGTACAGAGAGAGCACAGCCTGGATGGCCACATACATGGCAGGCGTGTTGAAGGTCTCAAACATGATTTGAGTCATCTTCTCACGATTAGCCTTGGGGTTCAGGGGTGCTTCGGTGAGCAGGACAGGGTGCTCCTCGGGGGCAACACGCAGCTCATTGTAGAAGGTGTGGTGCCAGATTTTCTCCATGTCGTCCCAGTTGGTCACAATGCCGTGCTCAATGGGGTACTTCAAAGTAAGGATACCACGCTTGCTCTGTGCCTCATCACCCACATAGGAGTCTTTCTGTCCCATGCCCACCATAACGCCCTGGTGACGTGGACGGCCGACAATCGATGGGAAAACGGCACGGGGTGCGTCATCACCGGCAAAGCCGGCTTTGCACATGCCGGAACCGTTATCGACGACCAAAGCAGCAACCTCTTCGTCACACATTTTGATGTAGATTGATTAAGTTCTGCAATGGAAAAATAAATGGCAGATATGTACACTTTAATCGACGCTCAACAAGCTCGGGTCTATACCCACTCTCAGACGGCCAGGCCACAACGCGCACGCACAGTTTAACAAAGAGACAGACACAATTATTACCTTTTAAGGAAATGGAGACGATTGGTCGATTGGTTTTTCGGTATTCCGCTGCGGGCAAACTGAGCACGCTGAGAAAAGTTTTGCAAGTGTGGACCGACGCCTAGTTTTTTCGCTTGTCGGTTTTCCCGCTGCGCAAACTCATGAGTGGCGAGTGAACGAACTTAACCCACCTAAGCCCCCCCTTTTTAAACAAGTGAACCACTTGAGTTGAACGGCGGAAAATAACATTGTTTGTAAGTTCTTTTACAGATCGTTGCTTTATCTTTTCCTACAGAACTTTTCCTAAATGAACACGATATCATTCACCAGAACTCCTCTAAAATTCTTCATATTTCATAATTTTGAGGGATGGCATATTAGTACCCACTGGCAGACAATGGGTTAATCGTTATCTGTACAGGATGGAAATCATACTCATCGATTTTGATATTCCATCTAATATTACTAGCTAACTAGGACCCTCAGGCCTGAACTCCTAATTTTATACGATTGATGAATCAATTGTCTACAAGAGTGACCAATTACAAAAAAATCTGCTTATTGGATTCGGTCTAAAATAAGGTTTAATCAGGGAAGGTCAAGGCATAAAACGTAAGTGAGCATGGAATGTCACGTCATTTGGTGGTATGGACATATTTATACCCTTTTTCATTTGATTAATGCTAAAATTCTTTTTCCCCTGCTGCTTTAAAATATACTTAATTATGCGTTTTACACAGATTGACATATTTTGACCCATTAATGGATTTGATTTGTTTTCTGTATATTCCCGATATTTCCCGATTTGTATTTTTATTTATATTTTCACACTACAAGTTGCAAAATTTCGTTGAGGTAGCTTAAAACTCGTTTATGCATTAACTGGTGCCTAGTATGACAAACATATCCTAAATTCTATAATATCCTTTCCTAAGGACTAAAACAAGTTTAAACTATTGATAATTTTTTTCAATTGTTGCCGTACTTCGCCGTAAAATTCGGTGGCACATTTTTGGACAAGGCGAATTCGTTTACTTGTAAAATTGGTTTTTTCGCCGCAAAACAGAATTGCTTGACCAAAAAAATACCCAAAGCTGACATGTGTTTGATATATGCATTTATATATATATATAATATCGTTTTCCCTAGGCTATGCAAAATATTGCTCATTACATGTCATTCCGTTTATCCGGACAGTGCTGCCACAATTCCGCGAATTCGAATTTTCGTGGCAGCACTGGTTTTCTGGACGTAAAACCTTAACAAAACCTCATCATATAAAATGTAATGTAATGCAAATGTAAAATTGATTTGGTTTGTGTCTTTGATAATATTAGAACAATATATCAAAATATTGAAATAGACATTTCACGTGATATCTACGTTGCACAGTGGCGCTACTATTAATCCGATATGTATTTTCCGGGAAATAACCGTACCTGAAGAGAATATGGTCGCACTAAGCTTAAAAAGGCGGAATAATTGAAATATTTATACATATGTGAGGAAATGTCTGCAGGCGGATAACCCATTGATTCGACTTTTTGGGTGGTTAAAAAATCTAGTGGGGCGATGCTGAGAGCTTAACTGAGCTTCGTCTTCTTAAATTCTCAAAAAATGAGATACATGAATACATTCAAGTGCGCACAGCTCAGCTGATCGATCAAGCGGCAAACTGATTGCTGATAGACAGACGGATTAGAAAATAAAGAGGCTGAGGAAATCAACATTACAAAACTACGGATGTGTTTTAATAAACAGTCAAACCCCGTAGCCGAATTGTCAGGACCATGGACATATCTGTACAAATTCCTGGCACTCTTTGCTCCACAGCGACTTCTATACCATTCCACAGACCAGACGATGAGGCAGAGAACTCTCGACAACAGGAGAATCCTCCAAAAACCCTCCTGGAGTGCTTAGACCACATCAGCAGACCTTCTTTCGCGCAATTAACTAAAAATGCCAACACATATGTACATACCTCTGGTTGCTGGTTAAAATAACAGATGCGGATGCGGTTTTCTTTGTTTGAATCTGAAAGCGAAAACAACAAAATTTTGCTTTGTTTGAAAATCGTCGGGATTATTGTAGAGAAAAATGGAAATGATTCTGAGTGAAGACGCCGGGTTTGTAGATCGAACAAATATCCTGCTACACTCGTTGAATGTGTCGAGCTCGATGTACGACTTTGAAAATAAATAAAATAGCAATTCGCCACTAATTTACTGCCAAAGCGATTCAATAAAAGCAACGGTCCCAAAAATTATGGAAAATGGTGTGGTGGAGTCAAAGGTTGGATCGGATCACCCAATATTGGGACAAACCACTGAATTTTACAGTCATGTGGTAAGCATGTGCGTAATAATGACAGACACAGTAAATATAGATTATCTTGTACAAAACACGAGTTTCTAAGCTTTGTTTGGTTTTAAAATATTGCAAGTATTTTAAGTAATAGCAAACTTAAAAACATGCCTAAAATGAAATTGAAATATTCAGAATAGGAAAGGGAGTGCACTGCAGTGCCCAGCTTCGTATTGACATAAAAAACCTACAAAATAAAGGATTTTCATAACGAAAAATTGCCGAGTTATTGAAATGCTCCAAGGGAATGGTAGAAAATGCCATAGAAGGTCGAAAGTCTAAAATATCTCCAATTCTTAAGCGAAATATGGTTAGATTTGTGCGACGCAACCCATTTGCCTCTTTAAACGACATAAAAAAAATTTTCTTTTCTGTGGATGTCCACGAAGAGTTCTTTCTTTACCAAAGAGAAATGTGGGCAAGAGGATGCAATTCGCGGTGGACCATGCCGCTTGGCCTGTGAATAAATGGCGAAATATTTTATGGTCGAATGAGACAAAATGTAACCTTTTTTAGCCAGATTGTGGCACTCAACATGTACGAAGACCAGTCAATACCGGCTATATGCCCCAATATTCAGTAAAAACAATTAAACATGGAGGAGGATCCATTATGGTATTGGGCTGTTTTTCGTACGAAGTTGTTGGTCCCGTCCATCGCATTTCGCACACCATGACAGGAGTGTACTACTGTAAAATATTAAACGATGTGATGTTTCTATTTGCTGACGACAATATGCCCCTTAAATGGGTGTTTCAACAGGACAACGATCCGAAGCACACTTCAAGGGTTTCACAAAAGTTTTTTTTATGATCACAACGTCAATATATTAAGCTGGCCTGCACAGTCCCCTGATCTAAATCCGATTGAAAATGTATGGCACGAAGTAAAAATATCATTAAAGGGATTAAAAGCTACAAACAAAGATGCACTCTGGTCACTTGTTAAGGCAGCATGGGAACGAATTCCTCCTATTAAGTGTCAAAAATTGGTCAATGCAAGGCCCCGACGATGTGCAGCTGTTATTGAAAACAGTGGATCTGCAACAAAGTAATTGTATATATGTGCAACTATAGTATAACTAGTATATGCTTTAAAATAGTAAAATAGTAATATAGGGAACTAACAAAATTGAATTGGAAGGTTTTTTTGTATAAGTTGTTACAATATTATAAGATTATGAAGACTGTCCTTTTTTTCCACAGCCGTAAGCGTATAAAATATTAAAATAAATTTGTTCTTAAACGTTTTGTTTTTCTATCCATCCACCAGTGGTAGTAAAGCCACTACTTTACGTTTACATACTAATTTTGTAGGAAAAAAAACAGTTATACGTCGGTTAACGGAATTTATCGGCGAAATTTGGCATATTAAAGTTTTACAGGCCGTGGACCACGTGAAACTAAAGCAGTGCAGCGCTGCTGCAGTCGGCTGAGGCAGCGGTGATACCGACCCTCTGACTCTCTATCCTATCTTTTCTGTCTGCTTTTAGCTTCCTTCGGTTTAGTTCTGCCCGATGTTCGGGGCTCGCCGTTACTTTGTATGCATATGTGTATGTACGCCGTTACTTGGCTAGGGGGCTGTCGAAATCTAGGAATAACACCTGCACCTAGTGATGGCGCATTTTTGTCTGTTAGTAGATATTGTAAACTAGAAAATAATAAGCGTATATACTTTCTCCTAGATAAAACTAATTAAATAGTAATATTACATATTACAAGTATGTGTTTTCGCTATTTCGCTCCCTTCCACCTCTGCGAGACACAGAGAATACGCGCATTAAATGGATTCCGTAGTCATTGTAATATCATTTCTTCGTTCTGGCTATAACAATAATGTGATCTAAAACAGATATAGTCATTTCTATGATATTGTTTTTTCGGTTTTCTCGTATCTTCAAAATTGTGGATTCCACATATTTTTGTGCTCTGTTGGGAAAAATAGGGCGGTGCGAAATGTTAAAACACACATTTGGTTGCTCTAGTTCTTAAAGTCTCTGAGTTCTGGGCGCTGGGACAGACGGACTATTTGCCATTTTTGTTTTTTAAATGGCCGCCTGGGGAAATAACCATCAATGCGTTGCCAGATCGAGAGAAATCGCTGAGCAAAATGCAACTTTTCTTTGCCATATTTTACTCTAAAAAATCACCAGAATTTTATTTACCATTAAACCTCTAACCATACAGTATATACTGTCCTTCCCCCCATTCCAAACAACGAAAACTTAATCTGATGTTTTCGATGTTTTTAGACCTTTGCCAAGAAGGAAAATTGGCCAATCTCGTAGAAAATCAAATCATTTGTCAGTGAAAATTATGTGGTCAGTGTGTAGGGTCTTGGCCAGCTATTAATATTATACAGAATATCAAATCGAGGAATATGATTTTCGTCGGTATTTTTAGTGTATATCTTTAAAATGAGACCGTAATTTTCGCTATATTTCGTGTGGTCGGACGGTATATTTGATCGATAATTGCGCGGTCACACTGCCCACTCGTCCACCATGTCGTATTGTGTCTGCCACCCACTAGTCCTCCCCCCCATTCCAAACAGCGAAAACACGAATCCCAGACATCTCTTTATCTAATTTAATATCGGCGACATCATTATGGTGGACATTAACCTGGAGTGTGTGCACTTTATAGAGCCGAAGACCACCAGGTCCACAGAGCAGCAGCAACAGAATTTAAAAAACGCCTATCTCGAGGCGGTGCGCATTTTGTTGGTTCTACTGGAGAACGTTCTTTCTCAGCCGAACAACACAAAGTTCCGGACAATCCGGCTGGATAATAAGGCCATCAAAGAGAAGCTTCTCTCTCTACCGGGCTGCGAGAAGCTGCTGGATGCCATCGGCTTCAGACACACCCCCAGCTCCAACTCGTATACTCTTCCCGGTGACGTCGCCTTGCAGCAGATTCAGAAGTACTACGATGTTCTCAGTGAGCGCCGCTCTGCTTGGCTCAGTGGAGCCATACCAAAAAGTATAAATTGTGTAGTTACCCTAGCTCTGTACCTTTACCATGGTTCTGTGGGTCTTCCTTAGGTCCAGCTCATCCAAATACCACCTGCAGCCCCCCTTCGCCGTTGTTCATAAAGACATCGGTGCCATATCGCCAACGTATAGCGTTTCCGCGAGTGCTGGTAAGCACACGTATACGTGTTGATTGATCACAATCAGAACCAATTTTTGGTTTGTTTTTGCAGAGAACGTCCAATCGATTTTTGCAGTCGCTGGAGCTCTATTCCGATGCCGTCATGCAGTATGAGGACGAGCTGCTGTTGGCCGCTGGCCGTAGCTTGATACCCGTTGACGACCTTACCTCCAAGGCGAGCGAAAAGATGATTGTCATGCAGGACCTTATCGCCTCTGGGGAGTGCAGCGAGAAAGAGCCTTGCATTCGGGATCTCTTGCTAGTTGAGCTGGTGAATTGGTTCAACACGCAGTTCTTCGAGTGGGTCAACAACATTAAATGCCAGGTGTGTGGCAGCGAAGAGAGCAAGCTGCGCCGCACGCAGACGGAAGGAGATGTCCGTGTGGAAGTGAATGTCTGCTGTGGCCAGGAGAGCAAGTTCTATCGTTACAACGACATCTCCCAACTCCTAGTGTCGCGGAAAGGCCGTTGCGGCGAGTACGCCAACTGCTTTACATTCCTGTGCCGTTGCCTGGACTACGATGCGCGCCTGGTGCATTCCCATTTCGATCACGTGTGGACTGAGGTGTTCTCGGAGACGCAATTACGCTGGCTACACGTGGACCCCTCAGATAACGTGGTGGACTCGCCGCTTATGTATCAGCACGGCTGGAAACGCACCATTGACTATGTATTTGCGTATTCCCGTGATGATGCTCAGGATGTCACCTGGCGCTATACGAACAATCACCAAGAGATTCTGCAGCTGCGCAAGCTGTGTGATGAAAAGGAACTGATTCAGACGCTCAATGCCATTCGTGACAAACGACAGCAGAACTGCAGCGCAGAACGAAAAAAGTTCCTCAGCCAGCGAAACATGTTTGAGGTGATCGGTTTGACCCTTGAGCGGTAAGCATTTAAGCCAGAGTCACTGCAACATTCCAATTTAATTATCAACGCAACGATCTTTTTGCTTTCCCAATTACGCAGCAAGCCGACTGAGAACGAGCTTAAAGGCCGGAGCTCTGGAAGCTTGTCGTGGCGGCAATCGCGTGGCGAGCACACATTTACCAACGTGAGTAGGCCCGGCATTTTCCCGCTTTATACGTACACATGTGTATGCGATTTGAATGAATGCATTATTTATTTGCAGATTTTTGTGTTTTCTCCCAATGAAACTGAACTGAAGAAATGCCAGCTCAATTTGCGCTACAGCTGTGCCACAGACACATATGAACGCTACACCAAAGGTGAGTGAGTCTCTTACTTATAATTATGCCTATTGTAATGTAATTTTTTATATATTCCATGCTCTCGAAGATGACGGACAGATTAATTTGCTGGATACCTATAAAACTTGGCAAAGTGCTCAATTTTCGTCGAAGAATATTTATCGAAAAGTAGAGCGCGATTGGAAAATGGCATATTTGGCGCGCTTGGAGGACACAGATAGTGCGGAGATCATTTGGAAATTTGATTTCACCAAGACCAACCTGAAGGTCAAGTCCTACAAACTAGTATTCGAAACGAAAACATTTGGGGAAGGAAAAATTTCCGTATCCGTTCAAAACAGCGATGGAAAGACTTTCATTGAGAACTCTAGTGAATTTCAGGTCGTCGCCAAGCTAATGGGTGGAAAAGGTGATGTGGCTTGGCAGCATACGCAGCTTTTTAGACAGAGTCTAAATTCAAGGGAATATCCCTTCGATCTTCAGGTAGAACTCCACTAGAGTCACCCAACGAAATTCCAGTATACATAATTGTAAATATGAATACAAAATAGCCAGCCTGGATACAAATATTGACTATAATAACCTATAACATATATCTATGTATGTATGGACAGGGCACCTAGTGCCACGTCATTTATAAAAACAAATTATGCAGTCCTTGTTTGTGTAAGAGTATATACAATTTGGAAAAATGAGTAGAAAAGTATTTTCCTTTATCATACAACACACACTTTGACATTTATTTCATGCTTCCTATGGCATCTATTTCCAATAGTAGAAATCGTAGGGGCCGCTAAAGTGTGATCCGGAGTGTTCGAGAATGCTTTTACGATACAATACTTTATGCCCAAATTTATTCTTATCTATAAGTGGGGAAACACTTCCTCCAGCTACATTGATAGAGAACATTTCTTTTTCAATGAATCATACGTATCTATAGTTATTGAGTTTGTCTAGCTTCGGATTGGTGTCCCGTGGGTGCACCATTGCATATCAACGTCCAAATATATAATTACTGGTATTTTTAAAAGCAAAGTTTTTCTCGGTTGTGGATTTAGTCCATGTATCGTTCCGAGCTGTACATAATAAGGGGAGTCCTTTAATTGCGGACACGATAGTTGATGCTAATCGAGCATTTTCGCTCTTTCGTATCGTTGGAAACTCACGGGTTTCAATTTTACTACCCTCTGCAAGGGTATAATCACTTTAATATAGTTTAAAAAATACATCTTATTGGGATATATGTAGGGCTAGGTCGATTAAACAATAATACTAATAGCAGTTTAGACGTAATCTCCGAAAACATATTTCGAGGTCAGTGTACTGGTGACAGATGGTATTTGGCCGTCTCTGAAAAATGAAATCACGTTAAGGTTTGATAGTTCGAAAGAAGGGGTTTTGTACTCACTTTGTTTGCATTTTGACCACGCTGCGTACACTCATCATTATTCCGTCGATATCGGTTGTCTTGCCCGATCTGTTCAGAGCCTCGCAGAGGGTCTGGATGAAGGGAGTGCCATCCTCGGTGCGATAGGAAACATAGCCCTCGTAGGTGCTGTAGCACTTGAGAATCTCGTTGGGGGATCCGTTAGGCTGGGCGCTATCTGTCATGAAGCCACCGAGCTCATTGGAGCCCTTGCAGGCCTGGACAAACAACATTTTGGGTTTGTCCTTCAGCGTCCGGTTACGTAATATCGGAAAGAGGACATCGTCGTCCAACGAGTAATCAAGATCTTTGGCAGCAAGCCTGTCGTGGCGCGTTCCATGGCTTAGGAACACCAGGACTAGGCCACTCTTATCCTCGAAGTCTTTTGTCTCCACTGAAAATACATTGAACAATTAAAGCATTGGTCTGGTATCGTACAGTCTTGCCACTTACACATTCTCACCGTACTCTTGACGGTGGCCAGTGTGGCGTCTTTGATGACCTCCACCTTGCACTTGAACTGCTCAAAGGTGGTGCGCAGAACCTTGACGTCTTGGGCACTGCCAGCACGGAACTCGTTCTTGCTGTCGAACTTCTCGTTGTTGAAGATGTAGACTCGGGCGGGCTTTAGCTTGGTCTTGGCCCCTATTGGCTTGCTGGTGCCAACTCCGGCGAATAATTTGGGCTTCACGAGCCCCTGGGAATCTTGGGCGGATACGCTTGTCTTGGGTTTGGCACCAGTAGAGGCGCCGATGCTAGTGAAGGGTTTGGGCACAGCTGTGGAGAAAAGAGGCTTGGTAGCCGGCTTGAAAGCCATGGAAACACTTGGCGCACTTGCCACGGAGCTGGTACTTGAGGATGAGGTTGAGCTTGTGCTTGGGGTTGACTTGGCATAAGGCGAGACATAAGTAATGGCAAGACTTGGCTTCTGGGCGTAGGGTGAGACATAGGGCTCGGATGTGCCGCCGGAGTTTTTCGAAGAAAAAAATGATGGCGGCCAAGAGGGCTTTCCCTTGGCTTTGAGATCCACACGCTGTGTCTCCAGGTGCTGGGTGACGTTGCGTCCGTTTTTCTTCGTCACCGTCGTATGTTCCGTCTTAAGCACAGTGCTGGAGCGTTTGTTGTTTGTCGTGGCCTTGAAGGACGGCGTGGAGCGCAGGGCCACTCCGTTCAGACTAGGTGGTCGGCCGCGCGAAGTAGATGTCGTGGTGGTGGTCGTCGTTGCGCCATCGCCTCCCATTCTCATCTGCGCAAAGAGCAACTCCAGCTCGGCCTGGCTCGGAGTGCGTCGCGTTGTGGTTTCGGTTACTAGCGCTCTCTGCGTATGCGTCACCGTCTGACGGGTGGACATGAAGGTGATGGTCTGCTTGTTTCTGTCCGTTATCGTCGAGTTCTGCACTGCCGTGTTGGTCGTCGCTGTGGCGGCGCTGGTGGTTTTCACACGCGTGCGCGGATCCTGCAGCACCAGAGCCTGGCTGGCAGTTGATCCACTGGAGCGGTCCGTTTCCGGATCGTCCCTCTTCTTGCTCCACCAACCCATTTTTCTCAAGCTACGTCTTTATATCTCACTCGCGATTGAAAGCAGCGCTATCCGGTCCGCTTGTCCCAATGTTTCTCTTAACACTGACTGCTACACAATATTTTGCACATATGTATGCATGCTTCGCTCAGGAGATAAGGCGCGATTACTAATTCCCCCACTCTCGCTCCCTATGCGCAGAAAGAGGAGTACGTGCAGCGGGGATCGACTGTAGAGGTGGTCTGATGGTATCCACCTCCCAGCGACTACGCCAGTGCTCCAATTATCAGGACTGTATTTGTTATCAGTGGGGTTTCTCTTTCTGCCCTCTTACATTCGGATAGCTACGCTACACTCTCTTGAGCAAAGTTCTCTTCCAACTAGCTTCAAGCTTTGTTACTAACTAACTGGGTGATTTGGAATTAAAAACAGGTATGCAGATAACTAATGGGTAAAATCTCATTCACATTCACATAATCATGCATGTATTTGTGCGGTTTTGTTTTGTTTTTTCTTTCATTTTTTCTTTTTCTCTTATTCATCGTTGCCTGGTTTCTCTTCTTTTTTATTGACAAAGAACACCGATTTCCAAGAATTGTACGTACATACATACATGTATTTATTTCATTTAAATGTATATGTACAATCTTTATGTGTGAGCAAACACAGCTGATCGGCTTTTGATCTCAGCTGGGAGAAACTCTCTCTGGCATCGCGATGCCTTTCTCACTCTCTCTGTTCATTTACGTAAAATATTGCCTTACTTTGACAGACGCTCCGGCGACACGGAGATACATCTATTATAAGGTGTGCGAAATAATTGAACTTACAAACATAAAACACTTAAAAAAAAATATAATTTTCATGATTTTTTTTTTTTCAAATTTTTCCATAAAGTTAACAAAATAACAACTCAAAAAAAGGCCGACGAAATTTTTATTTTGAAATGAATGTTTTTTTTTTAAATTAAATTAATGTTTTTTGGAGCGAAATAACTGAACTGATAATTTCAAAAGTATTCTTAAATAAACTTTTATTACTTAAATGTGCCCTCCTTTGCTATTTAAGGTCTTTGTAATTCGCCCTGGCATTGAGTCTATTAACTTTTGTAGTAAGGATATATCTAATTTCCGCCACTCCTTCACAATAGCCTCCTTTAACTCCTTCAAAGTACTGAATTGACGTCCGTGCATGTAAACTTTGCTGGAAAGTATGCCCAAAGGTTTTCTATGGGTTGAGATCTGGACTTTTTGCTGGCCATTCCAAAACCGGGATTTGTTTGTCATCAAAAAATTTTTTGTGTACTTCGAGACGTGGATCGGAGCATTGTCCTGTTGAAAAGTCCATGAATCTCCAAAACATCTTTCTCCAATATCAATGAGTACTTCGTCTAATAGTTAGACATATTTCTCTGAGTTCATTTTGTGTGTTACAAAGCATATGCACTCTTTCCATTATATCCAAATGCAGCCACACCATAAGCGACCCTCCTTGGAAACAACGTGAAATTTTGACCTGCTTTGGAGCCTAAGTATCTCTATAATAATATTGATAGCATCTGGACCATCTAAATTACATTTTTTCTCATCACTGAAGATGATATTTCGCCACTCTAAATCCCAAAACCTATGGATTTCTGAATATTCCATTCGGGTAACTTTATGCTAGGTGTAGTTGACATTTGATAACCCTTTTTTCGTCGAAACGGTTTGATCGGCCTCAAAATTTTTTGCACTCGACGCTTTGATTCAGGCAGAGCCAGTTCGTGACAAATTTGGGCTGCGTTTTGGTTTTCTTTCACGGCTAAGGTTTTTATACGTCGATTATCGCGTTCTTGCAGTAACGGTGGGCGACCCGTGCGAGACTTTTTCCCATGATTTTGTGGATCTTTTCAAAATTTTTGGATTGTGAAATAGCTCCTGTGCACTTTGGTAGCGATTTGCTTTAGCGGCATCCCCATTTCGCGATATGCTGAAATTTTTGTTCGCTCATCATTTGAAAGATAGCGACTTTGAGACATTCTATTGAAAAAAATTGCATTTAACATATGAAACAGCTTAATATCACCAAAAAAATCTCACATTAAATGTTGATTTAAACAAAAACGCAAAGAAAAGAAATCACTTGGATGCTCTAATGCACTTCTAAGATGCCATCGACTACTATTGTAAGCTCAATTATTTCGTTCAGCATTACGAGGCGCGAGAGCTTTCATGAACGAATAACGGAACCTAATTCTTTTTTGTAGTGCACTTTGTTATTGCCAGCAAGGTAAGCTTTTTGTATGAATCTCGGCGCAAAAAGAAATAGACAAAACCCAACGAATTAAGATCTGGCAGCAGATCATAAACATTGTAAGGTGACTTTTTTCGCACACCTTATGTATTTGTGTATGTACGGTAAACTTTTTTTTATACATATGTACATAGTCGTAATTTCCTTGCCCGTTCTCTTTGGTATATCAAACGACATTTAGTAAGAATGGATGGGGTTGCTATAAGATTCCATTCCTAAAGTCGACAATCCTCAACTCTAGCAAAAAAATGTGAGTGTGTGTAAACGATGGAAAGAATATACGAAAAATAATAAGATCACTTGGCTTTGTCTCAGAAAAAGGTCTATAAAATGGTCATTTTTATTTATTTGGAACAGAACTTAATTTTTACAGGTTGTTTTACATTTGAACTTCTTAATGTAAAAGTAAAAAACGAGTAGTAGAAAAAAAATAAAAATTTTGTAATACAAATTTTTTTTAGTTATGTCGTTTATTTGAAGCTCTGAAAAATATTAGGGCATTACAAGCATAAAACATATTATATTTTGTATGAAACCCGGTTTTCTATGAGTTATTTGGTTTTAAACTAAAAAAACTAAACTAACTTCTAAACTAATAAAACTATTGCGAATAACACTAGTCAACACGACATTTCCTCTGTCGCCTAGAATAAAAGGTTTTTTGATTTGGAGATTTCAAAATGTTTCAAAATTAAAACTTTTCAAATTCAAATTTCATAATTTTTTGCGGTATTTTTTCTCAAAATTTTGATTTTGAAAACTCAGGAAAAGTCGAAATAAAATTATTTTATAGCTAACATTTTTGGTTTAAGATAAACACATTAATTAGGCGTCGTTTAAGGTATCGTTTATAAAAATCGAAGGATAAACGGCCAAGTTGCAGCCGTTTGATCAAACCTTCATATGCCGCTTGTCACCATCCCAAATGCCATTTTACCGTTAAAAACTGTTACAAAAATTCTTTAAAAAAAAACTAAACCATAAAAAAAACCATAATTCTTTACAAAATTTTAAATCCCCAAATCTATCAGAAAAAGTCATTTTGGGCGACAGCGGAAATAAAAAGTTGAAATTTGTTATGTAGTGTAATAAGTGCTAGTAATTTCAGATGTAAAGCATCCATAAAACAAAGTTCAGATGCTTGGGATGGTAAATGAAATGAAATATAAGACTCAAGAGGAAAAACTGGACAATAATCAACAATATTCAAAAAGGTGCATACAATTTGGCTGAGAATCGAGAGACAAGTCCCTTTTAAATATTCTAGTAATTAAAAAAAAATGTGTTTCTAAACTACGAGTAATACTAATATATAACAACCCTCTGTCTAAAAGAACTATGTACAAATTGTTTCCTATCTAAGAAGGATGTACCCACCCTTCGGCCCCGAGGCTTCGGATGCTGGCCGTCGTGCTGCAGCGACACCTCCTACGCCAAAGGATGCGCGCATTTTTGGACAGACGTTGGGGCCTTGGCAGCCGATCTCATGTGCACTCACCATCGACATCTCCCTCTTTTTTGATCCGGCGCTATAATGGCATTAGTAAGAAGGTCCCTTTTCGTGCTTGCACTTAAATCCAGGAGCGGCAATCCACCGCTTTGGAGCCGAAAACTCCCATATATGTACATATATGGTGCTACTTCCCGCTCACACTCCCTTTTTAACCGGTTATGCGGCGGCATAATCCCGTGCAGTTGCCCTGCTCATCGCGATAGCGGAAAAGCGTGTAAGCAAAGCGAACTTTAATCTTATTCCTGTGCTATTACTATAGTCAACGATTGTACATAGAAGATACTATTGTTAACGTTACAATTAGTTTTATAAAAAAAACCAAGTGGGAACGTTGTGAGACGCGGCAAAGGCCGCGGTCAGGTACTCAGTCAGTATACATATGTATATGTATGTGTGCTTACGATTTGTGCAAGTTATTATATGTTCGCAAAAGGTTGTTGAATTTTAAAAAATGAAGTAGAAGCCTTTGGGAGATTTTTCCATATAAGATGTTACCTGTTTCCATTTCTGTTTATACATGTTTTTTACGGACAGACTAAAGAAGGGACAGACATGGCTATATCAACTCTGTTGTTGATGCTGATAAAGAATATGTATACTTTATGGGGTCAGAAATGTTTCCTTCTTAGTTTTACACACAAGCACTTTCACCACAGATCTAATATATCTCTAGACTCTTCGAGACCCGGGTACAATGTTGCTTGAGGTCCAGTCCTCTGTCATGGAAATACAAATCATTTCTTGGAATTGGTTGAATCGGTTGAACAAGTCAATCTAATACGAATACTATACTTGTTATATCAGCAGCCCTTTTGGGAGCAATATATTACATTTTATGTTTTTTTGGTATATTCCCCAGGGGGGACTGATTTTCGGGACCCCAACCAACAAAATATTTCTATCGGTTGTTTAGTACGAATCAAGCTCGGACACCGTTTGCATCGAAAATGTCGTGGAATATATTTTCGATATTTTTTATTTTCTTGCAAAATAATTATTTGAGTGCTCAAAAGATGGTGGAAAACATCAGAGAGGATTACTGTGAAATGTACTGTAAAGATTTATGCAATAACAGCAACAGGAATAGAACGTGTCACAAAGATGGATCAGCTATCATCACAAACGATTATAGATTGTATTTAAAAGGTGGATGCATGACAATCGAGTGGATCAATAGCGACATCAAAGAGTGGAATATTGGCACAGTTTCCACTGAAACTAATATCGAACTGAGTTGGTTAACTGTTAAAGGAACTATTAATAACTCCACACTTCGTCCTGGAGTGTATTATCTCAGAGATCTTGGTGTGCAAAAAGTGTCGACATACAATTTAATTGGTGAAGATTTTGAAATATACGAGTACGGTCTCCATTACTTGAATGGTTCTAAAACTCTTAAGATCTATGTCAATAGACTTGCAGGTTTTATTAATGAATACATCCAGATGAACCCGATTCATCTGGAATATATTGATATTGATCGGGGCGTCTTAACGTCAAACTATCCCATACTCTGGATGAACGAGAATACTTTTGCAGGCAAAACAAATCTGAAATCGCTTTCCTTTTTCGGTATAGATATTAAAAACCTTACCACAAAAGTATTGAACAGCTTGAGAAACTTGGAGATATTAAAGTTCCGGAATACCGTTGTAGAGGATTTCTCATTCTTAAGGTTTGTATAATCAAAAGTTTGGAAAAATATTGAAAGTAATCGCTACTGTTTTCTATATATTAGGAAATGTATATTTCCTATTTACAAAGTCATTTGTTTTTTTGTTGTTTTTATTTTAGGTCTGAGAATCTTCAGAAAAGCTTGGTGAAACTCGTTCTGCAAGTAAATAAAACTGTGGATGTGAAATATCTTGAGGGATACTCAAAATTAAAATGCGAATTTGTTGATGATTACGACCACTATGAGAATATGACAGCAATAATTTGCAGCACAGGTTATCATGACTCGTGCGATTTCACACTTGGAAGCTGCCCTGCAGAATGCTATTGTCGGTATGATTGTGATGATAAGTCTTTAGTTATCGATTGTTCAATAAGTCGACTTACAAAAATTCCATATTTACCAATACCTGGTGTTGGAAATACGATTCTGCACTTTGGTGGAAATTATCTAAAGGAGCTCCCAAACAATACATTAAGAGGATATAATAACATAAAAGAGTTAAATGTATCCGATAATAGACTAACAGCTCTTACGATTGATCAGCTGCCAAAAAATCTGAGTAGTTTGGACATTAGTAACAATGCCATCCAAAACCTCGATAAAGATGTAATAAAATACCTTTCAAATCTTAAATATTTAAAGCAGACAGGCTACCTATGGATCGTCAATTGCGATGACCATCTTATGTTGGAGTTTCTGCGTAATCTTTTCGTTAAAAATATGCATGGAAGTTGGAAAGACCCTGTTTTACTTCATCATTTGAATGCATCGTGTCCTGATGGATGCCATTGTTGCTTTAACCGCAGCACGGATCACTTTACGATCGACTGTGGGAATGCTGATATGAAATTATATCCCAAACTTCCGCATCCAATACCTTACAAAGTCAGCCTGCATCTCGATAGGAACAAAATAGAGGACTTGCCATTCCACCTGATTCCCAAGAATATCACACACTTGGATCTACGCAAAAACAAGTTGGAGGTTCTCGATGATCAGGTGGTCGATTTCTTTAGAGACCGTAAGGGAAGCATCAAACGGAAGATCGAACTGTCCGGAAATCCCTGGACATGCGACTGCAGGGCAAAGTCCTTCCTTTCATTTCTGAGGCAAAGGGAACCGCTGGAATATATCGCCGCCCTGGATCGTTGCAATATCTTCTCTTCAGGAACGTGTCTGAAGCCCTGCTTCTGCTGTCTGGATAATTCTACCTTGCCCTTGATAATTATTGACTGCAGATTCAAAGGACTCAAAGCAATACCTCCACTGCCCACACCGATATCTGGACAATCGACGCTTTATTTTGAAGGGAATTATTTAGGAAAATTGCCATCCAATTCCCTGTATGGATATGCACATGTAGGACATCTTTACCTAGCCAACAATCGATTGACTGAGATCGACCAACTGCCTGAGAATATAACAACGCTTGACATAAGAAACAATAGCATCTCGTTGCTGAGCAAGCAGTTGAGGGACTTCTTCGACAAGAGATTTGACACCTCTACTGAGTTGAAGATTTTACTGACTGGGAATCCTTGGACTTGCACTTGCGAGGAGAAAGATTTCCTGTTCTTTGTGAGAAGTTCGCGGTATATTGAAAATCTAAATTATATTTATTGCGGTAGAGCGGGAAAGCTCCTGAAGGATATAACTGATAGTGACATATGCCCTTCAGTATCGATTCATTATGCGACTCTCATCTTTTCTTTCATGCTAATAATCTCAGCTATAAACTTGATAATTTACTTAAAAAAGCCCCTCCTGATCTGGTTCTATGAACACAATGTATGCGTGAGCATCGCCGCCCAGCGGAAATTCGATAAACACAAGAAGTTCGATGCATTTCTATCATTTACCCACAAGGACGAGCTGCTCATTGAGGAGTTCGTGAATAGACTGGAGAATGGAGCCTACAAGTTTAGACTCTGCTTCTATCTGCGCGACTGGCTCGTGGGCGAGTCAATTCCCGAGTGCATCAGCCAATCTGTGAAGAACTCGAAGCGCGTTATCATCCTGATGACGAACAACTTCCTGACGTCGACTTGGGGGCGACTGGAGTTCCGCCTCGCTCTGCATGCCACCTTCCAGGATCGATGCAAGCGCCTCATTGTCGTCGTCTATCCTGAGGTGGAGAACTTTGATGATCTCGACAGCGAACTGCGCACCTACATGGTGCTGAACACGTATCTCAAGCGAGAGGACCCCAATTTCTGGAATAAGCTAATATATTCAATGCCCCATGTTAATGCGCAACACGAATCCGCTCCAGAGGCAATAGAGCTTTCTGTCATAAACAGTAATCCTTAGAAGTATTTTATGCCATTCTACAAGCTTTGCATTTTTATCAAACAAATTTTGTCCGATATATTTATACATGTAATAAGAGTGCTTCTAGTGCTTCATATAAAGTCTAATAATTTTGAATTCATTTCTTTATATATTACATAATCCTTATCTATGCATCTACATATAAAAAGATATAATATACATATGTATATACATATATTATTTTTTATTATTTATACTACTACAATCGTGTGGAAATCGTAGATACTCGTAGTTTATCACTTTCCCCGTGGGTTTTCTGTTAATTATTCGACCTACATTAATAGCATTTTGATATTTTTTTTGGTATGATTATATTCAAATACTGGGTGGAATCGAAACTATTTCTTGTGTTTTCCTTAGCCTGTGGGAGGGTCTGCGTATAGCATAGCTCTGAAGGCACTCCATGTGGGTACCTTTTGATTTTGGCTTTTTTTCAAGTGTTTTATGTTGAGTGCACGAATGGATGTTCTTGAATGTTAATCTTCCGAAAAACGTACTTTAAAAGTACCAGCACACATTGATTTTTTTTTTTATTTATGCGTTCTATAACAGATAGAATGTCACATTTATGTATTTCCTTTAGACCACAAAACATCTGAGGAAAACGAAAACTTGTCTCAACAAATTAAGACAACACCAAAATCATCAGCAAAAAACACGAGGGGAAACGTTGTGAGTCGCGGCCTTTGCCCGGTACTCAAAATTAAGTCGAACCCAATCAATCTTTAAATATGTATATTAAATTTAGAAATTTCAAAACTGTTTCAGAAGAAACCACTCTTCCTCATTAGCAATCTTTACTTTTTCTATCAGATGGTTTTACTGTTAAAAAAAAACAGTGTCATTGAACAGTTCTATCATTAAACGATTTTTTATTTATTTATTTCAGAGAAAGGAAAGCATCTCCATATGGCATATCATCCAATATCCTTTGGAGATAGCGTTGCTCAATGAACATTTTGGAGATAGATTTTCCCTTTAATCGGAAAATTTTGAGATACTTTCATAAGACGGACTAGATGATGATGATGATAATGACAGTATCCTTTGGGGGGGCAACTGGTGAGTCAGCTTTAGCAGCGAAAAGTGTTGCCTGTTGCCATGTTCTGAAACATTCTCTGGAATATTTCCCACAACAAAACCGGAAATATCTGGATATATACATATCTAGAACTGCAGTTCCTGAAACAGATGGTGCAGTTTCTGAAAGCATACTTTTTTATTTTTGTTTGAAGAAACTAATAAACAAAAATACTTGGAAATCCAAGTGTTTGTTATGATAGGGGAAATCTCTAGAAAGGAAATTTTATTACCCTACGGCTGTGACTGATATCCAAACGCATTGAACAGATTTCAATTACTTTTTGTTCATGTTTTATTTCCATATAGAAAATTAAGCGTAGGTGATTCTAATAAATATTGTTTTATATATAACATTTCTTCACTTAATGTTATTCTTAGGCGCTGTAAGACACTATGTAAATACAGTAAATGTAGTTATGCAAAAATATATATATTAGATTGGTAATTATGTGTCGTTGTTAATTTAGGGTAGATTTGTATTTAGCCTATCAAAGTTGCAGCAGGTGACCAACCGCCTATTTCTGGACTTATCAGTGCACAAGTATTAAAACTTAAAACATAGTAAAAACGTAGTCATAGTTATAGTTTATAGTGTTTAAAGACAACGCCACTGGTTAAATAACTAGTTCGTACCTGCTACACAGGTAGATTAGTGAGTTTAAGGCGATACAGATCCGAAAGTTAACCTAGATCTATGTATGGTATGTAGGTGCTAGCTTCATCTAGAATTCCTCTTCCTCTGCGATCTCAGTGACACTTGTCGGCAACAATGGGGAAGCGGACCACGCGTATTTCGTTGCCATAGTCGCAGACCACAGAGTCACAGGCAAGCATCATGGTCTTGGGGCACAGCTGCAGATTGGCAAAGTCCAGCTTGACCTCGCGAGCTGGCTGTCCGGTGCGTACATCCCAGACGATCAGAGATCCTGCCAGAATCAATGCATAATTATTCATTTGATTTCCACTAAACAGCTGACAAAGGCACTTACCCATTTTGCTGGTCACCAGCAGCGACGGAGTGAGCATCAGCAGACTCGAATAGGCATTGGAGATGTTGATGGTGGTCAGCAGGTTGCCCTGGAATCGCTCCCACACACAGATCCGCTCGTCTGTGCCCAGCGAGATCACGTAGCTGGGCGCACAGGCCAGACAACTGACCGCACCGTCATGGGCTTGGATGTTATACATGCAGGCGCCCGTAAAAAGATCCCAAACACAGAGTAGGCCGTCCTGCGATCCTGAACCGCCAGTGCCAGGCTGCCAGCGGTCCACAAACAGGCAGGTTATGGGTCCACAGTGTCCATGCAATGTGTACTCCGCATCCGATTTGTTGAGACAATATACCTGTAGGGAGGACAGCGCAGATGAGCATTTTTTTTGTATGACATTAGGCGGAAATGAGACCTACCTTTAGGGTGTGATCCTGGCTACCGGTGAAGACCATGTCGTTAACCACCTGCATGCAGGTAATGGGCTGCTGATGGGCGAGGCGCACTCCTTCCAGCGTGATCTTCATCTCCTCCTTGGTGGTTTTCTGCACTGGGTCCTGCTGGCAGCGCTGCTGCTGCTGCATCATCAGGCCCAGGCTGCCGGTCGAACCAGTACGCACGTGTGCTGAACGAATCGAAAGTAAGAGAAGTTTAATACAACTTCAGTTATTGCTTGCACTTGTGGTATACTTACTGCGTCTGTACGCGGATGTGAACCCCCAGTCGATCTGCTTGCCCTTGTAGTATGTCTCCAGGCGGTAGAAATCGAGGCGTCCATTAAGGCGCGCCACAATCACACGATCCCCGTTCAAATGGATGTGCGTGATGCCCTGGTTGCGCTTGGCGTCCTCCTGGTAGGCACACTTGAGCACGCCTGCCGGGGACTCCCACAGCTCCACACGGCCATTGGCACAGCCGACGGCAATGAGATTATCAAAGTAGTCCAGACACCACACAGGCGAGATGGGCAGCTTCCGCACCAGAGTTTGTCCGTCCTGTCGGGGCTGAGAGATCTGCATCTCCGATCGCCCGATACTCGTCAGCTGCTCGCCGCTGCGCGCGTCCCACACGCGGATCTGTCCTTTGAGGCAGCAGCTTATGATGTAGGCCCCGTCGGAGACCAGGCACTCGATGCGATGCTTGTGGCCGGCGATCTGGGTGGGAACGCCTTCCAGTATTTGTTCGGTTTGCTTGTGGGGGGCCTCGGACTCGTTCCAGCTAGAACGCCACTCGGCGTAATTTCTGGTGCAGATGCATCGATAGAACACGACCATCGTGTAGCAGAGCACGAAGATGCTGATGCAGCACAGCAGGATGGCGAAGAAGATCTCCATGGGGCTTTTGGGCACGAGCGGCATTCCGCCGGGCATCACCATCGGTGACTCTCGGCGAACATCGTCATCGTTGAAGTCCAGCGGATCGAGTGCAGCAGCCAGGGCCTTCCACTGGAAATTCTGTTGCAGTTGCTCCTGGGGGTTGCGCAGCAGAGTGGCCAGCTCCGGTGTTATGGCATGGCTTAGCCTGATGGTAGGCAGGAGCGTCACGTAGTGGCCGCTCAGCGAGATGTTGTACTGCTTCATGATCGTCGACCAGTGGAAATTCGACAGAAAATAGTTTTGGTCAAAGTTGGGATACCGCAGACGTAGCAGCTCTTCGGCCGTTTCATTAATCTCGTTCTCGGTACGCGCTTCCATTGGTGTGGTAAACCCGTTGCTGCTGGGGGTGCTGGTTGGGGTTCGATGCCCGTCCGCTTTCAGTCCTTCGAAGAAGCTGCTGACTGCTCCGCGACCCGCCTGGAGGCGGCGCTGCAACTCCAGAGTGCCAGTCAAGGTCCCGTTGCTCTGCATGCTGAACAGCTGCTCGAGGCAACCCGAGTTGTACACGATGGAGCAGATCCACACGATCATCCAGACCATGAAGGCACGCTGAAAGAAGCGCGTGCGCGCCCAGAAGTTGACGATCTTGATGCGCTTGGGAATGCGCTGCTCCTGATTGGAGTGGCCGTGCCCATTGACCAGCCCTGCCCGCTCTCCGGCAGCGGCGGCATCGGCAAAACACAGCTTCGGATGGGACTGCGAACGCTGAAAGGTGCCGGGCACAAACGGTGGCAGGGTCGGAGCGGCCCCAAAGAAACGGAAATCCTGCCTTCCAGCTCCCTGAGTGCAGCTGAGCATCATTTTGGGCAGATGCTTGGCCTCCGTGGTGTACTCGGCCCGCTTGATGTTCATGGCCAAGATGGTGGAGAAGAGCAGCATCTGTAGCATGAAGTCCGAGAGGAGACCGACGATAGCAAAGATGCAGAACTCCTGGATGACGGGCACAAAGGTGGCCAAGCCAATGGTCAGAATGGTGATCTCTGTCAGCAGCGTCTTGGAGATGTGCCAGCCCTCCTTGCTCAGTGCCTGGGCGACACGAATCTTAACGTCGAACGTCTCGTCCATGGACACCACACTCTTCGTGATGACCAAGCTGTTCTCCAGACCCACCAGAATGACCAAGTAGGGGAATATGTCCTTCGACTGCAGCGAAATGGTCAGGCCAAAGAAGAAGCACAGGCCCAAGGACATGGCCAGGCTGCCGGCGGTGGTGATGACACTGCACAGGGCCAGCAGGAATCGCGACCGAAACACGTCGATCTTCCGCACGGAGAAGTAGACGTAGGCGAACACCAGCACGAAGGCCACTGTGTAGGGCACCAGTTCCCACATCCTGTACTCGCCCGGATAGAAGATGTACGTTATGGTCGACGGCTCCTCCCCCCCGGTGGGAGCCACCGGCAGTGGCGGATAGTAGCGCAGCAGCTTCTCCTTCAGCGTCTCCAGATAATCCACATCGTTGTGCTTCAGCACCAGCGTCAGGGCATACTGAATTATCCTGGCGCGTGCCCGGAGCGGGTAGCGCTTGAAGCCCGTGTCCTGCATGGGCAGACCAAAGAGCATTTCCGCTATGGATACCTTCGACTTTTGCAGATTCTGAAACAACAACAGCAGTAAATAAAAGAGATTATCAGTTATCGTTATATGTAGGTTCGAAGGCTGCACCATCGTATGTAAGCTAAATATAAATTTCCCCATGATTCACGGACGTATAATCTTGCGCTGTGAGCATATCTGAGTCAAGTTAATCGATTTGATTTGCCTGTTAATTGGTAAAGCTCTTATCAGCCCACTAAAAATGTACCCTCTCAATATATCAATATCACAAACTCCCTTCTGAGAGCATACACATACATACATATGTACATACATATGTGCATGGTTAGCGAGAACTAATCGTACTTTGTTGATATTGTTGCTATCTCCATTCGAATTATTTGCCCAATTTCCTTGAACTTCTTCATTATCATTGCCATGGCATCACAACACTTTATTTGAGGTGAGTTGCTGAAAAAACTTTCCATTACGAACTATTAAGAGGGCAGGAGGAGAGTTGGCTAATTGGTCGACAAGCTGCAGGCTTTGATGGAGATAAAAGTGGCCGGCAATGAAATATTTAAAAATCCATTTGTACACACAAGACACAGAGCTATCGGCAAAGTAAATCGCGACAAGGGTGAATCATCTCCACTCAATCGGAGAAATATACAATATGATACCTACATACATATATTATTGTGCGAGTGTGTATCTCGTACTGTAGGCATGCATGTATGGGGTCTCGAGCGGGTATCTATTGCGAGGCTCAGATACCTCGTTAGGCTAAAGTAAATGCATGCATATACATATGTATATACATATAGGCGAATACCAAAGGTCTACAGACTAGACTAGGCAAAGGCTATGCATAATGCAGTCGCCTCGCGACTCGAGACTGGCAAAACCTCATTTTTTGCAGTGTGCAAATACCGACAAACTGCCTCTCTGGCCCAAAAATGCCTACAATTCTCTGGATGCCGAATCTAATTGGGAATCCAACAGATTTCGTGTGACTCAGCTTCAGTTTAGTTGACTGATAAGACACGCGCAGCGACCGCGGGTTAGGCCAACAAATTTTCCTCTCAGACACGAGTGTTTAAACGATTTGGGGTTTATGTGCATGCAATTCGAATGGACAGACAAAACGCATTAGGTTACTGCTCGACGACAAGCGTCTGTCGCATCCCCATCTCCTACGGTTACGGGTGCGGATGCGGATGCTTGACCACTTACATGATATTGAAATATCGTATTCAGAATATTCGTGTCTCTAGTGAAGTTCTGAGCGTTCTGCGTCCAGAGGTTAGCCGGCGAGAGCAGCAGGCAGCCATACTCGGGGAAGATCTGATCCAGCTGCCCTTGGACCCCGCGCTTCACATTCTCCACATGAAGGCAGTTGTGCTCGAGAGTGCGCTGGCTGTGGAGGATTACGATTACGATTACGTGGTCGAAATTTGATTCAATTAGTCTGACAGCGTCTGACAGTGGCAGGGCGTTTTAAAAAGTACTGTACTCACGTCTCGCTGCTCTGATGATTGCGCACAATCTCGAGCAATTTAAAAACTTCGTAGAGCGGTGCACGAAACGCATCCATTAGCTGCATCCCATCGCCCCAGGGCAGCACGCTGGCCCGGAGTGTGATCTGCTGGACGTAGAACAGGGCTGGACTGCTCTGGGCCCAGGGCAACAGCGGGGGCAGGCTGCGGTCTGCGGCACTTCCATTGAGGTGGTGCGCCGTGGCAGCAGGCGGCGGATCGGGCCCGAGTGGAACAACGGAAGGTGACGGAGCTCCACTATGATTGTACGCCGACAGAGACTCGGCCTCGTAGGGCAGCACTATCTTAGTGGGTATGGTTCCAGGCAACGGTATGTTGATCAGCGGATAGCTATCAGAAGAGAGTGAGGAGAGACAGAGAGTGAGAGGGAGAGCGAGAGGGAGGTTAGTTAATTGGTTAGCTCAAGTGCTCGACTGTTTCGCTATTTTAAGACCGGGCGCGTGTTTGCTCTCGGCGGCTCGTCATCTAACGCGTGTCCCAAGCATTCCCTCTGCTCGCCCAATCGCCGGCGCTACGTCTATACACACATGGGCTACTCGTATATGATTTGCGATTCGAATTTTAATGTATTCAAGGTTAGCAGGCCATCGGCCATCATTGGGGCTGCCTGGCAGCAATGCCCAAGACAACAGTAATGCGACCACGTCGCTGGCCACTGATAAGCCTCCTGATAAGGCGTACTATTACTAGACGCTAGGCTACGCAGCTACCACCAAAAACAAACCCCGAGGCTGATAAGCACAGGTGTCGGATTGGATTGCGCTGATCCCGCTTACAGAAACCCGACCACATCACTTGACGGATAGCTGGGTTTGATTTGATTGGGGCTTTCTATGAGTAACCGGGCAACATGCTGATATACATATGTGTATCCTTCTCTTTCTGAGCGGATCGATTATCAATTTCCAGCAATGAAATGTGATCCTTGTACGGTTTGGTTTTCTCCTTAACCTATCCTAGGACAAATCCAAAGCCATGCCAAAGCAATCTTCAAATCTACCGAATCAAGTCTAGACATTGTTTATTAATCAAAATACTAGTATAAAAACAACCGAAAAAATCATAAGCCTTGATTAGGCTCTAATTTAATTGTTTATTTTGTCAATAGGTAAGTTTGGTCACACGCAAATCCGTTTTCAATATGTCATAGCTGTAATCTATTAAATTGCATATATACCAACACATACACACATACGCTATAGTACGTACATATATGTATATAGATGTATATAGATGTCGAATATACATATGTATATGTGTGGGGTTCAACAAATTCAGCGTATAATCAATAATATTATCAAACTGTGAGTGCAGGCTATAATCGAGTATTGTTGCTTTTGTTCAGTGAGTGACCTGGTGCCCGATGCCGACGCCGACGCCTGGCCTGCAGTGTCGTAGTAATGATAGATTAAGGAAGCGCAACACCTAAAGCCCAATTCGACAGTTATTTCTAAACTATTGATTATTTTCCAAAGTTAAAAACTAGTTTCCCCATCGTTTAGTTCCGCCCTGCTGGTTCGTATTTCTACACCATTATATAATACAAATTATACACATGTATGATTCAACTAACCACGAAAGTAAAATCGCCATAAAGGCTATGCTGGAGGCGCATGTCGGGTAGCTGGACAAGAAGAGGCCGTGCTTGTAGTAGAAGTGCGAAACGGCGGCCGGCAGCCCTGCAGACGCTGTCGATGAGGAGGAGGATGAGGAGGATGCGGCTGCTGATGTTGCGGAATTTGGGGGTTTGCCGGTTAGAGTGCCGCCATTCGGCGTCGATGTGGTTGTTGTATGCGGCAACGTCGACGCTGCAGCCGCTGCTGCTGCTTTGGCAGAGCCATCTGTTGCGGCAGCCATGTTGTTGTTTCTCTCACACTCACAAACAGACACAAGAATGAACTTGGACCGAAGCTCACACACACACACACTCTGACAATTATAGAGGCGACTCTGGCCAGTGGCCACGAACTTTGTTTGAAACTTTAGTTGTATTTTATCGATTTCCTCAGATTTGTACAATTTATTTGCGTCAAATTACGCAATTTCGCATATGCAACGCATCATCTGCGTAGGCGAGACGCCGACGTCGACGCAGCGGTCGCTCCCAACGAGATATTATTTATGTTTATTAATAGCGTTGCTTTGGTTGCTGCGGTTTTTGTTCTATCGCTTTGAATTTCACTATATCGATACATCCTTAGCACTTGCTGAAATCCCCAACGATTTGCATTCTATTTCTATTGATTTTTCTTTTTCTTGCGCTTCATTCGCACCTTTTGGCCCCACGTTTTCTTGTTGTTGCAATTAATTGACGTTTTCGCGCATCTTCAGCGCTCACTCACTAACACACACAAACACATAGATACTATCCACATAGGGGCACGGCACGCACACATAGTCGTTTTATTCTTATTAAAATCTGCGACGTCAACGTCGCAGTCACCGCGAACTTTCAATTAAATTGAAATTCAGCACCGCCGCGGCTTATTGTTATCAAATTATTATAGCTCAAAGCAAGAAATGATTCAATTCATTTGATTAAGCACGTTTCTTCGGGTTTCCTTCGTTTTTCCGTATTTTACTGCGGCGCGAAAAAAAAAGCAACCTCAAGAATTTATTTCGATATTTCACGTAATTTTAGAGCGAAAAGATGTCCACCAGTATTAACCGTCCTTTATAATATTCTATTTAGCACGTTTTTTTGCATTACAGATCGGCGGCGGTTCCATGTAAACAGACGGCCAGTGTGACCGCGGACTTTTCGGTAAAATATACAGTCTGACCCTCACGAATATACAGTCACACTTTCAAAATATTCTGTAAACACATGGCGTTAGGCCTTCTTTTGCAGATTTGAATACCGTTTGCCATCAACTGGGAAAAATTCGATCGTTTAATTTTTCAAATATCAAAACAGCTTTTAAATTATATCTGTACTTATTTTAATATTAATGCTGGAAGTGTTATTGAATGCTGAGCAGCGAAAGATGCTTCAAATCCGCTTGGCTGCCAGACCTGCTTCAAACATTTACAAAAAGCAGCAGGAAGCAAGGGCAGAACAAAGACCATTTTTTACAGTTTAATTTTGATTATTTATTTTATTCACTTTCAGGCAGGCACACTTACAGAAATACAAGTAATATTTTGTATAATTAATATTTATTGCAGTGTTTTAATAATTGATTTCCCTCAGAATAAGTTTCTACTGAACAAATTAATTATTTAAAACTGTTTTTGGTTTTTGGTTTTGTTTAGAAGTATAACCTCAGTGAGCATGATTTTGTAGCCTTAATTGTATATTATGTACACGTCTTTTGTTCCATTCTTTCTTTGTTCCTACCTTTCAGTTCACAGATGAAATTCTCGGTATCTCTGTATGGGGGTTAAGGAGGGGCTAACTACAAAACGTGGACCAGACCGGACCGGACTGAAAATTGCTAAAGTAATTTAAGAATTGACATGCATAGTGGGCATGCTAGGCCCTGTCTTTCGCTCTATACTAGTCGATCTTGGTCGTGGGCATCCTATATTCCGCCGCGTCGTATATGGACGCCATTTCGTCCGCTTCATGCGAATGCATTCCAGCCGATGCTGCCGCCGCTGCCTGAGCATTGTATCGATGCCGCATTAATGTCTCTGTGGCTTCCTCTGCTGTGGCGTACTCCTGTTGCTTACGCTGATGATACATGGCAGCCTCCGTCCCCGCCGCAGGCAAAGTCTCACAACCCACGTTCCTCATACCCACTCCATTATTTTCACTGGAGGAGTTCATCCGACGGCCGAATATTAGCACAGTTCCCTTGCTGAGCAGGGGGCAGAGCAACGCTTGGTGGCAACAAGCAAAAAGTCTGTAGTTGGGGCCTTGAAACGGATCAGACATTGCTGCGCACAGCATGTGGTCCAGATTTATGCCTGTAAACTAAAAAAGAAAGCAGAGCTATAGTAGCGTTGTAGGTAGCTACAATTCATTGACTCACTATGGAGAGGGGCGAGAGGAAAAGGAAATGATAAAACAGCATGAAAGCTGTTCCAATTTTTGACCAATTGAAGTCGCCAAGGTCCTCAACGGTGTACGCGCCTGAAAGTGGGCAACAGTTTAGAAAGTGAAAGATCTATAAACGCCCGTCACATACCGCTTCGAATAAGGTAAATGGGAATAATGTAAAGCAGCGCGTGTTGGATCCAGTACGTGGACTGCTCGAAGGGATAGGTGCGTCCCTCCACTTCGGGGAAGATATAGGCCAGAAAAGGTCCGTTCAGATTGCTCATTTGTATTCGAAACATTGCCGTAGTTGCTTTTGTAGGCTTGGCGGCCAGAAGATAGATCTGAAATTAGTGCATTATATTAAGACGGTGTTTGTTGGGGTAATCGAGATAAAGGACTAACCTGTAGGCACGTCTGCACGTGGCAGGGGTTTAAGGCGAAGATCATCGATTGCCCGGCCAGCTTAAAGCCCATTTCAATGCCAAAGACTATGGACATTGCGATTAGGAGGAACAACCGCGTGGGACTGTGGGACTTTTGAATCTCATGGAGTGGCGGCAGTTTAATTGGAGCGAGACGCTTCCACGACCTGTGCATAATGAAGATAAAGAGCGCCGACAATAACACCGTCTCGATCGAGCGTCTTCGATCCGTCATATAATTGATGCACTCAGGCCCCGTCGTCCTTGGAACTTCATCGGTAATCCCGCTAACTGCCCAACTCCAGTCCCACTCCATTGTTGGTATTTCTTGTCTTTTCTCGATTTCTGGCTCACCTCTTGTTCTGAATTCCGGTTCTGTAAAAAATATTGATTTTTGGGCTTGAACATTTTAAATATTTATGTGCCCATTTCTTATGGATCCTGTCCAACCCATGTCCTTAGACTTTGCATTGTAAATGAACAGTATTTCGTCCAACAGAAAAAGAACAGATGTCACTACCTCGAAGACTGGAATACTCTTGCTTAAAGCATTATCGAGGACTGCTCTATGGGTGTACGAAACTCTTCTGGGATAGTACGACAATAAACTAAAATTTGTGGCGTGTTTGCGTCAAAGAGGGGAAAAATCCATGGATACCAACCCATCCCAGCCTAAACCCAACCGGACCCAAGCAGAACCCCCCTCATTACGGCTCTCTTAGTGCCTGGAATTGTTCGATTTGTTTGTTTCGTTTTTCTTGTTGTTCCGGCGGAAGTCGTAAAACTCCGAAAAAAAAAATGTTAACAGCGGTTAGCAGACGGCAAGCCAAGGGGGGTATGGGTAATTTTTCCTGTGACCCTTCCAATGCAACTACCGCTGGCCAACTCACCCTCTTGACCCGCTGTCAAGGCAGAGGCGTGGTACGATACTCGCACTCGCACGGTGAATGCGCTGCTTGTTGAACATTGTTTGGGCCAGGCTAACCAGAAGGTTGCAGTGTGTGGGAGGAGTGTGGGTACAAGCTCTTTGGGTGCCAAATGCGATGGGAAATAAATTGAACACTGCACCGGGGGAGACGCAATAAAAGAGTATGAAATCATGTCAGCGTTGACAGTTGCCGCAGCTGTCCGTTTGGCCAAGCGCCAAGACCTGAACGCCACCACTACCCCACCCATTTCTGCCGACCACACAGTTATTTTTGTTTTTTAAATAATATGGTTGCCGGCGGGGTCCATGTATTGTGTTGGTATTTTTAGCCAGCAACGTTTTTAGAAGCACACTTTTAAGGGACAGCCTACCCTGCACCTGCTTGCTGAATCACGCCACGGCAGTCGCGTCATCGCATTGTCCACTTGGAAGGTGCAACGAATAGAATTCTAAGCTGCAGTACGTATGGTCAAGTCAAGTGAGCGAACGAGTGGCAGCGGGGGTGGGGTGGATTTCACCCTCAACTGACGTTGTGCTTTTCATTGTCAAGAGCAGGAAGAGAACACATACCATACACGTGCTGGGAGGCTGCTTGAGCACAAGGCTGAGAGTGAGCTTTTAGAGTCAGGACACAAAAACAGCACTAATGCGGTGATTACCAACCCACCCCACAGACTGCTAAGACAATAAAGAAGCTTTCACACAAAAAAACACCCAAACCAACCGATTAAAAAAGCACTGCCAGTTGTTATTTGTTTGCCGCCTGCCGGTCGCACAATTATTTTTTCTGATGTGCCCACAGCCTCAGATAAAGCGAGCGACACAATGTCCACATTTCCTGTTCGATTTTTCAGTTTTTCAGCTTATATTTTTCCTTCCTTTACCTATTCCGCACGTTGTGGGCTGTTTTGGGATTGCCACGTGGCCTTGTGCAAAGCTCGCCTCGAACCCCCTAATAGTCACCGATCCGACGAACTTTTAACACTACCATTCAGCATTTTCCATTATCACTTTTTTCTCCCCGTCGTATGCTTCCGTACAATCTGCATTCACATATTTTACTGTATTTACAATGCGATTGTTGGACGAGAAGATACGCGGAGAGTGGAAATATACGGCCGACGAACGTTTCGCTTGGACGTCCTTGGCGGTTGTACGATACTAATGCCTTGTGCATCTTCGTTTTATTCTGATTGGAACTGCTACGCACAAGGCACTTTGTTCAAACAACCGCATAAACGTAAGTGAGACTGAAATCTGACGTAAGTGAGCATTAAATGTTACGTCATTTGAACACTTGTTTCAAGTTAAACGGTAGTATCGACAATTGCATACCCTTTTTACCTTTGATTACTGATATAATTATTTTCTCCTAGCTGCTTTCAAGCGTAATTAATAGTGTATTTTGCACATATTTACAATTGTTGACCAACAATGCATTTGATGAATTTATTATCATTAACATATAAATGCCGTTACCCATTTTCAGTCTTTATAACAAGGCCAAAAACCATAAAGATGTCTGAGATAGAGACTGACTAGTTTCTGCAATAATTGGTGCCTAGTAAAACAAACTTTTCTTAGATTCTATAACATCCTTTCGTAGAGGGTATGAAAAATGTTGTCTACGCCGAATTACGTAAGTGAGAGTGAAATATGACGTAAGGAAACGTAAGTGAGAGTGAAATGTGAGGCGAATATGTTGCGACGAATTCGCCCTCAGCCAATTCGCTCGCCGTGAAACGAATCGATACGAGAGAGCGTCGGCTCGCCGCTCGCCGTGAAACGAAACAAAAGCTCGCTCTCAGAGCGTCGGCTCGCTCTCAGAGCGGCGTCGGCTCGCTCTCTGCTCTCGGCGATTACGGAAAACCGACGACTGCTGCGGCAGAACCAGTGCTGCCAATTTAGCTATTTTCCCACTAGATCTAGTGGGTTGCAACAAGGATATGCGGGATAAATTGTGATATAGCGGCTAGCGGGAATTATAGCTATTTTCCAAGAAAACTAGCTTTACGTTATATTTTTGAAACATCTGTTAACTTTGCGGGAGACGACTACGACGTTCAGTTCCCTCCCTAAGCTGCCCTGCCATTCATTGTCCTTGAGTGAGCTTTCGCTCTCAGCTTTCCTGAGAGACGAACAATTTTTCTGTGCTCTCTCGCCCTGTCAAATTGGGCGCCAAAAATTCATACGCCGACGATTGTGTGCTGAGGGGGTGGGTGCAACATATGATATTCATATGTGTATATAGTACATACACACCTGATCATAATAATAGGTACACCCATGTACGTGAACTTCAACATAACAGAAAACAGTTTTATTCAATATTTTCAACTTAAAATTAGGTTTCACTTCTTCTTTGAATATTTGTTTTCAATGAAATAAACATGATTATATAACAGGATAATGATTTATAAGAAAAGAGATCTATTTGTTCTTCGAAGTCAATATTTGGCTGATCAAAATAATAGTTACACTTCAAGTGTTGGTATAAAAAAAATTTGTTAACTGGTTGTAATTAATTTTTTTTTGCCTTATTAGTATTAACTGGTTAATATCCAGTGTATCCACCTCTATTTTTGGTCACCTTTATTATTCTGTTCGGCATACACTCAATTAGCTTCTGGCATGTTTTTATAGGAGTTTCGTACCACAATTTTTGGACGCCCTCCCACAATTGTTTTTGGTTTGAGAATGAATACTTTACCAACTTCTTTTTTAAGTCTCCCCACAAGTTTTCGATGGGGTTTAGATCGGGAGATTGACTAGGCCACTTTAAGACGTCAAGTTTGCCTCATCGCCATATTTTTTTGACGCATAAGTGGAACCTTTCTTGCTATTCTCCCAGGAAGATTGGCATCTTGTAGTCGTCTACGGATAGTTGGAGCACTTACTTCTTGCCCAATTTCAGCTGAAATCGCCTTTGACGACTTAAATGGGTCTTTTTTGCTCAAAAAAATAATGTGGTGGTCAAGTGTTTTGCTTGTTTTCTTTGGCCTTCCGCGAGTTTCCTTACTAGGTTTCCTTTTTAAAGCATTTTTAACAAAATTGTGAGATCTATTCATTGATTTGGCAATAGCCCGAAGAGAACGGCCCTCTTTTCTCAGGATAAGAGCCAATCGGGCCTCTTCCTCTGTAAAATGAGTTTTACGGCCCATTCTTATAAAAAAAAATTAATTATTTGTATATATTTTGGCTGAAGTTAAATGAAATTTACCTTTATTTACCAAAAAGACACGAGTTTCAAAACGTTTCACTATATTTTAATGAGTTTTCGGCACTGTACCTATTAATTTGATCACCCGAAATGTGTGGTCAGCTCGCAATTTCGATAGAATCTCTGTTATTCTGGGGTTCCCCAGATTAATTTTTTTGTCACAGAGTTGCCACACATTGACAAATAGAATGTACTAGAAAAGTTTTATTTTCTACACTTAGACTACGATAAAACAGATTATTATTGAAAAGTGTCATGGTGTACCTATTATTATGATCAGGTGTGTACATATCTGTGCTTTCATATGTACGGTTTACTATATGTAGAAAGGCGTATGCACTCATAATGACTGAGCATCGGACACGACAACTGTCGGGCCCAAATTGGATTAGCTTAGGGGCTGAGAGAGAGAGAGAGTGGCGTGACCCAGAGAACGCAACGTAATTCTTCCGGCGTGCAATATCCGTGTAGTCAAATCGAACTTTACTTTAGGCACACAAATATGTACCAATGTCCACTGATCGATACATTTTCTTGATATAATTTACCTACGTGAAATTTTGAATCCGGAACTTTACAAATAGCCGATATTTTGCAATTCCCGTGACCGCTACCGTCAAGAGAACACACGTAACTGCAATTAACCGTAAATTGCGAAGAGAAACAGCCGACGACAAAGCGACTGAGGAAGCCAATTGACAGTAGCGAAAAAACAGAAGACTAATATAAACCCGGGTCGGTCGCCCTACCGATTTGCGACGGTCCCCATCCATGTAAATTGTACATTGCATTAGTCGAATGCACAAACATTTTTAATTACACATGCTAGCATGAAAAATGTGCCTCAACAAATACTGTCAAATAAATTTACGTGGTGGTGTGTATACAAATCCTATCTATTTAAATTGGCAATCAAACGGCTAACGGAGAAATCTAATATTGCCTTGATAAGATTGCGCTTTGTCCAGAACGATTCAGGAAATGGATGGAAATGGATTCAGGAAACAAAGTAATACATTTGTATATGCATCTCATTCAGCATTAAATAAAATGTCAACGGACCCGATTACCTTATCAGAATCTTTTATTTATTTATATATAATTAATTAAATTTATATTTACCTGGTATTGGATGCAGTCCGGTCCAAAATTAAAATATCGCTGATCTCCAGGTGGGGGGGGAGGCCATTACGCCCGCTGCGTCGCCAATTAGCCAAGCAATTTCAAATGTATTTATTGTATTGCATATTTTTATATGCTTGCAAGATAAGTTATAATTCTATATTTTTTACCAGATTTTGTTAATTAGCTTCGGGTTTTCACTGTAAAAGATCAGACTTTAATTACCAATAACAAATCGGGTCAGTAAAATCTTCTTTTTGTTCATTCAATAGTATAATCCAGTTATTATTCTAAATTTAAAAAAATTTACGTAAAATTCTTCCGTTCTCAACTTTTGACTTCATTTTTTGTTTCATCCTGCAATTTTACGTGGGAAATGAAAGTCAAATGCCGCTGTAAACTAGTGTTATCAAATAATCAATTAAGCCGATATAGATTTTCCTTAAATTATTCTTAATTTAATCATAATCAGTTTCAGGAATCCCCACAACGTGCAGCATGGTGCAATCTATCGATAGTTACAATTGTGAACTGCAAACGAAATATTCATATCGATTGTACTATCGATTGTTTGCTGCTCCATTATATTATAATAAAAATAAATAAAGTAAATTCTTGGATTGCATTGCAGAAGAAATCCACAGGTTTTATAATTGCCTCACGAATGCTGCTGTCCGTGTGAAAACGGAGAAAACTCTGCAGAGGCTCAAGTCGAAGTCAATTTGGGGAAACTCTAAACGGAAAAACACAAAGCGTGTGTGTGTGTGAATTAGTGTGGGCACCGCGTAAACAACAACACCAACAATGGTCGGAATTATTGATATTGATGAAACGCAGCTGTTTTATCCCCTGGGAACACGCATCAAAATAGCCAACAACTACGGTACAGTGCGATATGTGGGCGAGGTAAGCGATGAAATAAATCTTCTGGCGTACATATGATTCACAAAGTGTGCATTTTACAGGTGATCGGATACATGGGCACTTGGCTGGGCATCGAGTGGGATGACGGCATGCGAGGCAAGCACAATGGGATTGTGGATGGCAAGCGCTACTTTCAAACGCATATGCCCACCGCCGGCAGTTTCATACGTCCGGGAAAGGTGGGTCCTTTCGCCAGCCTGGAGGATGCTGCACGCGAGCGGTATCTCAACTACGATTCGAGCAATGTGGATGAATCGCTCATTCGGGAAGCCCAGGCCAGTCTTCAGGCCTCACTATTCGAGGTCGTGGGAATGGACAAGATAGCGCGCAAGCAGAGCAAGTTTGAGCAACTTTCGGAGGTGAGCGTCGATGAGACGCCAGTGAATTCGGCCGGGTACCTGAAGGATTTGACGCAGCTGACGACCCTGAATGTGAACCACACGCTGATTTGGAACTGGGAGACAGTGGCCAGCATTACGCAGCAGCTTCCAACCTTGAAGAATCTGAATCTTAGGTGAGTAAACGCTGGAATCACTTACTTGTTCGGTTGATGACTTAATTGTTTAGCTCCAATCGTTTGGTCTTGCCCTCGGCATCGCAAATTGCGGAGTTGGAGCCTGCCTTCCGTCATCTGAAGCACATCAATTTAAGTAGTTGCGGCTTTACCGACTGGAAGGATGTCATGCAGACGGCCTTACTCTGGCCGCACATTGTGTCGCTGAGTCTGCAAGAGAATCCCCTAAGTCAACTGGCCGTGGTCGACTGCAAGCGGATTTTTACTCAGCTGCAGGAGCTTGACTTGCATCGCACAAACCTTATGGATTTTGACCAAGTCGTCAAGTTGAGCAATATCACAACATTGCGCTCATTAAATCTCATAGAGAACGGAATTGAAGAGATTAAGCTGCCCGACTGTGAGCCACAGGCCAAACTCAACATATTCGTGTCTCTGGAGAAACTCAACTTGCTCCACAATCCCATTTGGAACGAGGTAAGCCACCGGCAAGATCACTTTCGGCGTTGCACTACATCTTGAACCATGTTTTCCACACAGGCTGCTGCATTCAACGAGTTGGATAAGCTGCCGAAGTTGAATCATCTGAGCAAGACGCCGCACTTGAAGTCAAATTTTGATGAAATGGTATCCAAAGCTGTGGGCTGCATTGCAGGGCTGCAGTTTATCAATAAAGCCAAAGTGACTGCAGGGGAGAGGCGTGGCGCCGAGTACGACATTTGGAAGAAATACTCCCTGGAATGGATGCAGGCGACGCAACAGGGAGCAGATGTTTTACGGGAGTTCTGCAAGAAGCATCGCACCTATCCGTACCTAGTTAAAAGTACGCAAGCAGCACATATGCTCAATCGATTATCTTACTAAATTTAGTCTTTCTCTCATTGTTTAGAGTATGGCTCTCCGGCGGACTTTGTTCCAGGCATACAGGTCAAGAAATCTAATCTGATCAAGCTCCTCATACTGCATCAGGCCACTGGCGAGATCTGGGAGAAAAAAGTGCCGCGAATGATTACAGTGCAAACATTGCAAGGATTGGTCATGAAGCGGTTCCGGCTGACTGACGTTGTGCCCCAGCTCTGTTACCATGATGCCAAGCATCCCGAGCTGCTGGTTTCCCTCGATAACAATGCCAAAACTCTGGACTTCTATTCAGTTCAGGAACAGGACACTGTTTTGGTTCAGTAGCGGCCCATCCCATTCTCTTTTTGGTATTCAATTGTGGTATTTTAGTTTTAGGCAATGTTTTAAATTATTGTTCAGATCCCTGGAACTTGCAAAATTTATTTAAATTAAATTACTAATGTTATCGTTTAGGTACCCTCTGATATGTTGAAATTTCCAATGCACTTATATGCGATATTTATATTTTCTTTTGCTTATAAAACCTAAACAACCAGTTAACTAAAGCATTTTTTGTATGAAATATTTTTTTGGAAGGTTCAAAGGATGGTTTCAGCTACTCGCACATTTAATTTTACTCAAACCAAACAGATATAACGCATCAAAGTATATAGGCGAAATCAGTATACTAAAAACACCTTCAGATTTAAAATCGTTTAGTTAAAATTTAGGCATCCTTTTCTTTGCCAGTGAACGGCTTAAATTTAAGTGGAAAGTTACAAATAAGACTGAAAGTCGAGGCAACTGGCTTCAACAAAGGTCAAACTTCTGTGCCATGTACCTACATTATAATGTTGTTTTGTAGCCGGAAAAACAACGTGCACCAGCTTTAGTAATGGCAGCCAATGGTTGCCCCAAAATTCAAGCTAAAAATATTGTTTGACCCTCATTAAGTTTGAAATTTGGTTTGCTCGGCAAAAAACACATTTGGGATAGGATGAACGAACAAGTGGTCAAGCAGTACAGATACTAGACTGAAACTGTAAATACCCTTTTTCTTGGGGAAAGCTCAAAAAATATGACTTAATTGTTTGTTTGCGACACCAAAAAATGGAAATATGTGCACTAAATCTTGATTGCAGAAAAGTATATTTAGAATTTTGTTTAACCATCCTTTAAAACACTTTACTCATCCAAGTTCTGATGAATTTTACTCAGATCGGATCTTTAATCAGTTAATATCAGATAGGAACTCATCAATGAATCAATGCTACATTTGTATTTTTATATGTTAAAGTTTCAGGAACAACTAAGAAAATTCCTTTAGCTCTTCCGCGCGAGTCCAGCGGCACATTGTTGGAACTTTTTTGAAGAGTATTAGGTAAAGAAAGCAGAACAGAAACAGAAAACAAGGAAAGCCTGTAGCAAAGTAAGATGCGAGAAGTTAGTTTCGCTTTTCCTTCCTCTTTGCCACTCCCAAACTCATTTTCCTCGCCACGATGTAAATAGCAGGCGAAAGAACAACATCAGTGGGAAGCCGAGCAACAGCGCCGGCGGCAATCTGAAAGAAAAGTAAGGTGAACATTTTCTGGTTGCCTGTGGGCAGTGGGGCAGGCACCAGGCACAAGAATAATACAATTGCATATATGTATTCATGTACATATGTAGGTATATATTCGTACATAAGCGCTCGTCTGGACTCTATTGAACGTTCACTTCATTATAGAGATGTTAGCAATGACATGGAAAAAGCACCTTCAACCTTACTACGAAGACATTATGTATTATGTAAGCTAATCGTTGCAGTCCTGCTGAATTTGAATCGCAACGCAATAAAAAGTCGACAATGGAACCAAACTTAAATATCACTCGTATGTAGGTTCGCCAAAGTTTGCCTTTCGGCAAGATACTTGTACATACATACATACATATGTATGTATGTACTAGAGCCCTCCATGAACGGGCAACCGAATCGATTCGGTGGGATTCGTTTCGTTCAGTGATTCAGCTTCTCATAACTTCGAATTGCTCGCTCAAAACTGACTGAACGAAGCAGGTTTTTAGTGCTTCGGGATGATTTGACTCCGACTGAAGGAAGGATTCGATTCGTAATGATCGAACGCATGAGTATAGCAGTGATTTTATAAATACTGTGGACTCATGCAGGGCTCTAATATGTAATTCCTTGTATTTCTTTTGGTTGTTGTTGTTGCCACGCTGACACGCACCTTGGATCATCAACAATCCTGTTCAGCCTTAAGCGTATGCACTGAAAAGTACATCTTTCGCATAATCTCGGGAAACTTTCACTTTCACCCTCACGGAGTTAAGAGTAAACAAATTTGCAGAGGAAACAACTGGGGTAGGGTAGGCACCTTAAACCTAAATGAAAATGTACTAAAAGTGCGGCACAACGCTTACAAAATTATGCAAAAATAAACATAGAGTGGAAGAATGGGGGAAAAATGAACGAAAGGCACACGCAAAGTATAAAAAGTACGATAAAAACAAATGCGTCTTCTTTTTGTGGGCCGGGCCTCCTTCCGGATGCCAAGGTATATTAAATGGAAGGTCGGACTGCTGGACAGTCTTCGTAGTCCTGTGCGTCACCTGCTATTCAATATAATTCCTTATATACATATACATATCCCATCCTCTGCTCTCTGCTCTGTGCTTCTCTCTTTTTTCGAGGTGATTATCCATAATCCCCAAAAAGCGTTCGTTGGGCGGCGAGGATGACGATGACTCCCGGCTGTCGGATTGAATGACTAAAGACAAAGTTGGCGTTGGCGTTGCCGTTGCCCAGAAGATAAATGCGGGATGTAATATTCGGTTGTCCCGTAGCCATGTCCTGCCTCCCACCTCCACGCGGAATAGACAGGTACGAGATGGCAGGTACGGTGGCTGCGCAGGAGCCTGTAGTCTGGCGGCGATAAAGCATCTTTGTGGCGACAATGAATCGGGGATAAAGCTTTTTACGTGCCAGCGGGTAAATAAAGTGCTTCTCCGTATCACAGCCTCATCCATCCCTGACACATCCCATCCCCGTACACACACAGCTGTTTCGGCTGCTGCTGCGGATTGTTTGTCAGCTCCGGCGCTGATTTCGCATAATTTTATGCAAGTATATTTGCCCCAGAGAAAAAGCGGGGGATACGCCAACATGCCGGCCGCCCAAATGTGCGACCCGCACACTGACACTTTTTTTGAAAAAGCTTTAATCAATTGTTCAGATTTGCATATGTACATATGTAGGCACCAGAATTCTCTCAGTGCAAGACCACACCTCAATTTCTCACAAATTACAAATGGGATTTTTATGCAGTGAAAACAACGACTTTTTTGTTGTTTTGTTTTTGAATGTTTGATTTAAATTGAACTCCGTTGCAGCCCAGATTCGGATCCACTGGAAGAGAGAGAAAGCTACTTATTGAGGTACACAGAAACCACAGAAAAGACATTTCCCTTTGAAGTCAAACGAAATCAGTTTTGTGTTAATGAATTTCCACTGCTCCTTCGATGTGACACGGGCAGGACTCGGACCAAATGGGTCAGAAACGAATGATTCCATTTCAAAGTGCATTTGACTGGAAGACCGCAAAATATTCCTCTAAAGTGCGGGGTACGGGGTACGGGGATGAGATGAGTGAGTGGCGATGGCAGTGAACAAAAAATCAACATTTATTCAAATGAAATAACATCCATGTAGCAACCATCCACCAAACCACTCATCTAACACCCACCTGAGTATGACAGCCATGCCATGTGTCGGAGTGTGCCCTCTCTTTAGCCACGGAATAAACTGCAGTTTCACTGCCAGGAGCTGCTGCTAGCTGGCTGGGCAACAAGTGGGGTTTGCTCATGCCAGTGGGTCCTGGTCGGCTGTTGCTGGGGCCCCTCACACACTTCCCTTCCAGCGTGCAAACAATTTCTCCGACATTGTCTTGGGCCAACACACAACGGCCATGTACAGTGTACACGGGAAATACAGTAAAATCATCTCTTTTATGGGCCCCCGGGAAGGAGGAAGGGCTGATGGAACTTTTCATGTCATAAGCATGAGACTTTATCGAGGTGTTTCCAGGGCATACAGGGACAGGCCCCGCCCTTCGCATCCTTTTATCTTTGGCATTGTAAATCGAATAGAATATGGGGCTCAACTTTGACTTTAATTTTGACTCATCCTTCCATCGAACCTGCGCTCCAAGAGCCTTTGGATTCGGCCACCTTAAGGCGTTTAAAAATCGATAGTATACAGATCTGTATATTTAAGAAAATTTAAAGAAAATCAAGCATTGCCAATATTCTAACCAGACCGTAAGAGCAATAACAATAGTCAGCCCCGTGAATTTGCTCCTGCCCCTTTCACACCAGCCATTATTGGCATTACCTAGTGGCCCGTGCCCATGCCGGGCTCCATTGTGGCTAATTTGAAACGGTTTGTAATTTTGTATATTGGACATTTTGTATGAATTGGTACCCTTGTCAGTCAGCATCTATCGATGGGCTGTGTTCCGTTTTGGTCCTTGAACACCTATTTGTGTCCCGGACACGGATCGGGGGAGGGTCTGGCATGTTGTTATGCAAATTACAGGCCCCCGCGCACACATGACTGCGTGTATGATATGAATGCGAATGCGAATGGGATTGGGATTGGGCGGCACTGGGATATAGGGCAACGGGTGTAGGGGTAGGCGAACCGAATACAAAGCAAACGTTTTGAATGGTTTTAATAACTTTACACACTCACACACACGTGGCACTCACCTGCTGACACAACAGCCAAAAAACAACAACGACTAGGGACAACAATGGTCCTTGGTAATGCGATTTGGATGAACCTCATACATATGTATGTATGTATAGTATGCATGTTTCTATGTTATGCATGGAACATGGCTTAAATGCCATCGCAGCTGTAAATTAATTCCGCTCACCAGCCACAGCCCTCATGCCTCAGGGTCGCCTCCAGACTGAACGAAATTAATGCCAACAAGGATTAGACAAAAGTTATCTACAGACATATATATACGTCCATATGTCTATCAGAGTTGGCCAGACTAAGTTCAAATTCTTATCAATGGGATATAAAATATTGACCATTCTTTAGATGTCCCTGAAACAAGAGTTTCAGTCAAAAGTAAATGATTTCATTTGATTAGCGAAGCGCTCCCGCTGGACTCACTGACTCACGGACACTGCCAACAAAGTTTGGCCATGTTTTGGCTTCGTTGGTGCCATCCAAAGTGAATGAAATTATGCTGGGAAAGTTTTTAAATGAAGTCAAAAGATAATTAAATCCCACTTTTTTATTCCTGGGCGTCAAAGCGCTTTGTTGTCAAAGTTATTAGGAAGCGCCTGAAGGAACGAGCCGAGTCCCAAGTTCTGCATAGTTGGGTTTGGGGCTTGGGGAAGAATTTACGTACGTAGAGCTCTTTTCAATGGGAACAATGCTCTTAATTAAAGCAGGATTGCCCTTGCTGTCGCCCTGGCATGCTAGGATGCAGGATGAATCTGGGAGCAGGTGAGCCAAAACCAATTACAAAAGCTGGCCAAAAACCCAAAAGAGACAGACATCGAGAGAGCCAGAGAAATGGTGAGAAAGGGAGTGGGGATTGGGAGTGGTGAGTGGAAGTGAGGGCTTCTCATATGCAAAACACGCGTACGTGTACCTACGTGTACGTGTGGACCATAAGTCAGGCAATTTCAAAAGCTTGTGTGTGTGTGTTTCCGTAGGGAGGCTGCTGAAAAATGTCGAATGCAGAATGCATCTGGCAGCCTAGCAACCCGACACCTGCCATCTGCCCACTGACCAAAAAACACAATTCCACGGAAGAATACCTGGCCTGTCCCTATGGTGAAGCTATTTTGGGGGATCCCGATTATGCACGTTCATTGCAGGTAAATCAGGCAGCACAGCACCCATATTGCCCCCGAGTCCTCCGACCATCGGACCCGTGGCAACATAAATCGCCGAAAACCAGGCCAAAAATGAAAATAAAGTTGCCAAGCCAAATTTTGTGGCCGTGTTGTGGCGGAAAATGAAAGTTAATTGGTTTAAGGAGCTTTACGGCCCAGGCGAGGCGATGAAGTGGCAGCGGCCGGGAAGGGAAGCAGGCGTCTGTTCACGCATTCCATTCCTCGGTGGCAAGGCAGCCAGTCGCAGTCCCAGTCCCAGTCCCAGTCACAGTCCCACTCCCAGTCCTGGCTTGGCGAAGCGCAATGAGGCGAATGCGTGAAAACGGCGTGGAAGGAAGAGGCTTACTTAGGCAGGCCTGTAATCAGACTAGGCCCTATGACATGATGGCTTGAGTCATACTGATATGGTTGAATGAATTAATTTGAAAGCCTGGGTACCGCCTCCCTGCCTCCCCACGGATGGGTAATATTTCGCTGGCTTTCGCTACTAATTGGTAAACTTTTATGGGCACTTAGTGTCTGACAAATTGTCGTCGCCGTCTATGATTGCTGCTAATTATTATGTATATTGAATGACTTACAACCTTTTCTTGCAAGTGCTTTAAATACGAGGATAATACGAGAGTGCGAATTACTGTTTTCCCGTGTCTGAATTTCATTAATTGCATTATTCAACGCTAATTAGACTTGCAACAGCCTGTCCAGAAATAGCTGCTTTCAACACATTTCCCCAATTATCTATTCAACATGGACCGACCTCGACTTTTGACCTATACAGTGCGTATCGCAACAGTAAGAAGAGCAGCGACAATGCACACATTTTATCCGATTGAGTATATCATAGGCAACAAAAAGAAAAGGCATACAATTGATCGGAAATTTACATATATTGGGCAAGATTGCAATTGAAACCACATTTTATCGTATTTTAGTGCTGAAACGCACTGTAAAACCCCTGAACCTCACTTACGTCCTGACTCGTTATTGATTTAGGGGGGACAATGGTTTTCCCTTTCTCACTCCTGTCCCTCGCATTTGAATTGAATCTGCATTTACAGTTCAAGCAACTGCATTCATAGGCATGCATCTCCAATTATGGAAATGCAAATGCAACTGCTGCTCCTGCTCCTGCTCCTACTGCTGACCTGCAATAGCACTTAATCAGTGGGCCTCGAGTCGACGCAGAAGACGATTCTGGCTCGTCCGGAGTGGCCTCATTTGTTCGTGCATACGCTTATCAGCAGCAGGCAGCAGGCAGCAGGAAGACGGCAGACTGACTGCCGGACAGGATAATCGACAAGCATTGTCCTGTTCGTGGCAGTCGAGCAGACGAGATTCGTTTTCACTGCAACTGAATTTCGCTTATTGCCCTATGATTAGGGCAACTTGACTCCATTTAAGTGCCGTTAGTGCATAAAGGGATTGATTCGAGTCGAATGCCATTATTTACTACCGATTTCACCGGTCATGTCCTTGTCAATCGATAAAAGCAAGTGTCAGGTTTTGCATCGCATGCAAATCAGAGCCCAGAACCAGAACATGGGCAACCTCTCAGGGCTCTTGTTCGAGCCATGTGTGTGGCAACATGAATTCCCCATCAGCAGAGCCCTGCTGGATTGGATTCGATTCGTTTGTATGGGATTGTTTGGGATTGATTGGTAATCAATCTCAGAATGCAATAATTATCTGTCCATTTGAATTTATATTCGTTACGGTGATTGGCATTGTTACACACAGTACGTATACGTACGTATGTACGTGTACTTGAACGCACATACAATTCCAATTATTCCAATTATTTCCAAATCCCAAATTCTATTGAAATATTGAATTTCGTTGGGGACTTGGCGACTTTCGTTGGAGCAAGTTAATTTCATTGTTAAACAAACCGCAACCGCAGAGCAAACAGTAAAACGACCCCGCCACAATAACGACAACAGCAAACAGATGGCCAAAACGACAATTCAACTTTAAACGAACCGGAAATGGAAGAAGGTCGGTCCCGTCCCGTCCCGTACCGACACGGCACCATCACGGCACCGACCAAGGACATCATTAATCATGAGTAGCTACAGTTGGTCTGAGTTGGTCTGGGCGGTTAGGCGGCTTTTTTCCTCCACTTTCGTGCTTTTCTTTCAGCTCTTCCTTTTGGGGCATTAAATTTTAATCCCGCTCAAACACACACACACACACACACACACACACACACACACTGGTAAATGGACAAAAAAGAAGGCTCCTTTCCAACCTTTCCGACGGGCGTCCACCGCAAAAGTTAATGGCATTTGGAAAAGTGTAAAGCGAAACGGGAAACTGTCCAATCCTCTGGCCCAGGGGCTTTGCCTGGGGCTGCTGAGTCGAAACTTTTGTCGTGCAGTGTTGCGCGTCAATTTGCGCTGAGTGCATGTGGCCCGCTCCCTCCCAGGAGTTGATGAGTTGTGATGCTTCCCCGTCCATCATCTGACGCTGATCGAGCATCAGCTCTGTGCCATACCATACCGTGCCCAAGTAGTTGTATGAAGCATACACTTTTACACGGACGGAGATCACGATGACTCCTTCCCACAATGACTCGAAATGCTTGTAAGAATGCGGAGTCCATTTCGAAGCTCCTCCAAGTGGCCAAAGTCGTAAGTCGACCACGGCGATGCTTTAACAACTATAATGCGATCACTTACAGGTTGTAATCAATATCAACAGCAACCAAACAACAAACAACAAATACGGTAACACGAACAGGATAAACAAGCAGCACCAGTGCCGGTAGGGGAGGCCGCGGGGCAGCAGCATTAAAGAAAACTTTTTGGCTTCTATTTCCACAGTCCAGGACGAAGTTCGAGTCCGTGGTCTCCTTGCTGGCTGCTGGTTGCTGGTTGCTTCATCTGGCCCATAAAAAACTTTTTCCATTACTTCTAGACCAGCTGCACATAACTGTTCAGAGATGTCTCTGTTCCTATTCCTACGCTCGCGTGGCATGGCCACATCCGCCCTGGTCTGGTCTCCTATCACATTTCATTTCCCATTATTGTTTGCTGATAGGAGCATGATGCATGGCTTTTGCTTTTATTACATATAATATTGATTGATTGTTCGTGACGGGCTACTCAAGATTACTTCTGTTGACGTTCCGCCAGCAGGCCCTTGACCAGATTCACCAGCATGTCCAAGCCTTCCTGATTGGTACTCTGGTAGTAGGGCAGGGCCTGCAGTCGCTTCACCCACTCAGCGAGAAGGGGATACTTGTCCGCCTCGATGGGGGCAAACGCCTCGGCCGTCGACACCGAGGCAATGCAGCACAAATCCGCGATGGTCAGCTCCTCGCCAGCCAGGTAAAGGCCGCTAGCCAGACAGTGTTCGAGGCCGTCGTAGGCCCTCTGCAGATAGGTGACGCGGTCAGCGGGCACTTCGGACACCCCGAAGTAGATCACGGGCTCCACAATGAACCGGATGCGGGGGAAGAGGTGTCCGCAGTCGTAGTAGAGGCGTGCGTCCACTGTGCGCCGCTTCGAGGGGTCCTTTGGGTACAGGGAATCGCTAGCGCCTCCGAACTTGTCCGCCAAATAGCTGCAGATGATGTGCGAGTCGCTCACAACGGTGCCGTTGTCGTCCAGGACCGGAATCGTGTGCTGCGGATTGAGCTTGAGAAACTCCGCCGACAGGTGCTCACCCGCTTTTACATTAACAGCGCTGTGGGGAAAGAGAGACCGGTTTAAAAGAAGTAGAGAGAGAGAGAGAGAAGGTGAGCCACAACTTACCGTAGATCCAACTCCAGACCCAGGGCGGCGGCTGTCAGCAGCACGGCACGGCAGGGGGGACTGCGGGGTGCGTAGTAGAGAACGGGTTTATTTGACATTCTTGGTTCTAAAATGGATTAAATTATTAGATATTTGCATCTGACTGCCTAAATAGAGGACCACCATTACTTGTTAAACTGAGTTTAGCGAATGAAAAGAGAACGACGCACAGCAATCAAATTGATCGTTTCTCTCTTGCGCTCAAATTAGAGATGGGCACCTGGCCGTATTTGAATGCACGACTTAACACGACTCTACCAAGCGATACTTTTCATGCATATACGAAGTAAATTTATAGCCTTTTTACACTACAGTGAGTTACCACATTTATCGATAGTAACTCAATAACTCAGAATTTGATTTACACTATGCCAAGTTGAGTTATTGAGTTATTGAGTTTCGGCTTGCTGCACGTGCTTGTCACGAAATTTTGTTTTTTAATTTTTATTAATATGAATACCGAGAATTAATGATGCTCTATGTGGCAGAGCAAGAGATGATAACGAGGCTGCAATGTATGAGTTGGCGACGATGTCTGCAGCAACTGTGGAGTATTTGGATCAAATTTCCAAGAAACGCATTTGGACATTGCGAATAACCTTGGAATCCATTTTTTAAGGAACATTTCCGCAGGGAAATTGCACGGCTGCAATTACAAATATGTTGAATTTTGGCTATATGTATATGTACATTACATACATACATATGTACAAAAATTAAAATTTTTTAAATTGGCAATTGTTTATAATAATTTAATTTAGTTTAATTTATAATAATTCAATTTAGCGTTTGGCTAAGTTTTTCCGACCGAATTTTAGAAATCGACCACATTGTTTATATGGTTTTTAATAATAAAATTGGTTTAAAGTATTGGTTTTAACAATTGTATGTATCTTTTTCCCCAGCCATATTGTTTACGCGCCAAAATTTAAATTTTGAGCTGCCAATTTTTGTTGTAACTAGTGGTGATAATTCCACGACAGGCAGATCAGGGTTGAAATATTCGGAAAATCGGACAAACTCAACTAAACGCAACTAAAACTCAACTTTTTTGCCACCTCTAGTCCTATGCTTCCATGTAAACGAAACTCGAGTTTTGCCGAAACTCAATAACTCAATAACTCAACCTAGTGTAAAAGGCTATTACATTCGCTTTAAATAGTTTAATGTTATTAATGGGACGTCAATGGCCTTACATACCGAGTATATATTTATGTAAATATGCTTCCAGATGATAACCGTGATTGCCAGCGGTGAGAACATATTTTCACACACCAAATTACATACGTATGTATGTCAAATGTAGTACGTAGTACATACATACATAAGTATGTATGTAGGTCAATTCGCTGGAGTGGGAAGCTCCCACCGAAGTGAACTTCTCGAAAATGCTCTTAACCGATTTTAACTTTAATTCACGCACCGAACAGCTGACTAACTAAGAGGATTCCAAATTTCCTGGGGCAGCCCTTTTTTCGTACACGTTTCTGAAAGGTGAAAAAATTAAATTTTTAAGCGGATTTCGGTATTAGTTAATGGCGCAGGCCAGAGGCACCTTTTCCGGATTCCCCAAGCCCCCAGTCTGCTCCCCCTGCAGGAGCTTTTTTGTAAAAAAAAAGTGAATGTAATTGGATTTCGGCTCTGCTCTGCCGTCGAGTGGATGAGAGAGATGGATGGATGAATATTGGGAGACTGGCTGAGAGGGAGAGAGGAGCATGGAGAAATGTACGAGTATTCGGAATGCAGCGGGCAACAAAAGAAGAGGCAAAACGTCGATAACATCCCGTCGCCGTCGCCTTTACCGTCGTTTTCGAACGCGAACTTCAGCTCTTGCTCAAAGTGCTGCTCACGTGGAAGGTCCTTAAATATTTGGTCACGGGCCAGGGCGACAACGAAATTGGGAAAAATATTCGCCCAGGTATGCGGGCGTGTGGACGGCGGAGAGGGAGACACACTTTTCCTCCTTCGGCTCGCTCCCCTTGCTCTCGGTATGCTGTGCCAAAGACAAATTTGTGAAAGCAATTTACAGTTATTAAAGCTTTTAGTGGGATCAAAAGCATGCTGCCTGCCATCACTCCCCAAGCCGCCACGTGTCTCCCTCTGCTGGCTAGCTCTGAGTACAAGGCATTAAATTTAATTTGGTAATTGAATAATTTCTGTGACAAACACAGACTCGGGCCCGGGCCCGGGCCCAGCCCCAGAACTCTCGCACACAAAAAGCGAAAACTTTTGCTGTTGGGAAAACTATGTTGTCTGCGCTTTCACCGTCTGTCTCTGTCTCTATCTCCGTCTAAGTCACAGTTACTGTCGCCTGTCCGTGTACGTGTCCCTGTCCCTCTCCAGGGGCGACAGGCTTTTGGGAAAGAGCCTCAAAGGCGTCGCTGGAAAGCATTAACTAATTGATTGCCACTTGACGAGTGACATTTATCTTCATAACTTGGTTTTTTTTGTTCCGTTAATTGAAATCACAGAGAAGACTTCTTCCAACAAGGCGCCAACTAGGAAGCCGCCGGGTACGGAGCAGATGTAGCTCTAAGTCTCCAAACTGTGCATGAGATTAATGGTAATGAGAGAGAGCGAGAGCAAGGCCACACAGACACCCAGGCCCATCCATCCCCACCACGGACGGACAGCTGTGTGAGCAGTTCAAGTGCAAAATCCAGTGTTATTAATGATTCCCATCGTTGCTTCGGAAGGGGTTTCGGTAGACAGTAGTCACCAGTCAGCAGCCAGCAGCCAGAAGGATATTGAGGTCGCCTGCCAGCCAGTGCCGTAGACAGAATCCTTCCATAAATATTACTTAATTCCATTGTTCCATTGGCATTTATAACAATTAAACTGTGGGGACGAGACTCTTTGGCTAATTGTTCGATGCGCCCGGCAAACCAAACAAACCAAAGATGAAAGCACACTTCATATAATCGTAGCAGAGTCTCGTCCCTCGCTCTGTCAGAGAATGGCGGCAGGCGAGTGAGCAAGTGAATGTGTGCCTGTGTGTGTACGTCCAGGAATCTGATAAGCACAATGGAGATAAAGCCCGTATAGAGCCCGTCTCTGGCACTGCCTTAAGTGCTTCAGATTTTGCAGCGCTTGGACATCCCGCATCTATCTGCTTATCGTCATTCTCTTTTTTATTGGAAATGAACTTGTGCGCGCCAAGGAATGTCCAACTGTAGACTGGGGGGACTGGGGACTGGGCGTATAAATCGTTGTTCAAATTAAAAGTGACATCCCATTATTTAGATATAGATATGAAGCGAGACGGGACCCAGAGCCAAGTCAAATGAAGGGCAGAGCGCCCGAAGAAATCTTGATGGGCAATCAATGGCTGACAATGACAGTACAGTGAAGGATAAGGATGAAGGATACGGGTGAACTGAACAGACAATGAAGCGCTGACGCCTAAATCGCACAATTTTCAATGTAGATTTTATTTTTGCTTTTTTCGACCAATTAACGTTTGATTCCTTCAGATATTGGTTTCGTTTTTCACATTCTGTGATTGCAACGTCGATTTTTCTGATATTCAAAAATTTCATACATATGTATTTATTTTATTCATTTAAGAATAATATTAAATTATAATTACCTTAAATTTATTTGAGTTGCTGTTAAATAAATTAGTTTATTTTAAATTTTTCCAGAAATTTCAAAAATAAATTTCTCCGGCCTTTAAAAAGTTATTCTATCATTAAAGAGTTATTTTCTTATCTTTGACCATTTTTCACAAACATCTAAAAAGCTTATCCACTTGGAGAGTATCCCCACGGGAACAGCGTTGTGCAGTATCCGTTTATTTCAAATCAGCAGCACACCGCCAGTCAGCTGGAGTATCCGCCATAAAAAGCCACCACCGGAGTGAACTTCGATTTTAAGAAAACATTTAATGCTGGAAAATAATCATTATTTGATGTACGCGTAAACAGTAAAAGTTTTGACGACGGATGTCGGTCCAGGGTGAATGAACCACAGCAGCATTATTGAGGCAATATTGGACATTATCAGGACCAGTCGTACTCGTACTACCTCTATAAATGGAGGGTATAACAGCATCGTGAGGATAGAAAACATTATATAATCACTATTGCACACTTGGACCTAGTGGGTTGGAGTTCGCAAAAAGTTAAGGAAGACGATTACGATGGCCTTCAAAAAAAAAACTCTCATTCTGACTATTTGACATTTACTATACTACATATACTATACATTTATCGAAAACAATCGTAAATACAACAACTATAACTGGATAACAGAAAACCGAATTGAAGAACTTTTTAGTTGAATATATGGTGTCAGAATACTACATATAGGATGTAATATAAAGTTTCCTTGTCCTATGCAACTCGATTCAGTCAGAGCTTTTGGAAATTCAATGGAGGTAGCAAATGGAAGCAGAAAAGTTTGATGTTTTTTCCAAAATTTGTAGATTTATTCGGAATGGATGATTGGAGTTTGAATTACAATTGGCTCACTCAATGGCGGTCACTCTTCATTTGAGAAAAACAAAAACGAACAAAATCTAGAATGCCAGTGGGTGGGAACGACCTTGGCATATGCTACCAATTTCTCTCCCATTTTTCGATAGACCACTCCAGTCCCCACTCCGGGCCCTTGTGCTCCTTCAGCATGTCTTTGTCCATCAATGACAGCCCGACACGCCCTCTTGACCTTCTGCCCGCTGACACTGTCGGCTCCAGTCCCGCTTGAGCTTGATTTCTCTCAATGGGCATTCGGCCTGGCCTGTGTCTTTGCACTTGAACACAACTGTAGCAGGCCTGCTTCGAGGCCTTGGGCTTTAATTTGGCCGCTCCGCCTGCGCGCATCATCAAAGTCCGCCTGGTCGTCTTCCTGGCTTTCTTATCCCAATTTATTGAACTTTATTGAACTGTAAAACACGGGCATAAATAAAGCCCGCTGCTGGTGCGACACAGGAGCCGCCAGAGAGGGGATCTTTTCGGTGGCAGGATGCTACATTGAAAAGCAAAATCTACATACGTACACAGTCGTTGGATGGATGGATGAATGATGGAGTCCCATTTCCCCCGGCAGGCAGCAGGAGTGAGTGCATGGGAGTGGGTAGCCGCGTGAGGACATGGGGTGGTGGCCATTCGCGCTTTTACGACCCACCTGAATGAATGGATTTTAGGGCTTTTCGAATATGTATTTTAATGGACAGAAACGATTCTCCAATGCCCGTGCCCGCCCTCCTGCCTCTCTCCTCTGCGGTCTGCGTTGTTCTAAACGAGAGCTTCGGGTATTTTATTGGTTTTTTTTTCCGTGTGTTTGCCTTTGTTGCGGAGGGTGCTCGGAGCTGCTGTTGGCACTTTGTGGCTTGCTGCCATTGATGGATTAGCACTGAAAGCCACACAGGTGCCTGTTCTGGCCTACTGTCAAGCTTTAAGCCTTTCGGTCATTCGATGCATCATCAAAAGACAGGCAAACAGGAAACCCATACATCTATGAAAGGATGCTATGGTTTAATATATTAACAATAATAGTGGAGTAACATAAGCGCCTAAAAAGCTGAAGGATGTTCTTGTTGGTTGAGTTTCATCCACCGGAGCGAAATCTAAATTAATTTAAATGATAATCCCCTTGACTTTAATTCAGAATTGAATTCAAAATTTGAATATTCTCTCCCTTTACTTTCTCATCGCGCTGCTAGTATCGATTCAAGTGCATAATCCTCCCATAAGCTGATGCTCATCGTCATGATCTGCGTAATCCCATTATCGCTTTGGAGTAATTCAATTCGCAAACGAAAGCGTTTCAATGGCAGCCACAGAAGCTATAGAAGCTGGCAGCAGCTCCAACCAGTTTGCATTTTGGCCAAAATGCGTTGTGGCCAACTAAAATAAATGTTTCGATTCTCTCTCGATGGCAGCAGCCTGCTCTAGACGACTCCCACTGCCTCAGTGCCTGCCCCACCCCCGTTTTGTTGCGGGAAAGTGGGAAAATCTTTGCCAATTTCGGATGCCGTGCTTTAAAATAATTTCTTCAACATTTTTGTTTAAATTGGGCAGAAAATCATTAGGCAAACATTTTATTTTATAGCCCCAAATCGGAGAATTTATGGGTCGGAGAGAAATTCTTAAGATTTATGGGTCGTTATGCGGGCCCCTCCAGCAGCCTGGACAGCACTGGACCTGGACTGGAGCCCTTTGAAGCCCATAAATCCTTGAAGGATGCCTGCCTGCCACGTGTGGCCCATTATCTAATGTGTGTTGGAGCACTAGTGCTACACTCCTCACATGTGCCCGGGACAGGGTTAGTAATTAACTAGGCAAATATGTATTAATTGCGTATACGCACTGGGGCATCAAAACCAGAAAATGCTAATTAAAACTGAGGGCCCCTTCCCAGCCATTAGCCATTCGCCCCATGCGTCAGCACTCTGCTCTGTTCTGTTCTGCCCTTTTCTGTTCTGTTCTGTTCAGTTCTGCTCTGGATAAATCAATTAATTTATGCAGCATCGGTGGCCCGACTGCATTAGCCATTCAGCCATTCGGAGGCAGGGAAAGTGAGTGGCAGCGGACTACAATACGCCGCAGGCGGCGCCGGAGGAGCCGCACCAAACACATCCATTACATTACCAACAGCACGGAGCCGTGGTGCACCCCTGCCATGCCCTGGCCTCCCCTCTGTTGCCTGGTCCCTGTTCGACCCCCTGCCTGGTTGCAACTCAAAAAGAGCACGCGGCGTATGGCACAGCGGGTGGAGCTTATTAACTATAGAAATGGATTTCCCCAGAGGGTACGATGGAGCCAAAAACCAGAGCCTGCCGGGAGGCATGGCAACCCCCCTCCCCTCCCTATGTCCGGTGCACGTGAACGGACAACCCGTTGGCTGCCTAATCATTTTTAATTTGCTGCAGATGAAGCGTCCGACACCTGAGATGATGCCGCCCCTGTGGAAGCCCAGGCAAAAGTTCATTGACCCCCCCTCCCACCCTTCCTTCCTCTACCGCTCCCTCCGTTATCCTTTCTTTGTCGATTTTGTGAGCTTCGATAATGAAAACTTTAATGGAAATTTCAACTATTTAATTGCTACTAAAGTTCGTCGTGGCCATTCTGTCTTGCTTGCCGTCTGCTTGTCTGGCAGAACATAAATCTGAAAGACCTAATTTGAGCCCTATTAGGTACTTACCAGGAAACGGACAGGAGGACGGAAGGACTCGAGTGTAGGCTGTGGGCTTTCCGGGCAGGCGGAGGAGGGAGTCCCAGTCCGAATACTACTATTAACTAATCTTGTCCCATGGCAGGGCCTATTTTCTCATTTGATTTTTTAGGGGACTCTTCACTTAATCAACTGCACATGAAATTCCCTATAAAGCGCGTCGAGTGGAACGAAATGGAATGGAACTAGCACGGGCACTGGCACAGGCACAGGCACCATTGTCCCCGAAAGCTCTCCGCCTGCATCGGTCGCGGGTCGCTTTGTGGCTGCCCGGGACTGAGACTGAGACCACGTCTGGTGCTGGAACTGGCACATACTATGTGTAGTGTTCGTGTTTGTTTGTGCTGTGGCAACATTGAGTGGCAACAGGAACCACCAGACTGCCCGATCGTCTCTCAACCGATGTTTATCTTATCAGCCGCCAGTTGGCCCAAACAGATGGCCGGAGGTCGAAAAGTGTTTACACTCGCCTCCAATCATTCTGCGGCTGTGGCGTTTCTGACGTTAATGGCCCCCAAATGTCGGGGCAGTCCATGAAAGTGCCAAACTTACCGACAGATACACCAGATCCGGAATCACTTGCGGGGCAACAGCTTTAATAGCCGCCGCAACATGTGCCTGTGCCCTTGCTTACGTGCCTCTGTCCTCTGGCCTCTCTGCCTCTGAGCCCTGAGCCTGGCAACATGGAACCCTGTCCCAGCAGAGCCACAAGTGTCTCTGGCGCAACAAAAAGGCAATTCCGGGCCTGCCCTTCACCTACTGCTCCAAAGCAGCAACAGGGGGAACAGAGCTTCTGCTCTCGGTATTTCTCCGTGCCGTTCGGGGCGGTGCGGTGCCTCTCTCTCTCTCTCTCTCGCCACCTGTTCCGATTCCACTTCGTTTCTGTGCCATGATTGCTGGAGGGAGCGAGGGAGAGAGGGAGGGTTTTGCCGAAAGCTTTCAAGAGTGCCGAGCCGTTTCAGCCGTTCAGTTCCTCGTCGAACTTCAAAGCGTTTGGTGCTCACGACCGGTGGAAAGAACGTCCGTGCGAACCGAGCCGAGCCGAGCCGAGCAGGCCAATAGCCCAGAAAACTGTGAAGGCGGGCGCGAACAAGTGAGCCGTAGCCAGCCCCCGAAGTAGCCGAGTGAAGTGTAAATAAGTGAAGCCCACCCCCTACCCCACACACACGGACACACACGCACACACGCGCACACAGAGATACACACATGGGTGGCGGGGGTAATGGTTTTGGAGCACGGTTTCTCGTGTCGGTGTCGTTGTTTATATTTGGTGATTGGAGCCCCCTCCGTCCCCCCTATCCCTCTCCCACACCCCCTTCTACCGCTTCTGCAGGTGTGATATTCCTCTACTTACATACATATGTCGCGCTCTCTCCTTGCTATTTAAATGGAGCTGCATTTTCCATTTTCCATCTATCAATGTCTCGACTGTGGTCCGTTGAGTGGGATTGATACTCGTGTCGTTGGGTATTTCAGCAAGGAATGCAATATGCATTCCCGGCCGGGAATGGCCACTCATGTTACCACGGCATGGTCCTTTCATCCAGAAGAGCATGGGAAAGCAATTAAGTTAGTCATACCCAGGGCAATCGACACCGTCCCGTACCGTCCCGTCCTGTCCGGTTCCGTCTCGATCCCAAGCACTCGAAAAAAGTTGGACGGGTCAGAGAGAACCCTTAAAATTGCAGCGGGCAAATTTATAATTGGAAAAAAACTTGTCTAATTGAAGTTTTATAAACAAAGAACAGAGGAAGGTAGGGGGGGGGGCGTAGTGGGACGGTGGGTTCGAAGGGTAGGCGAAACGCAAATCCTGCCAAGTGCCAGGCCCCGGGCCGGAATAACTTGTTCCCACAGTTTCGTTCTAATTTTCAATTAAATGAAAACGAAAATGAAAACAAAGAACGTCGGGAAATAAAGAAGAACGGAAAATGTGCCAAGTGCATTGACCACAGCAGGACCCTAACCCCAGGACCCAGGTCCCAGGTCCATTGTTCTCGTCCAGCTTCCACCTGAGGGTGTGATGGTGGAGTGAGCCGCCTCAGGGCCCCCTGCATTCCCCTGGATTTCCTTTGGAATTTCTGTATCTAGAAGCAATTAAAATATGCATAAAATGCAAATGAGAAACGCCCAGCCCCCCAACGACCACTCCAATCAGCGAAATCCCCACCCCCTGGACATTGCCCGCCCAGTCCCCTATCCTGCACTGTCCATACAACATTTTGTTTTTTAAATAATCGCAGAGAGAGTCGAAAGGCCAGCCGAAACACCAATGAAAAGTGAATGAAATTTGTTGAAAATTGAAAATTTGTGAGATAATCAGCTATTCGAAATATCCGAAATACACCAGGGAAAAGGAAAACTGAACGCCGCCGGGAAGCTGCTGACGGGTAAGTACATCCAGCCAGCCATTTGCAGCCATTCCGGGATCAATAACCGCATTCGGGGCGGAGATACAGATACCCGTACAATGTCCTTGGTAATTAATTTTGTGCTGGCCCCTCATTGTGAGGTCCAAGCCCCAAATCGGCTCGCAGCCCATGCGGCGTATGCGTAATATCAAGATAATTGAATCGGCCAATGGCCATGACAAAACAACAAATACGACAATACGACAATAGGAAAATGTAAATGAAAATGGTTCACTTTTCCTCTTTGCCGATCTCCTTCTCTCTCTCTCTTTCACTCTCTCTGTTTTTCTGCCCATTTTGTGTCCCAACCCCGTCATTAACCGCATTCCGGTTGACTTGTCCCGGGTAGCAGCACATCCTTTCGATGCTTTTCATGTTGAAAATGGCCAATAAAAATGTTTACGACACACGCAAGCCCCGCGAACCAGGTGAATACGGGGAAAATGTTTTAAGAAGCGATGATTACTTATTAAAAAATTACACATTTACCCGCACACACGCACACACACACACACAGTTTCTTTTTTACGATTCGCTTCGTTCATTTCCATGAAGAGTTTTATGTCTGATAATTCTGAAAAATGCCTGAGTGTTTCCCAAATCGTATATACATATACATACAACATATGTATATGTATCTCATAGGGGAGTCCATGCCGAGGCGGAGAGCACTTGCTGCTTATTGCGGGGCGTGGCGTGTTCTAATTAGAAGCCCAACCATGAACTTGATGAGGGTAAATTGGCAAATAATTAATCGGAAGTTAATCAGGAGCGGATTTAATCAGGACATTAGACAACACAGAATATGAGGTGGAATACTACTTCCATTCGCGAATTGTTGTGTTGTTGAGTGCAAGTGCTGATGCACTTGCGTATACGTAATTTTTGTAAATCTACATAAGAAATTGTTTGAAAACAAACACCCATCTAGTCTCATTTTGAATGGTTTGCAATGGCTTGCAAAAATGAGTCAAAGCAGAAGCAAAAGCAGGCCGAGATCCCGAAATCCCTGTCATTCCACTTCTGAAGTGAACTTGGCCATAAGTCCGTTTTACTGCCCATAATATATTAGTGCTGCGTTCTGTGGCATGGCCATGGGCCATGGCTATCCATGTACCCATTAATATATTAATTTGATTCTTGCCGAAACATCGGCATCGTTTTATTGCATCCATTTCGTTCTTTGTTCTGTGAATGGGCAGCGAATGATTTCCCGAAATGCTAGTGTAAACACTCGAGGGAAATGAGTCTTGGGGAAAACTTATTTCAACTGAGTGAAAAATGGCAACTTAAAAGTGAACAGTTCCCCAAATGGCTGAAAGCATTTGAAATACCTAAAAATTAGTGAAAATGTTTATATGCTATATGTAATAAATGCAGTAAAAATCAACCAATTTGGATTGTCTTCTTGAGTAATTTTCATTGGAACCCTCCAAATTAAGTAGGTATCTGTTATTCCTTAGTTAACCTACAGAACGCATACTGGTGCTTAAATTTCCTTCAGTATGTCTTACTGTATACTGAAATTAAGAGCCTCAGGAATGGTTTTTACTTGAGTTACAGGAACAGCCGCGACAAAAATACAATCATTGAGAAACTTGAGAGGAGTGGACTTGAAGTTGTTCCCGATTCGGTTCAGCATTGAAAACTTCAACGAATTGTAAATTGAAGTAGAGGAATTCGCTCTTTAAAGTGCACTTTATAGAGTGAAATTCCTTTAAATGATTCCATTTTAAATGATTTTCAGCTTTAAAGCATGAAAATAAATAATTTTATGAATGATTCTGAAATTTGTTCTTGTGCTTTGGTCAAGTCTCGTTCAATTAGTTAAAGTGCGGTCTGTTTTTGACTCGCTAACTTGCTGCGAGGGGTGCTGGCTGTTTGGGGCCACCCGGGCGTATGAGTTATGTGCGGGTGAAACGTTTTTGTATCTGCCACACTTTGGCACACTTTAAATGCAAAGTGAGCGCTTAAAACTTTAGGCGAGGGCGCCTGGGCGCGGCCACCTGTCCTTCTGCGGGGTGCTGGCAGTTGGCAGGACAAGCGACGGTAAAGTGCTATAAATCATCACTCAAACCACTTGATAAGGACATCAGAACGGGCCCAGTCTGGCCAGACTGCAGCACTCTCCTCTCTGCCACTCCACAGACACACACACAAACACGCGTGCGATCCTCCCGCTTTTCCGACTCTTTTTCGCGCATTCTTTGCATTTTTCACAGCGCCTCTCCTCTCCCTCCCACACATAGAGACAGAGAGAGAAAGAGAAGTGATGAAAATAGAAATTATGAACAAATGCTGACAGCCCCCACTGTAAACACATTCGGAGATCCTACACTTCCCCCGGCTGGACCCATGGGCGGGGCGGGGCGGGGCTGCTGTGCGGAATGTTCGCGTCACGCGCCTTAATTTCCACGCCTTTCTGGCCAACAGCGGGGCTGGGACAGGGATGTGGGTCTCTGGGTCTGGGGATCTGTGGGGGCGTTACAGATGTTGGACTCCAGTCCGTGTCCGCCGTGGCAGTGTTCTGATTTTCCGCTGGCAGAATGATGTCTCACTTTTTTGCGCCCCGCATCTGTTTAGCATCAGGCAATCGCGAATTAGCCATAATTTCTGCTGTTCTGTTGTTTCTCTCTGTGCCGCAGTGTGTCTGTGTGTTATCTTTGTGTAAGTGAGGGCTCGTGTGTCTGTGTGTGTGTATCAGAGTGCTGCTCTTATCGCCATCAGAAAAAAAGCTCATTAATGCGGCATTCGAAAGATTTTAAATATTTGCACACAATTTTGTTATTACCATTCGCCAGACGATGCGCTGCCTGCCCCTGCCCCCCGCCCCCAACGTAACCCCCGTACTTTAGCTTTAGCTTGTGGAAGGCGAGCGTGTGTGTGTTGTGTTGTGTTGTGTGTTTGTTTGTGCCTCACTTTTAATTAAATATGAAATAAGCTTGCCACCGTCCAATGCTCGTCTAACGTCTCCTGGGCACAGCTGGAAATGGGTGCAGACAAGCCAAACAAAGCCACAACGAACTGTGGATGCTCTTCACTCTACGTTCCTTTGTCCTCTTTCTCTGTATTTATCTTTCGGCTAGATAACATCTAGTGCATATTGAATATAAGGTAAAGCTTTCTGGGAAAGCGGCCAAACCCCCCACCCGCCCTGATTCCAGTGAAAAATAGTAATAATAATAAAAAACTACTATTTATATTTGTTTTTATGTAAATTTAATTACCCATTAATATATTGTTGGTTTATATTTTCATTCCCTAAATTAAAAATACAAAATTCGAGTGTAGTGGTGAACAGAAAAATAACAATTTTTTGTTCGATATTTGATAGTAAAAGGCGTAAAAAGGCGGTAAAACATATTCTATTTGGTAAAAACAACATTTTTTCAAGAGTTGTTTACTTTTAGAATATTGCGAGCAAATAGTTTTAACAAAATGTCCAAAAAAAAAAGTTCATTCGATTGGATGGGACGTGCATAGCAGTGCTCCCCATATAGGGGAGATTCGTCCCGGTAAATTACCGAAAAACTAAAGTGCTCCAAGGAAATGATGGATAATAAAACGTAAAACTCAGAAGGAAACACGGAAAAAATCGAAAAAATTCTAGACTTAACAGTAGTTGCGGACTTAAATACTAATGCCCCAAAACTCCAATCATATATACAAAATATAAGGATCGTAAGAACCTGTGACTGTTTACGAATTGTTCTCCCTGTAGGATCTTGCACTGGCTGTGTATAGTCTTTTCTTGTCTATTGTCCGTTACTTAGCTGGCCGTTATTCTCTTCATTTGCCTATTCACTTGCTGTAGCCCTGTTGGTGGGAGTGAGTGTGTTTTAAGAGATAAGCAAGGCGATAAGAGCCAAGTGCTTGGTGTTGCAGCATACGAGAGAGATGGAAGTTTCTCGCCACGAATTGCGCTGTAAAGCCCCAAGCCCCAATAGCTAGGTAATTGCGTGGTTTTGTGTAAAGAAAAACTAAATCTGATGGAACAAAACAAAACTTAAAATAATAAATATCAGGCACATAAATATATTGGAGTATGCGTACCATACGTTTGGTAAGATCTTTGCAAGAGAGTGAGAAGCAAGCTAGATCTGAGGATGTAGTTTCGAGAATTTATCTATCTCCTTCTACTTTCTACTCTAGCCAGACATCTGGTTCTCTCTAAACTATATAATCATTCACGGACACAAAGAGTCATTCAGGAAGTGGAAGATGCATGGAGCTTATTAAATCTCACGGAATATGGTTGCAGGTTATGAAAAGCGATAAACATCACAGAAAAAGCAACCATTTGGGTGCGCATTTTGCCAGGAAAACTGAAGTGTAGGAACTCTGTTTGACACACACAAATGGAAATAATGAAAGGATACTGGGATGCCTCGTGCCTCACGCGGGAGAAAGTATAGTTCTGAAAGAAGGACAGGTCATAAATAAAACTGTTGCATGCCCTTTTTGAAGTTGGATGTAGCCTGCTGATGGCGTGTCCTGTACCACTTGTTTATGGCCGTTTAATGAATTTTGGCACTTGGCGTACAACAGCCACAGCAGCAGCAACCATGCCACGCCATGCCATGCCCCACAATGCTGCTCAACGCATGCACCGACACGCACCCAGCCGAGCGAGTCCTCCGAGCCTTGCGAGGGTCCAACAGAGGCGTATTGCAATTGCATTGCCCCGGGCCTGTGTCTGACTTGTAGGTCAACTTTTGTGCTATGCATGCAAATCCAATACCCGTCCCAGCCCCCGCCCCCGCCCATCTGCCACAACACAGCAGCTCACGCCAAACCAGGAAGAAGGTAATCAACTTTCATCGTGGTAAAAGTTTAGCCACCGGACCAGCTAAGAGCTACCCTGGCAAAGGATTGCGCAGCAATCCCAGGAACCATTTGGGATCGAATTTGGCTAACAGGGTATTCTCTATGCCCTCGACTAGCAATCCATAGTGCTTAATATTTTATTGGGAGAAAACTACAAGTCACGCCACCCTTTTCCCGACTGACTCGACTAAATAGACAAACAGTTTAAAGAAAATGAAGACTGGCAGCTACGAGTATTGTGCACAAAAGTTTTCATGTTCCATTTGCTAATGAAAAAGCGCAAAATTCACTCAACATGAGATGCCGCATGCACCACACCGCACTGCAGCACCCGAGTGAGCATTGGCATGTGGCAGGTGGGGGTTTGGGGCAAAAGTTTCACAGCTTAGTAAACCACAATTGATAGACCTCAAAGGAGTCACCTATACGGGCTCTGTTCTTGGTAGTTTATTTGCGACTTTCGAATTGCCAAAGGGGCCAAAGGGGCCAAGGGGGCAGGCAGGGAGGGCAACAAAAGGTAACTTTTACTTCTGGGAAATCAATTTCCAATTAGCTTTCATTCTCTATCGTTTGGGGTCGCATGGGAATTTAATTGGCGCACACTCAATTGCAGGAATCAAATTGATTTCTGATTTTTCCAAGAATCGTGAGTGCATGTTGCATGCATCATTAGTTCTTGAAAGCTGCTTATCATATCTGCCTCTTAGCCATTTCAGTTGTGAAAGAGGAGGACATTATCGATTGACAAATCGTTTGCCATTTAACAATTTATAGTAGACATTCAATCGCCAGTTAGCGGGCCACTCATTCCAGTCACCAATCAAATATTATTCAATCATGTTTGAGGGTCCTCCCACACCTGCCGCCCGCCACCTGCCACCTGCCACAACGAGCCATTTTCCCATTATCCTTATGGCGTATTCCCTGAGCTTTACACAAAAGACGCAAAGCAAATCCTTAAATAATTAAATACAAAATGCAGACAAAGTCTACGACAATCCTCTCCGCTGATCGGGGGATACCTCCTTCGCCTCCTTCGCCTCCTGCCTGCCTCGTTATAATGTGTAAATACTAGAATCAAAATTGTTGACTCTTACTGGGGGACAACTTCTGTCGTTGCAAAAAGAAGGGGGGGTGGCCCAATGGGGGTGGGGGGGACGTATAAGAAAGCTATTTGAGCCAAATGTTAAATCTACAATAAGTTAGCAGACAGACGTAAAAAAGCAAATTCATTGAGTGGAGCATTTTACGTGACAAAGCCATGAAATCGAATTTGCTAAGCGACCGGAAATGCGCTCGACTGTATGTGTGTGTCACACACACATGTGCATACATACATACATATGTGTGTGTTTGTTTAGAGAAAGGCTGAAGCACTGAAGCCTTCTGCTGCTGCTGCTCGTACTGTCTATATGTTTTTTGATTTATGCCGCATTTGCCCCAAGTTCTCCTTTTAGCAAGGCGGCACGGGGCATGGGTGGCACGGGGCCCGGCGTATTCAGGCATGAATTTCGTGAGCTGCCTCTGGAAGCTTATTTGCTTTCGCCAACAAAATGAGAGCGAGAACCAGAGCAGGACAGGAATGGTGGGAGGGAGAGGAAAACAGAAACAGAAACAGAAGTAGAGACAAAGACAAAGACAGTGAATAGACGACAAGCGGGCGCACAAAAAGAAAGACACACTTGAAATTTTTTGTTTTTGCATTTCTTCGGCCCCTTCGTTGTCCTCTGCTCCTCCCCTGTCCTGCTGGCTGGCTGGCTGACTGCCTCCTCTGCATAAATAAAATGTAAAAGCTTAAGGGGGAGTGGCACTGGCACTGGCAGCAGCTGCTTTTGTGTGTAGGGAATGCGGCGACGACCTTCAGGTAAGCAGCACACAAAATTGTCAGAGAACATTGCTGAAAATTAAAAGCATGCGATGCGGGGAGGCGGAGTTAAAGGTATACAACTGGTTCAAGGGTCAGGGACTCGAGTGGAACCTAAAGAGGCCCAGAATCACCTCAAAATTGACTCTATCGAATGCAGCTGGAAGTGCTTCTGAGGTGCCTGCCGGAGTCCTGTCAGAGCCCCATGGGCCCCAGCTTTAAGCGCCCGAGCACGTACCTGATTTCAGGAAACAAAATCGAACGAAAGTTTGGCCCCGGGCGCCAGCAGGGAGGTGGTGGTGGTTACGGCTTAAACCCAATACATATTGCTCAATTTGCACGCACCCGCACCGTGGCTGTGGCTGAGGCTGGACACCGGGGCGGAGCTGGGGCGGAATCAATTGTCCCGCACAGATTTAGGGTGTGAGAATGGGCGGGCGAACTTCCGGCAAATGGCGGCTCATTTTGTATTTATCAAGCGGCCAGAAGCAGAGGCAGGGGCACAGCCAGAGGACGCAGCCACGTCTGGCCTGATGGCGGGCATAAACTTTTATTTCAATGAGAGTCATGAGCCATTCCATACCAGCTGTGCCACAACGAAAAAAACAACGGCAAGAGGCATTCATTTCTGCTTTCTTTGCTAGGAGGGTCGCAGGGTCCGACTTGCAGACTAAAAGATATCCGGTACGTGGCCTGAGATGTGATATTTTTTCAGGCCATACTTGCATAAATTGCACGATTATATTGCTTTTTATGGGTGGATCGGTAGATCGTACTCTTCCAGTACGGGTCCGAAACGCAGGACATGTTTCAGACACAGCATCGACCCGAAAGTTTCGCGTGACCTACAAATGGATGAAATAAAGACCGAGTTGCCACATGGAAGAGGGGAAAAGGGGCAGTGGGGAGTGGGGAATGGGAATTTGTGGCATTTGGAAACGAAATGCGACTGTTCTAATTTTGTCTCTGGCTGGATTGCTCGTTTTGTTGCTCGTATTCTTACTGTCCTTAAATATTTATCCGAAAAATGAGCAGCTAAGCGGACGCCAGCACAAAGACACACACACAGACACACAAACACACACACACTCACACAATGACATGCAGAGCCATCGCACCATCGCATATATTATTAATGCTCCCCATACGCTCCGGCTCTGGCTACGGCTCTTGCTCCAGTTTTAGCTACGGGTACGGCCCTCACTCGATCCTTGCGGTGTGGTGTGCCGCCTTCTGTTCCTTCTGCTCGAGGCACGGCAACGAGAATTGGCTGAATCGCTCGATTGCGCTGCTCCTGCTGCCGTTTTGGCTTTTCTGTGCCGTGCCCTGGGCTTTGGTCTGGTCTGCCTCCTGCCTCCTGCCACCTGCTGTCTGGCCGTGCTTCCGTGGCCCGATTCCGATTCCGTTTCTGTTTTGGGTCCCGCCTGTTGCGGCCTTCGGCCTATTATCATTTATTTAGTTATTTATTTACGTCGTGCGAGTCAGCAGCAATATTTTATTTTCATTTTAGTTTGCGGATGCCGGATGGCGGATGGCATCCACAGCCATCCATCCGCCAGGATGTGAAATGGGAAATTGGAGTAATCGTGACTCCTTTGATTAGGAACATCATCCAGAGCCATTTGGCTGCTGCTTGCCGCTTAGTTTGTGCCCCTCTCCCTCCATTCTTAAAGTCACAAAGCGAATATCTGTCTATTAATTTTCCCCAAAACGATGCAGCATTAAATGGCTTAAAATATTTCAGCCAACTTACAGTAGCCCTAACCGTCTCCCAATACACTACTGGAAGCTTTGACTATTTCTCACTCGTACGGAAGCCCGTCCTTCCCCAGTCATACTCTAAATCAGCGCTCGGCACGCATACACTCAAGTGCGCTGGTGTGTGTGTGCAAAAACCCGATCATACCTGCGGGAGAAATCGGTTTAATGCCTTACACAGAAAAAGCGAGTTAGCGAGAGCCGTGAGCGACAGCACAGCAGCAGAGACTTTTGCTATCCACATAAGAAAGAGCCGTGCCGAGCACTGCTCTAAAAAACCATCTTCTCGATCCTTCTCTGGTGCTCCACCCTGGATTTGTAGTCTGGTTAGGATGCCAGTTGCTGCTACGGACATCTGCAATTGATCTACGCCGCTTTTTAGATTGAGACATTATCTCAAGATAGTACGGGGAGAATAGGGGAGAATATTCACACACTTCTCATTCCTTGAGCACCTCCTGCATTGTGTTTCATGCGACTTTTCCTTTCTGATACAGACTTCCAAAGAGGGGAATTTTAATAATAATAATCACAATCGTTCTCCTTCTATGAGACTCCGAGTGCAGGCATTCCAGCATCCTCGCACTGGTATGCCCTTTCTTTGTTGCTTGGCTTACATCACAAAGGATACGGATGGCATTGAGAGCCTGCGCACAATGCCAGAGTCCTATTCAATGCAACAATAGTTGACCTACGCCACCAGCAGCCAAACAACAGTGCCCCCTCTAATTGCAGTCATTCGACACCCACAAGGACTCCTGAATGCCGTATTCCGTATGCCGTATCCTGTATCCACTGAGCCACAGCCCACTGACATCAGCCCAATGGAAGAGTAATGAAAGCAGAGCAGCTCCGAAGGCGGCCAGGAGGAATTGTGTTTGCATAGCGCCATAAATTTCCCACCTACTGCCCCCCCCGCCTGAGGACATTTGGTCGGTTGACAGTTTTGACGAAACGCTCCCCCGAAATGTCGGAAATTGACTAATAATGGGTTTAATCGCCAATAACGATCATTCCTAGACAAGCTAAATTGTCGGCTCAACATGAATGCGCAGCCCCTCGCTCCTCCCCCCGGCAACCACAGCCCACTCGTACGTATTCCGGACTAGAGAAGCTATTAGGCAGTTGCCAAAGTGAGGTATTTACACGCGGTGCTCGGGAGGCTCAAGTGTCTATTGTAGTCCTGTTGTGGGAATTGAATGTACATATATGTATGTACATTGTACATATGTACTTGTAGCTGACAGAAGGGGAGGTGGGGACCGATTAGACTCACGTCTCAATGTCAATCATAGCGCCGGTTTCTCGAGTTCGAATTAGGATTAGGATTAGTATTAGGAATTAGGTTGCAGGATAACTTTGATTATACTAGTCAACAAACTTTTTACTGACTTTTTCTGATAGATTTGGGAATTTAACAATTTTTAAAGAATTATGGTTCTTTATCTAGGTTTAGTATTTTAAATAATTTTAAATGAAATGCAGCAATAAATCCAACCAAAACACTTTGTAGTGGCAGCTTACCTTCTGAGAATTATTAAGCTTTCAAATATAAAATTTCTTGCGCTATTTTTTGCCGAAATTTTGACTTTAAAACCTGGCAAAAGTCGAAAAAAATCTTTCTTGGGCTGATAGGAACATTAATTAAGCGTCGTTTAAGGTAGCGTTTGTACGAATCGTTGTATAAACTATTAAGTTGCAGCCGTTTGACCAAACCTTTGAATGTCGATTTTTGCCGTTAATTCTTCTTCATTTTTTTGTCGAGTCGAAAAGGTTTTAACCGGCAGCCGGCCGCCGGTTTAGAACCCGTATGAGCCCTTAAAAAAATCAATTTTCGTTTTTAGACACTTTTCCGGTCCAGGAAATGTTAACCCAAAGTCGAGAAACCGGTCCACAGGGTCCTTCCTTGCAGGCAGGTTTGTGCAAAAAAATTAGTTGTTCTCTTTCGCATATTTTAGTAATATTGAGCAGCTTCGAAAACCTTGCTAGTGTTTACTTTTAATCATTTATGTACATAGTGTGTATTTATATTTCTCTCACTAAACTTTTCTCTGCTTAGAATTTTCTCTGTTTTCGCGGCTTTCCCAGAAATCTGCGAATAGAACCTGCCAACACCTGGCTTTTCCACAGCGCACAGCGGCGCCAAGAGTATTGGATTCTCGGGGACAGTGGGTGTATGATCGGACCAGGACTCGCAGCCTTGAGAGATATCCCGGAAATTTATACATATATCTATGCAGTCTTCGTTCTATTAATAAACTTTCACCATGAAGCATCATGATGCTGGGGCGCTGTCAAGGCGCTCATTAAACTTAAATTGTTAGAAATCAAACGTTTAAGGAAGAAACGATAGAGCAAGGACACAAACGATACAAAGGACTATGTAGTTTGTATGTTACGTGCTGGCAAGGGCTGATTGAAAGTGACACTTACGGCAGCACCTTTCAGTGCTTGGCTTTGGGTTGGACGATGTGCAGGAACGGGGATCAAGGGGTCGGAGACGGAGGCTGGAGCCTCAGCAGGGAATGGCATGCTGACCAAAGGAAACGCAAAGGACGACTCGTACGTCCTGCCCTCAGTCCGCAGCCGTTTTTCTAACGAGCAATTTAGCCAACTCATTGAAGCGGAATTAATTGCAATCGATTTTGTTTGGCGGGCGAAGGCAGACCAGAGACAAGGCGGCAAAGGACGGGGGGATGGGGTCTTCATTAGTGCCGGGACAGAACCAGGACCACAACCAGGACCAGAACCAGTAAAGGGAGAGGGATATGGGCCATACATATCTTTATGTATGTTTGTCTTAAGACAGAGTTTATCTACTTTAAACTGCTTTATCTGTGAAGTTTATTTTGATAAGTAATTTCCTTGGAAACCACTGTGCTTTCTCTGAGAAAAGTATCTATAGAACACACACCAGCACACAGGATACATCTTTTATTCAAATGAAATGGAAAATGCTTGGCTGGAATGTGTGGAATGCTGCCTCGTACTCCGTAAGCAATTTGACCAAATGTTTCAATCGAAGACCCAGTGAAATGTTAACACTTGCTGACTTGGCCAACTCGTGCGCGTTCTTGGTCGTACGGATGCAGTGAAGGGTGTACGATGTATCTCCCTCGCCTGATCATAGAGGGGGGGGGCGGAAAAAACTTTTCATGTCTCGGGCGGATTGGTTCTGTTTTTTTTCTGTTTTTTATTATGTTTTTGGGGTTATTCAAAAAGTTTCCCCTCCGCAGAAGACCATAAATACAATTTTTGCTCTTTTCAATTTGTATTTGCAGCTGAATCGAGAGGATAAACTTTTGGCACGCTATGCCCAGGACGACCCCACGTCGGGGTCCGGGTCCAAGCGCAGAGGGCGACTGCAAGTGCGGGGAGTGTGCAATTTCGCATTTGAATGCCCGACTGCGGTAGAGAAGACACCACACATACACACACACACACACACACACACACACACACACACACACACACACATACTGATTGAAGTACATTCGAGCAGAGGCTGAAGTCGAATGAGAATGTGCCAAGGCCTCGGGCTGTTTCGAATTGCTTCTGGTGGAACCGCGACGGCAACGACGATGCTGCTTGATTTTAACCAAGTTAAATAAACCGGCCAAGCACACACGCACGCACACCCGTACGCACGCACGCACACAGGCACACAAGCACCGTACATATAGCCGTACAATCAGTAGAAAAAGAAAAGAAAAACAAATAAGACTTTTGGGTCTCAAGCCAAAAATGGCCGCGCCCATCGATGAGAGTGTGCTGAACGCACTGAAGGGGGTGACCTCGAAACAGACCCGCCTGCCCAAGCCGCTGCTCATAAAGATCTATGTCGCCAGCCAGAAGCAGGAGTTCAACCAGGAGCGCCGCATGCTGCTCGAGCTGGTGGGCCCCGAGCTGCAGGGCCTCTACGATGACCGTCAAATCGAGGTTAGTCCTGCATCCAATAGACTCCCTTGTTTTTCCACTGACCCACTGACCCACTGTGCTTCATGCAGTTGGAGTTCGTGGACATGCACTTCGGCACTGGGGCCCTGGAGATCAACCAACTGGAGCGGGATCCCTATCTGCTGCAGGACTATCTCCACGAGATCGACACCTGTCATGCCCACACGAAGAGCGTGTTCTTTCTCGCGCTCATCGGCGACGGCCTCGGACGCCTGCCGCTGCCCACGCATCTGGACGAGGACATCTACGCCGCGGTGTTAGCCGACCAACAGACAACGCCCGACCAGGAGGCTCTTCTGGCCAGGTGGTATGAGCTGGACTCAGCCAAGGTGCAGCGTCAACTGAAGCAGGACTATCGGTGAGTAAATGGCGATCCCAAAGCTGATTAAATGTCACTCTCACCGTCCTCCGCCTTCAGAGTACTGCCCATGGATGAATGGCTCAGCGAGTCCCAGCAGATGCAAAAGATGCTGGAGCAGGTGCTGCACGGGTTTGTCCAAGGACCAGGTGCCTCAGCCCGTTCGGCAGACTTCCTGAAGCGGGTGCAGCAGCTGAGGCGCACGCAGATCGAGCGCGAGGTGGAGCAGGCAATGGGTGAGCACAGTACAACCTTCTGCATCTCTTCACCTAACAATAACCCTCTCACTCTTTTTGCAGCCCTCTCCAACGAGAAGATCCTCGCCGTGTTTCGGGAACGGGCCGCACAGAGCAGCAAGCGGGATGTGGAGGCCAATGACCGGCTTCGAAAGATCAAGGACGAGCTCACCATGAACCTATCCACGGACAATCACACAACCCTAGTGTAAGTCGCTTCTCAGTCGGGTTGGGGGAACGGTCTGTCTCATTATGGTTATTCTCACCGAACAACAGGGTTCCAGGCAGTGCCTCGTGCGAAATGATCGATCCGGACAACGAGGACCACGAGTCCTATCTCAGCAAGTTCAAGAACAAAGTCACCGACAAGCTGCGTCTGCTAATCGAGGCGCACATTACCAATGATCCCGATGTAATCAAGGGGAGGAAAAAGACTGTTCAGGTAAGTGAGTGAAAGGCTCAACAACAGACCAAAGCTAAAACGATTTGGCCAGGATTCTTCCTAGAACAATAACACAATTCTACGGCAAAGGCCGCGGCTCTACTTTGCACGCGTTACTCAGTCAGTATATATGTACCTGTGGAGTCTCTCAGAAGACAGCCTGAACGTCTGACAAACTGAACAGATTTCATTTCATAGAGTGCATTCCCCAGACGAGTGCGAGGCTGGCTGCAGAATTTTCTATAAACTCTAATATTATTCCTGGAACAATCCAAGAGAGATTTACCAATTAACTATTTATCACAATCCATTCTTGCTGGTAAAATATCAAATTCCAGGCTCCTATTTATTCAGGTAAACAGTTTCTAAACTACTTTTTAGCCAACGAATGAAAGACTACAATTAATGCATACGGACAATGATACCAGATAAAATAACCAGATTATTTTGGTACAGCACCAATTAACAAACTAAGCGCAAAAATCTTTATTGTGGTTTCTAAAAAGGTCGGGTTCGAGTTCCCCTCTGGTTGTTCGCAGGAAAATTTTTAGCAACCGCACAAAATAGTTTTTCAAACAGTCGAGTTTTTTGGCCAAAACATCAGGGTGGGTCTCCCATACATATTTCCAGCCACTGGCCTTTTATTTGCATTTATTTGCCATATTTTCTACACATCCTGGACACATCCAACCAAAATCAGAAATAAATTGATGGGCTACGCTACTCTGAAGGCTCTAAAGTGGTTTCCAGTTCACTTGAAGGGGCTTCTTATATTGCGTTATCCGGATTACTCTCGGTCTAAGCTTTTCTCCACATAAATTTCATATGAAATCTGGTTAAAGATACCCTCAACTTCCTGTGAATCTACCTGAAACGTATCGAAAATGTTTGGCAATTGCAATTTCGAGCAAAAATGCAATTGCACTGCACATGTGTATCCTGCGAGTATCCTGCGAGTGTCTGTGGCGCCGGCAGGTCGGTGGAAAAGTATGCATTGCATATGACAGTTGTCGGAATTGAGTTCGAAAAAGATTTCCTGCAATGAAACCCCATTTTCAATTGAGTTGCCCAGATGGCAAGGAGCTCAAGGATACAGCTCGGCTCGGCTCGGTTCGGCTCGGATCGTTTTCCGTTCCAGTTGGGGTTGTTTCATTGCATAAGGCGCGTCCTGGCCCACTCTCCTGGATGGCTTTTGTTGAAAGCATTTAACATTTCAGCTCGGTCGCATCCGAAGGACGACGCGTAACGTGAACTGGTCTGGGCCATTAGCGGACGTGGGATGGCAGGCATGGCGCCACCGCCTCGCCTCGCCCGCCGTTTGGCTGCCCCCAGCTCTCTGACATATTAACACACTTACACTTGGGCACAATGTTGCCGCGCCCAGGTCGTCCCCTTGTTTGCACTTAACGGTGCAGCAATATGAACTGCACTGCACTCAGTCCCCCCTAAAGCCCCCCCGCCACCTCTGAGTTGACTTGGTTGGGATAAGAGTGTGGCAAAGGCGTATCCTGCATCCTGCCCACGCTGACAAAATGTTGTGGCATTTGTAGCCGCAACCAAGAAACATGCAAAGTGTGTCCTGCCCTCCGCCTGCTGCACCTGCGGCTGCTGCACCACATTGTGTGAGCAACTCTTGTGTGGCGACCTCTGGCACTCGAGTGAAATAAAATTAAAGCAAGTCAAATGCCAACTAATTAAGCAGCTACCTTAAAGAGCAAGGAGCAGGGAGAGGGAATGGGAATGGGATGTGGGATGTGGCAAGTGTAGTCCTTTCCGACAGCTCCTGGCAATATTGATTTAGTGGCCTAACCCTCGAGTTATGCGTTACGCAGAAGCTGTCAAATGAGATTTGCCAAGGAAAAGCTGCTTACAATCAAGAAGGTGGGCGACTGGAGCCGAAGACGGAGTGGGATCCTGGCAAGGACACGGTGACTACTTGTTAGTGGCAAACATGCCACGGCCAGACAAGATGAGGACCACTCCGCTCCGCCTCAGTCCATTCCATTCCATGCCACTCAGCAGGTGGCACAGAGGTGGTGCAGGTAAACAAAGTTACGAGGCAAGCACGCTGAATGCCACTCACATTCAGACTTATGGAGATGACGACGACGACTACGACGATGATGATGTGCTGACATGGTCTACTCCACGGCAGGCCAAACGGAAGCGGATGATATCCTGTACTCTACATACACATGTGTGTGTGTGTGTGTGTGTGTTTATCTATGTAAGTGAAACGTGTGTGTAAGTAATGAATGAGCACTGAGGGGTCACAGCGCCGACCATCTGGCCTCAGATGAATTCGAGAGCAGGGGGGGGAAGGGGTGGCATGGGAATGGTACAGAGGAAGGAAGGATGTGAGTGAGAGGATGCCAGGGAGGTGTGCTGCTGTGCATGTGGCTGGCAAATCCAATTACTGGCAGACCACTGACGGAACCGGCTCAAACCGGCTTAAAAATGAATTTCTATGCAAATTATTTGCCTGTGCGTATGTGTGTGTGTGTGTGTGTGTGTGTGTGCCCACACCTGCATCGTATTTCGCATGTAATCCAAAAATAATTACAATCTGTGAAAATGCTATGAAAACTATCAACCTCAATTGTTTCTCAATTGCATTTATTTTACATTCCCAGTGAAATTCGATCGCCTTTATTACAAAATCACAATTTCAGGGCAGGAATTGTTTTATGAAATGTACGCGTTCCAGTGGCCATAGTGTCATCTTTTAGGATTCGAAATTGCAACACCATATCCCATACGTTGAGCTCTTGTTCCCTTTTTTGGTTTGCAGGAAATCTTTCACGAGCACGCCACTCACCTGCGCATCCTGCGCGATCATCTCGAGAGCGCGGCCCTCATCGAGTCGCGTGTGCCGCAGCAGCTGCGCCAGAATCTGATGGCGAACTTCAGGAACGGAAGCCGGCATGCCCCGTACTTCATTTGCGGCTCGGATGGCAGCGGCAAGAGCGCCCTCATCAGCACCCTGTACGGGCAGGTGGGCAGCTGGTTCGTCTCGACGCGGGTCCATCGCGTGATCCGCTTCGCCAAGGCCACGCCGCGCTCCGCCTATAACCTGGAGCTGTTGCGCGTTATCTGTCAGCAGATCTCGATTATCTTCAACATCCCCGAGGGCTACCTACCGAAGGACGCCTCCTTCGATCCGCTGTACATCAGCACCTGGTTCCAGAACCTGCTGCGCCGCGTCGAGGACATGAGCAACGACGTCCTCTTCCTGTTCATAGACGACTTACACCTGCTCAATCCGCTGGACTGCGACATCGTGACCGCCCTCTCCTGGCTACCCACCTCGCTGCCCTGGAACGTCCAGATCATCTGCAGCTCCACCACCCCCGTCGAGCAGCTGAAGTTCACGCCCATGCAGAGGGACCGCTTCAAGTCGGCGGAGTACCAGTTCGACCTCAACCTGGGCGAGTACGCCACGGAGCTGCAGCGGCCGCCGCAGTGCGTGCCGGACGTCAGCTTCGTGCTGTACGTGGAGCAGCAGTTCGACGGCCTAGAGCGGCACTACGGCCGGCAGGCGGTGGGCAGCCTGGCCGCCTACATCACCTGCTCCGAGTACGGGCTGAGCGAGACGGAGCTCCTGGAGCTGCTCATGCCCACCGACGATCCCGAGTCGCTGATCGACACCAGAAGCGGACACTTCAGCTTCGCCACCTTTAAGAAGATCCACAGGGAAATGGGTGAGTGGGAAGAAGGGCGTGGCATCAGGGTGGGATCCGACTATCTCTTAATTTAATTTCATTTACAGACAAACTCCTGCTGCTGCACGACAAGATCATGTCCGGCAAGGTGCTCTTGCAGTGGCGCCACAACTACTGTGCCGTGGTGGCCAAAAGACGGTACATGGGCGGCCAGAGGACCCGCAACCTGCACATGGAGCTGGCCAATCTATTCTTTCCGCAGGACGAGGACGAGAGCACGCTGGAGAATGAGTCCACCCAGAGTGAGACCAAGTCCGTGATCAGCCTCAAGGACAGTCTCAGGGCGGTCGATCTGCCGCACAAGGACAGGGAGCGCGAGAAGGACAACGTCTCCGCTGGCCGCAAGTCCTCATCCACACACCACAACGACGACACCTCCACCTTCTACAATCCCATCGCCGCCGACGTCAGCTACAGCATGCGGCACGTGGAGGAGAGCTGGCACCATCTGATGCGCTCCGACGATACGACACGCTTCAAGCAAATCGCAGTCTGCAATTTTGATTTCCTGCTGGCGGCGGTAAGCTTTCGGTTCAGTTTCCGTCCCCTATTCCCCCCCATCCCCCCAATTAATTTCTGGGGAAACAGCTGGCTTTCCCACCCGACCATCCCGTGTGGAAATGCAATCAACTCTGTTTGGCTGGCAGCTCTGCTTAATTGCCTGACTAATTCGGCAATCAAAATGTGAATTTTGCACTGAGTTTTAGTTTCACGTTCCAAATTTGATTAGAAAACTAAACAGAGTTCAGTTTTGTTCATTCAAACGGATAGTTAAGCAAATAACAACGACAACAGAAAGTTTGATTTGGTTGGGGACAAGTAGAATGACCTTTCCGAAAAGGACATTTATAAAGGATTATTGCAGTATTTCTCGTACATATTTGATTATTAATATTATTTTTTCGGATGTTTTCGAATCGTCTTTAAAGTTGAATCAGCTGTTGGCAGAACAATCCATGCTTTTCCTGATTTTCTTCTGTTCGCGAGCCAAGGCAGTCGTCCTTCAGTCTCCACTTAATGCAGTAAAGGTCAGGGTATCAGCATTGAGGATCGCTAGGGCCACAGCAGGAGTTGTATGGACCATTGTGGGATCCAAAGCAGGGATCGTAGAAGCCGCTGGGACCACAACCACCGCAGGGGCACAGTGCAGCAGAGGGATAGCAAGGAAACACACAAAATTAGAAAAGAGGATTTGTTTCGAATTATTTTTAGTAATTAGTGTTGGAGTGGCTTTAAACGGTTTACTCCACATTTAGCTTAGCTGAATTTGTACTCTGAGGGATGAGCACACTAAAACGGGTAATTTATTAAATTTGTCCACTCCGACAGCTAGTTTCCAGCGACCATTTCAGCCATGCCATGCCATGCCATGCCATGCCGAGAATGTATAATCCAACTAAATCTCCTACAGCTGTCCACGCGCCAGAAGCAAAGGCAAGCGGCAAAGGGGTATGTAGGGGGGAGCAGTGGCAGGGGTTAGGGACCAGTAGAAGGGGGTAGGCGGTAGGGCAAGAAAAGTTTGCATCTCTTTGCGCGGATTTTATTTCGTTTCGGCTTATTCATTTATGCAGCCACTCATTTATTCAGTCGGACAAACTCATTATTCGGATCTGCGAAGCATTGCATCCAAATTGCGCGACTCTGTCTGTCTTTGTGTGTGTGTGTGTGTGTGTGTGTGTATGACCCATCGCTTTAACGTATTTATTTTTTATTTGCTTAAAGTCTCTGCAATATGAATTTCAATATGCATTTCAATATGCATAAAAAATTAACCAATTTGTCCGTAATTAATATGAACCGATAAGAGAATTCATTCATGGCTAGTGCACACACAATTATACCACTCAGATACAGATATATTTAAAGATATATTCTATATAGTTCAATACAAAATTAATTGGTTAAAAAGGGGAAAAAATTAAAGTTGCGCTGATGGCTTCTAAATGTCTTGCCAATACACAAACTCTCTCCAAAAGCAAAAGCATTTGAAGTGGATCTTCTTTCCATAGTGTATACTATCTATCCTCCACTTCTGGCCATACCCCAAGATAGGGTAAAAAGCGAGCAAAAAGCAAGACAGAAAAGTAACTAGCGTCAAACAATGTAGACATTTAATTAAATTAACTCTTTTCTTTGTTGTCAGCTGCTTTCCATTCAATGCCAGAGCAAAGACTCGATAAGAGCTGCACAAACTTTAAGTAATTGGCACTTCGCTCTTTCAAGAGGACGTCAAAACTGAAGAGATTTAATCAAATTCCTGCATATTTTCTTTGCCTTTGATAGTGGAGTGTCGTTTTCGTTGAACTCAAATTAAATTGTCGCTAAAGTTCTCCAATTTTTCAGTTTTTTTCAGCATGAACTTTGAATGCAAAATCTCGCTGAATAATCTATAAACTTCACTCTTTCCCAATCCCGGATCCAGGTACAAACAGTCTCGATCAGCTATCTGCGCTGCCTGATCGAGCACGTGCGTTGCTATATCCTGGACAGGGACATCGAGCTGATCTACTACACGATACGCAAGTCCAGCGACGTCCTGACGCGCGACCCCATGCAGCTGGGCTCCCAGCTGATCTCCTGGCTGCGTCCGATCAGCGAGCACGACGACGACGACAACTCGCTGCTCAGCATGACGGTGCGATCGGCGACGGCCTGGTGCGATGGGTATGCCGTGCCGCTGCTGGTGCCGCTCACGGGATGGCTGCCAGCACCGTTGCCCTCGCAGATCCGCACCATGACGGTGTCGGGTACGGGCGTCATCCGAGCCGTGTGCCTGGCGCCCTCGAAGCAACACCTCATCCTGGCCACCAGCTCGGGCGAGGTGCAGCAGTGGCACATCATGAGCAACTCGCTGGAGCACATCTTCAAGGGTGAGTTTTGTTTCCAGTGGCGAGTCCTGTTCCGCGTAATGTCCTGCCATTAGGCGAGCTAATCATGCGTCTCCATTTGCGATAACGCCCCCCTAGGACATACTGCGGCAGTCACGTGCCTGCTGGTGGCTCCGACAAGCGAGCCGGAGCTGCTACTCACCGGCTCCGAGGACACCAGCGTGCTCGTCTGGCACGTCTCGCAGCGCGACCGTCGGGCGCACATAAAGTGAGTGCTCCCTCCCTCCACTACACCACCCTCAGGGTAATTTGTAAATCTCTGCAGGCACAATTTATCCATCTGCCCCCGCCTTCTTTTTCCCTTTCAGCGCCCACACAGCCCCCATAACGGGCGTGGCAGCCGGGGTCAATAATACGCTGATCATCAGCAGCAGCGAGGATGCCACCATCGCCATCACAGACCTGGCCAGCGGCAAACTGGTGAGCAAACACACACACACACACACACACCAAGTGACACAAAGCTGTAGGTCCTCTGTGGGTCCATCGAACGGGGCGCCGTGGCACTGTCACTGTGTGGACAACTGGATTAGTTAATTAAAAAAGCAAAGCCTGCAAGTGCAGGCATTATTGAAGGACTCTGGGACCAGTGAAATGCAACGACTGTTAATGGCAATTGTTTCCCCCCAAAGGCCACTCTTAGCCGTGTCCGTCTGTATGTTTCCATAGTACTATTCACTGAGTTTTGCTGTGTTTTTATGTGTTCACATAGCTCTGCTTATTTCCTCCCAAAGGAATATGTGCATTGCTGTATCTTTGAGACGAGTGTTCGAGTCCGTAGCGAAACCGAGCTTCCATTCTGGCTTATTATATCTAGTTTGGTTTGGTCTTTGGCTGGAATGCTAATGGAAATGCCTCGAGCCGTTTCCATTTGGCAAATGCCCATACCGTGGCTAATTGCCAAACCGCAGAGCAAACCAAATCAAACAGACCAAATGCATAATTTCTGCGTGCCGCAGCTGCTGGCATGGCATAGTGCTTTAAATACACAAAATGGACGCTTTCCCTCTCCACAGAGGCAAGGTCACACCAAAGGCGAGGCAGAGAGTGTGTGTGGTGGGGTGGTGGGGTGGTGGGTTTAGATTCTGGCATTGACATGTGTGCACTGCTTGTTGAACATGAGTTTGAGCGGCAGCCACGCACTTGCGGCTGTTCCGCGTCCCGAACGGCAAATGAAGCGTGGCAGGTGCCTTCCGGGGGTCGACGGACGCCACCGTCCGTGCCCCTTGCCCCAGTTCTGCGGTGCAGCCCCACCACCCACACCATCAGTCATACTAAGTTGATATTTCAGAGACGGGGGGGTGGAGACGCACGCATTAAACTGTGATTACGCACAATGGCCCATGTTTGCATACCAAGTGCGGATGTGTGCCGCGTCCTTGTTCTCGTTCTCGTTGCGGTGTTGACACACATACGCGTGTACCCGTAGAAATTGGATTTATTGCCACTTGGTTGGCCCCGGGCATCTTTTAAAGTCAATTTCGCTGACTTGGCTCCCGCACAGAAACGTAATTGGCCATCAGGAGCCATGGCGGAGCATCTGTGGAGGCACTGAATCTGCATAGTGCTCACCCACACATGCACACGTATGCAATTATGTATTACAGGCGCTTATTGAATTAATTAAAATATTACGTATACGCAGTGTCATGCTGACACTTTCATTCATGTCGCCGACATTTTTTTTTTTAAGTTTTGGGTTAATTTATCAAACTTTTGTCATTTTCTGCGGTTTTCCTGTGTACTTGCCTGTTCGCCTGAGCCTCACCGTCTCCATTGTCGCCCATACAACATCGCGTGCCAGGTGCTAATTAACTTAATGCATACAGAATGTGACACAGCGATAAGAACAGAGAAATGAGAGAACAAAAACAGAAAGGATATGCGGCGGCAGCGCATGTGTCACGCAAAGAAAGCCAACTACTCCTGCCCCTGATTAATATTTAAAGAGTATTCCGTTTAGTAAACCATAAAACCAAATTGTATTCAATGTCCAAATGTCCATGGCTTTTTGTTTTCAGAAACACCGCATCAGCCACCATCGCGGACCGGTGAGCGGCATCCTGGTGGCCGGAGCGTGCGATGTCCTGATTTCGGGCAGCCACGACCGCACCATCTGCGTGTGGAATCTCGAGAACTTTGCGCTGTTGAACACCATGCAAATGATGAGTCCTGTCCTGCGAATCGACATCTCATGGAACTCGGTAAGTGACTTTACTTTAAAAAATTCCTTCACTGTAAAATCGCCAAGAATAGCCGACTTTTTTTTAGATTTTGATTTGATCTAACTAAATCCAATAGTATAATAATATATCCTAATATTATTCTCAGTGTTCGCTGTTCAAGAATTGACTTCGAAATTGTTCTTCCATTGCCTTCTTTACGATTTACAAGTTTTTATTCTCCACAGCCAGTCCCAATGCTGTGCATGTTTGTTCTTGTTCACTGCCTGGTCTATTGCTATGCATGTGTGTCATTGACAGTTAGAGAGTGCGTAAAGAGAGACGACTCGCTCAGAGAGGATCAAAAGGAATGAGATGATGAAAGCGCGTTGAGAGTACTCCTCTGTGAGCGTGGGTTAGACAACGAGAGAGAGACATGGTTGTCTTGGAGCTTTGGTTTGGCGATACTAAAAGAGAGAGAGAGAGAGCAGTTGATGTGTCGCAATGGAAACAGAACCGAATTCTATTAGAAAAACGACCTATGTACATACAAATACATATGTACCTAATAGATATCTGTTAATTGAAAATACATAAGTAATCGATTCGCTTCCATTTTGTACAAATTCATAATTCTGTGTCTGAGGCCTTGTCGGAGTCTGGTTGCAATGTTGAGTTCTGTTTTTAAGTCGAATGAAAATACTTTTCAAGATGACAAAAGTTTACTTCTCAAAGGGATTGCCCGCCCATCATTCTGAGCTCTTTGCTGAAATAAAAATAACATGTGGAGTGATGGAGTGATGGAGGGAGGGAGAGAACTGAGCCACCAGAAATGACAAGCTTAAAGCACATTCCACTCGAGCGAAACTTTTCCACGAAAAGGAATTGCGAAAAGCGCAACTTAAGCGAAGCAGAAGGAGGGTGCAGGTTGGAGGGGTGGAGGAGCAATAGAAATGGACAAAAAAATATCATTTCCGGCTTCGAACTGGATTTCGTGTGTGTGTGCGACTCAGATCTGCGAGTCCATGTGCACAATTTAAAACCAAACGCAATGGATAGATATGGATGTGGATGTGGGGAGAGGAGAGAAGGGGATAGAGGATTCTCTTGGAAACGGAAGATAAAGCGGAGCAACTCTGGTTGCTGTGTGGGAGATTACGCACTAGGAGGGGAGCACAAGATTCTAATAAGCGACTTCGGCTTGGGGACGCATTACGCGCCAAATCCTTTGTTGTCAATCAGCTCGACAAAACCAGACCAGAAGCTACCACCTTACCCTGGCTGGTGGCTGGTAGCTGGTAGGTGGTAGCTGGGAGTGGGGAGTATGTACAGATAGCTTGTGCCTGCTTCCATCAATAAGTATTGCATACTTAGCGGCAATTTGGCACGCAGAACAACAACAACAACACATCAAGATACTGGGTCGATATTGCGATTGGGGCGTGCTGAATCCTGGGGAAGAGCCATTGTGTCACGTTTTTGTCGTCGTCTTTTGTCAATGGCAACTATGTTTCGCCCCCCTCTTCCTCTCGCGTGACGATTGATGCGTGCTCCCATTTCCATCACTGTCTCCTGCCTCCTTCCGTCTTCCGCCTGCCTTCTGCCAAAACTGTCTCCCATTCGCGCTTCCATTTATCCAATAAATCCACAGAAGGCAGACAACAGGAAACCAGCTGTAATTCAAGGTGTCCTGAAACTAGGACTAGGACTGGGGTCTGCTGCACTCTTTGCCCTTGGAGTCTGCAGAAAAAACCGTAGCTACGTAGAGAAATCCTGTCGGCATTCGTACCCTCCTGGTCCTTGCGGTCTGCAATCGAAAATAACATTTCACACATTGAAAATTGCCTATAAGCAGGCGGAAAAATGAGTTTACTTTAACAAGGGCATCATCTCCTTCCTGCAAACGAATTTCTCGCCCCAAATTGAAATGTAATGCCACAACGCCACGAATACATATACATGTGTAAGTGTAGTACATGTGCACTGTGGAAAAAACTTCCCAACATTTCGTTGGTTCCGTTGCAAATTCATTGAATACCTCGATTCGAACCCAAAAGTGAGATTATTCTTCGAGCATCAACGAAAGGCTACGGGCTTTCCACTACTTTTCGTAGTGTACAGGGAAGGTAGTGGGAATTCGCTAGGGCATGGCCCCTTGGACCCTTTGACCAGGTGTCTCGGCCATGGCTTACACTTTGGCTTGCATCCTGATGGCTTTGGGGCAAGCCGATGACCATCCTCCTTCCTGCCAGCCTGCATATCTGAGAAAATGGAATGCACTGGTCTTCTTGGTTCTGCATTGCCTTTGCCATTTATTGAATTGAATGGAAATGTTCTCTCCTACCGCTCGCAGGTGTTCCTGTTGGCCCTGTGCGAGGACAATGCTCTCTATGTGCGCACTCTGGCCACGGGCAAGGAGCTGCACACGCTCAAGGGACACAAGTCAAAGGTGAGTGGGTCAAGTGCCAAGGCGGCTGGCCAACTGGTATGATCCAGCACTCCTACCTCCTACCTCCTACCTCCTACCTTGCAGATACGAACCATTTCCATTGGCAAGGACAGTCAGCGCTGCGTGGTGGGGTGCGACGATACGCGAGCCCTGATCTACGACATGCACTCCGGCAAGCTGGTACGCTCTATGCCACCCAATCCGGGGCCAGTGACCGCCGTCTATGCCATGGAAAACGACGACTTCCTGATCACGGTGGGCGGCAACAAGATCACCTTCTACTCCTTCCGCAACGAGGAGCTCTACGTGAACCCGTACTCTCGCAATCCTCGCCGCAAACGCAGTCTGAAGCGGCACGCCCAGGCCCAGCGCTCGCCCTCGACGACCCTGCCACCGATCACATGCTTCGACCTCTCCCGCGACTCGCAGCAGATGGCCATCGCCTCGGGCCGCAGCGTGCACCTGATGCGCATCAACACGCCGGAGTACCAGTGCAGCCTGGAGGGGCACACGGGCGTGGTCAACTGCCTGAAGTTTGCGCCCAACGGAGAGTTCCTCACCACCGGCTCCGACGATCGGCTCGTGCAGGTTTGGAACCTGGCGGCGACCGAGACGATTAACACCTTCAAGGGGCATGCGGCGCCAGTGATCAAGGTGGTGGTGCTGATGGACTCGCTGCGAGTAATCTCCACGGACCGTGACTCGCTGCTGCTCGTGTGGATGGCCGTCTCGGGCAACCTGCTGCAGACCATCCAGGGACCGTACAAGAGCCTGGTGGTGACTAACAACATGCGCTTTGCGGCCTCCAGCAACGGGGACAATACCCTGAAGATCTGGTCCCTCACCCAGGAGGACGAGAAGTACTCGGTCTCGCACTCGGACGAGATCACCTGCTTCGAGATCAGCGCCGACAGCATGCACATCATCACTGGCTCCAGGGACATGTCGCTGAAGGTGTGGCAGTCGACTGGCGGCAAGCTCAGCCAGGTGCTGGTGGGCCACAGCGACGCTGTGACCTGTGTGGCCGTCTCGGTGACCAACAAGACACAGGTTCTCTCCGGCTCCAAGGACATGAACCTCATCCTGTGGGACCTACTCACTGGCGAGGAGGTACACACGCTGGCCGGACACTTGGGTCCTGTGATTGGAGTGAAGGTTTCGGCAGATGGTGAGTCCGCATCCCCCCTGTCCCTATGTCCCCCATGTCCCTCTAATGCCCTCCCGCTCTTCGTTCAGGCTCGACGGCTGTTTCCGGCAGCGATGACAAGACCTTGATCGTGTGGGAGACGAAGCGGGGCCTAGCCCTGACTTCGTTGCAGATGCACGTGCCCTTCACCCATTTCGACATCAGTCTGGAGGTGTCGCGGGTCCTGGTTCAGCTGGTGGACAGCTACAATCTTCCGGTTATCTGTCTGCACAACACCCCGGCGCAGTATGTGAAGCTGCCCACGTACTCGGGACCCACCAAGGATGTGGATGGTCTGCCTCCGTCTGTCGCTTTTAGCGGGCCCTATAATCCCACCATCCGATCTCGTTTACAGATCTCCGGCCGCAGGGTCCGAAGCGCCAGATGAAGCGGCTGCTGAAGAAAGAAGTCTCCCTGGACACGTACACCTGGCAGAAGAAGTACGGCCACCTGACCTCGTCGGTGATGATGGCCCAGGTGGACGAGCGCCTGAAGCGCCGCTTCAGCGTCTCGGCCAGCATGGAGGAGATCTCGAAGATCGCCGAGAACAAGACGGGAGCCTCCCAGGCCAATCTCGGTCCCGAGCAGGCCGCTCTGGCCCAGTCGCAGCACTTCGACCAGCTGGAGGCGCTGTGGAACAAGCGATCTCCGCCGCGACGCCGCCACAATGCGGTAAGTCGATGCTCCACGGAGCAGCACAAGGCCCTAGCCACTGTTCGCTTTTGTACTCGTTTCCATGGTAGTAGATGGCGCTCACGATTTGGTTTTTTGGTTTTCTCTTCCTTTTCCTTTCCTTTTTCTTTTCCTTTTGCTTCGTCTCTGTTTGCTTACACATCAATCTGCAATCTGCAATTGTTATTCAACCTGCAACAGGGTCTGTCGAGGCAGACTTCGCTGGTGGAGGACCGGCTCGAGTCGTCGGACGACGACGAGTACCAGGACGAGCGCGCAGGTATGTTGTCAGCCTCCTACGACCACATCCACCTCCTTGCACGCTTGCCTGGCATCCGCTCCCTGCACGATGCATGGAAGACGAACAGTCTGCGAGTGCCCAGAACCAAGTTCTATGTCAGCACCCCCCCACAGACCGACAGCAGCCACCAGCTGAACGCGACCAGTCGGACAGAACCCCCCACCTCCGAACAGAACCCCGAGAGCAGTGCCACCGGGTTCCACCGGGTGGCGCCCGACTTGGTGAGAGATCTGCTACACCCGGCACCGTCGCCGGCAGAGTCCCCTCGGCTGATCACACTGCGGCAGTTCTTCCACTGGCCCAGCCTGAAGTCGCACCTGATGCGCGGTCAGCGCCAGAGGAACTGCCTGTCCGTCCAGCCAAACATACGCCTGAACCCGCCGGACCCCATCCGTCCCACGCCCATCATCGTGGTGGAGAACTGTGACAGTCGCAATGTGCAGCGTCTGCGCACCGATCTAGTCCTGCATCCACAGTACAGTCGCGCCTCATTCGGTCTCATCGAGGCGGACGAGCACGAGGTTCCATTGCCCAAGAGGCCATCTTCCGCGTGTGGCGGCTACCTCCAACGCCGCTGGCACCTCCTGCGCCACAAATCCCCATCCGAACGGAAGGTTTCCAGTCGCGACTCCAAGGCCAAGGTCAATTCCAATGCGAGTTCCCAAGAGCCAACAGTCACTTGCAACGAGTGTGTTGCCCAATGACACCACCACCACCCGACGAACTCCTCCTTACAGCCACACAACCACTCTAGCCATTGCTCCACTGCACCACACGACTTTTGTTCTCCTGCACTTTTATCCAACTCTTTACTCTTTTTACTATATGTAGTTCTGGCCATGCGTAGATGCTCTCGACTAGTCAAGTTGAACCTATTTATTTTAATAAAAGTTACAACAATTCATTTGGTTTTATTTTGCGTGCTCGTTCAATTATTATCCCCAATTATCATTGCCAGAATGAACCACAGACCACACAGAAGCCAGGTGAGTACACACATAGCAAAAGATCACTGAAGATGGAACAATCCTGGGCCAAAACTTTATAAGTTTCTGGTAAATTTCGGACACTTCGGATATGCTCTCAAATGAAGGGTTGACGAATCCAGAACTTTGTGTGTAAATCTTATAGTTGTACATATGTATACTGAAATTCTTCTGGTAGAGTCAGGAATGATTTCTAAATAAAACAAAAATCAGGTATTATTAGAGGCAGTTCTCTGAATCGATCAACAACCAAGAGTTTCTCAAAGCACTTGGAAACATGGTGAAACACGTGCTTATAATCTGAAACATGGGGTTTCTACATGCATATGAGGGCTGCCTTTCCGCTAAAAGTCTACTGAGTCTACATTTCAGTATAGTTTTCTCGTGATGTTATTCTGTAAAAATATATATTTTCTATTAATTGACATATAATTTCATTAAAACCTATTCAAATGATCAAAAGTTAACTTTTTGGCAATTTTTAGGTATTTCTAAGTCATGTTTTCCATTATTATTTTCGCCTATAAGAAAGATGATTCTTCATAAAAGTTTTTCCACAAAGTGTCTATAACATATGAAACTATATTTTTAACAAATTTCCAGAAAATTTGCTCAATAACGGAATTTTTTAAACTTTATAAAGTCAAAGAACTTTTGTCCCGTGCGAAGTCGCAGCGAAAACCACTTCTAAATAATTCCCGTGCGAATTCCTTGACTTTTCTGCAAAAATTTCGAAAACGAAGAGCATCCCAACGTTAGCACTGAGCTAATTAAAAGCTTCTTTATAATGAAAATGTTTCATTTTTTTACTTTTCTACCACTTGCAATCTGTACCATTGTCCCGTTCGATATATGGGAAATGCCCATATGTAGTATGATCAGTTAAAAATCGACATTTCAATTTAAAAGTTTGGGATTTTTTGCGCAAATCATGCTCAGAACTTTTGCTTCTACGGTCTCGTTTTATATCATTTAACCATAAAGGAAAAACTCAACCTTGGAAATCATGATTTTTTACAATATTCGACGTAGGTTTTCCAGACAATACAAAACAAGTTTTTGATAAACTAAGTCAAACTTTTGGTGAAGAAGACCCACGAATTGCCACTGCGAAAATGTGGTAATGGGAAAACAAAAGTGTACGTCCCGTCCTTCGATGCAGAACGAGTCCAGGCGGAGCAGCAGGTTTTTGTACCGGGAGAAATGGATGGCATGCGGGATTGGATTGGCTATTGGAATATTCAATATTGTCATATGGCATATGAACAATGAGTTAGAGGTATCTTTGGGTAGCAAAGGGGACCAAGATACATTCAAAATTTGACCCCCAAAACACTTGTCTCAAAGGAGTGGAAAAAGTGCTTTGAAAATTGGTTTCAGTGGATCTTTATTAGGAACGAACTTACGAACTTAAAAGGCCGCCGACCTATGTACATATATTATTATGTATATAATTATGTATTATTTATTTCAACAGCGGATTTTGTTGCAATATTGTTTTAAAAAACAGTTTATAAAAGTACTGTTTAAAAAAAAACTGATTTTTTAAGTTCTGTTTGATGACATCGATTGGAAAAATGCAACTTTTCACTGTACCATATCCTGGGCTGGGTATTTGATTTCCTTTTGCTTGTCCATTATCGGAGGAATGTGGAAAAGTTGATAATTAGATTTTCCTCGTGAAATGGCAAACCAACAGAATCATTTATGCGACTGCAACGTGGGTTTCGCCGTCATCATGAAGAATATTACTCAATCTCTGCCCAATCCCCGACCCCGGACCCGACCCAACCCCGACCTGACCACTGGCCGCGCTCATTTCCCAGTTGGCGAAGCATGAAATTGCAATCAATGAAAATGCAACTCGATTAAGTCGATAGGCAAAGTGAAAGCCAACGCATTGCTGGCTGGGTAATGAATGGAATCGCCCGATTTAAGCGAATTAAAATCCATCCAAACCGACCCGAATTGGGAGCGAGTGGGGACGGGGCAGACGGGGCAGACGGGGCAGGCAGTGCCTGAGCTGGGTGTTCTTTCAGATTCTATGGTGATGGTGCTTTCAGCCCACCGAGGTAAGCAGCTGAAAAGGCGTTCTCTGTTCTCCAAACTCTACTTTAAGTTCATTCCAATCCACTTTAATTCAATTCAACTCAATCCTCCTCCTCCTCAGGCATGTTTTGCTCTCTCTCTCTCTCCACCAAAGCCATAACGGCGGACATTGACATTGTTCCTTTGTACCATACCCGAACATATACTCGAACATCTGAATGTAAATTGTTAATTGATTTGTTAATATTCGTTCGTAATACTCGTCTATACATATTTTCACCTACCTACGAACCTCATACCGTTCTCCGATCTCTCTCGATGTGTATATATGTACCAAGCATCACTACATATGTATGTATCTGTATACAGTTGAATATATATGTATATTTGAATACTACCTAATCGTTGAAATTAAAGTTGTTGTCAAGTTGTTTGGACAATGTTCTGCCTTTAACGTAAATGAAAATGAAGTTCCCATTTTCCATTCCAAACCCCCCGACCAAACCAAACCACAACTCGACTCCAAAAAAATGAACCACCAACGAACCACCAAAAACTACAAAAACAACAGCCAACGCCCAGAGTTCGAAAACCAGTTCCCGCAGCTCACTGCCCCCATAGACCACTGTGAACCGTGAACTGTGAACTGCGAACTGTGACCGCAATAGCAGAGCAGAGCATCCAGTACGGCAGACAGGCACCAAACCAATCCAACAGCACAGCTACATAGAGCTATACGTCGATAAAAATTACAAAAAAACCTAAAAGAAAACCTAACACTATAGAAAATGTTTACTCACGAATGTTTGTTTGCATACACAGAAAATATATAGAGTATAGCCTCTCGATTGGCATGAGATCTCACTGAACCGAACGATATTTTCACTATTTAGACTAGACCTCTGAAAGCACCTCCCATAAGCAAACCCACCCACAGAACGGCACGCAACTGTCCAAAATTGACGAACCCGATTCGGCAACAAAAAATGTACGATAGAATATTTTGTGATTTTGTTTTCTGTTTTTAGACGACTTCGACTTCGATTTCTTTTAGGGGAAATTTTCTATAAATATTATCCCAGATACTACACATACTTTCAAACATGTACCTCAGGCAAATGCTGAAACCACTTTTTCGAGAATTCTACATGCAACATGCAATACAGATACCAAAACCAAAGTTTATATGATCAAATATCAGAGAGTTATAACAATAATAATCGTAATCGTAATCAAGTAATGACACAAGAGTTGATTTGCACTAAGCAGACTGCACCTCCAGCTGGATCCAATCAAGTAAGTAGACAACCAGCTAAAACAGAGCCACAGGTACCCACAACCCCTGGCAAGATGCAAATATATTTATTAGAGCCTATAAGCTAGAGCTTACCCCCCACACAAGACACCTTTGATTTGGCCAAGAGTTGCAACAGCTGGAACCAGTGGAAATGGAAATGGAAATGGCTGTGGTTCCAGCTGAACTTCTTTAATGTCTGTCTCGTGCAATTACTAGTAATATTTATTTGAAATTTTCCACTAGATTTGAACGTAACGTAACCGAACTTAGAAACCCCTAAAACCTATTTCAGTGTTAGGCATGTCATTAGAGTAAATAATGGACATGCCAGCGATCGACCATGCCATCTAACAAGACTCCATTTTTGTTTTTGTTGTTGTTCCATTATGCAGATCACTTCGCTTCAGGAGGAGGAGGATACCACAAAGGATAAGGCCTGAAATGGCTGCAATTACACCAATTACAGCAATTAAGATACATTTGTTTCCAGAATCCCGAATCCCGAATCCAGAATCCAGAATCAAGCAAGCAATAGGAAGCATAATTAGCCGCCATCTTTCCCTGCGAGTCGCGCCCTGCGGGATCCCTTCCATTTGTGTGTAGATGAAAGATATATTCGAAAAATCAGATAAACCACCGTCTCAGACTTTGTAGGAATTCTAGCATTAAGTGAGCCAATTTGGACATTTTATTGTTGTAGAGTGTTTTATGTACTAGTACTACACACACACACACACACACATTCCCACTTGTCAACATCTACATTTAATTATATAAAATTATATACCTATACATATATATAGTAGTAGGAAAAGTAATGTAGAATTTCTTCAAAATGAGAAATGAAAATACGAAATTCTCTGAGGGGCTAAAAGCGTAACTATGCTTAAAATGATAACCTAAATACCATACGCACGAGCCAGCGAGGAAGCAGAAAATGTCCCAGCCATGTAGTGTGTATGTCCTTTACTGAAAATGTGCAGACCAGAGTGTGCGAGCTTGCACCTCCCCTGGATAACTTCAATAACTTTCTGACAATCAGAGGTTCTGGCCTAGAACGAAAAAAAACAAAGCAAAACCCAAAGCTAAGGAAACCAAAATCTCAAAATGAAAAAATTGATATTTCTACACAGATATTATATATATATATATATATATATGTATTTCTATGCATGCCACAAGTGAAACTTTGTTAAACTAAGATACCTTATGTCTACGTTGTGTGTAGTGTAGTGTAGTGTAGTGTAGAGTAGTGTAGACGAGGAACTGTGCATCTGGATACTCCGCATAGATATGATAATACACACATACGCATAAACTTATATGGATCACACACACTCACACACACACTGTCTATGTCTATTAAACCGAAATTAAACTCTACTCAACTTTACTGCGAGACAGCAAAACACAAGTCTTGTGAGTTTTTTCTTTGGTGTTTCGAAGGGGGGAGGAAAACTGGCGATCGCTGAATGAAAGGATGAACACGTCAAGGTGCACGATTCCGGAAGCCTAATTGGTCACGTACATGTACATGTATGTATATGCAGCGAGCTGACAACGACTAATTTTGCTTTGTTTCATTTCATTATGCACTGCTTTCATCTCACATCGTTCCGCGCACCAGCTGTGGGTCGCTCCGATTGTTTGTTTGCAGTTTGTGGCCATTATGACACCATTTTCCGAGCGAATGTCAAACAAAAGCCAAAAGCATCCACATCAGCAGACGCTCCGCATGGCTGGTGTATGGGACAGTATGGGCGGTAGGGAGGGGGTAGGGGGAGGCACTGCGACAGGCAGAAGGATAAACCGCAGACGCAGCCATTTTGTTTGCACTGTCTAATGAGAAAAGTTTGCGGAAAGCATTGACAATGAATGCTGCAGATACGAGGGGAGTGGGGGGATGAACAAAAGCGAACCAAGAGCCACAAGGCAGAAGGCAGAAGGCGGAAGGCCTCCATTCTTTATGTCGGGTGCTGCCCCCGAACAATGCTTACAAACACACACACGACCATTGATCGATTGCTGCTCACTCATTTACGGCCGCAATTTAATGAACCTCGGCCACAAGGACTTCCGAGCTAAAAAAAATGTTGAGCCTTGGTCAACCCTTTTTCCTTTCGAGCTCCTTCGCTTCGCTTCGCTCTAATTACTTCTGTTGTCTAGCAGCTTGTAGCCCATAAAAGAGAAATTGAAAAAAAGGCTAGGATGGATATCATCCATTGGGTAACAGCAATAAGCCCAAACCATTGCGCTCACTGAACCGCCGACAAATGAATGCCCAAATTTTTTCGAATTTAATGGGAGGAATGCTTGCGCACTGCTTGCCCGGGGCATCCCCCATCTCGGCTTAGCACATGGCCTGCCTGACGGGAATCTCAATGCATCGGCTGCGCATAATTGCAGCACAGAACGCTTCTAGTGTGCATTTCCCCATCCCCATTCCCATCTCCATCTCCATTACCGTTTAAGCTTTCACTTCTCATGAAAATCACGCATACGCAGCGAAGACCGTGAGCTACAGAAGAGCATTTGAAAGGCATTCCGTACCGACAGGAAACTTTCTAGCAGAGACTTACCATGTATTAAGAACTTTCAGACATCGTCAAGTGAAAGTTTGCAAGAAAAAGACATGGCGAAAACTGAATAAACTTTGTACTGCAGAGAAGACTCTTTGGATTAAGTGTGCCACTTGGCCGCACTTGTGCTGATTCCGTCCACCAAACGATTTTATCTACGACTAAAGTCCAACAAAAATACAAAAAAATATATGTACATCCTTTTTGGCTCCTTCTGCTTTCAGAAATTTACAAGGAAATACAAAATTGCAATTCAACACTTGTACTCGTTAGTGAATGGGGATGAGCCGCAATTGGAAAATTCTGTTAAAGGGAAAGAAACAATTTACGTTTAAACATATGTGTGTATGCAAGGACATTGCTGTGAGGTGTCGATGTTTTCCAACTCCATCCAAAAACATTATTATTCTCGCTTTATTGGGGATTTTAGTCATTTTCGTGGAAAATGCATATGCAAATAATTGAAGGGGTCGTTGGACTGACGCTGCACAGCTCTCGTTTGAGCTCAGCTCTCGATTAATGGCCATGCAGAACGCCCGTTCATGCTCGGACAGGATAGCACAGCATTATCTTCGATTAGCGAGCGAGCGATAGATAAATAAATAGTAAACGCCCAACGACCTGCTTATATTTAAGAGTGATTGCTGGCGCAAAAAGTTGTTTCCAGCTGCTGCTTCGAACAGTTCACATAAAGACCATTAAACAATGAACTTCAAAAAAAGAGAAACTATTAAGCCAGACAAATGATATTCTTATGTACCTAAGTAAGAGCCAAATGTATATTCAGATTCTGTACCAGAGTTCTATCTCATTATTGGCAGACTCGACGGCATCGTAGCCATGAATGGAGCCGGGCAAGGAATCGGCTCGGTTGGGCAAGGATTAGCATCTGAAGACCGCACTTGGATGGATTGGTTCGTTTGGACATCGATATGTTAAACTTATGTAGCTTAGTGGCTAGCTATTTAGCGATACAACTACATACATATATACTGAAGTCCTAAACAACGCTTGGTATAGTAGATACACAGATGCACTAAGATGCAACCTAAGTTATCTGCCGTGCGTACTTCTAGATCAATTTTAAATAACCTCTTCGCGGTAGAACAAATTTTATACAATTTCTTCATGCTCTTCTTGCCTTTGGATATGCAACAATTATGAATCGCAATGCTGTTCCCTGTAGACATTGCCTCTGCACGCCATGCCAATCAGCTGAAAGCAAACAGCTATCTCTGAATAATGGATTTTTCTTTGCACCTCCTCCTCCTCCTCTTCCGCCGCTTCTACCATTACCAACTGCGAATGCTCCCCCCGAGGCCAGGGAAAAGAGTTTGTCCAGCTCAGGCGCGCAGTCCGCTGCAGCCAAGTGATATCGAAAAGCAATTTCCGCTATTACTACGGCATCGCCCTAATCCTCGCAACGGATGGAAATAAACGGGGACACCAGAGACACACTGCGAGTACACAGGAAGGAGGTGAGGGAAGGCGAATACAAGGCGTTGCCAGGACAACGAATTGTACTCGTAGTAGTCCCAGAAACCAAAGTCAATCAAACATAAACAAGTTTCAACAGAACAGAGCTAGAACGAGAGCAAAAACCACTAGGTAAATCCCAATCTTAATAAATATTAATACCCGTGAAGATGTTTTGGGGTCTCAGCCCAGCGGTTGACTTTTACGAGGAGTATGTGAAGGCGTTCAAGATCAAGGATGAACCCCAGCCCGAGGCGCTGGAGGGGGGATGCGGGGATGGAGCATCTCCTTTCGGGACTCTCAACATACTGATATGCGGCGGAGCCGATCCGCGGCATATAATCAAGACACTGGCCAAACGCTACACATACAAAACCAAGCCGAAGCTCAACATATACGTGCTGGACGGGTGTGCCGAGATAGCGGCCCGCAGTATGCTGCTTCTGGGTGTTGCCCTGGAGGCGCCAGAGTCCTTCAGCTTGGTGTACAAGGCGCACCTTTTCATGGACATCTATGGGAACTCGTTGATGCGGCCGAGCTCCCACCACTACATGGCAGCGAAGGCTCGCACGTTGTTGAAAATGGTCACCGACGAGGAGGAGCTTCAGCGCCTAGCGCCCATGCTCAGCCTGGAGGGATTAAAGTACAAAGAGCGTGACGGCCTCGAGATGGCCTTCAGCTTTTGGCAGCCCCAGCCATGGCACCAGTACAACATTGCCACATACTGGGAGCAGCGATCTCGTGCCCTACTGGGCAATCGTTACGACCACCGCAACGGCGCCTTTGACTGGGACCTGAGCATGACCCTAAAGAGTCGCGAGGGTCAGCAGATCTGCTCGCAGGAGTATCGCTACTGGCGGGAGTGCGGTGTGGCCTTCGTTTTCCCAGAGTACGAACAGTGCAAGCCAAACAAGACACTGGCTGCGGGCCTGGTTCGCAACGGACGCACCTATCTGCACCGCGGCTACGTGGGCGACATCCAAACGGGCCCCTTCTGCGGCTTTGGGCTGCGCAGCTCCGAGGAGCGTATGCACAACTCTGTGCACGGCGACAACGACTATCGGGCCACAGATGTGACCGAGCGCAACCTCCTCGAGCTGTTCCACGAGCTGCAGACTCAGACCGTCTACGAGCACGATTCCACGCGATCACGCCGCTACGGCTCCGTACAGTTGCTCATGACGCCCCTACTCACCCACAACGAGTGCGATGCCGAGGGCCAAGCGAGCTACGATCGGCCCTGGATTGAGGTGCCGGATGTGACCGTGCACTATGTGTCGCCCATGGAGATGGTGCAGTTACAAAACGGATCGGCTCGCTGGACCAACACCTTTGACATTGCCTTCGTTGCCTACAACTACTTCTCCTTCCTGAGCAAGGAGTTTTTCCAGTCGCTGCGTCCGCGGGCCCTGTTTCTTCTGGAGACAAAGCTAATGACGGTTGAGCGCAGGGACAATGTCCAGAGCTACGAGACCAAGGCCAAGGAGCTAATGAAGGAGGCTGGGCTGAAGGCTGTTATAAATTACCAGGCCATCAATGGCAAGCATATGCTCCTGAAGTACAAGAAAACTAAGCAAACTGGCATAGACGAGGATGAGGGCGATGATGCTGAAGCTGCGACTGAGACTCAGGCTGAGACTGAGGACGAGACTGAGTTTGGATCTAAGGACGAGACTAATCCTGAGAAGAGTCAGGCCACCCATCAGCAAGAAGAGGTCCATGAGTTGCAATTGACTGAACTGACTGATGATGCTGAAGCTGCGACTAAGACTCAGGCTGAGACTGAGGACGAGACTGAGTTTGGATCTAAGGACGAGACTGAGTCTGAATCTGAGGACGAGACTAATCCTGAGGAGAGTCAGACCAGCCAGTAGCCAGAAGAGGTCCACGAGTTGCAATTGACTGAACTTTAGTTTAGTTTCAATAAATTTTGTTTATTCAGTTCTCCCTTTTCTTTTTCTTCTTTCCCGCCGCCCATGTGTCCAGTTGAAACTCCATGCCCTCCTTGCGTTGACGCAGTGTCTGGGGTGTGGCAAAGGCAGTGGTGTGTCTGCGGTCATCCTCGAAGTCGAGCAGATGATCGATACGCACGTTGAGCTTTCGTGCCCGCGTCCCAAGAGCCTTTCGACTGTCCTCTGCCCTTCGCTGGGTGTCCATGTCAACGACCTTTCTGCGTGGCACATGCTTCAGCGCAGTATCCCAATTGCCGGTTTTCTTTAGGTCCAGCATGATGTTGATCATTTGGTTGAGGGCGAGGGATTTTCCAGAACCAGATCCCCACTGCAGGTATCGATCCAGTGGCAAGCGCGCCATACGCAGACCCAGCCGCTTCGCCTTGGCCAGCGACAGGGGCTCGTTGTTCATCGTATCCACCATGGCGCCTACTATGTATATGTCGTCCGGATTGTATGTGACTAGATCCTGGCGACAGTGGGGTGTCAGATAGACCAGATTCTGCTTGTCAAAAAGCTCAGTGAAGCATTGCGTGTGCACGTTCATTGGAAACTCCGGATTGAGCATGGTCGGGATGTAGCGCTTCAGGCTCTGCATGCACTTTCCCTCCAACTGTGCATTGCAGTAGTGCAGATCAAAGGGTTCGTCGTTGAGGCGGTTCTCGGCGAAGCACAGCATTAGCTGCTTGGCTGCATATGAGGCCTCCCGGTTGTTCATGTGGGCGTCATAGGAACAGTCCAACACCATCTTGGGGGCGAACTGCATGGCACGAGTCAGACGATTGTTTTGCCAGTGATTGATCGTTGTGTCGTAGATGCGCAGGAACATGGAGGTGTGGGCCAGGCCATAGATTATGTGGGTGTTCTCCTCCCGCTCCTTCCGCATCTCGGCGATCCGACGTTCTGTGTCTTCGGCCCGTTGTGCTTTCTTCCGCTGCTCCGCCTCTTTTTTCATATTAACCTGCCACAGAAAAGCGTAGTATTTGATGCGTGCCGACTTTGTGGGCAATGACAGCACGTGGTCCCAGTGATGGTCCTGGAAAAAGTCCAAGGCGGGCACGCGACGACCCTCCTGATGGGCAATATCAGCTTCCAGCTGCAGAACCTTCAACCTCTTCGCACGATCCTCTTTGGTTTCTACTGGCCCGTCGCTCATCGCTGGACTAGGCTGTGCAAAGGGATTCGCAAACTTCCCTGGTGTCCCTTCACTGCCGGCATTTTCGCCGCCAAAAGTTTTGAATGAATCCGACACTCTCCTGGCAGGTACCGCACTTCCTTTGAGCATGTGACTCGCCAGTCTCCATGGTCTTAGGGTTTTCAGCATTTTTCGGTCCAATCAATTGAAGAAATTGTTTTATAATGATGTTTATAATGGAATACTTGTGAGGGCTGCCACTCGCCAGCAACAGCTGTTCGCTGTCGAAGCTGCCAGACCGGGTTAGTTACTGTTTCGATAACTTTTGCGTTGCACTGTGACTGTCTCTATAATAAGAAGCGGCATTAGCCGACAATTTTTGCGCTTGGTTTGGAAAAACGTGTAAAAGATATATATATTTACAAAAAAGACGCCGCAAAACATATAAATACGTTTAGCAATGGCTTTGGTTTGCGCACGTAAGTAGCTATACATTTCTGAAGCGACTTTGGGTGGAAACTCACTTTTTCGCTCGTCCCGCCCTCCAGTGACAAACGAAGTCCCCGAGACGCCCGTCGTGTCTCCCCACTCGGGAGCCGTCTTCGAGAAGCGAGTGATTGAAAAGTATTTATTGGAGAATGGCTGCGATCCCATTAGCGGCAAGGAGATGAAGGCGGAGGATCTAATTGAGCTGAAAACGCCCGCGTTGGTGAAGCCCAAGCCGCCCAGTGCCACCAGCATACCGGCTACGCTGAAAACAATGCAGGACGAGTGGGACGCCCTAATGATTCACTCGTTTACACAGCGCCAACAGTTGCAGACAACGCGACAGGAGCTGTCCCATGCCCTGTATCAACATGATGCCGCCTGTCGCGTGATTGCACGTTTGAACAAGGAGGTGGCCGCTGCTCGGGAGGCTCTGGCCACTCTGAAGCCCCAGGCCGGTGTTATGAATGCACCCACGACGATTCCACAGCCGGCCCTGGCCTCTGAAGCTGGCGGTGCCGCTGCCCATCCCATGGAGCAGGCTGGCATGAATGCAGAGGTGATACAGAAGCTCCAGGACAAGGCTACAGTGCTCACGCAGGAGCGCAAGAAGCGCGGACGCACCGTGCCAGAGGATCTGGTCTCGCCGGATCAGGTGAAGAGCTTCCTAACGGTGGCCTCCCATCCTGGCCTGCATTCGGCCTCGGTGCCCGGCATCCTGGCCCTAGACATCAACAGTGCCGACCACAGCAAGATCCTGACCGGCGGCAATGACAAGAACGCAACCGTCTTCAACAAGGACACCGAACAGGTGGTGGCCATTCTCAAGGGACACACCAAGAAGATCACCAAAGTAATCTACCATCCCAACGAGGACACAGTCATCACTGGCTCCCCCGACATGAATATTCGCATCTGGCACGTTCCCACATCCCAGACGCAGCTACTCCTGCGCTGCCATGACGGACCGGTGACCGGACTCTCGCTGCACCCCACTGGCGACTACTTGCTCTCCACATCGTCCGACAAGCACTGGGCCTTCTCCGACATACGCACTGGACGGCTGCTCACAAAGGTTATCGACACTGCCGAGGTTGGTCTGACGACGGCCCAGTTCCATCCAGACGGCTTGATTTTCGGTACGGGCACGGTCGATTCCCAAGTCAAGATCTGGGATCTGAAGGAGCAGAGCAATGTGGCAAACTTCCCCGGCCACACTGGTCCCATTTCGGCCATATCCTTCTCCGAGAACGGCTACTACTTGGCCACCGCGGCGGACGATGCATGCGTCAAGCTGTGGGATTTGCGCAAGTTGAAGAACTTTAAAACAATCCAACTGGACGATGCTTACGAGGTCAAGGATCTGTGCTTCGACCAGAGCGGCACCTATCTGGCCATTGCCGGAACCGATGTCAGGTGAGTCGCCTAAGTAATCAGCTTCTGAATCGGCTATATAGATATGTACTTGGTGTTTATTGAAATCGAGTGAATTAGAGCTTGTTCTTTCGTCGTTGCTGCAGTTGCAGGCGATGATGCTTCTTAAAGTGCTCCATCCAGTTGTGTAGGCGGTTCTGCTTGACCAGCGCCCGCCTCGACATTTCCTTCTCCGCCGCCATGCGGCGACGCACCTGCTGCTCCAAGCCTCGAAGTTTGCTCGGCTCAATGTGGTCCAGCTTGCACAGCAGCTCCTGTTCCAGGACATCGATGTTAGACAACGTTTGGCTCAGAACTACGATTTGGTCTTACCATAACATAGGATTGGATCTTCTCCACCTTGGCCAGTGTCGTGTCCTGCTCGTCCTCGTACGTCGACTTTGGGGCTGGTAGTGGAGCCTGCATATCTTCCACTGTGCGCCATTGCTTCGATGACTTCTGTGCTGGTTTCGGCGGCGGCGGTGTCTTCGACTCCTCCTTTTTCTGCTCGGGGTGCACTTTGCTCTGTATGTGCTTAAGGATAACAGGGACAATGCTGTTAAGCCTTATGTTCAGCTTGCTGGGAGGAAAGGAATATACATATATTTATATGTATTTGAACCGATTTCTCGCAGCGCAGCGCAGCGCGGCGCTACTCACTCTTTGCAGTAGCTTTGCTCGTAGACGCTCAACAACTCGGTGGCACGTTGCTGCAGACCAGCCACGCGACGCTGCAGGAACTCCGGGTCCTTCAGGAAAACGTTTGCCGTCACCTTGCGCTCGAATGTTTTATGCTGCCAGTACGAGATATTTGCTAAAAATATGTCTTTAAAGGAATAGAGAATGGATTGCACTCACGGCCTTGTCGTGGAGTATGCTCACGATGTGGTTGAGCAGGGCCAGCTGGGTGAATCGTCGATTGTAGTTGGACACCTTTAGGCGGTTTCTTTCGTAGCCCCTAATCCAAACGTCCGCATCCAAGTGGCTGCGCTTGGCGAGGTATGGTCTCACCACCTTCTCCATGTAGTTCTGCACTTGCTGCACCTGTTCCAGGCCGGCTGGATGTCGCTCAGTGATCTCCATGCAGGCGATCTCCTTAGGCATGATCAGCCTATCCCTGTCTGGACCCTCCGCCTGCTCATCCACCGTGTCATCGAAATAGCTGATTAGCTTGAGCAGATACTGGAAACGGCCGTACACTTCCTGCACCTCCATCAGGACACGCTGATGCTCGAGCTTCACCTCGTTCAGCTCCTCTGCCACCTTGTTCTCCTTCAGCGCCTTCAGCTTCTGTTGGGATTCCAGCATTTTCTTAAACTCCTCCGCCTCCATTTTCTTGAGCGAATCTTCGGCGAACTTGTGAAACTCTTCTGCCTTCTCGTACAACCGGTCCTGTTGCTCCTTCTCGCGTTTCCTATCTAGGAACATCTCCTGCGTGGCATAGTGCATGAATCGGTTGCGCGTGATATCGCGCAGCAGTAAAATGTCCCTAAAAAAAAATGAACAAGTCTGCAAATTCGCTTTTCTTCCGCACCCCCCCCCCCGCTTCACTCACGTTTTCATGCGGAACTTTCTGGCCAAACGCTGCGCACTGGCGTCGTTGATGTATTCGGGATCGATGGTTGTCACCACGCATGGGGCCCGGGGATTGGCAACTTCGCCGCGCTGTAACCCAAAAACGTTATTGCCAGTGAATCTTGCAATTCTATCGATTCTCCTACCGCATTGAAATCATCAATTGATAGATTGATTGGCTTGGGGGCTTCTGGCTCCTTGTGGGTCCGGGGGCGTATGAAATCTATCAAAGCAAAGCAGAGCAAAGCATTTGCACCGTAATTATCACTCCCAATGCTTGAATTTTACCTTCATATTTGCGATAAACTTTTCTCTTAAATTTGTGCATTTTGTCCGTGCTGTGCTGGCTGTTTTCCACTGCGAAACTCCCGTTTACCCCCCCCAACCGTATTCGGTTGTATTTTGTTGCCATGGCACAGTACCATCTACAGCCATGACTACAATATTAATGATATTCGCTTTCCTTTTCAGGGTTTACCTATGCAAGCAGTGGCAGGATCTGAAGATATTCAACGACCACACGGCATTGGCAACCGGTGTCCGCTTCGGGAAGCATGCACAGTATCTTGCCTCAACCAGCATGGACCGCACCCTGAAGCTGTACGCCTTCGAATAAGCACTGGCGGCGGCAAGCCAGACTAGCAGATTAGCAACTAAGTCCTAAAATGTACGAGTATCTAAGCTCTTGTGTGTGTACTTCAATGAAATATTTCAGTAAAATAAACCTGACCCTTTCATCCGTACGTATATTGGCATGTTTAGTTCTTCATAATGGTATAAACTTAGAAATACATATGTACATATGTAACATATTCAACGAGGCTGCCTTCACGAGGCCGAAATCTGCTTCAGTGGCCTCTCCAAATAGGCGGCCAGAGACATGGCCTTTTGCTTGAGTAGGCCCAGTCCGACGTGGCTCCTGGCATATAGGCACAAAAGCACACTGGCAACCTGCAATGAAATTGTTGGTCGTCGATAATAGTGTCTTAGAACGTCATAAGCTGCAGACTCTTGCCTGTGTTATGGCCACATGACCCGTCTCGCAGTCAATCAGCACAAAGGTCAATCGGTCTTCGCGGAATGCATTCCGTCCATGTTTCTCATAGGCTGCCCAAATATTGCTGGCAATGGCGGCAGTAATGCGAGCATCCTTATCGCCATAGCCCGAGTACGCCAAAAGTGCACCCTCCTGACTGAGCAGACTGTAAGTACAGACACTGATTAGTTTCGCTGCATTACAATGATACTAGTATCTTACAGAGTGTTCTCCACGCCTCCGGTGTTCGCCTGGCTTAGAACTTGTGTGAGAGCCTTGGGTTTCAGCATTTTGTAAAGTTTGTTACAATACAAAAGGAAAAAAAAAACAACTACGCCTCCCACAAAGTGCAGACTGAATGGCAAAAGGCTATCAGCTGGCTGATTTGCTTACGTTGCGTCGTGACTGGCAACTCTTGGGCGCCAAATGAGAATTTGATTTGAAATATAGAAAAGCATAAGTCCAGGAATATCAGGAATAATTTTAAATAATGGTTGCGACTCTCATAATGAAACATGGTGATGGTTGCAGCTTCTAAAACGATTGTCTTAGTTCATTATTTACTGTCAGAAATACGGAACAAAGTCATAGTATTTTCCTGCTCAATATCATTTCCAGATAATATTGTCATCTTATGGCTTATGACGTCATGGGTAAACTAGGTCACAGACCTATTACGCAGCAAAACAAACTGCAGCGTAACTCCCTTTGTCCTCAGCAACAGTTTTTCCAACCACCGAGTTTTCAACTTTTCATCGGGCAGCATACCTGTACTTTTCGGTCATTCTACGCCGTTCGCCTGAAAGAACCTTGAACCGGGGTGCATTTGGAATTGCAAAATGCGCATGACTCAGAGAACCGAACCCCCATCCCATTCCAATCCATTACAAACAATGAGGGAATGCACCCTAAGATTTTGTGGGTTGAATGCAACTGAACATAGAAACTGGGTCAACTACGCAATAGAATCATGACGATGATTTATGGCTTTGGAAGAGTAGAATGAATACGAATGCTGTGGATGGTGTTGCATTAAAAATGTATTTATTAACTTAGATTCAAACAAATTTAGTCTTGGGTAAGATAATCCGAGCAAACTCATGTCCGCTTTTGGGGGGGGGGGATGACAGTACCATACACACTGCATCGGTACATGTACATTATATCGCCATATTGTTGGATATTCTTAAGTTAATTAAATATTACTACTGCTAAATATTATGTACACTTGGACAAAAATACATCGGAGGTGCATGCACACCTCCTCTATATGACATTGTTTGGTGTAGCCTTCAAAACTAATTTATTTTGGGTGCGAGTCTCTGTGCGGGTGAAGAGAAGTAATATATATATAGAGGGAGGAAGTTAGAGTTCATTGGATCCAAACTATGTATTTTCGAGGATGTCGGTGTGGGTGGGTGTCTGTGGCTGGGAAGTGCGCTGGCGGTACTGCGCTGCACTACACTGTAACGATCCGATTTGTTAAGCTGTTGTTTAGCCGGTATTGCATACGCGTTGCTTGTAGTTTAGAATATGTTGCTGTTGTTCTGGTTGTTCAGCTAGCTAACTTAATTACAATCTTATCTACATGCTAAACATGTCCGCCCTTTTCTTTCGAGTCTACGAAATATCAAAATACATACATATGTATGATGTATGCATGTGTACAACTATAAATGTCCTTCGTATTCGATCACAGCGCGCGCTCAATATCAAAACAAAACTTTTAAACAATAGTAACGCAAAGTTTTTGTTAATATGTAAGAGGCCAGCGGGTGGCACGGCACCAAAGGGTCCACGTAACTAAAGATTTTTGTTTGTTTGGAAGGGAGATTTAGATTTGATTTAGTCTAAATAACCTATTGCGTTGTGGTGCGAGTACGCTTAGGGTTGGAGTAAAGGGATATTAGCATGGATGGATCTGGCTCGTTCTTCTCGGTCTTCTTCCTCATTTGCGCCGGCAGGCGATCCATAAATGTCTTGGGTATACCAGCTTTCAGCAGCGTCTTGCGATCGTACATGTCGAGATCATCGTTGTAGTAGGTGATGGCATCCCAGCACATTTCGCTCAGCTTTGGCACTGTCATCCACATCTTGTAGAGGCCGTTGCGTCGCCGCATCACCTTGTCATTGTACTCGATGCCGCCGAACACGTACATGCAGCCGTTGTCCGAATGTGCGGCCGAATGGAAGTACAATGGTCGGGGCAGATTTGTCTCAATGAAGAACCACTGCTTGGTGCGCATATTCAGCTTCCAAATATCCGCAAAGTATGTCGAAAAGTCACCCTGTGCAAGGAGAAATATTAATATTATAATTCAATTTGAGGGCACCGTATGGAACGCACCTGCAGGCCACCCGTGATGAAGGCTTCAATATCTCCATTGGAGGAACGGTGTTGCACACAGGAGAAGCACTTGCGTGGCTTCGGATAGCCTTTGTTGTTCTGCTCCATATCGACGACCCGTCGATCTGGGAAAGTGTCAAAGTAGTCCCAGCAATTGGCATCCAGGTTGTACGCTGGAATGCGCTGCAGATCGTACACAGAGTGTGAAGTGCCGCCGCCAAGCACAAAGATGTGCTTTCCATCGTAGATCACCTCGTGGCGGTAGCGGCCCTCCGGATCTTCTCGCATCTCTGGCCGACTAATGTACACATTCTCCCAAAATCCTGTGCGCAGATCCAAGCGGAAGACGTCGCAGGTATAGTCGAAGCCAGTCGTTCCCCCGATTGTGTACAGATAATTCTTGTGGATCACAATCCCTGGACCGTATTGAGCTGTCGGCCGATCCCCGGTGACCTTTAGGCGTTCAACGGCAGGCGTCTCCCCAACACTAGCCGTGCGATACACATAGCAATCGTTGGAGCAGGACTCCCCGAACGGATAACCAGTACCTCCATGTGACTGCAAAGAACAAGAGGACGATCATTTGAAACTTATCTCTGTTTGGCTTGTTTGAATGTAGGAAGCAAGCAGTTGTGTGTGCACGCCCCTGAAATTGCTGGCGATGCATTAAATTAGAAGATATTGGGACAACAAAGCCAGCAGCCAGTGCTTATCTGCTCTGGAGGGAACCGAACAGAGGCCTGACCAGTGGCGTCGCCACAGATAAGCGGAAACATGCCTCTCCAGTATGTTTTGTGTGTATCGGTCATGATTCGTCATCAAATTATAGCTAATTGAGGAGTGCACGACGAAATGGAAAGGGCATTTTCAGCCAGCATAAAATGCATTCCATTGCAAAGCATTCCAGCCTCAGCTCACATTAGTCCCCCAAAAAGCGCGCGCGCTCTCAGCTGGCTTGCGAGGGGTATGTGGCGAGGGTAGGGGAGCGATTTTGTTTTTCATCGCAAGCTCGGCAAGAGGGAAAAGCTGGAAAACAAGTTGTTGCATGCCGCCGTAGCATAAACAACACAACAAACAACAACTGCGTAGTAACCAAAATGGAAAGCAAAACAACGGAAAGAGGGTTGGACTCGGATGGCATGCGCACAGACAAGGACGGAGACAGAGACAGAGGCGAAGGCGAGGGCAGACAGAGAGCAAGAGAGAGACGGACATTGAGACTGCAGCAGTGGCAGCGGCAACGGCAACGGCAATGGCCATGGGGGCAGCTGTTGGCGTTCGGAATCGGGCGATTCCCGTTTGTTTGGCCTGACATTTCGAGTGTTTAGAATGCATAAACAAAGCGGAGAAGCGGAAGAGCGCCGTGGTCAGGGCAAGGCAGGGCAGGGCGTGCGTGGCATTGGCCCAGGCATTGATCATCCGTATTGCCCGGAGAGCTCTCTTTAGCCCAGAAATACTTTCGATAGATCTGCGAGAGTGATCTTGCACTGGGATGCATTGGGCGCTGCCCACCCTGCACTGTCGCCCCACAATGGTTTTCGTTGCTAGAAAAAACAAGTTTTCAATGCAATTTGCGGAACGGTGCGGACATCGGGGGTCTAGGGGGTTGATCTAACAGTTTCGCTTTCCTTTTCACACAAACACACACATACACACACACGCGCATTTGCACACAAACACACAGGCACACACAGAAGATCAGAGAGACAATCGTCTATTTTTGTCTTACACCTCCTCCCTCGATAAATACTCACAATCAACACGTTATTGTGAATGGTCAATGCGTTGGAGGCCAGCTCCACAGGCAAGTTGCTGGCGTTCTCTGCATTCAGCTCCAGTTTCCAGAGATGGGTGGCAAAGTTGTAGCTCCAGAGCTCCTGGAAGAGCAGGCAGCGACCGCGCCGAGCTGCAATGACAGCGCTCCGGGGATTGTAGCCGCCCAGGGAGTACAGATGCGAGTTTGAGGCGATGATCCGGTGGCCACTGCGAGCCAGCGGGTAGGCTCCAGGGCAATGTTTGTCCTTGTAGGAGCACTTCACCAGCCGCAGGGGCTGGAAGGTGTACTCGCGCAGTATCTTTGGCGGCTGCTCATCATCGGGGAAAAGGGACACGCTACGGGCGCCTTTTGAAATGTCTTTGGAGTCCTCTTCATCGCCCTCGTCACTGGAGCTGCTCGACTCAGATGAGAGCATTTCCTCAAACTCCGAGTCGGAATCTGAATCGCCATAGTCGACATCCACATCATCGTCGTCCTCCTCATCTTCGTCATCCATGTCACTGGCCGCATCCATCGCCTCAACAACAGCTCCTATGACCGGAAAGCGTGCCATAATATCCGCATGGGCCCGCTGGACCTCCTGTTGGTGATCGACTATATTCGCCCGATTGCCTCGTTCCTCTGGCATGTCCTGCTCCTCTGGCATGTCTTGCTCCTCTGCCATTTCTTGATCCATGATATTGTTGTTGTGCTCCCGATCCGATGACAGACGCAGGGGATATCTGATTTTCGTGTAAATGTAGTGCAGCAGCTTGGCCACGAACAGAAAATATCTCCAGCTATGACGCAGTGTGGATATAGTGATGTACTTGAGTCTGGCTGGTTGCAGCATGTGCATACCACGCTTAATTAACTCACTTACTATTATATAATAGACAATTTTGAATCCTGTTCAATTTTCGTATTTTTGGGATTTCTTGAGTGAACTGAACTGAAAATATGTCAAATTTTTACAAATTTTTGGATATTGTTGTTTTCGGGAGGGGGCGGCCACGACCTCGCACAGCTGGTTTTGCTATACTGCTTGCTTTGTTGCTGTCATTTTGACGTTTCTCGCTCTCACTCACTCGCACTCACACATATGTGTGGCACATGTATGTGCTATGTGGAAAATGTTATTTATTGTTTAAATTATTACGACACGAATTTTTAACTATTATTTTCATTGCACATTAACTCGACTACATTGAATACATTTCCTCGGATGGATCAACTAACTACGCTTTAAACATCAACTACGCAAAACCATCAATTGTACTATCGATACTATCGATGGTAGCAACCATCGACTTGTTTGAAATGCGAACGATATACCGTATAGTTTGGGGACTCTTGAAACAGATTTCGAAAATTTTTTGTCGTCATTCACGTGTTGCATATGTTCAACACTCATGTTTCTTTTACATTGTGATAGGCATTTAATGTAAATTACCCCATAAATTAAATTCTTTAGGTTATTGTATTTAAAATCATTCATCCATTTCTCTCCATTTCTTTTCTGATGTAAATGCAGAGAATGAGAAAGTTGAATACCTTAATTGATAATACTTCCAATGTGAAGTCATATATGATACATATTTACAGGTATATATCCGTTTATCCATTTATTTATTCTGTCTTGTATTGTAGAATTCTTTTCTAGAATCCCCTGCACCGGAGGATCTCTAATGAATTCAACTGACGAACTTCTCTACTACAATAACAAGCCATTTTGTTCAATTCGAAAAGCGGCCACACTGCTGTCAGTTCTCATGCGAGAACCAACCAAGGTAGAATAGTCCATTAGGTAAGGCCAACGAAACGAAAATGTAAGAAACAAAGTGTCTTTCAACTTCCATAAGATTAAACAATTATTTGGAATGGATCTATTTGCATGATCTAAAAAACTACTTCCTAAAAATCATGCACATTAAAATTGTTTTTGTTTATTTTAGAAAAACAATATCATTATGAGGCCACATTGTGAGCCGTCCCTACCTTGGTATACTTATACCATGCATTCACATGTACAATAAAGACCGCCGTCGGCACAAATTTTCTCATATTGTTTTCTTCGCTTGTGTAATATTCGGATGCGGTGTCAACTCAATAACAAAATGCTGATCAACTATAAATCGAATAGACTTTGATAGCGATAAACTCGGATGTGGCACAAAGCATTGCTCCTGACGTTGGCCCCGAGGTCGTATGGTGTATCAAAAGAGTCGAATCGTCGCATTTCGGTGAGGTCCCGCGCAATCTGAAGGAATGTCCGAGTCCAACCAATACTTTACTCCACGCATGTTTAAAATTGCAGCGCGCGTGTCATAGTTTTCAACCCCAATCCGTGGTAATAATAATAAATATATATTCCATCTAAGCTCTTCAAATTCCAATAAATAACTCAACGCCGATAAAGGAACGTCAGCCATTAAATTTGAATGTTGTTTTTATAAATTGCACAGATTTCGCAGTCCACGACCCTTCATAACCTTAAAAAGGCACGTGCATTTGCTCCGTTTTGCGGCGTAGAAGAGTTTCGTTTACTCGTATATCAGACACCGACGGAGAGCCCAACCACCACTGTTGCGCCAGCCACGAGAGTTGACAGGAACCGACGAAGATGGCAACAGCAGCCGACCAGCTAATGGCACCTGCCGCCCTCGCCGCGATAGCGCCAGTCAGCAACGGGCAACAGTCTCTGCTGGCAACGACAGCACCAACAGCAGCAGCGATGGCAGCCAGGAATGGACAGGAGCAGCATGAGCTCGTCGAGAGCCAAAAATCCACATCTCCTAAGCCAAGCCCCATGCCGAGTCTGAAGCTGAACAAGATGGGCTCCGTGTCCAGCAAGGAGAAGCGTGTCTACAAAATCGTTTTAACTGGCGGTGAGTTTTCTTCCAGTAAACCGAAACTGAAAAACTTCAGCTGTGCGCGTTTTCTGTATCTGTTACAAGTGTCTCTTCCTTTGGTCGGTCTCCTGCCAACGCCAACGCCAACCCCCAGGTGCAGTCTGTTTCCGATTTATGTCAAGGTCGTCGCAGGCCTGCGTGTTGGGGTAGCTTGTCCTGCGCGCAGCTTCCCCTCAATTGGCGGCGTTAGTCGTTTGATATTGTTTGGCTCCCATCGACAGCGCCACAGTAGGTAGCCGCTACCGGCTTTATTTTAAAGTCGCGTCGCACATAATTTACATTTGAATGTAAAAGAGCGGCGCGGCAGAAACCTGTTTTTTTTGCCCCCACGGGCTCATATGATATTGCTTGGGCGCGTGGTCTAATCATTTAATTTGGGCGAAGTTATGACTGTGATTAGCTAGAACACACACGGTATTGACGTATTGAAGAGAGGCCTATCTGCTATTTGCCTGTTGCGCGAGCAGACACACCAATACATATATGTATGTATGTGTATTTGTCCCCGTCTATTATCGCATATTGGGGCTATGGTATTGACTTCCTCTGCCGCACCAAACTAATCGCAATTTGGCGACAGGCTGAGGAAGAAGCTGATAAACGACAGGCCCCATTCAGGCAGGCTCATGCACGGGCAGCAAGGGGCACGTGGGGCCCGTTCCATTCCACTTCAATGACTAATCCCCCGTAAGTCCCCCAGGCCTATAATGTTTCCGGCCGATCAATTCCTGATCGATACACGGACCAGAGACCAGAGACTGCGGTGCAATGGCCATGGCAGGGGCATGTGCAGCTCTGTAATTGCAGTCAATGTCAGTCAGTCAGTTCCCATTCCAGCGAAGTGCACAATTGAGGAACAATTTGAGCAGTTCTCCGCCACAGTGCCGTTCACAGCTGCCTCACTGCTGTTTCTAATTGGAATTTGGGGCTCAATCGAGTTATTTGTTCATGCTATAATTGTCGGTCGAATCAATCTTTTTTTGCCATTTGAATAATCTTTCGAACACACTACTTTCAGGTCCCTGTGGCGGCAAGACAACGGGCCAGTCCCGTCTGTGCACGTTCTTTGAGAACCTGGGATGGAAGGTGAGTGTTGTGGGCTATTCTGGTATTGGGCGGGGGTGGGGCGAGACTTGAGCTTTGTTTTGGGCCACGGGCAGCAGTAAGTAGTGCCCGAAAGCTGGTGGGTCAGAAGGGAGGGGCAGTAACAGACTAAGAAAGAAAAACCGTTTAGAATATCTCTATATCTCTTTCTTTCGTACCATCCTATTGCCCCGCAAACTCGAAACAAAGCAATGAGCATGTTAAATATTTTCAGGTGTTCCGCGTGCCTGAAACGGCCACTGTGTTACTCAGGTAAATGCTCTCTCTCTCTCCACACACAAACAAACATTACAATTTTGAAAAAGGGCCAATCAAAGCGAAAGAGGGCCAACTGGGGAAGCTGCACCCTCAGCTTGGCTCCGAGTAGCTTTGCTTGCCTCCAAGGCTGGCTTGCCCAGCCGAGACTTTGAGAACACATACATACATACATATGTATGTAAGTACACTACGTATACCGATACCGAGATGCAAATGCCAATGCAAATGCAGATTTGATACGGATCGAGTTCGTAATCCTCCATACTACCGACAGAAAAATCGTATATCTATCATACTTATTCGAAACTCGTAATTAGTAGACCCACGCAGCACCGCCTTTAATGTAATTATACTTAATGCCTTCTTTGTTTCTTTCTCTCTCTCTCTCTATTTCTCTCCCCGTCTAACGCATATCTAGTGGCGGCGTCAAGTTCTCTGATCTGACCGAAAAAGAGGGTAAGTAGAGTTGCAGAGCCTTGTAACGAACAAAGGACTAGAAGAGGAGTTTAACACTTGCAAGCATTTTCCGAAAACACACGTGGGACCGATCTTCCAGTTCCTCCTTCGTCCTCATCCTCCGTGCACTGTCAAGGTCGACCGTTTCAGAGCATTTTCTAAAAACGAAAACTAAAATAAATCAAAATATTTACTAGCGGCACGGGGCGGGACCCACACAAAGAGACCTTTGAAAGCGCTGTACTATACGTACTATATATGCTAGATGTATCTAGATGTATTTTTAAAATGAAAATCAGGCAACTGCGACAGCGACCAACGATGCCACATACTATATGTAGATAGTATGTATGTATGTATATCTGTCTGCGTATATCCGAGTACATGGCATAGCAAGGCGGCCACCATGAAATTCACGTCTCCTCAATGATGAAGCTTACGTAATTCCTTTGTGCCCAAGAATTTCCCCGAGTATTTTCCCGATATCCTGATGAGCTGTCTCCCCGCAACTGACTCAAGAATTGCGTGACTCGCGACAATTTCCATTTCGTTGGCAACTTATTCCTTATTTTATTTCGAGGCCAATTTGTCAATTGCGTTCTTAATTGGTTTGCAATTGGTGGGAGGAAACGACGCCCCTACCTGGGCCTGTGCCTGTGCCTGGGGGTATCTAAATTCCCGAAAACCGTACCAAGATAAGATATGGAAAGTTAGCGCCCACTCCAGTCTGGAGGGACCTTGCCTGGTATGGTCGTTGGTAGTTGGTCACATGAAGGTTGATTTGTCATAATTCCTTGCCCATGAGGGGCCAGTAGAGAGTAGAGAGTTAGGGCCCACCTAATATGCGTATGGATGCTAGCTAGTACACACTCACCAAACAAAAAAACACCTACCCGAACATCAACCCAACCCACTCACATGCGTACCACCCACACGCAGACCCGCCCACGCCAACCACGTTCGTTTACAAAGATCTGCCATTTGCCGCGCCGGAGCACAGTCTCATCGATCTAACCGCATCCTGTCCGCGTTGCTTGGCCAAGGCTGCCTCCAAGCCCAATGGCAGCGAAGGTGAGTGAGAGCCGATCAGCAGGCCATCTGATCGGGATCGAATCTTCTTGCGCTGATCTCTAAAGCAACCGAACCGAACCCCGAACCGCTTTGTGTCTTGTTCAACGGAGTTCAGATCCTCCTTATCGCTATGACCCTGTCCATCCTTTCTATGCCTGTGCCTGTGCCTATGCCTGTGCCTTTTCCTTTGCCTTTGTTTGTGTACCAATATGTATATGTATGTGTGTATGCTTGAGCTGCTTTATCTCCCGGCGACAGCAAAGACTTCAACAGATCTCTGTCAGCGGTGCGTGTCCGTCCCGAATGAGTTGACAGTTTACCAAACAGAATAATGAATTTTGACTAATGCAAACACTGTTCTGTTCTCTATGCACATACATATGTACATTCCTTTTTTATTTATTTCTGGCTTAATTTCTATCTATCTATATGATCTCTGTGTGTGTGTGTCTCTGTGTGCGGTCTCCTAACACCTGTACCCAACAACTGTCTAACAAGCTGTAATCATTATGCCACGCCATGCGGCTATCTATATATGTATGTACGTATCTAACAGATATATCTGCACATTTCAATAATAATATTTCATGCCAAGCCTCTGCTTTGCCATTTGCCAGCTTCTGCGAATTCTGCCGATTTAAATGGGGCATTTAAATTTAGCCACCAACATGAGACTATAGATACATACATAGGTATATTGTATGTACATACATATGTACAGTTGCGTCAAAATAATAGTAGTGCCGATACAAACTTTCATTTTTCCTCAATAGCCAGACTTAGGAGCGCTTCCCGAAAGTTGGTTAATTTTTATAGTAACCTTGCTTATTTCAGATTATAATAATAGATAACAACTTGAGATAATTCCCCAGATTTTTAGAAAAAAATTAAAATTTGAAAATACTTAGAAAATTACCCGTTCGAAATAATAGTAGTGCATTTTTTCAAAAGAGATTACAGTCGAACAAAATTTTCTGAGAGTGTCCTTTATATCCGATAAAAGACATCCATATGTGTACTAAATTTTCATACTTAGTTGAGTAGAAAAAAATTTCTATATTTCTATAACGGCTGTACAGCGATTTGGCATGAAGATACCCAAATTGTGGCATTTCTCTATGAAAATCGAGTTCAAGGACCTTTGTAAAGCGTCCTAAAGTTAATTATTTTTACATATTAGACTGCTCTATTTACATTATCCAATAAATTATCAATTTGATTAAGATCGGTTGACCGATTTGTTCGTTCCATTGACTCTACCTTGTTGGTAGCGAACTACTCTTTGAGAAATTTGTGGGTGTCCTTCAGATTGTTGTCCTCAGGGACCCCCCAAAATAGATGCATGTCCAATGAGACATAAGGTAGCATCATATCGGCCAATATTCAAACCTATAAATGACGAGCGATTGTACTTTTAACACATATACTGTCCAAATATTGTAGTATGAAAAACTCGCCCCAACCATCATTGAAGACCCACCGTATTTTACAGTTTTGAAAGTTTATTTTGGGGAAAATTGATATTGCTGTGGTCGTCTTAGATAGTAACGAGATCTATGGCCACAATACAAAATTAATTTTGGACTCCTCCGAAAAAAAAATATTCCTTCACTTCCTAATGGTCAATTTATGGAAATATCTGGAAAACTTCAAATTTGTGACTATGTTTGTTTTTGCCAGAAAAAATTTTTTCTTGAGTTTTTTACTTTTAAATTATAGTCTTTAAGGCTTCATCTAATGGTCTCAAAAAGAGTTTCCAAATTAAAAAATGTTTGTAAGGCTGCAATAGGAGCGAAAGCATCGTACCTCCTCTGTCGTAGTAGTCGATCGACTGATGTTTTGGCGAATAACTTCACCGATCGCCGGTTTTACCTTGGGTTTCTTATTTAATGTTATTTCTGATAGTATAAACTGAATAACCAATGATATTTTTTACCTCGAGATACTACTCTCCTTCTGAAATGAGCCCTCTAATTAGTTCGAGCTTTTGGGCACTATAGGGCTTGCCACGCCCCAAGATACCGACGCCAAATGACCAAAAAGGAAACTATAAAAGCTTAAAACTATGAAATAAACCATTCAAGTATTATTTAAAAGAAAAAACTTTGCAAAAAATGTAGTAGATTTAAAAATATTCAAAATTTTCTGTAGCACTGCTATTATTTTGAACGCTTCGAAATGCCGATTTTATGCGAAAAAGCTAAATATATGACTAAAAAAAGAAGTTAAGAAATTTGAACTGTATTTTTAAGTACAGCAATACTGTGCTAATTGCTGAGGTACAAAAATTAATTCGATTGCTACAGTTGTTTCGGAGAAAATGAACAATATGTAAAGCCCATATCAGCACTACTATTATTTTGACGCAGCTGTATGAACAGTGAACGCTCGAAAAACGTAAAACTAGATTTGGAAAAATATATGCATAATTTTTGATGAGACCAATAATTGAAACGCAAAAACAAATCACAATAATTCTCTCGGGTTGCTGATCTTTTCGAGCGTACACTGTATGCATATACATAGGTATGCCCTTAGTGTCCTGATCCGATATGCCTATTTCTATGAGTAACTGGAACTGGATTGCATGCCGCAAACAGCTGACAATGGAATGGGAATTTACAGCTGTATTTTCCATCAAACTTCCATTGTGACGAATAATTCTAAATAACTGCTAACAAAAACATGTCCACATGTGTATAATATATCCACAGACTCGTGTGGCGAGCCAGTCAGCCATGGCCACATGGTCATTTTCCCAGAAGAAAGAAATTTTCGATTTGGTTTTAGCTTTACTCATTTATTAATGTACATCTGTACACACATACATATGTCTAGTGTATATGTATCAGATTGGATTGACTGGCTAATTAAATACGTGCATTATAGACGAAAACATTTTAAGTGTTCTGTCGCATCACGTGCTTTCTGACGCGACGGACGCCCTCTCGTCATTCGCTCTCTTAACGGCTGTTTGAGTTTACGTACTTCACTCTCTCTCTGTCCTCTGTCTGTCTCTCTCTATTTTCGCAGTCGAGCGTCACTTGTTGTTGGTGCCGCGTGCTTTATATAGAGGCTGATATCATACAAATGTATATCTGTATGTATGTAAAATACTTGCCAAAAAGTTCCCGTTTGAACTTGTTCGGTCAATTGATTTCCCAAATTGATTTCTAAATGATTTTGTTATGTCCAGTGATTGTTTGTCCCTACCCCTTCCACACATTCCAGATTTCCCCAGATTTTACGTACCTATCCAACTTCTTCGTTAGTCAAATCTATGCTCTGAAACTATGCAAATTAACCAGACTAATTATGTAATTAAAAATGTGCCGGCAAGAACTTCATCTGCATATATTTACATACATATGTATCGTATCTGCTGCGAGTCCATTAAAGAAACACACACCCCTCCATTCACATACCTACATATATACATACATATATAATAGTAGCTTTTAGATACATTATACATATATTTCCTGATGCGCCATACCGTTCAAAAAGCAATTACTCGTACAAAATAGGCACATATGTATGTACATATGTGCATTCAAACGTACATACACACGTGTGTATGTATGTATGTATGTACAACCAACCTACCACCAACCAGCTATACTGTTCAAAGGTATTTTCGTCATTTTTCTCTTATATCATCGCTAATTGAATTAGAAGTAGAAGTAGAAGGGGAACAAAGAATCAGCGAACGAAAACAAAAACACGGGCAGGCGTCCCATACCCAAATCGATCACTCGACGCTGCATCGAGTCAAGTTCAATGCAGCAGCGGCGCAAGTATTACGAGCGTAAAAGCAACTCGGCAAGCGGTGCGTTTTCGCTAAGCACCACGTCACGTGACCCCGCAACAGGTGTCCCAATGCCCAGCACTGCATCTATGCCGACACTGGGCTTATCACTTAGTGGCTAGTGGCTTCGACTGTCTCCCATATTGCTGTTTCGAGAACCTGCTGGGCTGTTTATCAGAGGGTCACAGGGTCACTCTCGGTAATCGTTATAGTTATGTTATGGCAGGGCATTGAGCAATCGACCCACACTATCTGATATTGTATTGGGTAACGAATCTCAGATAATATTTAAAGAAATTTTGGAAAGGCTATTGCATGCAGAGAATATATTTATACATATATATGTACAGAAAGAAGTCATCTATTAAAAAACGATAACATTTTAATACGTTTGAAGTTTACCAATCAAGCAGTTTAGGTTAAAAATTGGTAAGATTTGCTGTATTTTTGCTGGAAGAAGATGATTGAACGCGGGGTGGTTGGCTTTGTTTTGTGTGTGTGTGCTCACCATCGCTTCATCGATTCAAGCACTGATCGACCGACATAAAGTCAAGAAAACAAACGAGTAACTGGATACTAGCCATCGTCCATCAAGCATATGTCATCTTACTCTCGAATCAGCGCCAATCAAATAAGTTTTCTGTTCATAATTCGATACCCAGCGTGGCGTGTCTCTCAACTTCTATTCGAATTTGCTTGCAATTGTATTTATTTGATTTGATTTCTTTCCATTTGTTTCGATTTCGATTGCAAATGAGTCGCGAGTGCATCGACCGAACGAACAAGCAGCAAAACTTACTCTCCCTCCCTCTTGTAGCCTACAAATTTCAGGAGAATCTGATACGCACCATGGTGCAAATTGAGAACACGTACTTTGAGCTTGGCAACTCGAGCACCCGCAACTGCCTGATTATATGCGATCGCGGTGTCATGGACGCCAGTGCATGTAAGTGAATACAAATAAAACCCAGACGGAACAGAAGTGGATATTAAGATTACCCTTCTCGTCAGATATATCGAAGGACAAGTGGGAGAAGATGATGGCGGGCAACAAGTGGAATCCCGTCGAGATGCGCGACAATCGCTACAACCAAATTTTGCACTTGGTGTCGGCGGCCAACGGAGCCGAGGATTTCTACTCGACGGAGGTGAGTAACGGTCGGCGGTCGGCGGAACTGTGCTTCACTTGACCAATTCTTTTGTTTGCCAAAACAAACGCCCAAAAACACGGTAGAACAGAAAGCGCCATTATCAGGTACCCAACAGATTAATGGCTATAATGTACATTTGATACCTAACTAACTATCGCTAATGGCTTTCTAGTTGGGGCTAGGGGCTTGAGTAGTCTGAAATCAGTTGAGGCGTAGGCTAATTCGGTATCTATGTATTTATTGCAGGACCACGCCTGCCGTTCGGAGGGTGTTGATTTGGCACGAGAACTGGACTACAAGTCAGCGGCTGCTTGGGTGGGACATCCCTACTTCGACGTGATCGACAACTCCACCAACTTCGAGGCCAAGATGAATCGTCTGATCGAGTCCGTGTGCCAGAAGGTGGGCATCGACATCGGTGATCGTCTACAGGCCACATCGCGTAAGCTGAAATATTTGGGTATGTTCTGAGAGTTACACGTCCACACAGGATCTGCTCTAACTTCAGTTTCTTCATTGCAGTCGCCATGCTGCCGCCTGACGGTGAGTTTCCGCCCTTTCAAGATTTCGATGTGGTGCATCATTATCTGCAGTCCGGCGGACCCAAGGTGCAGGCTCGCCTGCGGAAACGCGGACAGAAGAATCACTGGAGCTACATCCATACGCAGCGGCGACCCAATGTGCATGGTCAGGCTCGCATCGAGGTGAAGACCCAGTTGACGCATCGGGACTACATGAACCTGCTGGCGCAGCGTGACGATGCTCACTTCACCATCTATAAGAAGCGACGCTGCTTCTTGATCAACAACCAATATTTCCAGCTGGACATTTACAAGGAGCCCGGTCATCCACGGTTCGTGGCAACGCTCAATGTTGTGTTGCCCTGTTGCTTATTTATTTTTTCTTAATTTTAGCTGCAAGGGTTTGGTGCTGCTGGAAACGTATTCCTCGCTCACTGGTGACGCGCTGAAAAACTGCATGCCCAAGTTCTTGAATATCGTGAAGGAGGTAACCGGCGATCCGGACTATTCCATGTTCAACCTATCACTGAAGGAGGACTGGAGCACCACGAAGAAGTTCTGCCGGACAGCGACGCACGGTAAGCAGCATGAGCAACAACAACTGCATCAAGAGAAGCAGAATCAAAATCAGAAGCAGTATCATCCGTACGACGAGACCAGCGACTAAGGACAGGACCCATCGCCATCGACATCAACATCAACATTAAGATCATGCTTAGCCAAAGAATACAGAACCAAATGCTTGCTTATGTACATACCGTCGTGCCACTAGTCCTTGCATGCCCATCTTTGTCTTTCTGATGATCCCACTTACTTTTTGTTTTTGATTTCGGATTGTGATGACTGTGTTTCTTCTTTTGATTTTGTAGCTAAGGGCGCCGCTAACGGAGTCGCCAACACGCCGTTGGTACTCAATGGCCAGTAGACCTCAAAATTGTCCTGTACCTCCCTGAATCTCTTTTGCACATGCATATTACACGACAGCAGCAAACAACAACAACAAACAACTATGACCTGGCAACAAAATGTACAAAGAGCTGACGTGTGATTCACACGAACTAGCAAGGTCCAAACAAGATTAGAGCATACACGTGGATTCTCCCAATCGCCTGGCAGGGTCAGCTGGTGATGCTCTGTAAGCAAGCGAGTTCTCTGATCTATCCCCCTTCCCCCCCAACACAAACACACACACGCAATGTTACTTATTGGCGTACTTAGCCCAGAGGCGTAGCAGTATGTGTCGTCGAGTCTATAGTTAATAGTTTTCAGTTTCACCGAAATCGGTGGTCAAGTCAACCACGATTGTACTTAATTTTCTTGTCAAGTTTGCTCGTGCTAATTTTGTAAGCCATAACTAACTACAAACGCTGTATGTATGTATATCCGCGGATCCGCGTCAAATTTTTAACATTTTGTGTCTTTTGGAGAATGTGAACGATAATTTTAAATTTAGGTTTAAGCAAATAGTAAATACGATTACAAATATCAAATACAAGAGACCACCAAAAGTTATTTGTTGTCCTTACTATCGGTTTATTACAATCTAAATAAATAATTGTATTTGGGAGAGAGTTATTAAATGGCTACGTGCGAAGCGACGTTAACTATTGCGTCTTGGCCTTGTTGATGCGCTTTATAAGAGTGTCCACTGCCCGATTGATCCGCAGGAGCAGAACAAATCCCACAATGAGAGCCGGCAAACTGACAAAGGTGGCCAGGGCCTCGTAGATAAAGCGCGGAGCAAAGATTTTCCACACCATTAGGTGCCGGCAATGTATAGTGCAGGCCAACATCGCACAGAAAATCTAAGAGAAGGGACAGAGTGTATAGATTAAGTGTAGAGTCAGAGTATATAGAATTAGAATCAGTTCCAACCTTGAGACCCTGCAGCATAAAGAACTGCGTGGCCAGCTTGAAACCGGCTCCCAGAAAGACATCCTCATACTCGTACAGAGTCAGCTCGCCACGAGTCATATCGAAGCCCACCGCCTCATTGGCAATATCGGACATGGCAGCTGCAGGATTTGTTTTGCCGCCACTGCGTCCGCCGTTACTGCAGCTCCGAATGAGACTGGGAAAGAGCGCGAAGAGCGAAAAGGTCTCCGTGCTCAACAGGGCATACATGCAGAAGAAGAAAATGGGGCCACAAAAGGTGTTCAGAATGACCAAGGCACCGGAGATTATGTTCGACTGGCCAATCCCGCTAGTGCGACCCACAAAGGCGGCTCGCCAATCGATCTGTGACAGCGTTGTCTGATGCGAGGTGGCGAAGAAACAGAAATGGGCCAGCAGGAACCAGCCCACTAAAGCGGTAAACGTCGGCTGGACACAGCTCTCTGAAAGAAAATTGTCGTTTTTAGTTATACATCCATCTATCAAAAATATCCTCAATCCCACTCACCAAAGCTGGTGGCAGTTCGATACCGTAGGATACCCTGCACACTGAGCAGAATGGCACCAACTGCCACACAAATCACCAGACCGATGGCGGCCCGCGGCTCCAGCAGAACGATCATCATCATGGCCAGGAACACGCCAAAGGTAATGATGATCGAGGAGTAGACGGTGGCCAGTCCATAGACAATGGGTATTTCGCTGCGTCGCTCGGCATCGTCGCCCTCATACATGCGCTTCATTTTCTTGAATATTTCTGGTATAATGCTGTCGTGTCCGTTGACGGTAACAATATTCGGGTTGCGTGGTGGCAGCACGAAAGTCATTAGAGGCGCCCAGCTTAGGACGATGATTTGCAATAGGAGCAGTCCATAGATCACCAGGGCCATGGCATCGATGTGAGTGCGTTGTATGTTCTTGATGGAGCTGTTGGCGAGCAGCACGTGGCCGCCAGCGCAAATGGAGGCAACCGTCGGTCCGTAGCGAGCCAGTAGAACGTTCGGGGAGCTCCCCGTCAGATTGCCGCAGGAGCGAAGATACAAACGCGTGAGCGTTGTGTAGATCACAATTATAACAACCGCCAGGATATAGGTTTTTCCTGTACCCGGCTTTTTGATTGAGAATCCCGGGGTACTACTGGTGGCAAAGTCTGTGCAGTTGCCCTGCTCCTCGCGACAGCGGAAAAGCGTGTACGCAAAGCGTATAAAACAGATTGCTAATATGCTGGCCAGGATAAGCCTCAGAGCAGTTGAGCGCAAAAACTGGGATACCTTGAACTTATTCCTGAAATCGACGCGGGCACTGAGCTGCAGGAGCTCGTAGGATAGCAGAAGAATAACGGCCACCAGGAGATAAGACAAAATTTTCGCCTCCTGAATGACGAAACTATTTGAGAAGAACACCGCCATGGTGGAAAAAAGCAGTAGTCGCGTGGGCATGTGAACGAAGCGTCTGACATTCGCCCAGTTGCCGGCTATGTTGGTCCAATGCTTCAAGGTGTAGAACGCCAATATGACGGTACTAGTGATGGCTGTGAAGAAGATCACGCCGTGTTCTTCTGTCTTGAAGGAGAAGTTCTTGTAATAGCGATATCCAAAGACACCCGCGGCGAGATTGAGTAGGTAGGTATAGAAAATTCCCTTGGGCTGGAACATCTTCGCGTAGTCTGCGGGGCGGGAGTTATTGATCAGAAGAAAGGCGAAGAATATTGGCAAAAAGCAGAAGAGAAGCCCCTGGGACATCTGCGTCGGTTCAAACTTGACCCAGATCTCGCGGCAGGTGCTCAGAACATCACGCAAATTGGTGTTCAAGTCCCGCACAAAGGACTTGTAGGCAACTCCATTGTAAATGGTTTGCACTCTGTGGGTGAGCAGTATGAACTCCGTTTCCAGCTTGTCCATTTCCTGAACGTCGAACGTTCGCTTGTTCTCCATGGCATACTTGAAGAAGTAGCGATAGATTTGCTGAGCGTTCTGCCAGGCATGCAGGAGAAGGGTTTGGAACTTGCTCACGTGGGGCACTGCCACATCGGGAATGATGTTGAAATTAATCAGCCCCAAGTTGGAGTAGGGTATGGGCACGCCCAGTATGGCCGCCAGTGTGGGAACCAGATCAATCTAGAACACACAAGACAGTTCAGTTAACATATCATTGTGACGTGTCCCAGATTACCTCCGCATGTCTTATCTCACCTGCTGCAGTATTTCGCTATCAGAGCCCGAATCGCTGCCAAAGAACTTGTTTTGCTTGGAGTAGGCAAACAAGAGGGCATTCGTTTCGTCATCAGTGTCGCCGCCGTGATCCCCGGATGCTGTCATGCCATGGTCGCCCATCACCAACAACGTGGTATCGTTGTCCATGCCATTCACCACGGTTCTGTAAGTGCAATATAAACGTTCTAAAGAGTCTATTCGCCCATTAGTGTCCTGTGTTCAGTACTTACTCTATGATCTCATTGATTTCGGTTAGCTTGCGCGCCATCTCCTCGTGCAGGGGTCCGTGCTTGTGTCCGCAATGATCCACGCCCAGAAAATGGGCGATCAGCACTTGCCAATCGTCGCTAACCAACTCCTTGGGCAAGTGTTTCATTATTTGATTGTCAACGCTATCCAGGTCGAATATATCGAAGCTGGGATAAGAGTAGGCGCGCTTAAAGCGACGCGGGTACAAATCGGTCCAGGTACTGTCGCCCAAGAACACCAGCGGCAGATCGCTTTTGACTATCTGATCGATTACATTGTCCTCGTTGATCTCGGGCGATGCAAAGTTCGACCCAATATCGATGAACGTGGGCAGGCTGCCGGTGGTTAGACCCTTCAGGCGCTGCAGCGTGGTGGTGGGTGGGTCCGCCTTAAAGCGCATAAGGCGTGACTGGTCCGGACTGCTTTCCAGGAGCTGCTGCAGCACACTCAGTTTATTCTCATAAGGCAACGGTTCGGTGACGTTACTTTTATAAACGCCAAATTCATATTTAAGCGCATCAACGACTAGTATAATGACTTTGGACTTTTGTGGAAGACATAAGTTGGACGAGGCATTGACGTCCTTAAAGATTTCGTTCACAACCTCAGGCGTGAGTACATACTCCTGAAAATGACACGACATTAAAGTCCAGTCCGAGTGGATGAAACCCAATGGTTTCCCAGGTTATACTCACGTCATTGGGGTTCGTGGAGAGGCGGCGGCATGTGCTCGTCTCCGTTTTGGAGACGCGGGCCAGAAGAAATCCACGAGAGAACAGCAATACACCGCTGCATATCAAAAAGGCCAGCCAAATGAGCACGAACAAGTAAGTGACGTTCATCTTTCCGCCGCTGTTTCTTGACTAACTAGACTAAGCATGTACATACGTATGTATGTATGTACAGAGAAGCTAATCGACATTTAGAACAATGCCGAACTCGATGCCCTGCTGTCTGGCCTGGGGACGGGACCAGTTTCCGCTCTATAAGACTATATAATTAATTAATTGCACTTTAATTTGAAGCTGTACGTAGCCGATCCGTTTTCAAGTTCTATGCATCACGACGCGTATTCTTTGGATCTTGTTTTCATTCAAAATTCGTCATTTCTGAAGAACTGGCTGAAAAACTTTATGGAATGGAATAATCAAGCCTTTCCACCCTGTCCAACGAAACAGCTGATGACATAATTCAGCCCTGGTGCGGTAGAGTTGCCATTCCCATTAGAGATGGCGGAATTATTTAAATGAAAACAGTTTTGTGGAGCTGCTTTGTATTGGGGAAAACAATTTTGCATTTATTTAAAGATTTCATACACATATAGCAAATTTTAGACCAGCAGTAGCAACAAATCAAGCATGTGTGTCTTATATTATAGTGTGTGTGTGTGTGTGCTGTCTCTTAAGCTCTGATCTGACCGATTATTCGATTATAAATTTGTAAATAAATTTCAAATATCAATGCTCCTTACGGTATGCGCCACCTAACCACGGAAGCAAAAGCCTAGAGAATAAATAAAATAAAATTAAAACAAATATACCTACATGTGTATACAGATATATATATTTTCTTCTAGAATAGCTTTTTTTCTGTTAAAGTTTACTAAGTATTGAAAAAGATGGGAATGAAGAGGTTCACCTCGAACCCTCAGAGCGGGCGATGGGGTTAGGTCTTTACACATACACTTAATCTGATAGGTATAGTATATGTATAGTAATATGAATGCAGCAAGTTCTCCACTCGATTCCGGTTAAAGTTCAATGCATTTATGCCCGATAGTTGGATATTTCAATATTATAATATATACTCCACTCCTTAGAGGCCAACATTTTCAATATAAATTTGAAACACACACACATGAATGAAATAGTTAAATTCTGGTTAGATTTAGGCGTAGACACAATATCGCGATTGTTAGATAAGTGATTGTTGGTGTGTTTGTGGTTTTTGCTCTCATTTTCCTTCATTATTTAACGCGTGCTGTTGTTGTGGTGTTCTGTTCCCATGGAATCTATTTGGTAAGTGAGTCTGTGGGTGAATTCAGTCCCGAGGATGTGTTGTTCTCATCCATAGCGTCCGGGAAACTGGATACCGAACCCGAGCGGGATGTCACCTTGGTCTACAAGAGAACAGAGAACCGAGCAGTTGTAGTAACAAGGTTGTAGAAACAAATCCTCAAATAGATGTTCTGTATAGTATAAGCAAGCGAAATCAACCGAAAAAGTCCCAATCCAAATACTGTAAGTATACTGTCTACTGCGAGTGATTGTTATGTGATGTAGAAGAGACATGCAAAAACTCCTACGAAATAGTGTTAGTGTGGAAAGGGAGCCAAATCGAATGCGCAAAGAGTATAAAGTATAGTATGAGAGATGTATAACAGACAGATATATAAAAAATAGTAGTTACCGCATGAGATTGGCACATAAAATTGTTGTGTTCATAGCTTACTTTAACGTTCTCATAGGCAGAGCCAACTGAAGCTTCGATAGAACGCATCGACTCGGAGTTTTTCATTTGTGACAATTTCGACGTAATGCCACTGGTAATGCTGCCGAACACCGAAGCGGTCTTCTCGCCCGTAGTCTTCAGCACCGATTCGGTGCGCTGGTACCTGCCAATGCATACGAGTAAATAGAACAGAGGATTAGAATCAGACGAGGATAAGTCATTTCATAAGACACACAATTTGGGGTTTAGTTACAAACAGGCGGAATATGTTAAAGTTGTGGGTTAAAGGAAGAGCACATGAACACACATCGTTAATCGTTAATCATTAGTGGGCCTCCACAGAGGCCGCGGACGCGAGTCGTGTCGGCCTTAAACACAATTACTTACAGAGGTGCCTCGTGTACGGCTTTAGTAAAAGTGCCCACGCTCTGCTCCACCGATTGGTAACTAAATAAATACATGTACATTGGCATTTAGCATGGTACCAAAACAAAAGCATGATTAAAAATTAAATTAAAATTTTGTAAGTCGGGTTAATTGGCGGCTCTTGGCGGCATCATCATCCGGCTTATCTCATCTACGACTTACACAGTGCTCTCTTTGATGTTCTTCACGCCCTGATTCATGTCATCTGTGAGCTCCTTCCAGACGGTGATGCCCAGCTTACGCTTGAGATCAGAGGCATGACGCGTCTTCGAGGCCAGAACAGTGCGCAGCGTATTGATTTCCTCCTCCACACGGGCCAGTTCCTGCAATGGCGAGAATCAGTCTGAAGTATATCCTCTAGAAGGAATCCCATCACCCCTCGCCATTTACCTGACTCCATTCGGCGCGTCGCTGCTCCTTCTCCTCCGTGCTGAGAGCGGCAAACTCGGCGGCAATTTCTGCTGATGCCACAGAAGCTGCTGGAGATGCTGGTTCCGAAAGGTTGGCGCTGTTATCTGTTCATGAACAACACTCGTTAGTAATTATATTGAATACTCAGAACTCGACCAAAGCTGCTCCTCAACCAATCTGTCTGGGGGCATGTGCATGTGCATATAGAAGATATCATGTCTGCGAGAAGTGTTTATGTACCTCCTTGGAAAGCCACTTCCTCAAAGACTTTGTCATAGGCTGTGCATCGAATTTGTTTGGTTTGTTTTGTTTATACGTATATACATTATGAAAGGCATGAGTTTCTGTTTTAGTAGTTCGCTTTTTGGATGGTTTATACTCACAAACTGACCAGGTGAAAGGCAAGCGGGGAAAAGAGGCAGAAAAGTTAGTCAGATTAGTCAAGGCTTGGGATTGATTGCGATAGAGAGGAAGTATGTGTGTGAAAAAGAAACAGAACCAGAAACCCCCCCTGAGACCAAACCCCGCCCTATCCGAAGCCCTACCCTCCATTACCTCTGCCGCTTTGGCCTATGCTGAGAAACCGCTTGTAGTTATCGCTATTCGAAATCTTGGCCAGATACGGTTTCGAAAAGTCTATGAACGTGACCTTAACGTCTCGCATTGTTCGCTTGGCAAAGAACCTCAGGCGAAAGCGCTTCGCCATCGATGACGAAGGCGCTTGATTGGCCAGTTTGGGGCCCACAAACTCGGTCTCCACTGCCTGCAGCTCCAGGGTGTTGGTGTAGTCCGAGTCTACGTCGTAGAAGATTTGATCGAGGGTCAGGTTGCGCAGATATAGTTCGGCCTCAGTTTCGGCCTCCTCGTACCAGTCCGAGTCTGCGCCTAGTGCCGAGTCCTGGTCCTGGTCCTGGTCAAGCGAGGGTGTTGTGGTGAGTTCATCGAGGCGCGGCAAGTAGGGGTCCTCGATGAACTCCAAGCTAACGGGCTCAGATTCGCTCATGCTGCGGTGTCGGTGGTCTGTTTCATATCTTAGAAGCACTTTCTCTCTATCATGAACGTGGCACGATAGAGCAAAGCATTTTGCCGCAGTCGTGTCGTGTATCACATTTCAAAAGTAAGCGTCGAGCACATTTTCTCGTTGCTTTCCTCCAGTTATGTTCTCTGCTGCTGAGGTTTCAGTTTTCATAAATACATCGCTGGCTGGCTGGCTAGCGTTTTCTGGTGTTTTCCCCGATACCCGCGCGTGTGTTTGAGCTAGTTTTGGCTCGTTTGCTGGCTGGCTGTTTCGATTTGCTGGCTTCCGCGCTCTTCTGCGGCAAAACATTGACTGAGTCGGAGCTTTTGAGCTCGACTCAACAATTGGTAGTAGCGCAGCCTCACAGGCCAGGCTTTGTCTGCACGAAAGACAAGCCGCAGAAAAAGAGCGCAAGGCAAAGTGGGAACAACAGCAGCAGCAGCCACAATACACACACACACACACATACACAGCACAGTGGCACGCTGAAGCGGCCCTAGGTCTGGTTTGTTTCCACAGTCTCCCCCCTCACGTCCCTAGGCCAACCCTATCCAGAGTGGTGCTGTTGCTCCAATCGATCAACAAGTGGCAGCGATGGGCCAATTATCGAGTGGTTCAATATTGAAACAGACTGCAGTTTAATTAGTGTTTTTGGCCCCCCACAATTACGTTTTTATTGAAAACCCTATAGAATATATATTTATCTGAGGAGGCGTTTCTGCAAATCAGTTCCAACCTTTCAACGTCTCCCCACTCCCGCCCACATATGCGCTGACTTTTCCGGAAAGACGGAATATTTCCCATGTATTTCATTGCCACGTATGCGATGCAATGTTTACACGCCGGCGTCCGTCTATTCTTTTGGCATTTGGAACAACTCCCACGGGTTCTATTCAAAGCGTGTCGGCAGGAAAGTCTTTCTCCCAGTGACAGCGCTGCATGCCAACAAAAACATGAGTCATGTATTGCCTTGGAGCCAGTGGAACAGCTACAGCCAAACGCGAGACCCTGCTCATGAATTTCCAATCGGCTCAATCAGAGCCCTGCTCTTTATATACTTTTGTCAAATTCGCCGAATAATTGTCGGTGGCCCAAACAAAGGTGTCCCAATCAGAACCAACAACCACACCAAACATGTGCAACGGCATCTTACTGATAATATTGAGAGCAAAGGGGCCACACTTACGATCCTCCATTGCTGCGGTCACTGTTGAAGCCTTTTCTTAATGTGAACCTTTTTAATAAATGGAATTGCAAACTTTAGCACTTGTCGCTTAATTTTTAGTTGAAAAATACTTTTTGTTTTTAGAGCTGCAGAACTATCGATATCTTAGTATACGTATCACTGACGTACACCATGTGCTATCGATACTTCAAAAGCTCCTCCTGAGAAAATTGAAATAAGAAAAAAACACTTAAACTTTTTATTTGTTGTCGAAAGGACACATCACATTGAACATTCCACAATTGCTAACAAGATTATGTAAGCAAATACGGGATTGGCATAAAACGTATCATAAAATAACGCACTGGCTTAGTAGCGAATATCGATAGTCGATATATTTTGAGACGAGAACCGTTGCCAGATCGGGTAACACAATTGCTTGAATGAGGAAATGAAAGAGAGAATTCAACTTTTAAAACTTTTTATTTCAAATGACAAATAACTGCTTTGAAAATCGTGATCTTTGTTTGCCTTTCAGCTGGGCCATGCCATTTGCATTCGTCTCATTCATTTGATTTTTGTCCGTTAATATAGGAAAATATATACATTTACACGTTATTTCTACGTTAGATTCTTAGGATACTAATATCAGGTCTGTTCTTCTTGGTGTTGTTATTTTGTTTTTCTAAAAGAAACAGAAAAAGTAAATGTTTTAAACAAAACAGCAGGAAACTAAGGAACAAAAGTTGAAAAGATACATGATTGTTTACATTTTTTATTTGTTTTATATGGTTTTTTGTTTTTATTGAATAGTAATGGTAAAAAATTAGAATTTTTCTCATACTTTATGTTTCAACTGTCAAATAATGCACGGATCGTATGTGTATGTGTGTATATGTCGAGAAAACAGCCGACACTCGATACAAGGTATTAAAAAGTGCTCCTCTCGCGGACACACCGCATCGCATAAGTTATTTTTTAAGTGGGGGGGAAACATACATAGGTCGAAAACAATTTAATATAAATCAAGAAGATTGCACAAAATTAAAATGGTATTCATTTTGAAATGTGAGTGGGTGTTTGCTTTTGTGTGTGTGTGTGTGTGTGTGTCCTGGTATCGTGTATCAGATAGCGCCGAGTTATGGAAACGAACGGCAGGAGCAGGAGCAGTAGGAGGCGAGGGGGAAAATAGAGTAAATTTAATTCATAAGTGTATATTTTGTTGTTCAAGCTATTCGTTATTCGTCGTCGTCGTTATTATCCACCTCTTACTTCCTCTCTGGCCGGCCCTAAACGCAAAAAACGTTTTTACAATATAATCAATCAATCAACGTTCAATCAATCATTCTCTTCTTTCGAACACAAATATAACAACTAGTTCGGGCTTGCAGATTGAGAAATGGGAAGGGAAGCACAACGAGTTTCAAAACGAAAGAGAGAAGAGTTGTGTATTGTATTATCAGAACAATTACGAGATAGAAAATAGATAGGTAGAATAGAATAAAGGAGCGGCGAGTGTAAATTATTAACATTTTATGCTTACAATTATTTTCGTTCTTGACCGTGCTTTGACCGTCACTTTCAATTGAATTATGATAACAAATCATTTGCTGAGCTTTCTGCTTACTTTAGGTCTTCAACTAATTCGAATATTGTTGAAAATGAAAAAAATGGTTACATAAAAGAAAGTGGCAATTAAGTGTTACATATTATGTATATAGCGGCCGGGACCAGAGGCCAGGGGCCAGTGGCCAGGCTAGCCAACACACATTGCAGGTTACGGGGCAACAGAAACATGGGCGCCTGAGTCTGTCTGTCTGTCTGTCTGTCTATGTCTGTTTTGTATTCTATGTTGTATAAATGCAATTTTATGATTGGGCGAGTGTGTGTCTGTTCTTGTGTGTGTTCATGCTTGTGTGTTGATTCTGTATCAAATTATACAAAAATAGTTTCCTGTTTTGTCATTTGTCTTCTTCTATTAACCTGCAAAAATTGCGTTGTAGAAAAGCTCCTAGGAGACAACCTATACCGTTTTGACACTAGTTTTCGACTAACGAGACGAGACGATACGAGACGCCCGCACGACTTCTGCTGTTCCGCTACTCTTCTCTGCTCTCCTCTCCGCCCACTCCAGTCTCCGCCCACTCCAGTTCCAGTCCCCGACGCACCACAACGGGTAGTATTGCTTCTGCTGCTGGGGACGATTGCCCCGAACCAGTTAGTTCTTGGGGCCCCACACGGAGGTGATGGGCGTGGTCGCGACTGGAGCCCCGCCCGCAGCAAAGTGGGGGAAATCCTCCTGCGACTGAGTGTTGGGCGCAGTTAGATTCTTGGCTTGTTGCTTTTGCTTCTCCCACGGCGCATCCTTGATGATGAACCCGTTCTCGTTGGCACTGCTACCGCCACCGCCACCGCCAGCACCCGAGCTCGCATTGCCGCCGGCCCCAGTGAGGAAGGCTCCCACTGTCTGCGGCTGGGGCGACGGCGGCAAGTTCTCCAAGTAGTCGCGCTCGTAATCCTCGGCCATGCTGAGGAGTACTTCCTTGGCGTTCTCCACATCTTCCTCCTTGCCAATGATGGTCACGGCATTGGGATTGTTTTGAGCATCATCGGAGGAGGGGAATTTGATATCCACCTGTGGGCAAAACACACGCACAAATTGGTAAACGTACTACTACTGGGGCATTTCTAGTGGTCTCCCACTGCCCACCGCCTCGGAGGGCGCTCACTCACCTTGTAATCTTCAATGATTTTGCGAATAGTGCGTCCACGCTGGCCGATGATGTGCGAGTGGACGCGCGTGTCGATTTCAATAACCTCGCGGTGAAGGGTCTGTAGATCGCCGACGATTTCCAGAATGGCATCGCGAGCTGCCTCCGCCTTGGCCTGGTAGCCGGTGATGGAAATGATGCGTTGATTGGGATCATCCCGCTTGGGGAGCGAGATGTTGACGTCGTGGTCAGCACGCAGCTTGTTGATGACGGCACCATGGCGACCAATAAGCTTTGAGTGATACTCCTGGTCCACGTCCAGCTGAAGGACGAACGAGCGCAGCTCGCGATCGGCCCGATCAGCCTCGAAGTCCTCGATCATCTTTTCCAGCGCCTCCTTGGCCTCAGCCACATGGGCCGGCGTGCCCGACACCTTGATGATGTCCGACTTGAGTTCGCTGGGCGGCAGCTCGACATGCACATCGTGCTTGGACATAAACTGCCGGACATTGGCGCCGCGTGGCCCAATGATGGTGCGGTGCAGGTCGAAAGGAACACTCAGCTCTTCCTCGATGGGAATGAGGTCGAGCAACGCCTGCTTGGCGGCTTCGCACTTGTCGATGCGTCCGGTGATGCGGATGACATCACATTGCCGCACCGGCTCTGCTCCATCCACAGCGCCGCTCGACTGCTCGACTGCCTCGCCATCCTGGCCCTCTCCATTCACTCCGCCATTGGTGAGGCCCTCCACTGGCTCGGTGGCATCCCGATCGGGGAACTTTATTTGGACATCAAACTCGGATGTCACCTGCTGCACCTTGAAGCCGCGAGCACCCATAATCGTGCGATGCTGGCGTTGCGGAATGACCACCTCAATGGTGGTCTGGGCCTCGAGATCGGCAACGATCTCCTCGATGCGCTGCTTGGCCGCCTCGATGCAGTCCTTGGCACCCTTGAGTGTCACCTTGTCTGAATTGGTGCCGGCGCGTGGGAAGGAGATCATCACACCTCCGTTCTCCTCCGCTATGCGGTGCAGGATGAGTCCTCGCTTGGCCACAAAGTGCTTGTGGTGCTTGGGATCGACGGCCACCTCGCCCTCAGTGACCTCGTCGCACTCCTTGATGATTGCCTCCAGCTGCTCCTTGGCCTTCTTGACACTATCCTCCTTGCCAATGATGGTGATCACCTCCTTGTCGGTGTCCTCGTTCGACGGGAAGATGATGCGAGCTCCCGTGGCGTCGCGGATCTTGCGAATGGAAGCGCCATTCTTGCCAATCAAGAACTTGTGGTGCTGCTGCTTGGCCCGCACCTCGGCGGTGAAGGACGCCAGCTGCCGCTCGTTGGCCAGCTCCAGCAGCTGACCCTTGGCCTTCTCCACGTCGTCCTTGGGTCCGCGAATGGTGACCTTGTCGCTCTTGGAGTCGCTGTTGGGGAACTTGATGGACACGCCGCCGCACTCCTCCATGATAGAGGAGATGAGCTTGCCGCCGGTGCCGATGATGGAGTTGTAGTACTTGGGCGGGATCTGCACCTCCTCGCTGACAATGTCGGAGAGCTCGTTCTGGATCTTCTGGATGCGCTCCTTGGCCTCCAGAACGTTCTCCTTCTTGCCAGTAATGACTATCACCTCGTTGGTGTCCCCCTCGGCGGGCAGGTCGATCTTCGTTTGGGTCTCGTCGCGAATCTTCTTGATGTTGGCGCCACCCTTGCCGATGACGAACTTGTGGAATTGCTTGAAGATGGGCACTTCGATGATGTGCGACGACTCCTGGATTTCCTTTACCAGTTTCATGAGATCCTTGTGGCACTTATCCACATCCTCCTTGGGGCCGCGCAGCTTCACAATATCCGTGTTCTCCTGGGGAGTGGGTATCGTGATGGTCACCTGCCGATAGCGGTCCTTCACCTCGCGGATCTTCTCGCCCTTGGCCCCAATGATGGAGCGGTGCAGGCGCCGATCGATGATCACATCCTTTGACTTTTCATTTTCCAGTTTGTCGATTTTTTCTTGTAATTCAAGCTGCGCCAGCCGCACGCCCTCCTTGGGCCCCTCGATTCGGATGTTGTTCTGGCCCTCGCGCTCCTCGATGTTGATGTTCACCTTCAGCTCGTCCTTCAGCCGGTTGACATTGGAACCGGCCTTGCCGATAATATGCTTGTAGTACGAAGGATTCACGGTCATCACCTCGTAGGTGAAGTTCTCCTCGTAGTTGCGTATAATCTCGGTCAAGTAGGAGATGGCCTTGTCCACGTTCTCCGGGTCGCCCTCGAGCTTTATCTTGTCCTCGAGGCAGTTCACGTTCACGTTGGGGCAGTCCTCCTCGAGCTGCTTCATGTTGGCTCCCTTCCGGCCGATCACATACTTGTGGATCCAGTGCGGCGCATTGATCTCCACAGACTTGACCGAGTTGGCCTTCTGGTAGACAACAGTGAGGGCATTGCCGAGGGCCACCTGGGGGCCTCGCAGCGTAATCGTTTCCAGGGTGGAATCGTTCGGCGGCATCTCCACGGAGACTCCGGTGAGCTGAAGGATCTCGGCAATGGTCGAGCCCTTGGGACCGATGACATAGCGATGCTGTGGCTTGGCCACCTCAACGCTCACCGTCGAGCACTTCTTCTCCATCTCCTTGTAGATTGCCTCGACCTTTGCCTTGGCCGCGGCGACGGCATCCTTCTCGCCGGAGATGATGATCTCGTCCTTCTGCACCTGCTGCGGCGGCACGTTGATCTTGGCGCCCGTCTCCTCCTGCAGCTTGTTCAAGTTCTCGCTGTAGGGACCCACAATGAACGGATGGTAGATTTTGGGAATCGTGGTGCGGTCCGACGACTTCTTGTACTGCTCCGCGGACAGCTGGCGGATCTCCTGCTCCGCCTTCTCGATGCCCTCCTTCGTGCCGGCAATGGTGATGAACTCGCTCTCGTCGCCTTGGCTCGGGATATTGATGCGCGTCGAGGTGAGCCGCTCCAGATCCCGCAGACGCTGGCCACCCTTGCCCAGGATCACGCGGTAGTGCTCACGGGGCACGGTCACCTGGCGGCTGGCCTGCGTTGAGAAACTCATCAGAATCTTGCGCCGGGCGTCCAACAGCTCGCTCTGCTTGCCCTTGATAAGGAAGGTGAGCGACTGGTTCTTGCCGCTGACGATCTCAATCTGAGCGCCGGTCTCCTTGGTGATTTGTTGGCAAATCCGCTTCGATTCGCCTTCTCCAAACTTCTCGGACTCCGTCGACTTTCGCTCATCGCAGGGCACGTGCAGCACCTATTTGAAATGGTCAAAAGGCGAGAAATGTTAGTCTTATGCTGACAGAATCCCCATCCCCATCCGATCTAGTCGATCCACTTACCTGCGTCTTCTGCGAGCTTGTCACTCGGGCTAGCGACGAGCTGGAGGGGCCGGACAGCGCAGGCGCCGAGGTATTGGCCGGCAGGGCCGGGAATAGGTCGTCGTAGCTGAAGGCGGGCGTGGCATTGCCAGTGCCTCCGCTGTTGGTGCTGGTGGGCGTTGCCACTGAAGTGGGCGAGGATGGTTGCTGCTCGTTGGACACCTGCTCTTGGCCGTTGATGAGGGCGATCGGTTGTTGCTCAATGCTGGTTGCTGAAATACAAAGCAGTTCAAAAGTTAACAATCATTGAGGTCGGGTGGGTCATCGTCGTCCTTGGCCTTGGCCTTACCGTTGGATTCCTCCATCACTGCTGCTGCTGCTGCTTGCATTACTTAAAAAAAGAGAAGAGTCCTTTTTCGTTCCAAGTCGTTACAGTAACACTGAAAGCGGAGAAAATCTGTTAGGCTGTTGGCTGCTATGAAATTTTGTTTCAATGAATCAATCAAACTATTCAATCGGACCGCAGTCGGTCTGCATTTCGGAAGACACTGAGTCTTAGTCGGTCTGTTGTCGATTTTGTGTGCACGCTGCTCCTCCCCTGCCCCCCTTGTCGTCAGTCAGTTGATAATCTCAATTACTTTTCATGATAAAGACCGACCGACGCCGACCCGCATGTCGGCCGCCGATAAGGAAACGCTTAGTGCGTTTCCGAAGGAGGGTTGGTCGACTGTTGGTCCGCCCGCTGCCGTTCCCGACCAGCCGATAATAAACCAAATCTAGCAGTTTTTGGGTGTAGCTTTCTGCCAAGAGCCACGTAATGGTAGCGTACATCATAGCGTGTTGTGTCGCTGGCGATAAGTGGACGGGGCCGGTCCGAGGTGGCAGACTACAGGCCACGCAGGCAAAAATCTGGAAGCGAAGCCTGTGATAGCTATCGATCGACTGCAATGGCTGCTGCGGCTGATAAGAACAACCTGTGCTGCTGACCGATCGCCTGCAGATATCTAGAAATAAAGTTGCTATCAGTCGTTTTTCTTGCCTGGGTGAAAGGTTGGTCCCCCAGCCACAGAGAGATCGAGGAGCAGTCCGACCGTGCACTTGTTCGACGAAGAGCTGTTTTCTAAGCCAATGCCCAACGAGTTTCGTAGCCTACATTCTCCTTCTCCTCTCTGTCGCCCCAGAAGAACAACAAAGATGTGGGGCTGCCACTATCGCTCCCCTTACACACACACACACACACTTATGTACGTGTGCCCGTGTGTATGTCTGTGTGTGCTCGAAAAATGTGTCAAAAGAAGAAACCAGCGAGGGAGAGAGAGAGAGCGCAAAAGCAAGAGCAAGAGCAAGAAAGAGAGCTTGACGAAGTAACTCAACGGAGCGGGGGGTGAGTGCCAGCAGTGAGTGCCAGGCCAGTGCCATATAAAACCGGATGATAGCCGGCAACTACAACAAAGCGATCGGATCGACAGTGTATGCGCACATTTTTGTGTCGCTCTCTGTCTTTGTATTGGTGCCTTGGCACCTTTCTAGCAGCATTGCTGCTGCTGCTGCCGCTGCCGCTGCTACTGCTGGTGGTGCCGTAGCCGTTGCCGTTCGAGAAGAAGGCAAGGTAAGGCAAGGCACGGCACAGGTAAGGCAAATACATACATACATACATATGCACAAATGTACATACATTTGCTTGTATGTGCAGAGGCATGTAACGCCTGCAGCGACGCTGACGTCGACAAATGAAGACAAAGCACAGTGTGCGCTGCTAAAGTTCAGCTTTAAAAATTGGTATGCACATATCGAACTTTTGTTGGGCCTCTGGGTTCGCCGTTCGCTTCTCGAAAGGGGGAGGAGGAGATGTGAGTGCTGGTGCTGAAAAACCCTTGACGTAGTCAGTTTTTGGGCACGGAACAACAACCGTTCATTTCTGGTTCGGCATTCTTGGCCAAAGAAGAGCTGGTCCACTCTCTCACACACACACACACACACACAGAGACTGTGGCATGTGGAATGATGGTAAATTATGCAAATTAATATACAATCCGATGGTATTTCAATCTGTTTTTTTTTGGGAGAGAGAGAGAGAGAGGACAGGTTGTTCAACTTACTGTACTGTAAAATCCAAAAAATCCGGCCTAGTTAATCTCCTTTGACAAAATCCAGTTTGATAACTTGGCGTGTCTGCTGGAAGACATACAAGAATCAAAAGAACAGAATAATTAGCAGATGCATATCGGTCGGTCATCACATCATATGCCGGATGCGGTGAGCATGTTTCGTGTTCTATCGAGAGAGTCTGTTGCGCTTCGCTGCGAGAGGCGGAAGGAAGAAAGTGCACAGATTTGTGTGTTATGTGGGGGTTCGGTTCGGTTCGGGGAAATATGCGGGCCACTTATTGGACAATTGTTGTTTTCGGCGCAAAAGTGGAGCACACAATGGCGTTGGCGTTAGCGTTAGCGTAGGCGTACGCGTAGGCGGAAGCAGGCGCCGTATGGGAGGCCGAAATCAGGTGAAAGGTTTCAGCTATAGCCTTCCACCCCCCACCCATGAAAATACTTTAGTGCCGTGGCCCATCTGTCAGGGCGGGGCTGGGCGCCGCGAGAGGCTGAGATTTGCTGGAACGGGGTTCCAATGAACTTTTGTCGCTGACTTCAATACGGAAAGAATACGAATTTCGGAAAGTTTCAATCGAATAGCACGCGCGCTCTCCAATCGGACAGATTATACAAAGATGTACCAATGTACACGGCATACATATGCATATGTACATACTATGTATGTTTTTTGTACTCTGTGTGCGTGGACGACAACGCCGTCTCCGTTTCCGTCAGCGCCACTGCCACCGCCACCGCCACCGCCACCACCGTTGCCGTCGCGTAGTCAGCGTAGCCGTCGTCAGCGCAGCGACTGCTATGCTATGCTCTGCTGTGTGCCTTTGTGTGAGTGAGCGCGAGTGTGAGTGCGGAGCGCCGCCCGTGCCGTGCCGTGCTGCGATGCGACCATTATCAAGCATTTGAAAAACACGTTGTTTTTTGCAGAAATTTTTCTCTTCGAGAATTCCGTACGGGAAACGCGAGCGGAGCGGCAAGCGCCTAATTTAAATGCAGCCCAGGCTCCGTCCTCTGTCCACCTCTCCACCACGTTGCCAAGTCGTGAAAGAAAAAGGTGTCGCGGAGCGGCGCGGCCTAAATTTTCACTGCTGTGACAGCCGCCTGCTCCATCGAGCCCTTCATAACTGTAAATTTATGCACTTTCTTGTTGTAACTTATGCAATTCAATATGCACATTTGATTGCACTCGAATTTTGTGTGTTATTAGGATTTTTTGCCACAGATCTATCGCCCAGACTTTCTATTAGATGCAACACGCGAATTACCGACCAAGTAAAGTAGAAAAGTGATTGAGCGAACGTGGCAAATGGTGATGCCCACTTGCCATTCTGTTGGCTATCGAAAACCAGGCACACTTTGTTGATGGCAATCGACCAGGGACGAGAGCGACTATCGACTATCGATAGTTTGTTACGGATAGTCAATCGTTAGGCCTGCCACCTCTAACCACCAAACACAAAGGGTAAAAGCACCCTGAAATCTGTGGAATTTCCGGAAGTTTATCTGCTCATTGACGACCCAGCCCAGCCACCATAACAGACGCAATATGCCAAAGCTTAAGAACTTGCTGCCCAACATATTTGGCGGGGGCAAGGAGGCACCAAGCATGCAATCTGAGGGACGACTGGAAACAGATGCAGCGCCCGTCAATGATAGCGAAGCCGATAACAATAATAGTGGAGCCTTGTCGCTGCCATCCAGCAACACCCCGACAGCCTCAGCGGATCTGACGGAATCGGTATTGCGGGAGCTGTCCGACCCAAACTACAACTCCATGGATGTTGTGCAGTCCGCCAACATTCCTGGGAGCGGGGACCTCAGCACAGTGAACACTAATAACACCATGAATGTCCACAGTGCACAGCAACAGGTGGTTATGAACTTCTCGAATGCAAGCAATCTACACTTTGGCTCCGTGTACAACTTTAACCAAAATCTAAGCGCCAGCAGCTCGCGGAAGAGCAGTACAAGCACTACTGACGAGGTGGCCTTCTCGCCAGACGGTAAACGTTCCAATGGTACACGCAAGACAGTCAGCATTGTGGCCATGATGCAGTCTCAGGATGAGCCCGATCCGCGGCTGCTGGACACGGTGGCCACCCATTTGGGCGAGGGATGGAAGCAGGTGATGCGGGACTTGGGACATTCCGAGGGCCAGATTGATCAGGCCATAATTGATCATCAAATGCACGGCAATATCAAAGAGGTGAGACATCCAAAACTGTACGAATTCCACTGAATAACGCTTGGTTGTTTCTGGTTTCTTAAGGTGATTTACCAACTTCTGCTCCAGTGGGTACGGAGCTCTGAGAGCGGCGTTGCTACCGTCGGGCGACTCACAACGCTGCTGTGGGAGTCACAGCATCGCGATTGCGTGCAGCGCTTGAAACTGGTTTGGAAGGCATTAGAGAAACGCAAGACGAACAGTTAGCTGGATAGGTCACGCCAAGTCTACCCCAAACGAAAATGATCTATGCGATGCATTCTTTCCCCTTGGAAAGAGCAAGCTATCAAGTGCTTTATTTACTGACATGTGTAAGCTGTTCAATAAGGTCTCTCTCGAACCAGAGAGAGAGGGGCCAGCATTCAACCATTTGTGCAATATTTGTTTAAATAATCCAAACCTTCGAATAAGTGCATAGAACTTTGTCCCTAATTATTTCGTAACCAGTATGTCTTTTAAATGTGATATTTTGGTCGTAAAAGGGCCCACATAACCACAAACATATGTACTATAAATTGGATTTAGAATTTTGAAGCACTGTTTACTAAACTTTTTATTATATAATCAAGTGAGCGCTTATCTCAGACAGATAACCTTAACCTTCCATCTACCAAAGTCACACAATCTTTGTGATTTTAGCACTAAACATGTCAATCAGCATCTGTGCGCCGTTGCCGTTGATCGACTGGTAGTTGGGTCGTTTGGTCATTCGGTCCAACCAAGCGCTGAGTCCTGGATAGCGCTTTGGCTCAATGGGTGCCAGGCCCACCAAGCTGGAAACCGACGATACCACACTAAAATCGGCAATGGTTATGCCGGATCCGCACAGGTACAACTCGCGGCCAATGAAGGCCTCCAAAAAGTCGTAGGCTTCGTATATAGCGTCAATCTTAGAGCTCGGAACATCGGTCTGATCGTGGTAGAACAGCGGTACTGCTATATTCCTAATGCAGTTTTGGAACAACACAGCTGATTCGAAGTGCAGACGTTGATCCACGACGGCGCGCTTGAAGAAGTCCTTGGGGTACAAAGCATCATCCTTGGCATACTTCCGAACCAGATAGGCGCAGATGGCGTGGCTCTCCCAAATAGATTTTCCATCATCCTCCAGCATGGGCACCGTGTGCTGCGGATTCTTCATCTTGAACTCCTTGGTCTTGTGCTCACCAGCAAGCAGATTAACCAGCTTGAACTCATACTTCAGCTGCAGTGCATCCAGCGTCATTTTGCAGGCCCTCACTGGTGGACTTGGCTCCAGGCCGTACAGCACTATTTTTCCCATAATTTGCAACGTGTACAAGCTGCGACTGTCGATTTGGAACTAAACTAAGTGCCGTACCTCGCAGAGCGCTCTCAATCGAACTCAGTGTTTTAATTAATTACATGCACATACATTTGTGTAGAATGTATAGTATAAAAAAACTTGAGCTTTTTCTGATTGTTTGCCACAAAATGCAATGGCATTCGGTCGTCCTACCTGACCTCGTGGGAGTGTAGTTTACGTAATCCAGATTGTTGTATCTTACCCGTTCGATTGTCTTCGCTCCTTATCATATTCGTACTACATATAAACATATGTATGTATGTTTCTATATATTGTCGAGCACTGTGACTATAAGACAGATATTCGCTACTCAGATTTATATTTTGTGCGCTGATGGAATGTGCTATAAATATAATTAAATTGTCGCGATTCTTCTCTGATAATGCTTCGTTCTGCTCTTTAATCTACGAATATGAATGCAATATACCCTTGTACCCTAACGGTGCTGGGTAAAACATTATCATTTGGGAATAGTTATTGCCAAACATGCTTCGCTCTACCTGTTTGGTTGGCCTGGCCCTTATCGCATTGATAGCATTCGTATGAATTACATCGTTTGAAATCGATTTGTCACAAAACAACTTAGATATCCGTCGAATCAAGGACAACCAAAGAGCTGCTATATAATGGGATTTATCAATCCTCTGTTCACCTAGGCTAGGTCTTGGTCTACTCAGATCGTCTGGGCAGCTGAGTCGGTCCCAGAATCCTACAACACAGTCTTTGGAGATGCCCGAAATTCGGTATTCAAAACTACGGCATACAGAGATTTCCAAGGGTTGTGTATTTGTTTTAGGATTCTTCGAACCAAGCTTCGAACGAAAATGGAAATGGAATGTTGTTCTGATGCCATAATTCCTGATATGTACATATGTATGTATATAATTGTATATTCTTTGGTAGAGTGTCTACTTATTTGTTCGTAGGGGAGCAGAGAACAGATTGTACCTCTAAAGCTCAATTTTAATGCACCGCACGCTCGTTTAACAATATAATTGGTTGAGAATTGCTTCTAGATCTTATAAATATACTCTCTGTTTACAGTCGGGTCTGTTAATAAACGAGTTACCTCAATTGAAATATTGTTTATTGTATTTATTGTGAAATAGTATGAGCAGCGTACATACATATATGTAAATTTACAGATGGATCACGATGAGAAGGTGAAATTTGTCGGCTTGATAAGTGACAGAAATTCCTGGGCACCTTTGGCATTGGCTTCCGCGTAGTAAGGTAGCTGTTCCAGCCGCTTGATCCAAGCACTGATTCTCACATATTTGGCCTGATCGATGTCCACGAAAGCCACCAGCGAGGTGATGGTTGACACAAGGCTAAAGTCCGCGATGGTCAGATGATTTCCAGCAATGTAGTCCTGGTCCTTCAGGAAGGTCTCCACGAAGTCATAGATCTCGACGATGGCCTGCTGCCTCTCCTTGGGGATAACTTTCTGATTAAAGAACAGTAGGGGCTTTGTGATGCTCCTCAGGCCGTCGGCAAACACCACTCCGGTCTCGAAATGTAGACGCTGATCGACCACGGCCCGTTTCAGCAGATCCTTTGGGTACAGACTGTCACTGTCGGCATATTTGGACACCAGATAGGCAATGATTGCATGCGAGTCCCAAAGGAAGTGGCCGTCGTCCTCCAATGTGGGCACCGTGTGCTGTGGATTCTTCTTCAAATACTCGGGCGACAGTTGTTCGCGACCCACGAGATTGACCTTCACAAAGTCATAGGGCAAGTTCAAGGCCGCCAGCGTCAGCTTCACAGCCCGAACTGGGGGACTGGCATCCACTCCGTACAATGTTAACTTAACCATATTGTCGCTAGGGGCTTGATTTGCTAATGATCAACGGACAGCTGGTAGCCAACCATTTTATAGACTGCCATGGAAGAGAAACAACTGAGATGAAGAGAAAGTTGCACTCTTAAGAGTAACTCGAATTGTGAAATTCGTTTGTCTAAATGTCTTATACCTTCCATAACTGAGGTCAAAGTGCAAGTAAATACATCCCAACCCACATAGCAGGCACCTCCCAACAGAAAGAGCTCTCAAGAGTACACGGTCTTAAGAGAACATTCAAGAGTAAACAAAGAGAGTGATAAGAAGTGAATGTGTGGGCTTTACAAATGTGCCTAGTCATTATTGATTGCCGTTTATTGACTTGATCATAGAAGAGCCAAACATCGAGCAGACCGATAAGGAATTATCAGTTGTTTGTGCCGATTTCGAAGTAAAACTGAACAAACCATGAACTCGAGTGAGACTCTCTCTCTTTCCTGCACACACACAAGGTATGGAATTGCAATTCATATGAAAACTGCTGGGTTGGGTTTTTAATTACCTTCTGTCTAGAAATCTGGGCTGAGTGTTCACAGAATTCCAGAGCATTCCATTAGACTATCACCTGATGCGCTCTTCAGTATATGTACATATATCGAAATTTGCTAAGCTAAAGCTACAGCTAAGAGCGGATATATTTTATTGAGAAAACTTGGCTACAGACATTTAGACAATTGTAAAGCTTTTGCTCTTAAAAAAGGCCACACACTGCTCCAGTCGGTTCCCGTTGCCTTCGGCGTAGTATGGCAGTTCGGCTATGCGCTGCATCCAGGCGGACAGTTTTGGGTACTTGCTAGCATCGACTGCCAGGAATATCTCAATGGTGGACAGAATAGCGATGATGTGAAAGTCGGCAATAGTCAGTTGCTTCCCAGCGATGTACTCGCTGCTATTCAGGAATGTCTCCAGAGTGGCGTAAACGTCCTCGAGAGCATCGATCCTGGCCTTGGGGATTTGGGTCTCGTTCAGCCGAAACAACGGAAAGGTTATGGCCCGCAGGGTTCTGCCCACAACGCTGGAGTCGTAGTGCATACGCTGATCCACGATCGCCCGCAGCTGCAGATCCTTGGGGTAGAGGGAGTCGCCCGTGCCGTACTTACCGACGAGATAGGCATTGATGGCGTGACTGTCGTACAAGTAGAAGCCATCGTCGTCCAGTGTGGGCACGGTGTGCAAGGGGTTCATCTTGAGGAATTCGGGCTTGAGCTGCTCCTTGGCCATCAGATTGATCACATTGTACTCGAAGGGCAGACCCAAGGCTTTCAGGGTGAGTATCACCGCTCGAACCGGGGCGCTGGCATCCATGCCATAGAGTATTAGCTTTCCCATTCTGCCTCGAAGTGAACGGATCGAATGGGTTGCACTTTCTACTTGTTATTGTTTGTTGACTGACTTTTTTGAGCTGGGAGAGAGCTTCGATGAGTACTGTACTGTACCGCAAAGCTTTGTGCACTGAGGAAGGTGGTTCTCTGGTGCTCTTTGGAGTGCTCCGACTAGGTGTTTGGTTTAACTCTTACTGCGTCGTGCTCTTTGTGCGGGATTGGGCATTCGTTCACCCGATGTTCACCCTAGGGCACGATGGTGAAGTTCTTCGACCGCATTAGCTGCACGTACTGGTTAGCTCCACTGCCGTTCGCCTCCTCATAGTAGGGCAGCTCCTTGAGGCGCTCTAGCCAAGCTGCTATCTTCGGATACTTCACCGGATCAAGCTCCAAGAAAACGCCGATCGAGCTGATGGTCGACACAATGCTGAAGTCGGCAATAGTCAGGTGATCACCGGCCACAAAGTCGTGAACCAGAAACATTTCCAAGAAGTCGTAGACCTCGTTGATGTGGTCCACTTGGGCCTGAGGCAGAGTTGTGCCGCCAAAGAAGAGCACCGGCCTGGTGAGACGACGCAGGGCAGCCTCGAAGATGACTCCCGACTCGAAATGCATTCGTTGATCGACCACAGCCCGCTGGAGTAGATCCTTGGGGTAAAGTTCGTCGGTCTCCGCGTACTTTCCCACCAGGTAGGCCATGATGGCATGCGAGTCCCATATGTAGTCATCATCGTCCTGCAGCATGGGGACCGTGTGCTGGGGATTCTTCTTCAGGTAGTCCTCTTCGAAATTCTCTTTCGTAAGGAGATTCACGAAAACGTACTCGAAGGGCAGCTCCAAGGCCTTCAGGGTGAGCAGACAAGCTCTGGTGGGTGGACTGGCGTCCAAGCCGTACAGCGAAATCTTACCCATGGTTTGAGTTCTGATAACTGATTGGCAGTTCCGGTCAAAAAACGCACTTATATACTGCCCCAGAGCGTGGGAAATGTCAACCAGCTTATGACTATTTAATAGGTTCGGCCCAGTGTGCCACCCTCTCCACCACAAGCTTTTCCCCAGTCAGTTGGCATAGAAAAGTTATTGTCATCGAATTCGATTTCTACTTTAATTAGCTGCGATGAAAAATGTATGAACCAATGACTGGTATGGGAATACACTGCACGACCAAAACAGTTTGGCCTTCTAATGTCCACGTGCATATTGTCCTGCCCATAGTGGGTCAACTCTGCATGCCAAAGAAAATACTAGGAGTTATCTACAATCAGACAACAGATTAAAGCAAGACAGCACTTATCAAATGGACAGAGATTTCTTCGAATTGTTTATTGTCCAAATAGTACATAGATTATTATTCTATCTATTCTATTCTATTCTATTCTATTATTATGGAAGACACAAAGTGCCGCATAGTTGTTTTGTTTTCAGAGCTGCTTGCGGCTAATTTCCCTTAACTTGAATAGATTCGATGTGCTCTGATGGTTTAGCAGTTATTCCCAAAGAGAAACATAAAGCTTCATTGTTATTTACTGTACTGAGCTTGCATATGTGCAATATTTTGTGAATATTCAATGTCAATATTGACTCATAGCTTAGGAGAGCGAGCTTTAATGACAAGGCAAGACTAAGCTTTTTCTCTTTACTTTTACAACAATCTGTTGAATTTTGTTAGTCATTTGTTTGTTGCATTTTCTATAGGTTTCTAAAAGGCTAGGCTGTAGGTGTGTGCTTTGGTCAACAACAAACAACTCTTTATATATGTATGTATGTATAAATATCTTTAATAAAACTATTAAAAATTACTAAAATCTATAACTTTTTAACAGCATCTCAAACAATTGTGAAATTCTTGCTCTTGACGAAGTCTGTGAACTGAGACACCCTCGATCCATTGGCCTCCTCGTAGTAGGGCAACTTTTTAATACGCTGAACCCAGCCGGCCAGACTGGGGAATTTACTGGCATCCACTTCGAGGAAAATCTGCATGCCCGACAGGACAGCGATGACGCTGAAGTCGGCAATCGTCAGGTTATTTCCAGCCAAGTAATCGCTGCTCTTCAGGAACATATTCAGAGTCTCGTAGACGCCCGACAGAGCATCGATTTTTGCTTGTGGGATTTCGGTTTGGTTTTCCCTAATCAGAGGAAAAGTGATTGCCCTGGCGGTGCTGCCAATAACACTGGAATCGTAGTGCATACGCTGATCCACGATCGCCCGTTGCTGCAGATCTCTGGGGTAAAGAGTGTCCTTGCCGTCCTTGCCATACTTGCCCACGAGGTAGGCATTGATGGCGTGACTGTCGTACAAGTAGAAGCCATCGTCGTCCAGTGTGGGCACGGTGTGGAGGGGGTTCATCTTGAGGAATTCTGGCTTGAGATGCTCACCGCCAAACAGATTGACCACCTTGTACTCGAAGGGCAGACCCAAGGCGTTCAGGGTGAGGAGCACAGAGCGCACTGGCGGACTTCCATCGAGGCCGTAAAGAGTAATTTTTCCCATATTGTTGCTTAGAGTTGACTAAGAGACGAGACTGTTGTTCATTCGTCCAACACTGTGCGCTTTATATAGTCTCGGAAGAGACGCTATGTAGGAAGAGAGCTTTGCAATGCTGACTCTGCACTTTGTATGTGAGTGGGGTGTGCGTGTGCTCTTCGATGTGGTTTGTTCCCTCTTTGACGATGACACATTCGAAGCAAAAGCTCTTTCCAAAAGTATTTCTGTGATTTTGTATGTGGGGCTCAAGTAATGGAAAGCCCGAGAACATCAACACAATCAGGTTTATTCCAATTTCATATTTACATATGTATTTGTGGGGATCGATTAACTTGGACTGATATAAAAGCCGGCTGCCTGTATTCGCATGACCACAAAACCTTATCAATACATATTTTAAAAGATATTTATTTGAAATATATGTATCATTCCGGAAAACAGCTATTACAAAATGGTCAAAGATCCCTTTAGCAAGCCAATGTACTTATCCACGCCCCGTACGTTATCCTCCGTATAGTTGGGCAGCTTAGAGATGCGTTCCAGCCAAGCCGCGATCTTGGGATACCGCACTGGGTCCAGGTCGAGGACTGCGGCCAGCGAGGTAGCCGTAGCCGCACAGCAGAGGTCCGCTACGGTTAGGGTATCCCCAGTGACGTACGGACTGTCGCTCAGGAATGTCTCCAGATGTCCATAGGCTTCGCTGACATTGTCCACTTTCTCTTTGGGCACCAAGCTCACATTGTGGACAAAGTAGGGTACACTGATGTTGCGCAAGGCCATGAACAAGATGCTTGCATCGAAGTACAAACGTTGATTGACCTGGGCACGCTTCACCAGCTCCTTGGGATAGAGCTCGTCTGTTTTTGCGTACTTGTCCACCAAGTAGCAAACGATGGCGTGCGAGTCCCAAATGAGTGCTCCGCCATCGTCCAGTAGCGGAACTGTGTGCTGGGGATTCTTCTGCAGAAACTCCGTGGAGCGATGCTCCCCTGCAAGCAGATTCACTTCCTTATACTCGAAGGACAAGCCCAAGGCTCGCAGCGTCAGCAAACAGGCCCGCACCGGCGGACTAATATCCATTCCATATAGCACAATGTTCGACATGATCCGGGCAGACGAGAAGTCAAGAGACAAATGCCACTGAAACGAACCCGAAGCCGACTTAAAACTTATGTGGCTGCAGAAAAAACCGACTAGAAAAGCGACCCCAAATGAATTTAAATTAACAAACAATTGAGTAAGATCAGCAGCTCTTTACAATAAACAAACAGATGTTTTCGGCTTGATTTCTTTATTAATGTATGTATGTGTTTGCTCGTCAAATTTGTTTGCATAGTTAGGCACCCAATTTGGTCCACTGGCTGCGGAGGAAGTCACAGTAGTTCTTGGCCGGGGCTTTGTTGATCTGCTCAAAGTAGGCCACCTTGTTGAGACGCTCCACCCAGGCAGACACCTTGGGATACTCCGCAGGATCGATATCCACGACTGCCGGCAATGAGGTCACAGTGGGCCCACAGCAAAGGTCGGCGAGTGTCAGCGTGTCGCCCACGAGGTAGTTGTTGCTGCCCAGGAATGTTTCCAACATCTTTAGGCCACTGTGGATGGCGTCGATCTTCTCCTGTGGGACCTCCTTCACTCCGTTCACCCAGAAGGGCTTGCTCACATTGACCAGAGAGGGAAAGAGGATGCTGGCATCGAAGAACAGACGTTGGTTGATGGCGGCCCGCTTGGCCAGGTCCTTTGGATAGAGCTCATCAGACTTTCCGTACTTGTCCACGAGATAGCTGACTATAGCATGGGAGTCCCAGATGATGGTTTCGTCGTCTTTCAGCACTGGCACCGTGTGCTGTGGGTTCTTCTTCAGGTACTCCTCGCTGAGATGCTCTCCGCGCTGCAGGTCAACCTGCTTGTACTCGTACGGCAGTTCCAGTGCCTTCAGTGTCAGCTGGACAGCCCGAACACATGGGCTCATGTCTATGCCATATAGAACTATATTCGACATTGTGCAGTAAGTGACCACCGAATCGAACGTTTGGATTACAAGTGAATGATCTATGTAGCTTTTGCATTCTATTCTGTATAGCATTTCAGTGTTTATCTACAAAAAGCTCTGATCAGAGCGAAAGAGAGCTCCCAACACACACAGACACACCTAAAGCTCTCTCTTCACCAAGCCCCCTAGCAAATTAATTTCATCAGTACTATAAGTTTTCAAACACACATATGTATGTATACATATATGTACATATGTATGTATGTATGGGTTCCCTGATCCAGCAGATTCGCTTCTAAAGTTTAATTTTACTGAGATTTTTAATATTTGTTTATGTTGAATGGGACGAATATTATTGCTGTATAGAAAATGATGATTATGAGTTTGAAAACTCACTGATTTTTTAATGTTTTCTTACGCCTCTCTCTGACAAATACTAATCTTTTTAAAAATTATATCTAAATCAATTAAAAAAATGCAATAATTGCAATAATAATGCAAAATATTATTCTCATTTATTCTGTAATTTTGTAAAGTTTTGCAGTCCACCATCGATGCCAAGAACTTATGACTCCAGATCGGAAGTGTCCCCATCCTTGAAGGGTCGCGACTGTCGGCGAATCATTTTGGGGTCCTCAGCCATAGGGGACTTGTTCTGCTGCTTGCGTCTGAAATATGTCAAACAATGTCGATCATCATCTTGCACATCCGACATAGTTCGATATTTCAGATGAGTCAGAAGGGGGTGAAAGGGCATCCTGATCAACAGCTGATAGACGGACGCATAATGCGTTTGATGTATGTATGTTTTTTTTATCGAAATATGTGTATGAACTTATAAATTGGAGGGAAACTGAGAATTTTGTGATTTTTTGTCAGTTAGCGGATTGTTTTCTGCTCCTGGCGGCTGAAAACTGTCCAATAATGTCGATCATCTAGCACTTCGGACATAGTTCGATATTTGAAAAAATGCGGAAGTGGGTGAATCGAATGACCCTTCTTCATCTGTATTTTCCAATAGCTTTTGATCAACCCTTTCGGGGGGCGTTTCGGCATCCCCGTAGAAATGTCTCTGACGGCCAGCCTAAAGATCGGAGCATGTCCGAGGGTCTTAGAAACTTGGAACAGCTTTCCAATAGCTGATCCTCCTGCGCTACGACAAATGGACATTGTGCGTTTGATGGCTGTTTTATGAATCGAAATATGTATGTACTTATGAATTTGGGGGAAACAAAAACCAAACTGATACTTTTGTGATTTTTGTCAAGTTTTTGACTTCAGTGTCGAGAAGGTATTTCAATAGCCTACTAGGAATAATCAGTGGTATAGCACAGTAGTCGGGATACAAAAAAAATTTAGTTGCTCTAGCTCGTATACTCTCTGAGCTTTAGGCTTTCATCGGGACTGACGGACAGACAGTATTCAACGAGAATCTTATAAACGCATCTCAAGACAGTCAGAAAGCTTAAAAAGCTTGATAAGCCTAAGCTTTCCCCGTTAAAAGCGTGTATAAGTTTGTTAAAACTTGTAAGCTCAGCGACATTGTACATTGTATGTACATTCTACATATGTATGTACATTGTATGTACATATGTAAAGAAAACGACGAATATATATATTTATATATATATTCATGAATCAATAGCCGAGCAGATATAGCCATGTCTGTCAGTCTCGATAAGAGCAAGAGCAACCATATGTTGTATCAAAACTTCTGTGATATCACACTGTTACAAGTACATATATTTAAAAGATGTTTACTAGTAGGCCATTAAAATCCCTTTGCATCAATCGATCTAACGATATAAGTCTGTTCATGCATATTTCGTTAACAAACAAATTTTAGAATCATCAAACACATAATGTCTACCTGTTCTGGCGTGGGAAGATCAGCTATAAGAAAGCTGCTCCAAATTTCCAATACCCTCAATACTTTCCTTATGCTAAATGTCAGAGCCAAGTCTACGGGAATGACGGAACGCCCGACACGAGCGATGATCAAAAGCTATTGCAAAATACAGCTGATGAAGAAGGGTTATTCGATTCACCCCCTTCCGCCTTATCTGAAGCATCGACCTATGTCCGAAGTGCTAGATGATCGACATTATTGGACAGTTTTCAGCCGCCAGGAGCAGAAAACAATCCGCTAACTGACAAAAAATCACAAAATTATCAGTTCCCCTCAAATTCATAAGTTTGTTCATATATTTCGATAAAAAAACGGACAACTAACCTACGGCCTAGGACTCTCATGTGTGCACCGCTCTTTAGGCTGACTGTCCGAGCTGTCAGAGCACCCCGTTCGATTATTGTGCCTCATCTGAAATATATCGAACCATGTCGCATGTGCTAGATGATCGACATTGTTGGACAGATTTCAGACGCAAGCAGCAATTCGGAAAGTGATGCGATCTGGAGCCATTAGTGCGTGGCATGCCACGGATGGCGGACTGCAAAAATTAACAAAATTACAGAATAAATGAGAATAAAATAATCATTTTTTAAATGTATTTATATAATATATTATTTTGCATAAGAATTAATATGGTAAAGAATTATTCGTCGGAGAGGAGCTTTAGAACTCATAAGTATGTATGTGAATACATATTTACATACATATGTACATACATACATATATGTACATATATGAAAGATCTCTTAAATCTGTTTTAGTTGAACTTGGCATTTCTGAAAAGCTGATAAATGCAGCTATGAATCGGATCCAATAACTTTGAAGCTTTAGCTTTCCGTTTTGAAATTAATAATCTTTCAAAATAAAATTTCATCATTTTTTGTGATATATTTTTTCAAAATGTTGACTTTGAAAACAATAAAAGTCGAAAAAAAAGGACTTCTTGGGTTTTTTATAGTTTTCTTGTATTTATTCATTAATTAAAACCTGGTTTAAGGTATCGTTTGAAAAAAATGTATGGATACGAATATACTTAAGTTATGTGAAAAATAAGAACTATCTCTGACAAAAAACATTTAAATAAAATAACATTTTTAAATTAAAAATAAGTAATCCTAGATAATAGGCACAACAAAAAATAGTTATGAAGAATGGGAAAAACAGAAATATATTACATTTTTACGGAAAATTTAAAGAAAGAAATTATTTTAAATTATTAAAATAATTCTAATAATAATAAATTTGATTTCCAAACATTCGTGTTTGATCCATGATCCACTGTACGTATAGAATACATCGTTATGCATACAAAATATGTACCATCGTACTTGACGAGCTGTTCGTGGGGCGTATCACTGTGGTAGACTGTGTTCATTATGGGCCCATAAATCATGTGGAAAGGTGAGCAAATATTGTGGTAGCCGTGGATCAGGCTGGGGATGGGTGGCAGGCGGTAGTCGTAGTCCGACTTATCTGTGGCATTAATAAACAATCAGGCAAAACTTAAACTTGCAGCATTATGACGTCTTTGTGATAAGTATCAAATTCCGTCTGTATTTGTGGTGGTATCTAATCTTATCTAATCTAAAGTTGAAAATCAGTTTAATCACTGACTGTAGTCGTGGGTGCCCTGATTCCGTCCGTGGTTTGTGGCTCAGTGTCTGTTCAGAATCTCAATCTGCCAAGCAAGCAGCCCCAAATTCTTCAAAATGGTTCAACTGGTCCTCTATGGCACGGAGACAAGTCCACCGGTGCGAGCTGTCCTTCTGACACTGCGCGCCCTGCAGCTGGAGCACGAATTCCGGCAACTGGACATGCAGGCCGGAGAGCACTTGGAGCCGGAATTGCTGCGCAAGAATCCACAGCACACGGTGCCCATGCTGGAGGATGGTGAAGCATGCATCTGGGACTCCCACGCCATCATCGGGTACCTCGTGAACAAGTATGCCCAGGATGATGCCCTCTACCCCAAGGAACCGCTCCAGCGGGCAGTGGTGGATCAGCGCCTGCACTTCGAGACTGGTGTGCTCTTCCACGGCTGCTTCAAACCGCTGCAGCGGGCCCTCTTCAAGGAAAATGTCGCAGAAGTTCCCAAAGACCGGATAGCCGATCTTCACGAAGCCTACGCCCTTCTGGAGCAGTTTCTCGGCGAGAATCCTTATCTGGCCGGCGGCCAATTGACAATCGCGGACTTCAGTGTGGTGGCCACTCTGAGCACTCTGCACCTGAGCTATTGCCCCGTGGAAGGCAGCAAGTACCCCAAGCTGTCCGCCTGGCTGGCCCGCATCTCCACCCTGCCCCACTACGAGGAGGACAACCTGCGTGGCGCCCGACTGCTCGCGGAACAGGTTCGCGCCAAGCTGCCCAAGCAGTTCGACAAGCTCTGGCAGAAGGCCTTCGAGGACATCAAGAGCGGAGCCGGCAAGCAGTGAGCGCACTCTCTGTGGTCCTCGGAAGTGGCTCCCATTTTTGTTGATACATATATACCTATACCACCTGTACATGAGCACGAATAAAGTTCGCCTGTCCACTTTACTGCCTCCCCTACCCAGTGCTCAGTGCCGAGTGCCCAGTGCCCTTGTCAAATGCACTTCCAATGGCAACACAGTCGAAAACTTTCAAACTTTTTTGCGCTCATTAAAATTATAAAAATTTTCCCCCACAAAGCGATACAAAATACATAGAAGACGAGGGTGTAGGGCGGTCCTGGCGTTGGGTTGGGGTGGGGTGGTAGCGAATGAAAAGCGCAAAGTTTTTCCTACCGTACTGTGCCGTGTCGTGCATGCTGAAGTTGTTAAATCATAATTAATTTATGACGGCGCCATCCGCCGAGTCCGCTTCACCCTCTGCACCCTCGTTGCGTCTCTTATCTACAGTCCAGCCCCAGACCCAGAACCCGCTCGCTCCTTCTAGCCACTCCATAGGCTGCTCCGTCGTTTAAAATTCTCTTAAAAAGCAACCCAGCCCCCGTGTACCTGCCGGGTGCAAGAAGTCCGATTTCCAACCCCCCAGGATGTGAGCTAGCGATGCCAACGATGTCTTCGGTTCTTTTCGCCCACTCACGCGACTCACGGACCTCTGTACTCGATACTGGAGAAGAACTCGTGCCAAGCTCGTATTTTATAGAAGCGTTACCGATCTTGTAGTACCTACCGGTTTCTTTTCTATTTAGACCAGTGCTCGGAACGCATATGTACATTCAAGTGCACTGGTGTGTGTTGAAAAAAACCGAATATGCCTGCGGGAGAAATCGGTTTATTGCTTCACACTGGAAAAGCGAGATAGCAAGACCCGAAGGCTCTTGCAAAGACTTTTGCTATCCCTATTAGATAGAGCCGTCCCGAGCACTGATTTCGACAGATCAAGTCTGAAAATGTTTCGAATCGAGACACTATCATAAGATTTTGGTTATGAATCATGCCGCATTACTCGTATACCGATCACAAACGATAAGTATTACGACCGTTCGTGACATATCGTGACATCTCTAGGACTTCCGGAGTACCTGCTGCGTTGGTCCTTTTGCCGCCTGGTTTTATGCGCCTCATTGCAGCTACGACGTCGCCGAGGATGGTGGCAGGAAACTAATTGGTTTAATTTCAACTTTTACTTTAGACCGACCTCCCTTTGCCTCTGTCCCCCTGTCCGTATCCTTCCGTGACAATCCTGTCCTCGCCGTCTCGCCTTTTTCCTGCTATTCGAGAAGTTTGCTTTGCTTTACGCTTCGTCCCCGCCACGTCACTTTCGGGGCGGGAAGCTTCTTCGTTTTACATCCTACGTTTTTACTGCCTTTTTTGTGGACTCGTTTCCCGTCCTCCCAAACCATTCCGCTCCGAATCTGGCCAGAAGGAGGCTGCTGCGAGTTGCTTTTGAAGGAGAGTTATGCTTAGCTGAATCTGAATAAAAATCAAACAGTATCCCTGTTTTAGAAGTAAATAACTCTCCTTCTCGGTTCCTCAATCCGTAATACGAACTGTAGAAATGTAACAATAAATTGAGTGAATATATTATTCTCTCTATTTACATTAGCGATATCAGAAAAAAAACGTCTATTTTATTTATTTAATTACAATATTATAAATATTTTTTAAAATATTTTTTTGTTTTTTTTGGAGCCACCAAAGTGGTGGTTAATTAAATTAATTTTTAATATAAATTAATTATTTTTAAATTTATAATTTCATTTTTTGTAACTAGTTGCTTTAAATATAGTAATGTGTTGGTCCTTCCTTGTTGAGTATAGCCTTAGAGATCCGTTTGGGAAGCGACTTGTGTAAACTTGTAATATAATTTAAAGAAATGCATGACCAAGTACTCTGGATGAAGTGAATTTCTCCTTCTTTGTCAGAGTATTCTTTACCAGACTCTTTAACTGTAACCTTTAACTTGATGACGAACTGTGTATCCGGGAGGCAATCAAATCACGGGCCTAGACATTTGTCAGTTGAGTAAATTCAAACAAATTTTTATTCAGAAAATCCGAGCTTATACCTCAGTAAAATTGATATTTGTGCATACTTGTTTTGCTTATTACAGATGTTCTAATAACGGTATTAATATTTTGAGTATACATGTTTTATTCTTATGTTTTGTGATTGCTTCGCTTGCTATATTTCTTATCAGCGTTTCATCTATAGTCCGTTAGCATTTTAAAAGAGATAAGGTCATGCATTTAGTAGAAAATTGATATTTGTGCAAAGTTCGTCATTTGAATTTTGTGAGTGGCAATAAGTGATTCGCTGCAAAGAGTTATTTTGGTTATCAAAATATTATTTTTGAATTTGAGAAAAATAATTATTTTAGTTATCAAAATATTATTTTTGAATTTGAAAAAAATGCTCTCGCAGCAGATTAAATGAAAAAGAAAAACACAAATTGAAACAATGGCTGAATGCGGTGTTAAAATAACTGCAATTGCAAGAAATTAAAACGACATCGGAATACTACAAAAATTATTAAAAAATTCCAAAGGAAATAAAATTTGCGGAAAAAATAAAAAAACATGATGCACAAATATCAATTTTACTGAGGTATGTACATATGTATGTAATTTTACAATGAGGTATGTGGTTTAATTTTGTATTCTATTATTATCGCTAGACCCACGAAACGGGTACATCGGTACTGCGGGTGGCCAATTGAGTGCATGTAAGCATAAATACTTTTGGACTACACTATATTCCTAAATGCTTAAAGCACTTGACTTTTGGGATGTGGCTTATGTTAATGAGTTGACAGATCATTTCTTCGCTCGCACCCTATCATACACTTTATGTATGTTTTTTTTTTTTCTTTAAATATATTGGTTTTGTGTTTATCTCAGTGAATGTGTAAAGATTCTTTTTTCTTTTAAGTACAATAATGTGTTTATGTTTGAACATCACTGTTAAATCATTTAAAATAAAAACTGGAAATAGAGATTGGTCTCAATTGTTTTTTACTCATGTAAATTCATATTATATTTCAATGAATTATGTATGTTATTTACAATTGTCTTTGTTTATTTTTAAGATTTAAGGGTTCCGCCCATATTTTCCCGCCTTTCGACGGCCCTGAATGTATCTTCCAGAACTGAAATTACACTGAAAACTCCCACCATTTTTTGTTTTATTCTATATTTATTTATATTAATTTTTCCCACAAAATAATTAAAACATTCAATCAAAAATGAGCTATGGACTGCGAATGTTTTAAGAACTAAAAATAAACAAACGTCTTAAGTTTCTATAGCCGATATTTGATACTCCTGAGAATCGGATACTTCTCTCCCGCACACTGACCACGGAAGTCGTCCAGGGACACGTCGTGGAATGCCACTCCGCCCAGACCTTGAGCCTGGGCAAAGCCGGCCTTAATGGCCGCCGTTGTGGGGTCCTCGTAACCCACCCACAAGCCATTTTCCCCAATATCATCTGCCGAGCGGTAGGCATAGATGCCGAACCGCTTCGTTGGATCACCCACCTTTCGCAGGTGGGGCACCTCCTTGTCCTGCGGCTGCTGCTGGAGCAGCTCACAGATTTCTGGCCAGCTGAGCAAGCCGGGAATCCGGGTTTGTTTGCCAGCTGGTGCCGCTCCGTCCGTCGCGGGTATTGGCGGATAGCCAGTGATGCCGGAGTTCCTCGTCATGTTCCAGGAGCGCCCATAGCTGGTAACCCCAATGTGCAGTTGGTCCGCCCTCGAACCGGATGTCTGGTTTAGCCAGTACTGGACCTGGTGCTGCACGTTGTGGCTGGGATCGCGATCGTACATGGCGTACAGTGGCGCGGGCAGATCGCCAACCTTGGGATCTCGTTCCGGTGTGTGAAAGTCATAGGTGCCCAAATTGACAAAGTCCACGTGGTTGAGTACCGCAGGAACGTCGATGAAAACTGTTAAGGTAGTCAAAATAAATAAAAGTGGGAGTGGAAATGAACCCTTCTCTCAGAACTCACGCTCTGCATCGACGTGAGGCAACATGCTGAGGGTTAAGAGTTTGCCACTCGGTTGCAAGTCCATTCGCAGCTCCCTGACAAGAGTGGCGAACTGCTCCTTGTGCTCCTGCGCTTTGCTGTCCACCGAAGCCGCACTGAACCATCCCCGGACCGCACTCCAAGCCCGCTTCAGCACCCCCTGCTGCAGCTTGGGCCGGTTGGCGGGGAACTGCCAGGCCAGGTCCAGGCCATCGAAGCCATAATTGCTGAGTTCCGACACCACGCTCGCCCTGAAGCTGCTCCGATGCTCGGGCTGCTCCAGCAAGCTCAAGTACTTCCTGCTGTCTGCCACGCCCTCGGCGTTTAGATCCCGATATCCGCCCACCGAGAGGAGGAACCGAACGTGGGGAAACTTTTGGCGCAAGCCAGTTATTTGACGGTAATGCTGGCGATTGTAGCTCAGCTCCGGGTCGAGACTCTTGATCTTGTGGCTCTCCGGATCGATGCCCGCATACCCGTAGACCAGAAAGTTGCAAAAATTGAGTGCAGGCTCCAGTTCAACGAGCGACAATTGTGCTGGACCTACCAGAGAGAGAGAGGAGACCGAGAGACAGATAACCTTTTGATCTGTTTTGGCACACAAAGATTAAAAGTCCCCATTACTCACCTTCCCGCAAAAAACTTGCCGCATCGTAGAAGCAAACCAGCTTCCCCACCTCGGCCAAGCTGTCGTGCAACAGGCACAAGAAGGAGCCGACAAGCAGCACTCCTCTGTAGAAGACTCTATGGGGCCACATGATGTTCCAAGCCACTGTTCAGCGTGGCGATCTATGGCGAACTGATCGGGGACTAAGGTTTGTTTTGATGATCCCCAGCCACAGCTGGAAAACTTAGACAAAAACAAACGGGGGCTGATAAGAGGCTGCGTGGTGTTCTGGATTTTGGTTTCTGACAAGAATTGTTGCAATCGGTTCATTATTATTGCTAGACTGAAGGTGCGTTTCATTTTTTTATTTCGAATTGGAAATATCATTGAAAATGATTTTATTGCTTTTTAAAATATTCTCCGCAGAAACCAATTTTAAGCACAGTTTTCCGACTTCTCTAAGTGGAATGTTTGGGGAGATTTAGCAAAGGTATAACTTATACCTGTACTTACTTATGGAATTCAGGCATTTGGAAACTGTGGCTACGCAAACAGGCACAAGCTAAGCGTATTCTTCAATCACCCCTCGGATCGGATCGGACCGGATCGGACCGCCGGATCGGATTACCATATCATATAGCTGCAATAGAAACAATCAGAGTAAAGTCGAGCTTTTGTTGGAAAAATCACTTTGTTTTAAACAACAAACGGCAAAAATGTAACGATAATTCAAGAACCACAGCCAACAAATTATTTAAGAATTTTTTCTTAGTTTATATGTACACGCTTTAATTATAAAGTAAAAAATCAACAAATATAAATGAAAAATTCAACAAATATATGTAAGAAAGAAAAAAATTGATATTTTATATGGATTGTTCCGGTAAATCAATAGTTGATTTTATTAACTATTTATTAACGTCCACAATAACGTACTCAACACAAATCCGACTTAAACAAAGCACAGCTGGAAGTACACATACTTTTTGTTGTATAAATACAGTTAATGCCTTTATTTATAATATTAATCCCTTATATCGCACAATAATTTTGTTTTAACTGCGTTTATGAAATTTTCTACTTGCAAGATGCTTTTAAAAAAGATAATTTTTATTTAAACTACACTTATGTTTAATACAATGGTTTATGGCGAGTTATCCCTGACTTTGATTTGAAAGTGTCAAATTGAGATGAACCCATTTTTATACCCGGTACTCGAAGAGTATAGGGGTATATTAGATTTGTGGGGATAACGGTTGTGTGTAACGCCCAGAAGGAAGCGTTTCCGACCCCATAAAGTATATATATTCTTGATCAGCATCAATAGCCGAGTCGATATAGCCATGTCTGTCTGTCCGTCCGTCTGTCCGTCTTCATTTGCGCCTATATCTCAGAGACCATCTAAGCTAGAGCAACCAAGTTTTGTATCCAGTCTTCTCTGTGATCACACTACTCCAAATGTATTTTAAAATTTCGCCCCGCCCCTTTCCGCCCCACAAAGGACGAAAGTCTGTGGCATGCACAATTTTGAAGATAGAAGAAAAATAAATACGCAGAATCATAGAAAATTACCATTTCTATCAGAGTGTTGAATCTGGATCAGATCGGATTATTATTATAGCTACAATGAAGAAAACCATTTCGAAAGTCATCGTTCCCTCTCTCTCTCTCTCACACGCGGCCCCATCTGCTTTGCCCATTCGTATTTTTTGACGCCTAGTTCTCAGAGACTATAAGAGCTAGAGCAACCAAACTTTCTATCCAAGCTCCTGTGATATCAAACCAGCACGAGTTTGTTTCAAAATTTTGCCACGCCTCCTTCCGCCCCCACAAAGGACGAAAATCTGTGGAATCCACAATTTTTAATATAAAAGAAAACCAAAAACGCAGAATCATGGAAAATTACCATATCTACCAGATTATCGAGTTTGGATTATATCGGATCAATATTATGGGCAGAAGGAACAAATTAAATTTCAGTGGCTACGCAACGCCTGCCAAGCGCTGACTCATTCCCTCTCTCTCTGTCGCAAACACTTGTACGTCTCAAATATGTAGTTATACATGTAGAAGTGTAGGAGCAGATGTAAAAAGCATATGCAAACAAAATTGGAAACATGTATAAATATTCCAAATATGGTTTGACTTAAATTTTTGAAATATTATTTTTTGCCCAAAACTTAATTTGTCCCTTTTGCGAACATATGATAACTTGTATAAATCGTAAGCTCATATATGTATGTATGTATGTATATACTGACTGAGTACCGGGTATAAGGTAGAGCCGCGGCCTTTGCCGCGGCTCACAACGTTCCCTCTCGTTTTCTTTAGGACGTTGATATGCAATGACTGCACCATCAAGTGGCCAAAGCGACACCAGCCGATGGCTGTTACGCGCGGATCCCAGGCAAGAACGCAGCCCACCTCCCGCCCAACCGACCGAGGGGCGCTGCCGCATGACGCGCGACTCGTAAACCGAACCGATCGCGGACATGCAGGATAGATAGGTGTTAGACTAGTGTTCGAGGAAAAGTAGAACTAATCTAACTAAAGAAGAAAAGTAATTACTAATTACGGGAAAGATGTAGGAGTATCAGTAATTTAAGACTTAAGTTAGTGGTAGATATAATATGGTAGAGGGAATTATAATCCGAGCATAGGACCCTAAATGGTTCATGCAAGGAGTAATTCGATCTACAAAGCGGAACAAACAACGGTGTATAGTTCCTAGTGCTTCTAATAGGAATCGTGAAGTTTATGCGGCTCAACAGGTCAGGGCTATCTACGTCACCCTTGATCAAGTTGTGCACAAAAATCACGCCAAGCATTTTCCTACGATTAGGTAAGGTTGGAAGGTTTATTAAGAGCAATCTATTAGAGTAAGACGGCAGTCTCACACTTGCATCCCAGCTGAGGCCGCGAAGAGCAAAAAGTTTTTCTGAACTGATTCTATACGGTCTTGGTGTACGTTGTACTGAGGGCACCATACACAAGAGCCGTATTCTAAAATCGGACGAACCAGAGAGGTGTAGAGAGTCTTTGTTATATAGGGGTCGTCAAATTCCTTTGACCACCTCTTTATAAACCCAAGCACGCCCATGGCCTTATTCACCATGGTGGAAATGTGTTCTGAAAACTTTAACTTGGGATCTAATAGAACACCAAGATCATCAACCCGGGTAATTCTCTCAAGAGAACCACCACAAAGGGTGTAAGGAACCAGAAAGGCGCTGGAGCGATGAAAAGTCATTACTTTACATTTTGAAGCGTTAAGGTTTAATAAATTAGCACAACACCAAGACTGAAATCTATCGAGATCGGATTGCAACCTGGATTGGAAAGAAATGTCCTTATACTGGACACAGAGCTTAACATCATCCGCATACATTAGTACTCGAGAGTATGTTAATACAGAAGGTAGGTCATTTATAAAGAGAGTAAAGAGTAAGGGGCCTAGATGGCTGCCCTGAGGTACACCCGAAGTCACCATAACTGGAGAGGACAGGGAGTTTTTGAAAAGGACTCTTTGAGACCTAGAACACAGGTAGCTAGAGATCCATCTCAGGAGATTGGGCGGGAACCCTAGAAGGTCGAGCTTTTGTGCTAGGAGGGAATGGTTTACAGAATCGAACGCTTTACTAAAATCGGTGTAAACAACATCCGTCTGCAAATTACCTTGAAAGCCTTTTATTATAAAGGAGGTAAACTCCAATAAATTTGTAGTGGTTGATCTCCGCCTTATAAATCCATGTTGAGTTGGAGATATAAGTGATCTGCATAGGTGCTGCAGGTGCGGAGTTAAAATTTTCTCAAACACTTTAGGAATAGGAACCCATTTCTGCATATATTTGCCAATAGGCCTCGCTTGGGAATCTTTTGAGCTTAGGTTGATCGTCGCTTTGGTTCTCGGCGCGTTGGCGACGAATTGTCGGCCTGGAGATACATACATACGATATGTATGTATAACATGTTATTGATATGTCCAGTGCTTAACGTATACATAATGCGTATGTGGGTGTAGGGCATTGTGGATATGTTACTATATAAGTATGTGCATTACACATAAACATATTTAAAATTCTATTTAATTCGTCCGTCACACTACACACGTTACGCCGATTCTATTCTAGTTTAAATACCAAATACAATCCGTGTCATTGGCAGAACCCATTTGAAATGAACCGTGAACGTTGTAAGAGTATAAAAGCCAACTAAACTCATCACAAGTATCCCAAGCTCAAACATGAAATGGCTCTTACTGTTGCAGTTTTCCGTCCTTGCTTTCCTGGTGGAGCAATAGACCCAAGAACAATTTTTCCTGATCAACCGATTTGCCGTGACGAAGCATGAAGGACGTGTCCTTGGATTATTCTTCGGAGTATAAATATCATTACAATTTTTCAATAAAACCGATGGAAATTGTATAATTTAGACTTCATTTTGTTCTCCTATGACGAAGAATAGATTCCCTTCAATCAGAAGCTAGTAATGATGGGTCCTGGCCCGACTTTTTTATGCTGACAATCAGGGTCGGATTAGCCTTAAGACAGTTTAGGCAATGTGCCCTGTACACGTTATTCAAAGGATCCCCTGCAAACTGAAAAAATTAAAAAAAAATAATTAAATTCCATGAGAATTAGACAAGAATTTGGGAGCGTTCCGTGAAAAATTCGATGATTTCGACAAAACAAAATATTACCTGATGTAGTTTTCTCCATAATAATAAAAATAATAAATACTTCCGAAGTATCTTGATCCCTTTTAAAGCTCACAGTTGGAATGTCATATGACAATATTTGTTGTTTCGTTTATTGTTAAATGATATAAACACAAAACCGTAGAAAAAAGAGTTCTAAGCATGATTTGGCAAAAGGAAATGTCAATCTTTTAAATGGAAATGGCGATTTCGACCTGGCCATACTAAAAATAGCCAAGACTACGGACCTAAAATTGTAGTCCTCGTAGAACAAGGCGCTTTTGACTGCATACTTTTAGGCGGCATACGCAGAGGGGGGTGTATAAGCCATAGACCACGCCTTCCTGGCCGTACTGGCCTATATCAGCAGTGGGGTGTAGATATGTCACTTCCACTTCCATGGCTCAACGCCAACCCAGGGCCCTGGTCACAGCACAACACTACCGATTCACCGGGCACAATAATGTTAGTTCGAGCCCGTAACGCTTAAACACATTAAAGCCCTCAACTACAGCAACAACACGAGGATTTGTCACTCCGCATGACCTGGCCAGAGCCACACAACATCACCTAGGGGTCAGCACTCTGACATGGACGAGTGGGTGTCCCCATGGCCGGTGCCTCCACACCCATCGCCTCCCATCGCTCGCTTTCGCAGTTGATTAGCAATGGTACTCACGGCGTGGCATAAATAAGCCCCCTTTGAACAGAACCCCCTGCTAGCTATTGGCTGGAACAGGTGTGCACTCTGCAGTCAGCTATTACTTGGGTGTAGGAAAAGTCCCCAGCACCACTAGAGCACTAGTTGTGGCTAGGAAAACGCTAACTCTTTGGGAAATTACTATTTTCAGCAGGGGCCAGCTGGGCGCTTTCATAATAGATTTAGCCCAGGGTAAATGCGACCAACCCCAAATCCATCCGAGAACTGAAATAATTTGGGGCTCTTCTAATGTGTTCATTTTATTTGCTTGACATTTGGGAACACGACTCCCATAAATAGGCAGAATTGTGGTTTAAATTTCACTTTTATGGAACTGTTTTTCTTTTTGGAAAAAGTCAACACCACCCATATATTTATGAATGAAGGGCTAAGCCAACCTCAACTATGCAATAAAACCAAATGGAAAGAGCTATTAAACTAAACAAAGCAAAAAAAGTTAGAGCTTAAGAGGCGGAGTAGAACCCATTTAAAAATACACTCGACTATTTTAGATTTTCAGTACGCAAAGTCTGGAATGATCCAATTCTAATTTGATGCATAATTCGCTAAGAAATATATGCGTAGAGCTAGTATTGATTATAAGTTCTATGTGGTGTGATTGGAGTCATCGTATTTTCCTGTATAAGTAATTTTTGGATGTATGTTGTGGGAACAACTTTAAGAATTAAAAACCATGCTTAAGCAAACACCCAATAGAGCTCACAGTATCCCTCAAATTCTTTCCAAATACAAGCCTGAATGTGGATAATCACTGAATGAATATATAAACAATGACAATGACAATAAATATATAAATGTTTCAAAATAATATTCATCATTACTGCATACAAAATTTGTAATCCTCAATGCTCGGATTCGGTTTTTAGTGATTTGGAATGATTCGGAATGATTCGAATTTGACTGAAGACAGGATTCGTAATGATCGAACACATTGAAGCGGCCTGAGTTATGATTCAATGAAAACTGTGGATGGATGCAGGGCTGTAATTCAAATATAAATGCAAGCTGCAAAACTTATAGGATTTATTCATTGCTGAGATTTAGATCGTGAATTACTAGTTGCAAATAATTACACAAGTTATAAAATAAGTTTATTATAAATATTCTTATTTCCTAGATGGCTGATGGGATGTTTTGATGCGAAGTACACTAACGAGGCGGAGCGATGATAGCCAATGATAGAGTTTGTTTTATTTTAGAATATGCGTCAGTCCGGTGCACTGTGCAATTGAAATGATTATCGATCTTGAAGTGTCTTCTGTTATGCAGCCTCCCTCACAGCCTCCCTCATCATCAGCCCCCCACAGCGTTTTCTTTTAATTACATTTAAAAGCATTTATCAGCAAAAGAACAAGAGCAACTGTGTCAACATGTGAATGTTGTATGTTCTTCTCTCGCTTTCATTCACCGTCTGCCGTATGCTATCTTTTGTGTCGCAGATACTCGTGAAAAGATACAAAATGAGTGTGTACTGCAAGCGCAACTCTTTTTCTGATACATTTGGCCTTTGATATTGGCTTCTGGGATGCCCCCTAAATGTGGGCCTCTTTAGCTCAGTGGCAGAGCACTGGTCTTGTAAACCAGGGGTCGTGAGTTCAATCCTCACAGGAGGCATTTACCAAGATTCGCGCTTCCATCACCATTACCATTCACATGTATCTGATGGGATGATGATGGGAGTTGAGCGAGTGCTTTTTTGCATTTGTTTGACAAATGAAAAAATAAGATTCCATCAGAAATATCTGAATGTCTGCCAATGGGAGATTATGTATCCATGCTTTTGCATTCATAGATACTTAGATGGCAAAGGTCAGAGGTATTGCAAGCATATTCTATGAAATTTTCCTATTTGTCCAATAGATTCATATTTTACATTCTTAACGAATCCTGCCTTGCTTCTTCAGTTTAAAGATCCTTTGTTCTGACAATCTTCGCTTACTTCTGGAATCCCCTTACTTTCATCTGCTGCTTTATTATCGAATTTGCCATAAAGTTCCGTTCTCCACACCTCTGGAGTGTGGAAGGAAAACGGGTGCAGGGGAGAAGAGACGCAAAACAGAGCAGACTCTACTGCTATCTGGAGACATGTTTTGTGTCTCTTAAACCAATTAAAGCCATGAAGCCCCTGATTTTTTTATGGCTTCTCATTTGCGGCATAAATGCGGCTTTAAATGGGCCTATCACTGGGCTACTTGGGTAATTCGGTGATCGAACTTCCATCCACTTACCGTACATTTCTGCAAACAATACCTCAGCATTTAAGCTCATATTCTTACGATTATTTTAAGACCTCGACTTTAAAAATATCTCATTAAATGGAAAGGAAGGAAGTTCTTCAGGGAGTACCTCAAAGTATTTTTTTGTATTTTCTTTTGCATTTATTTCGAAATTTGTTGGAGCTATGTATGTATGTACATTGTAAAAGTTTCCTTAGAACCTACCAACCGATTAGACCGATTCGCTTGAATATTTATTCAAAACTTCTTAAAAACATTCTCTATGGCTTTACGTAGGATTTTATGGGATTAGGATTATATTATAGAATTATAAGATTATATTTTATACAAAATATTTATACACTTTTAAAGAAGGTTTAAACAAACATCGCGTACTTTCACAACGCTAATGGAAAAAAGTATCTACTCTTACATAAAAGCCCGAGTGAACGAGAACTTACGCTAATGCCTGCGGCTTTAAATGTACGACAAAGGCTGCCCCAGAAAGTCTTTAATACCTGAATATCCTCTTGACGGGGTGATTAACTTTGCCGAGTGACATGTGGCAGCTGCCCCCGGTCCTGGGACACCCGCCCCGCCCCGCCACACCGCAACGTAATTAAATTGTTAGCGCACACGTGTCCACCATGCGTAAGTCCATACAAAGATACAGATACAGATACTCGTGCACGTGGACACTCACAATCATCTGTGTGGGGCTCGTTTAACCATAATGGTGTCTACGCTCACAAATGTGGCCGAAAGCATACGTCGCTCTACCCACACACACAAACGCTCAGCTCGGTAATCCAGTGTGAGTGAAAGCGGATGAGAGAGAGTTAAATCCTTTCTGTGTGCCATTCGCTTTCAGATTTCCTGGCCGTCCTACCCAGAGCTCGACGATACCACTCGAAACACATTCTACATTTTAGCAGTCCTTAAACCCAACCTCACCCAATCGCGCGTGTTCTCAAAACAAAGTGCACAATTAAAAACATTTGATTTATAAAAGTTAACTGTTTATTTTTTTTTAATCTACAAAGCTGCACAATTTTTAGATGTTAGATTTATTTAGTTACTCCTACCAAAAGGGGCGTAATTAATTGGCCAAAGTCTAACTTTTGATTTTTTTTTTCAAAATGTATTATTATATTCTCAAATAACACTAGTCGACAAAATTGAACCAAGAAATATAATTTTTTTTATTTTTAATACCACAAAAAGAGTTTTAAACTTTAACTTGAAAGCTTCAAAATTTCCAGATGGAAAGGTGCAGCTACAAATAGTCTGGGTCGGATTTATAGCTATATTTATAAAAAAAAATCACTACCGCTGAAAAAAAATTTAAAAAAAAAACCAGATTTTAAAAAGATCTTAAAGAAAAAAAAAACTTAGAAAAAACAACCATTATTCTTTAAAAAATTGTAAATATCCAGATCTATCAGCAAAAGTCATTTTGGATCACAGCGAAGTAGTATAATCATTTTAACATTAACAATAAAATAAAAATTTAAAAAAAAATGTACTTACTTCTTTGTAATAAATACTTTAAAAGCGATAAGCTGGAGATAGTATATCCTATAGATAGAGTAATATGGGAAGAATATAGAAACATACATAGATCTGCTAGAGTATCAATAGCTTCGGCCTTGTGGCTGTGTCTTACCCACTTGTGAATCATTCCCTTAATTGCCAACAATGTTAGCCCACACTCACACGGACGGACAGGAACTTTTGCGGGAAAAGTAGATTCGACCGCAGACACGTTCATTTACGAGTACCTGCTCCGGAGGCACACACACATACACAAATAGTACATATACTAGTAGAACTCGCACCACAGACACAGCATTGAGCTAGTTCAATGTGGGCTCTAACAGTCCTTCCAGGAGTTTTGAAAGTTTAACAAACTAAACTTTCATAAATAGTTGATGTTTATTTTTGAAAGGGGAAAACCCAAATTTAAGCTTCCGTTTTACAGAGCTTTAGGAGCTTAGAGCTTGGTCACTCTCTCTCTTTGATGGGAATTAAAATTCTCTTATTTAAGTGATATACGTTTGTAGGTACTTCAGGAACATACAAACATGTTTTGTGACGATTTTGAGCGCACGAGGTTAAGGGAAGTCCCGTTATAAATTTCATAAGACAGTATGACCAGATTGGGCTTAAGATAAAAATAAAACCAACAAGTAAAAAAACTGTGCCAAGACTTTTGTTCCACGAAATAAGTTCCTTTTTTTTTAAGTTTAAATAGTTTGAAGTTCGCTAGAGAAAATAAAAAAAAGAAAGTGCCTTACCACAAACAAATGCTTACTCTAAATACATACAAAAAAATTTAATCATTAAAATGCAGCATTAGCCTGGAAATAGCATTTAAAGTTGAAATTTGCAGCTGTGCCATCACTTTAGTGCGTCACTGTATCTATGTTACGTAGTCGGACAAATGTACGTATATTCTTACGGCATGGCGTGGGCAGACTTTTCTTTAAGAAAGGGGTTGTTCAGTCAAACTCTAGCTATGATTTCCAAACTGAAAATTATATACGATTACCCGGAAACCATTTTACGCCGTACTGTGAACTATTTGAATCATGAATTGAATGAGCCAATGGACGTTAAGATCTGTATCTTTGCCAATGAGCCAGCCTTTCAATGGTGGTGTCTCAATTATAGGTAGCTGCACTTTTCCCGACCAGTTATACCATATAACTCATGTTTGAATTTAACGCATGACTATAAGGACCATAGCACCAATCAGCAATTTCGGATGAGCGTAGCTGAAGCTACTCATTTGAGTTCAGCGAGTTCCACTGGACAAAAGAAAGTCGAGCAGATTCGGAAAACCGATCTGAATCCCATACTGATCTTCAAGAACCCCCCGACCATCCAAGAGCTACATATAGCGTACATTTGCGAAAATGGGAGCACCTAAAAACGAAAACGGAACGTTTTTGCTGAAAAAGCAAAACACAAAAGTATGAAAGCCGGAGCCAGCCCGATTATGTTCCCATTACTTGTTAGACGGTGTAGCAAATGCTTCGGTATATTTACGAACTTCTCTATATCGAATCTCAAAGGGACAAAACAAAAGTTGGTTATAAAAAGAGCAAAACCTACTAAAAATTGAACGAAAATGTAATGTTCTTGAAGTAGATTCTTTATATGGAAAATTTCGTTGTAGGGAAGTTCTTTATAGAGAAGTTCGACTGTAGATGTATGTGAAAAATATTCCGTAGATCATTCCGCTTTCAGCGCCAGAGAATATTCAAATATACATACATATGTATATACGTTTACCCCGAATCAAATCAAGACGCAGTTCAGCTATCAGCAATGTCCCCAGCTGCAGCTCATGGAAATCATGAACCGGCTATATACTCAGATTCCACGAACTGCATATTGCACATATGTATGTATGTACATAATTTGAAAAAATGCGCAATTTACTGATGATCGGTACGGCCCGATGATGTTATAAAAGCGACCTGTTCTCGCCGATCGTCTTATTAGTTGCTGCCAGCAAGTACCAGAATCAATAACAAACATGAAGTGGCTGTCGATTGCCTTCGTTCTGGGCCTTTTGGCGCTGGCTAGCGGTGAGTGGGAGACCCCATACTGAGGATTGTGTGCACTAAGAAAGGATCTATTTTCTATTCTCTATTGTCTAGCCAACCCCTTGAGTCCGGGCAATGTGATCATCAACGGGGACTGCAAGGTTTGCAATATACGAGGCGATTAAGTCGTGGATCAGCTGAAATATAAGCTTCGAAAACATGCAATAACAAATAAAATAAAACAAATGAAATACATTTCTGGTGCAGATTTATTTATGCTATTCTCTTTGCATTCCACCAACATCTTCTCCCCGTTAGCCCCCTTGCACATTGCACTTGCGGCAATCTCCGTTTATTATAACGTTTCCAGGCGTCAGCGGGGATGCTGTGAAAAAAAAACGTACAAGTTAAGGATTGTTCAGGCCACAGCACACAGGAGTTTGTACTGTACTCCTCTGCCAACTCACCATTGGCCAAAGCCAACAGACCCAAAACGAAGACCATAGACAGCCACTTCATATTGTTAGCAAATACTCCAATCTCAACTAACACTGAGGTTGCTGCCTCTGTTTTGGTTGCTTTTATAGGTAATGGCAATGAAATCGAATAAATTACAGATAAAGCTCATTTAAATCGGATGCACATACGACACACACATATACATACATACATACATGCATATAGTACATGTGTACATCTACATTAAGTCGCTTTTAATGGCGATCAAAGTCAAATCAGTATGGGAAATACCCCACAAAACTGAACTTTCCCAAACAGATAAGCAGCTGCAACTGATCGAACAGATCGAGTGATGCGAAATAAAACCAAACAAGAGGCATACTCTATTGAAAAACAATTCCAATATACCCCTGTATACACTTCGAGTACCAGGTACAACTACTACAAAATGCATAAAAATGTATGTGGCTATAGGATAGAAAGATTTTCTAATTAAAGCTCCACCTAAGTCTTTTTTATATGGTACTTCGAGGGGGGTTCTTCTGAGAACTGCCTACTTTTGAATTGTATATTTTTTGCATTTATTCATAAAGTACATTGAACAGCTGTTACAATTTTTTGTTTTCAAAACTTACATTGTTGCATCTTATGGAACATTAATTGAAGGCCAATTCCAAGCGTGGAAATATTATTTTTATAGAAACAAAACCAGCCTTCGAATAGAGTCAGTTTTAATAACTCTTAATGGTTCAGCTGAATCCTGAACAATGTCAGATCGAAATCCTCTCAATTTTTCATTTCTTGGCAGTTCTACAAGTTTATTAGCTTCTTATTATCTGAATTTTTGCTGAAATTAATAACATATAAGATATTATTTAAGTATTGCTTATTAATGTTATTAAATCGCGAAACACATGTAAAGTAAGAATAATTCGGTTTCGATTTCACGGCTTTTTCTTGGCTGATTTCTGCTGCTGCTGCTGAACTACATACATATGTATGTATGTACGTCAGTCTGCTGTTTTACTTCCTCTTCACTGCTGTGTTGCTGCCGTTGCTGCTTCTCTCCTGCTTTATCTGCTGTTCTTCTCTTTCTGCTGTTGTTTTTCTGCTACTGTTGTTACTACTGTTACTGTTGTTACTGCTGCTAACCGACGCTCCTTCAGTGGCCGGCATTCGCACTCCCTCTTTCATACATAGTATATTCCATAAGTAAAGCAAATTGGAATTTCCGAATTCCATATAAAATGTACCACTATCTGGGGGTATTCCCTCGTCTATTAATGACCGATTGTTGATTGATTCCTGGCGCAATGAGTGTGGGGAGAATAATGGCTTTGATATGAGCATATGAACCTTTTAGGGTTTTATGCCATAATCATTGTATTCTTTGCCATATCGCATCCCCTGAATTATCCCTTGAATGTTTAGCACTTAGTATTTACCACCACCTGAATGCAGCTAATCTGCAATTATTTTTATATATTTTCTCATTTCCTACTTTATTTTTAATTTTTTTTATTTTGAATGCATTATAAGCAGAAAATTGTTTATTAATTAAATAAAAAATTAAATTAAATATAGATTTCAGATATTTACAGGTTTTACACAGATTTTTTACAGGATAAACAGGTTTATATTTTATAAACATGTATATATTATTTTTGTTATTCTCGTAAAAACGTATATTTTAATGAACATCAGGTTTCATGAAAATCAAGAAGATGGAATTCAAACATAAAAGAATTTCTCCAGGTATCTTATGCTCACATTCCTGGCTTTCTAAAAAGGTATCACTCGGTCAACTTTCAATACTAGAAAGGTCCCAAATCGAGTTTTGAAAGTGGTGAGATGCGGCACATTGAACACAGCTGTCACCCCCCCAGTCAATAATTTTCAAAGCAAAATCTATTTATAATGGAATTTTTATTTATTTATTTTCCTATGTATAACATACATATGTAAAACTAACTGAAAAGATGATATAGTACTCCAAAAAGCATGGCTCCAGAGGACAGGGCATACGAAATAGCCCCCGATTTGGGTTCCATGGGAAAAACGACGGAATCGTCGCCCTCTGGTCGATTGCAATCAATGCACTTTCCATTTATGTACACCTTGCCGGGCGTGGCTGCAATTAGACCAAGAGAGAGAGACAACATAGAGATGTCACATCACCCACTGGCAATCACGACGCGTCGTTGCAATATCAATTACCGTTGACCACAGCCAGAAGGCAGCAAAGAAGCAGCACTGCTGAGGCAAGTCCGATCGATTTCATGTTCGGTTCGGGTGCGGCGGTGCTTGAACGGAATCTGTTTCCAAACGGGCGATTGCGTTGATCTTTTATATTGAAACTGACTATAGTATTGATCTATATTCGAGCGAATACGTGTATATATTTATATACGTATGTTTACGCGTACATACATCTATAAAGAAAGATTGCTGGTCGTTGAAGATGTTCTAGCTAGCTAAGGCTCAACTATTCCGACTATGAAATACCCTGCACCAACACTACCATATTGTGTTGAAATATTATTACATTTGTAGTTGACGCCATGACATCATTCATAAACAAATTTAATTTGGAAATCTTTAATAAATACCTACAATGAATTTAGCTTTAAATATTTTGTCGATGATCAGAGAATATATGCTCATATGTACATACATATGTGTACCGAATAAAGCACAGATTCCTCTATCTTCTGAAGGCTTCGGCCATTTCAGCTTGCTAAATGCATAAGTTACAAACGAAAAATGATATTTGGCCCTATTTTGTCCGTTTTTAATGCTAAGTTGTATCACTTCAACCTCTCTAAACCATAGACCATCCAGAGACCATTTCTAGTCATTGATTTACTAATTCTTTGAAATTGAACGATGAACTCGCTAAACCACGCCGAATCTCAGAAAAAGCATCCAAAATTTAGGTAAAGGAATATTGTAAGAGGAGCATGCTCCATGGTCTCCACTCCTGAACACTCAAATGGTTGTCAAGCCCAGTGCTGTCAACGACGGAAGGGAGTATCATTATCACTATCACTATCTGCAACAGCAAGTACTGGATAATGCCTGAGGAAGTGTCTGTCGTCTATCGAACGCATTTGGAAGTATGTACAGGGCTTCTTCATGGTCTCCTGTCAGGGAAGGAGGAGACTGTGGCTCTAGTCCTTAAAGTGGCCTACCCACAATCACATTCGACCTGTCCACGCTTTTCCAAGACACAAGGCACGCCGTTAATGATTGGCAGCGATCAGGGTCTATTATGAGTAAAGTTCCTAATTCTCCATCTCCACTAAACAGATCCCTATGAACTGGTAACTACATATACAAATCAAGGGCTGATTCTGCTGATAGGGCATTGATTTGTGGTCCAAAGGCAGCTCAGAGACCGAGCACAAGCGATCCAAGTGTTTCCATTTTAATTTCAGGATGATCATACACTTTAATTGGTTTCAATTGTTGTTGTTCTGACTTTATACTTCCGAGGCTGCTATGAAATATAAAAGAACATTTAAAAGTAGTTTCTGGTGTCGAAACCTTTCATGTTCCCTGCATCTACACTGATAATAATATATATATGTATATAACACTATATACATATACTATATATATAATACTGCCACTCTATGAGTACTACGTATGAAAATGTAATACAATGTAACTAAATATATGTATGTATTTTATTGCATTGCACACTGAAATAGTTCTAAAAACAACTAGCACCAGTAAATATTTTCCCTTATCAAATAAAACGGAATAATACGATTTTGTTTTTAAATATTTTTTGTATTCGATTAGAAATTCATTTAAAGGTTATACAATATTTTACATTATATTATCTGGCGGTGTGTTGTGCTCATTGTAGCCGATTGAAGCGATCCTTCCTTTCATCTTACAGGCCCTCCGTCTGGTCTGCGACTTCCTTAAGACCTCACATTGCACACGCGGCAGTCGCCGTTGATGATGACATTGCCGGGATTCAGTGGCGTGGCTGTATGACAATTTAATTGAAATTAAAATACACTTTTGAATATTTTTATAACCACTCACCGTTGGCCAGAGCCGCCAGCAGACCCAAGACAAAGGCAACCGAAAGGAATTTCATTGTGGATTTGTGTTTTGTGTTTTGTGCTGTGTTGACTCGAGAGGATTTGGTGCAGGCAGGCAACTGATGCCGAATGCCAGGTATAGCAATGCTTTTATACCCCTTCAGTTCTGGGGCTTCAATCTATACCGCATGCTCTTATCAGGGGGCTGACTGCCGCAGCGAGTGCTGGGAAAAGGCATCCCAGTGGGAATTTCCGACACTCACATCACCCCGACTCGACTCGAACAACCCAGACAAATTCCCCAAGTGCAGTGCGACGTTCTCAATGAAATTGAGCGTAAACAAGCGCACTTGTTCTGGGGAGAGGCGATAGGCCGGGGTTAGATTCGATTCACGTGCTGAGCTGAGATTGCAAACCTGATTTGTTAGCCACTTGGCGCCTCACTGAGAGATTTCCCAGTAATAAGACTTGTTCCACCAGCTAAATAGCAACTTTAGCACGTTCAATTCCGATGAATTAGTAAACGTGTAAATCAATGACCAGAAATGGTATCTGAATAGTCTCTGGTAAACAAATCAAACGATATTCCAGTTTCAGAGTGTTATTTTTAGATATTTGCAAGTATTAAGGGACACAGAGAAAGAGACTGGGAGAGAGATGTAACGGACAGTGTGGGATGGAAACATCTTTAGGAACTAGATGAAATTATTCCTACATGGATAATTCGAGTAATCAATTAACAGAATTGTTCTAGGGGATCAAATAATCCAACCTCTAAGCAAACAAAACACTGATATTCAAATCTCGGAGTGTAATTTAAAGACTGTCTCAGTAAAGAGAGAGAGAGAGAGAGAGAGCGACACAGATGTAACGGACAGTATGGCATGGAAAGGTGGACAGAATGGTGGTACGGAATGCAAGAATATATTACCACACAACTTACTGTCATGGAAATAATAATATATATAGGTATATGTACATATATTATATATAATAATAGTATGTTTTTTCGTACATTTCAAAAATGTTCTTCAGTGTATATATTTTTTTTAATTTTATAATTTTTATTGATTTAATATAAAGTAAAGTTTTAAAATATAAAAACAATAACAATCAAAAATCTGTATGTATATTTATTTATAGAAAAAAAGTACCAGGTAGCACAGTGTTTCAACGTCAGAACTGGGTTTTGATATAGTTAGAGTGCAAAATATGTTCTCTATGTACAATATAGTGAAATTTTTTGGTTCAAGTCTTGCTCGATGTTATTTAAATCAAAGAAAACAGAACTTTTCTCGGAAAAAGGAAAACTTTTTATATTGTCCAACAGATTAAAACCAGGAAACACAATAGGAATAGAGAAATTGAAGTCGTACGTATACTACCACTTGGTTTGCTCTAGATGTTCTTTAGATACCCTTTCAAGATGCCGCCTCTTTAAATTAAATTAAATACGAGTAGTTCCAGCCGATTATTCCTAGATTTTTCTACTGAATGAAGATGGGGATACTCTTTTGTAGACACTCTATTAATACCCTCTGAAAGAGTATTTAAGAGTCTCCCACTTAGATAGATTGAGAATGCAGATGTACCTCTATCGAACCTACCACTAATACATACTCCTTCTCCTGTAGCCGCCCCATTCTTCTGTGCAACGATGCGTATGCGCACTGTGCCGAAACGAAACAAAACTAAATTTAATAAATTATTTCGCTCCTTCCCGTTAAACATTCCAGTCATAGGAGAATACCACTTGCATAAATATAATAATTTTGAACGACAAATATGTATGGATTCATTTGGGGTTTTATGTTTATTTGTTTTACTGTTTTGTTGGTTCTAAATTCTAGGTTTCATTTAAGGAAAGTGATAGCATAAATATGTACATATTGTGTATTTAGTTTGAGGTATGGTATTTAACTATGTATGGCCTTCGGTCGGTCGATCTTCGGGAAAGGGCGGCAAGCCCTTACTTTCCTCCATGGACATTGCAGTACTTGCAGTCACCGTTGATGACCACATTGCCGGGATCGGGCGACAGGGGAACAGCTGGGGAAAGGGTAAAATTATATGAATTATAGTATATATTTAAGCCAGTGTAATGCTCTTAACTCACCATTGGCCAGGGCGAGCAGACCAAGCACAAAGACGGTGACAACTGAGAAGAACTTCATGATGATTCTAGATCTTTTTCTGGACCTGTTCTGGTTCTGGTTGTGGTTTTGGTTGTGGGCTGGTGCTTCAACTGATGCTGTTGGCCAGTCGGCTGCGATCTTATATAGTCAGCCTAGCATCGGGTCGAATGCGCCCCACTCGGTTCGACTCGTCTCGACTCGCCGTTCAGGTGCAGTGCAGCTCCAGATAACCCCCTGGCCGAGACGCGCTTGGGAAAACACCACTTGACGCTTCAACCGATAATAATATAAGTTTTTTTTGCGTATTTGATTCTGGGTTTTTTCAGGGCGTAGCCTACAGTGACAAAAGTCAATATACTGTAAGCGATCTCCTTATGTACACGGAATTACTAGTAATCGAACTTTCTTCGAATCGAAATAAGGATTCGCATGCGATTTCTTATCAAAAAGAGTCCACATACCAAGCTTAGAGAATCAGCTCTATAGTTGGATTCATAGACTTGACTTCAAGGTAAGTATTCGAACTTAAAACATATACCCACTTGACTTGGGATTGCAATTTCCTAATCTCTACATGAACAAAAGTCAATAACAGTTCAGCTTTGTCTGGAACATATACCACTTCCAGTTCTATAAAATATATATTCACATACATACTTATGCATTTACTTCGTCTTATATGGGTGTGTATATTATAGAAAGATTACAGATCGCTGTCGATCGGAACGGGTATAAAAGAAACGTGTCTGGCAGGGCGGACAGTGCTCTAGCCAAGTGCACACGCGCATTATGAAGTATTTAACGCTCTTGGCTGTTTTGCTCTTGGCCACGTTGGCCTTTGTCCAAGGTCAGTTTCCGTTTGAATCTGTGCCCCACTAGACGCATCTAATCTCTTTCACTCTGCAGCTGGCAAGGTGACCATCAAGGGCGAGTGCAAAGACTGTAACGATAACCGCCCGACAACCACCACCCGTAAGCCAGCCCCAAACCGGGGACATGGACGCCAGACGACGGCCAAGCCTAAGCCAAAGGGACCTCCTGGACGCCGCCAACCAGGGTCAGATGAGGATGATGATGACAATTCGGCTGGTGACTGGACATTGCAACAGTCCGCTGGCGGATCCCAGCACATAGGAAGACGCCACCGACGCCAGTGGGAGCCGCGTGGCCAGTACATCAATCTGGGTGGAGCTGGGGGCGGAGGATATTCAGGAGACGGACGAGTGACTACCATTGATTCTCGGGGCTATCCAGGAACCCTTGTGCGCAACAATGACTGCGTCGGTTGCAACATTCGAGGTTGAACCGGTGCTGGGGTTGGCGACCATAAAGTTGATCTAAATAAATTATCAAAGCCTCGACAGCTGTCGTGAGCTTCGTGGAAAATCCATTTCAAAATCTGTATATCGAACTGGTTTGTGGGGGGCGATTCCCCAGCCTGTGGGGAAGCTGTTGAGAATGTTTAAAAGCGATCTGCTGTGGCGTTCCCCGAGTAGATTCCTCTGGTACTTTGATCGAGAAAGATGCATCTGAGTCTCGCCTTTGCAATTGCCGCTGTTCTGGTGTGCCTGGCTTCAGGTAAGCGGACGAGCCAGGGGCCTTTCCCATCCTCCTGACATCCCCTTGTCTCCAATCACAGCTGGCACTGTGGTCATCAATGGAAGCTGCAAGGATTGCAGTCCCCCCATCGCCGAGACTGTGGTAGTCGGAGGCAAGACCTACAAATCGGGCAAACCAGGACAGGGCACCGTCTACATCAACTCTCCTGATGCCTCTTTAGGGGCGCTGGGCGGTCCTGAGAGATCTACACCGAAAGAAGACACTCCCGACGGAGACAGTGGCACTATCTATGCCTATAAGGGCGCCTATGTTCACAACGATGACTGCGTCGGATGCAGCATCAGCGGGGGCGGGGATTGAGGTTGGTCCATCGATGTATCTACGACTGATATAAAATACAATAAACTAACGGCCCAAGGCAAATTTTATGTATGTATATAATTGTGTGATGGGGGAACATTTGGGGAAGGCACAAAACGAAAGTTTTCTAAAGTTTTTGAGATATTATTTCCATTATGAGAAAAAATAAAATGGCATAGAAACCAGAAATACACCTATGTACATACATATATATTTTATATAAAAAAAGTGATTTCACTTTTATTTCCCTAGGTATATTCACATATATTTAAGGCACTAGTCGTACAAATGATTTTAATCTTATAATCTATATACATATGTAATTATGCAACATTCGAGGCACTAGTCGTACAAATGATTTTAATCTTATAATCTATATACATATGTAATTATTATATATATGTACATATATTTTACATTACAAAAAAACTAGAAATGTGTTCTGTCCAGACCAGGATAACCCCTTGAAGTTACAAAAGTTAACATTATACATATGTATATATTTTTTATTTGTTACTAGCATCAATTTTTTTTAATTTCTTGGTATTCTTGTGCTTCTTTAAATCCGGCTGACCTTATCCTGGACCCATTGGATACACCACTGCCCACCCTTCTGCCTCGAAGCTATTAAGTATAACGAAAATTGATTTGAAATACTATCGATTCAGTGATATTATTTATTAATTTTTTTTCTACCATTTATTCAATGTGATTCATATCATTTGGGAGCTGATTTCACAGTCGGACTTCATGAACTCTTCTCTTGAGTATTGAAATCTAAACCTCATTTAGTTCGCTCTGAAGTTATTTTCTGTATTTTAACTGTAGATCTATTACAAAGTCTTGTATGTATTGTAATCAAATCAACAATTATATGTAGCACAGTCGAACATCTCTATAACGAATCTCAAGGGGAAAACAAAAATTCGTAATAGAGAACTATGCGCTATAAGGTAAACCATTATTCTTTGCAAGAAGATAAAATGGTACTAAAAATTGAACGAAAATTCGAATTTTCTAAAAATAAATTCGTTATATAGAAAAATCGTTATAGAGTAGTTCGACTGTACTTTCCGAAAGCTGTAAAGATGAGCTTTAAAGCTGTATAGCGTACGAGTACGTGCGAAAGCCGCATCATTACTGGATAGGTTATCAAGTCCGAGGGGGATTTCATTTGTACAATGAATGTCTCATGGGGAAAATCCGCAGATTTCAATAAATTCTAGGTTTTTTTTCCAGTTCTTGCGTTACTCAGCCAAGCGAACAAGATTGAGCTGTATAAAAAGTTCAGCCAGGGGCAGATCTCCGTCAGTCTTTCGTCTTATTTCTCGTTGCAATGAAGTTGATGCCGTTGTTTGTCGTCTCGCTGCTAGCGGTGCTCTGCCTTCTGGCCAAGGGGGGCGAAGCAGGTAAATAATACTAGTGGTTAATATTTTATTGGAAGAGTCCTCTAATAATAATCGTTTGATCCATTGCAGGCACTTCCTTAAAAATTCCCAAAATTACCATCAAAAATGGCGATATCATTGTCCACGGCAACTGCAATGGCTGTACGGCCCGAGCCACCAAAAACTCCGCGCATTTATCAATAAAACTGAGGAGCCGAACCACCTACGTTAGGAAAGGATAGACAAAGATCCTTATAGGAGTGTACTTTACTGACTATGTTGCCATATTGTTAGCATTGTTAATATACCTAGTAATGGAGCATGTCTGATTCAACAGCACTCTGTGTGTAAGCCTTGTGATAAGTTAATAAATGTAACTAATTATTTATTTTAATCCACTTCTCAACAGAAGGTCTTCAAATTCAAGTTTAGTATCTGTTAATCACCGAATACACATAAAATTGGATGTGTGGGATCATACGATTTATGCTCAGTGCATTATCTCTGTTGTCTTAGTATTTTTGTATTTTTTCTTCTTGGTCAATTTACGATGGTTCTTGTCGTTTGTACATACATATATCCCGTTGCTGTACTCGTTTAAAAGAGAGAGAGAGAGAGCTTGTGTTTATTGAGAGACTCGCTCAGAGAGGATCAAAAGGGACGAGACACGGACATCGACCGTGTTCCTCTGCGACGAAGAGTGTGGGTAAGAAGAGAGTGATAATCTTACAGTTAGGAGCAGTTGTGTTTGAGAGTACCGTTCTATCGCTGAGTAATTCGCTTATTGCGTGGCTCTAGTTGGAAAATGGCTGACCATTCTGGTGAAAACAATGAGAATTGGAACCAAGACAGCTGACTATGTATATCTGATATCTGAAGTCCACTCGGCTAGCATAGCGTAGCTCTGATAGAAGGGCCCAGGCACCTAGCACCCATTCGGTGCTGCTAGTTCACTTTTCCACCTGAGAGTGGCTTTGTTCAGTATTAATAAATAAAATATTTTATTGGACATACCAAAATGCACTCGTAAATTTGTCCCAAAATTCAAGCTTGGCTCGTAAATCATTCCGGGCTAGAGTGGAGGCTACCTTCCAGCTCTACAGTTCATGCCTCATAGGTAGAATATTTCAACAGAACGCATAAAAATTGCCATCATATTTGGCTTTATCCAGGCCATGCCTTCACGTCGCTCGCTCGCTACTCGTTCGCCCCTCTCCCCTCACCCTCACGCTATTCGTACACGTGTTTTTCATTTTCCTTACGGCAGTGTATGCGGAAAACCGTTGGCTTCTGCTTTGCCCCCGCATCCTTTGTCCTTTGCGAACAATTTTATTACCAAGGAAAACCCAACGAAAGGCAAACCGCTGTGCGCCTGTAAATGACTCCCCAGGCACCTTTATATTGACTCGTAAAATTGCGACATTTAGTTGTGTGCGAGCGCACCCACCCACCCCCCAAACCTGGCAGGTCCACCCTAAAAACAACCCCCAGCCAGTCATCCCCACCCCCCACCTTTTCTTCCCTGCTAACTTCCTGTCGTTTGTTCTTGTCTTTGGCTACAACTGAGAGCCGAAGCCAGATCCGGACCCGTACCCAGGCTCAGATCCGGAGCCTGGGTCGAAGGACGAGTTTCTTAACGTTTTAAATTTGATTTTTATTCGCCCGACAGTTGTAGCGGGCAAACGATTTTTTTTTATGGATTGAAAGGCCGCCCTAGGCAGCCACTACCCGTGCCACCGCCCCTGCCCCTGCCAGCCTGTCTCGTCTTTGATTTCTTTGGCGGAAATTGGGTTTGGGTAGAGATTGAATAGAACACGATTCAGGTGGGGCGGGTGGTGGAAAGATTCAGCAAATAAGGTAGCGGAAAAATTATCATTGCAGACACTTTTGATAGATTTGTCATCGGCGACGGCGTCGGGGACTCTGCTTTATCTTTTGTTCATTCTTCATTGTTTGCCTTTCGTTTAAGTGGATTCGAGTGGAAACTTCTGGCAAAAATTTGATTAATTCCACATTGGGATGTCGCATGATTTATTGGATTTTTTTAAGTACTCCATCGAGGGCGACGCGATTTTTCATAATTAAATTCATTTCGTTTCGTCTGCTGACGTCACATTGCGCATTCGCACAGTTGCACACAAGAAAAAAAAAGACTGACGGTGCAGAGGTTACCATTACCCTCCTCACCGCCATCGGCATTTCATTGATTTCATTTCAATCGTATTATCCAGCCCTCCCCTGTGCCCTCCACGGAGTGAAAGTGGCTTGCAATTTGTTTCCGCTTTTCTGCGTTTCCGCTTTTGTGCTTTTCTGCTTTTCTGCTTTTTATTTTCATCTCGAACTCTTTTCAGGAGAAGAAGACAGGACTTTATTGAAGACCTTTAATGCCAAAGAACTGACTGCAAGACGGAAAATTAATAAACGAGCTGGGTCGTGAATGAATGTACATATGTATCCTTTATGTTCAGCCCTCCCCAGTGCTGGAATTGTCATTGCAATTATGGCCCCTCTGGGCTAAGCTTCTCTTGGGACAGATGACTGTGAACCGATTATACAATCAGACCCGAAATATTCGGTATTCCATCTTCCATCACACTCGCACTGGCAGCCAAATGCTGGCCACATGTACTGGTAAGGGCCCCAGGAAAACAATTGGCAAGCCACACCCTCGGGCCACACACACAATCCACAGCATTCGTCACCAGCCCCAACCCCCAGCCACAGTCCCCAAAACCCATAACCAGCCACAGCCCCAGGCCCATCTCCATTCAGATCAACTGGTCATTCAATTTTCCCGCCCCTCCCCCGCCCGTCATCATCCGACTGCATTATGCAGCTTACCTCGATTCTGATTTCATTTACGTAATTACCTGACCAGCTGCCTCTGCCTCTGCATCTGCCCCAAACATCGTTCGATTCTGCTGCAGTGGTTGCTGCTGCTACACTTGGAGAAAATGCGCTCAAGTATCGGAAATCGTTAAAATGCCGTTTAATATTAGTTCAAGAAGTCACCTAGCAAGGCTTCTTGTCTTAAAGGTAAGTTTAGTCTTTTATTAGACTGCTTCTCGCAGTGCCTGCCCCTCTATTGGGCATCGACAGGTCCAGATGAAGTTGGTCCAGCCTCTGCTGCTGCCTCTGCTGGGGACAGCGTCCAAGGCTGGGCATGGAAATGGGTCTGCAGAGTCTGGGGGAATCGAGTTGATTAAATGCTGTAATTGATGAAATTGCAAATGGGGGGATCCAAAGGTGTAAATGATCGGCTTGGTATGCCGCCTGGATAAACATGTCATTGTCGTTAGGCGATGGATACCGATGGCTGTGACTGGGTGAGCTTCAGGGTGATTTAGGATGGCTCTGGCTATGGCTCTTGCTCTGTCCCTCAGGGTCATCGGACAGCGTCGACGGGCGTCAATCAAAGGAGCACACGGAATGCGAACGTATTTATTTCATAAATATTTGCACCAAGGGTCGAGGAACGACTCCATGAAAAGGTCTACCCACTGTAGGGGCAGGGGCAGGGGCCCAGTCCGACACAAAAAGGTTGAAATAAAAAATGGTTTAAAAATTGAAAGGATTATGGGGTGAGCGGCAGCGAAGCGCGTTAATGTTGATGCCGCCGCGGGGCTGCACACGCAGGGAGACAAGGGTTCTGGCCGGACTGGTACTGGCACTGGCTGGAATCGGGTTGGGGGATTGGGGGGTTGGGGAGGTTGGGGATTGGTATACCACAAAGGCTGGAAACTGGGCTGGATCTGCTGGTATGTTGCTGGTGTTGCTGTCAGTCAAACAAACTGGGGGAAAAAAATCAACGACGAAAGGCTGCACACGATACAACCAAAACGAGGCCCTGCCACTGGGGCTCTTGTGGCACGGTCAGGAGGGGACGGAACGGGACGGGACGGGCCCCGTTGTTGATGGTCAACAATATAATTTGAACAGGAATGAAAAATAAACGGGGCAAACGAGGATAAAACGGACCCAGCGCCAGAGCCAGACCCGGACACGGACACGGATCCAGCTTGGAACAGTCCGCAGAGTGTGGGAACACACACAGGCAAAAAACGTGCAATTTTTGTATAAATCAAATCAAATATGTGAACAAAGTGTTTTTTATTTATATTTTTTGCTCAGCGTTTTTTGCTCAGTGGAATGGACGACAGCAGAATATCGAAAATACGGAAAGCGGAAATAATATACAAATAAATAAATATAATAAAATATAAATAATGCAATGTATGGCATAAAGAAACTCAATCCAGGGCTTAATTGAAAGGATAAGCTTTGTATCTATGGAATTAGAAGCGTTTGAGTGCGGAAAGAAACATTGAATAATAACTACACATATTGTTAATGATTATTTAACGGTTGGTGTTTTACTTCTGACCGTCTATACGGCAGGCGTTACAATATCGTTGTCAGATAAAGGTTCGAAATTATTTAATGTGTCAGTAAAAAGTAAAGTACAAATTGCAAGCAAATGGCATCGATGCCCACTGTGTAAATCAAGCTGGTTCAATTCAATCATTCCGTCACCCACTGTGCATCGTCAAAGCCTCTCCGTTGCATATGTACAAAGCTCACTCTCTCTCTCTCCTTCCCTACCCGGTCTCTGGTTTCATTCTCTTTTCGCTGGCTACGCTGCTGCTGGCAGTGCAAACGGTAAATCGTTATAATTCTGTGCAGTGGATTTGCTGCTACTGTTTGGAGCTGTTTGGGGAGTGGAACAGCTGCCGACTTTCGGCAGCTTCAACTTCAGCCTCGGCTCGTTTTGACTTGGACTTCAACTTGGACTTGGGACTCGCAAAACTCAATTTATTGTTGAGCGCCGCAAGCAGACGTTGCTTCTGCTTCTCCGCGTCCTGTCTCCCCTTTGTCGCTCACTCAACATTATCCATCTATCATATTTGCTATAGTTCTTCCTTCTGCCCTGCGGTTGTGTTTGCTCTCTCCCCGTTCCGTTGCGTTCCGTCCTGTTCTGTCCTGTCCTGTCGTGTCCTATCCTGTCCGGAGTCGTCATATTCCCTCCCCCAGCCCTGGACTAGCTGCAGGACTTTGTGTCCATTCTCGCTTCCCGGCGTTGACTGCTGGAAATTGAAAATCATAATCGCATCAACTTTCTGCACACAGAGTCTAGGCACCAGCAGCAGAAGCAGCATCAGCCATGCCATCCACACTCGAAACTTTCTCTGCTCTGCGTCGCTGGAAACAACAACAACGACAAAAAACACACGAACCCGGAATGTAAGCAACGGACAAACTCTGAATGCTAGAAAGATAATTTGTTGAGATTAGTTTTAGGTCTTGATGTGTGTGTGTGTGTATGGGTGTGTCTCGGTTAACCTCTGCTCATTGTGGCTCTCTTTTATCAGATAAATATACGAAGAGAAAGAGACAGGGAGAGAGATGGTAGTGGGAGATGCTGAAGCGACAGTTGGTTAAGGAGCAACTTTTGTGCATATAAATTATGTGCCAGTTGATTATAAAACAATGCAAAACTGGCATAAACTTTTCCCGTTCAAGTACTTAACTTTTGATAGTTTTTAAGGAGATCTTTTGTGTGACACAAAGAACCTCTCAATCACGAGTCCGTGTGTCACGCACTCATCGCTGCCGTCAATCGGTAGCTGTCACAGCTCCTTTGGACATTAAGTGGCACCACTGCATCCCCTGGCCCAACAGTCCCGTCTCCGCTCTTTCTCTCGCCATCAAAATTAGCCTCGCTCTGCTGGCCGTAAGTCCGTCATGATGTGGCAAGTTCTAGATGCCTGACCCCCTGCCACATTCTTTGCGGTTTTTTCTTTTTTTTTGTGCCATGTAATTGTCGATCTCATGCGTATGCCAGGCCATTAACGTGCTGCCTTCAACCTTCCGCTGCTGGACGTTAAATGAGAAGTTAGCCAGCTTGGGAGCAGACGTGTTTATTTTAATTGGGCCTAGAATGTGCAGGACTTATTGCTGCCAATCCAATCCCCCCACCTCCACTCTTTGTTAGCTACAATTGTACTGGAATCTGTGCTGGAATCCCTCTTATCTTATAGGTGCCCGACCAACAAGAATAATCACTCATTATCACTCTTCAAATATCCGATTTTTCCGATTTCAAAATAAAAACCGATTTCCATACACTTTTGTGAGGATATTATTTTCTAAATATATCGAAAGTTTACTAATTTAACCAATTGATGTATTACTTCATTAACTGTCAACTGAACAACATATTCAAATAACCAAAAGTTCACTTTTTTAAATTTTTTTGGTGCTATTTTTATAGTCGTCTTTTATTATTATTATCGTTATTATCTCCTATAAGAATGAGTATTTTTTATATACGATTTTTCAACTATTTTTTAAACATGAACATATTATTGTATTTAAATAACAAGAGTCTTTACACGTTCACAAAATCGATATCTATATTTAAGTAAGCAACGGATAAAATAATATTAAAATTAGTTCGAATTTGCAACTCAACTCGCAAATGTCTAGACTTTCCTTTTAAGGTCTTAATAACTATTATCTACAAAAAAATGCCAGAAAAATTGGCCCCATCTCAGCTAAGGATATACATACATACATACATATTTTGTAATTTGTATTACCCCGGAATTTAATAACGTATCGCCAGTAACATACGTATGTACGCCAGATGCCTACGAGGATTTAAAACGAAAAGTTACAGGAAATGTTTTAAAATGTATTAACTTGTAAGAATAAAGCTCAATACTTAATATATGTACATTTATAAGGAAAATACATTTTGTACAGATAGTCCTAACCAATTCGCAGAGTTTAGCAATTTTAGTACCACAAATTAGTCACAAAACACTTTTATTTGTTGTAAAGTTACGTCAGGTTGTATTTTGGCTTATATCTTTAAAACCGTTCATTCGATTATTGTAATTATTATATTTTTTTTCAAGAACATGGGGCTACCCAATTACCATTCAACTATAATACTTTTGTTTTATTTTTTAAATATTTTTTTTAAACATTTTTTTTATATTCATATGTTTATAAGATTCTTCCATTTCTAAAAATGTTCTTAAAGTTTCCTTAAAGTTAATAATGTGAGTTTGGCAACTATTTAAAAATTGCTTGTGGTGGTGGTGCTATTATTTTTTTCGCAGCTGTACATATGCACATATGTATGTAAGTATCTGAAAACCTAATACGCCTGTCAATTCATTATGACACAACAAAGCGCTGTAATATTCCTATAACTTCCATTCAAATCTGCCCCAAATCAAAGTGTTACAAATTTCTACCTTCCTAGACTACCCCCATAGTTCCCAAAATACCTTTAGAACTGATTATACTAGTACACAGGATAATCGCATGGAAACTCCCTTTTCTGACATTTTTCGCTCTCAAAAGAACTCAGAAAAAGCCAGCCATTTTCATTCCAAAAGTAACCACACAACATACATGGTTCTTTTGGACTTTAGATTGTTAGATATTAGTATTACTCGTAGTTTAGAAGGGTTCACTCCATAAAACATTTTTATTTTAATTACTAGAATATTTAAATCGGACTTGTCTCTCGATTCTCAGCATATTCTCCAGTTTTTTTAATGTTTTTGATTTTTGTCGAGCTGTTTCCTCTGGAGTCTTATGTTTTATTACATTATCCATCATTACCTTGGAACACTTCAATGTTTCGGCAAGTTTCCGGAACAAAAATTCCTTATTCTAGACGTTTTTCATGTTCATGCGTACCAGGGCGCTGCAGTGCATGTCCTCTACCATCCTAAGCATCTGAACTTTATTTTATGGATGTTTTTACATCTAAAATAACTAACACTAATTATTCGCAATATTTTAAAACCAAATAACTCTTAGAAAACCGGATTTTTTACGAAATATAATATGTTTTATGTGTGTGTCCCTATTATTTTTCACAGCTTTAGATATGTACATACATGTATATGACATATCGAACAAAAATTTTTTTTAACTTTTTCACCACTCTTTTAGGGTTTTTTCCTTTTACGTTAAGAAGTTCAAATGTAAAACAACCTATAAAAATAAAGTTCACTTCAAAGTAATAGGAAATATCCATTTTATAAACCTTTTTCTGAAATAAAGCCAAGGTCCTTATTATTTTTCACATGACTGTAAATATACATACATGTACATATGTATTTTCCATCTAATTTAATTTCCATTTAATTAGATGAATCAATTAATGAATTGGCGCACAGATAATGTATCCATTGGATTACATTTTTCGTAGTCAGTGTGACAGGCGTGAGGTGTGAGTCCTAGTTGGGTTCGGTTTTAAACATCCTCATCATCATCAGAGCATTAACATTAACATCAACATTAAAGTGGCCAAGGGGATCATAAAAATGAAAATGAAATCAACGTATTAACTACGTAACACACACACACACACACACACACACACAGAGATACAAGCACACTTACAGATACGAAGATAGAGATACAAGCACAAGGATAAGCTGGCTCACGCCACACGGAAAAGGCGGCGAGCGAAATAAAATCAATTCAAATAAAAAGCATAAATACGACCACAGGAAATGAAAATGACGACGAGGACTGCGGCAGAACAGAGCAGCCCAAGGGCACGGTTAAGGGTGAGTGGAGGGATGAGAGGGTGCGGCTCGAAGGGTGCGTGCGGGCTGGAGGCGTGGGCGGCAACATGTAAGCGCACATTTTACGGCACAAGCATTTTCGCTTAATAAAATGTTAAGTGGGGGAGAAAAAGCGACAGACAAAAAGCAGCGACAGTTGATGAAGGGCAAACGGGAAAAGGAAAAGGAGAGGGAGAAGGAGAGTGGAGTGTAGAGTGCAGAGGCGGGTGACTGAGTGGGTGAGTGTGGAAGTGGGGAGCCAGGCCCAAAGGACGAAGAACAAGCGACTGACTGACGCAATGACTGACAGAGCAGCAGCAGCAGCAGCGAGCCGGGAGTCGAGTCTGACAGAGGCAGAGTCGTAAAATTATATTTACAACACAAACAAAGCTGTCGACAAGGGGGCGGAGAATCAGAAGGACGATGAAGCCCAGCACAATGATAAGCATGAAGCGGATGAGAGTCTCACACACACACACACACACACACACAGACACGTACAGCCGACCGAAGAGTGAGAGGAGGGGCAGAGGCAGGGAGAGAGTAGCGCCAGCAAAAAGGGCGACGTTTGGTTCGCTCCCTCGCTTCGTTTGCTTTCTGTTCGGCATGAAGCCATGAGTGAGGGAGAGCGGTGATGGAGGGGGGGGGATGGGGATGCGAGATGAGACGAACAATTTCCCGCACTCAAAAAATAACAATGGCGCGTTGAAAATATCCGCTTCCGTTCCGAAAAGCTACCGAAAGGAAAACAGCACCAGAGCAGACAGTGGCACGGCAGCTGCGATTCTCGGGGCTTGGTTTGGGTCCTCCCCAAATTTAATTCAATTTGAGCACAATGAAATCATATTTTGCAACAAGCGTGGCGGCGGCTCAGTGGGGAAATGTGGGATGTGGAAACTGTCAAAATCGCAGCCAACGAAGCTGACAACTGGGGAAAAGCTTTTCATTTTCCCCATTTTTGCCATTCTTGGCCATTTTCCATCAGTACGAATGACCCCAGCTACCAGGCTCCAGCTATGGCAATATGTTGGCATAAATATTTGTCCATTTGCTAGTCGTCGAATCTGCCGTTTATTATTCATGTTGTGTCCTTCTTGGCTTGGGTTGGGTCCTGGCTTTCTGCGGGTCTCTCTCTCTCTCTTTCTCTCTGCTTAAATAGCGCATAAAATAATAATAGCTTCATTAGCATTCGTATTCTATATTTATTTGCACACTTTTTAACGCACATAATTGTAGAATTTAGAATGTTCCCCTCCCCATTCCCTGCCCCTTCGGGTCGACAGGCCAATCGATGTGAAACATTTTTGGGCCAAAACCAAATTCATGTGCCGCCGCACAACACAAACGAAGGGAAGGCCGGCCTCCTGGGGGATTATTTTCGTTTTGACAGGACACGCACTCACACACAGAAGCAGAGCCTGGATTTGCGAGGCCTTCGAGGTCCTTTGGCCATAAGCCGAGGGCATGCAGTGGCAGCGGTCCATCCCGGAATGAAATATTGCCAGTCCTGACAAATGCTGTTTGCCCAAGCCCGCCCCCCTGGGTGCATGGACATGGACATGCCCCCCGTCCCATGCCCCCCCTCCCAGCCATGCCTAAGTATGTTTGTGTGTAAGCAATAAAATGAAAAATATCTCAACTTTGGCAAAAAGCGCACAAGGATATCAATTCCCCAAATGCCTGAAATGTGTATTGCCTCTGTGCGTGTATATCTGTATGTGTGTGTGTGTGTGTGTGTGTCTGTGTGGGGGGAGTAGGCAAATCCAACTAGAAATCAGAATCAAAGCAATAAAATTGAAGGAGCGTGCACGAATGCCGATGGAAAAACAGCAAGCAAACACCTCCGAAGGGCTTTGGATAGACTCCCTGCAAGTTTTCGACAAAGTTGAGGGGCAGCCAGGTTGAGAGGGGACCCAAAGCCGGAACAGGGCCGGATTTGCTGGCAAAAAAGGTCCCACATCCTCCGTAGTCTTAAATTAAAATCAGGACTACACGTATTTTACACGATGCGTAATTATTTATGCGACCCGCCCAAAAGTATGCTCCAAAAATATATCGGTGTGGTAAGAATAGAGCGCCAAATATTTAGTATTTCAAAAATGCCCCCTCGCTTGCCTGTGATCCCACCCCGGATGAATGGGACACCCAAAGGGTTACCACTTATTTGTTGTTTACTTCAATGACTACGGAATCAACTTGGCCACTTTCAAAATTCTCCATGTTGCCTCCGACCACCCCACTTGCCGTGTCATCGAAATAATAAGCTCTGCCCGGCGTATCCACAGGAAAGCAAAAATTACCACTGTCAAAGTTATACAAAGGTCAAATGGAACATTATGGCTTTATTTTGCGCCTAATAAATCTCATTATGTCATTATATACCGCCTACCGCACCCCCAGGCAGGCTCCTTCCGCCTGTGGGAGTATAACTGTGTGTGTCGGTCTGTGATGTGGTGTGGTGTGTGTGTGTGTGCGTTTTGGAGAAGGTAAAAAGCTGCCTTAAACAACCGAAAAGGAGAAGCAGAGAAACAAGAGGAGCAACCACCACCACCAGCTATGGGCAAACGACATGCCAATCAGTAATCAATCCCGCACGCACATTGACACAACGGGAGGACCCCACCAAAAACAATTTGCAAAGGCCCAAAAACAACAACTACAACAGGGAAGGCAATAAAAACGTTGGGGAAAAGAAGAAGCAGCAGCAACGCCGACAAGTGAGACCACACGACGGCACTGTAAACAAATTGGAAAGAGATGAACATACATAACTGCGCAATATGGCGTCACGAAGCCAAGGTACACGCATAATAAGGAGAGGCAACCAAGAAAGCATCCTCTTTTAGTGTAGTAAAAGGTCTCAATTGTCTGCACGTGTGAGAGAGATTGCGGGTGCGCCTTACCTTACTATTTGTATACGCTAGTGCAACTGCGCAGAGAGAAGAGAAAAAAGCCGCCATTTATAAGCATTCGCTCAGAGAGCGAAGTTGAGTTGTGTATATGCATGGGAATGCCTTTGTGTGCGGACGATTGAGCATTTGTATGTGTTAAAAATGCCAAGAGCACACATCTGGCAACCCTGTTGGCTGCTTGGCCACTCTCGCCTCTCAATTTATGCGCGTTTGTTTTCTTCTTCGCTTCGTGCCGACAGCAACGGTTAACGCTGTCGCAAACCTATAATGCTGTGAAAAACATAAAAAATTGTGTGGAAAAACACCTACAACTCAACATTTTGGCCCCACAATTTGCGTGCTAAAACAAAAGATTTACCCAGTGCAAATAAGTATGCAAAATCGTTCAATTATCACCGAGTTATCTCGATGGAAATGTGTTTTACTTGTGCATTCAATTCAATTCAGTTTAATTTAAAGCAGCAGCTACAGAAAGTGTTATTGCTCTCTCTCATCCTCTCTTTCTCGATCGTGAGCGATCAATATGCATGTGTGTGTGCGTTTGCGTGCGTGTGTTTGACGTAGTCGCGTCGCGGTTTTCAGCAATTAACCCAAGCGGCGTAGAAATGCCAAAAACGCATTAAAAATTATTACTCGTTGCCGTCTGTCATTCACTAGAAGCAGCAGCAGCAACAACAGCGACAATCATACACAAGTGCTATTTGCCGCTACTCATAAAACAAATTACCCACTTGGGGTCTGACTGGAGTGAGTGTGTATGTGTTTGTGTGTGTGTGTTGGAGCGTGTGCGTGCGTGTGTATGTGCATGGGTATGAAAAGAGCAGCGTAATCATCACATTCATTGCCTCGGCTCATCATCATCATCTGGTAGCAACCGAAAAGAAAAAAAAAATACTATGCACCAATACTGATGTAAAAAGTAGTGTAAGCCAAAGCCGCCACAATAGTAGTAAAAAAAAAGAAGAGGAACGAGAATGAGGCAGTGGCAATATGTTGCTGCTGGCAGCAAGAAGCAGAAGCTCCATCAGTCGGAATAGTACCGGAATAAAATTACTATACAGCTTGGCCCCAAACTTGCCTAAGTGTGTGTGTATGTGAGCCTGTCGTTTCTCTCTCTCTCTCTCATCGGCAGTAGCGGGGGCTGTGTCAGTGCTTGTAAATGCGGCGCATGCGCATATATACATACATATACATTTATATATATGTATATATGCATGTATTTAAATGTGTATGTGTTCAAGAGATTTTTTTTATGTTTCGCACAAACATTGCGGTAAAAGAACGCCGACAAACGTTCGTCGCTCCGCTGCCGAACTCGTCGTTTCGCCGCTCTCACTAATTTCTGATTGTGACGTCTGCGCGGGCGCGTGTGCAAGGTGAAGCGCTGGGCTGTCGTCGGTTCGTCGCGTCGTCGCTCTGTCGGGTCGGTTGGTCGGTTGGTCTGTCGCTCGTTCGTTCGTTCCATCGTTCGGTCGCTTTGTCATACAACTCCCCCGTGCATTTTTTGTGCCCCCAAGCTCTATGTTCACCGACTCGATATACACATGCATACATCCACATTTGTGTGTGTGTGTGTGGAGCAGCTTCTGTTCTCCAGAGCAGGCAATAGAGCTTGGACACGCGTCGCTGTATCTCTCTCCCCCCTTTTCCCCATCCCCGTTCCGCTTACTCAATGTGCCGTTTTCTCGTCTATTTGTACAGAAATAAGAAAAACAACAACAAACCTCATAAAAAAAAAGTTCAAACATTTGTCGCAAAAGGAATGCAAAACAAAAAAAGTGTCAAAGCAGTGAAAAACAACACGAAGGAAATTCAGCAACGGCAGAACGAGAAAAAAAAAGGCCGCACAAAGAGCCAAAGAGTTTGGCTGTCTCGTTCTGGCCCCCGCTTACATAAATGGAGAATAATTCTTGAGATTGCTTTTTCGGCAAAGCCAAGCCAAGCCAAGCCAGCCAGCAGTAAATTCGAAACGGGAGGAAAATTTTGTGGATTTACATTTTCCGTCTTCCAAGCAAGCGAGCGCGCGCGTGTGTGTGTGTAAGTGTGTGTGTGTTTGTGTGTTGTGTGTGTGTGTGCCTGGCGTTTCTTTTGTGGATTATTACGCCCTCTCGCACACTCTCTCTCCCCCACTCACTCACACTCACACTCACCGAAGAGGAGGAGAGCGAACACCCAGAGTCCTCGTTCGCACCTCGCCTCGCAGCCACACAGCTCTTCATCACCTGCCCATCAATCCCCCCTCTACACCACCCCCCCCTCATCAACTGGATGCTGTCTATGAGAAAGGAACGAGCATATCAAGAGCAGAAATTGCGATTATTTTGGATTTATAAAAAGGTGAGAGCATCCTTCAGATTAGATCAGAAATATACATACATATACATATATACACATATATATACAGCCATGGTCATATAAATAGCACAAAAAAATTTTCAATTTATGGAATGGTTTTTTTAGTTCAAAAAAATTTTTTTTTTACAAAACAACTTTGGTCTTCATAGCTTCACTTATTACTAGTTAATTCATAAAGAAAAATAAAAATGTTTGAAACAAAATAGATAAAAATAAATAATGAAAAAATAGCGAAATTGGGTGTCACAGAAATAGCACACTTCAAAATATTTCAATAATTCATAGAAAATAAGCTCAAAAGCTATGATTGTTTGACAAATTTAATATTTAGTTGAATATCCATGATTTTCAATAACGGCGTTGCATCTCCGGCCCATACTTTCCACAAGCTTCTGACATCTCTCCTTCGGAATGGAGTTCCAAGCTTCTTGGACACCTGTCCACAAATCGTCAAGATTGGCAAATTTTTTTCTGGATATCATGACCTTAACATCATTCCATAGATTTTCTATTGGATTTAGGTCAGGGCTTTGGGCCGGCCACTCCAGAACTTCGATGGATTCGTCCTTCAACCACTTTTTAACGACGCGAGATGTGTGCTTTGGGTCGTTATCATGTTGAAATATCCATGTCACAGGCATATTCTCAAATGTAAATGGTTCCATTTGATTTTTGAGAATATCCGCATACATGAAACGATCCATTATGCCATTAATTCGGTAGAGCGGACCCACGCCATGCCAGGAAAAAGCACCCCAACACATAACGCATCCGCCACCGTGCTTCACGGTCTTCATTGTGTACCTGGGGTTAAGAGCTTGGCCTTCTGGACGACGAACAAATGTTTTGCCATCGGGTCCCACTTTATTTATCTTAGTTTCATCGCTCCATAGCACATTTTTCCAAAATTTCAGACTCCTTTCCCGGTGGGTCCGTGCGAAACTTAATCTTTGTTTGATGTTTCGTTTTGACAGGAGTGGCTTCTTCCTGCTGATGCGTCCAAAGAGCGAAGCTTCGTTCAGTCTTCTAGCCACTAGTCTTCTTGACACATTCGTACCATATTCATCATTAATTTCCTTCATAATCTCTCGAGAGGATTTAAAAGGGTCCGCTTTGCTCTTCCGCACTATGATCCTATCCGTCATAGAATCCGTTTTTCTTGGTTTTTTCTTACGATTTTTTTGTTCAGTCAAATAAGTTGGGCTTAACATCACTAATTTAAGTGCGTTGTACACCATCTTTCTGGAGCATTTCAATATTTTGGCTATTTCAGAGGGTTTTTTTCCAGATTCACTTAGTGTGTATATAGTCTTCCTTTTTTCAACTGAGCAATGCCTTCCACGACCCATTTTAGCTTGTTTTGGATAAATTATGTCAATGCGTTACCGAAGAAACAAAGAATTCTGCGAAAACAACTTTTTACTCGAAATTAGCTGCAGATCCATCAAAATGTGCTATTTCTATGACCATGCCAAATAAGTGCACGAGAACGAAAATTAAGCATAAAGCAAAGGAGAAAACTGATAACGAACATTTTTTTGCCTGTATACCATGTGGAAGAGTGCACTAATCGTTTGTGATCAACATTTTTAAAATCGGACGTAAAATATTGTCCAAATTATCGATCGGATTATTCTGTTTTGATTTGTGCTATTTATATGACCAGGGCTGTATATATATTTTTGCAGTCAATTTATTGTACAAGCATTTTCCGCAGCGTGAAGGTGTGAAGGAGATGGCTAGTTCACAGTCAGTCAGAGAGAGACTGGGAGCGAGCGAGAGCGAGAAAGAGAGTGCATTATTTCCAGTTTGATTAATTACCGAACGCCACTTATTGCCGCCGCATGTCCGTACACACACACACACACACACACGTAAACTCATTTTCCGAGCTAATGGTGTTTCATTTTAAGCCGATTTGCAATTATATGAAGTTTTTATTGTTTTACTGATGATGGGGATTCCTCCTCTGCTCTTCTGGCCTGTCAGAAGCCTTTCCAACTAGTTCCGGAAGCAGAATCGCATCCCGCCACCCTCTCGACGGTTACGCTTACGATTGGATAAACATTTTAATGCAGTTCCATTGTAAACATGCCAAAATTGTTTATTTAAACAACTGTTTAAGTCATAAATGTACACCTATATATATATAGATATAGATACAGACAAATATGTATGTACACACACACACTGAGGCCCAATTAAGCGTCTATTAGGCAAAGCTCTCTGGTCGGGACCAGCCAGCCCGATCTGGGCCTGCGACGACAAACCAGGCCGCAGCAACAGACCAGCCCCGTCCCGCCCCGCCCCGCCCCGCTGTTGGAACTCGTAGAGGAGGAGGAGGAGGTAGCGGACTGGATCTGGACACAATCGTGACGCCAACTTAGTTACGGTCATTAGCACCGGGGAGCAATACCGCACACCGCACCACACTGCACCGCACCGCACGGTGCACAGCGCCTCTGTGTGCATTCATACACAATAATTTGTCACACTGCGCTCTGTGGCAGCAAGAAATGTGCGATAGCAGCAGCCACAGACACAGTGGGACCTGGCCATTCGTCCATGCGGCTCCCCATACTCTGATAATTGGCACAGCCGCTCGGGAGTCTCGGGTGGCCAGAGCCGCCACGTTAACCGACTTTCCGTTGGCCCATTCGCTGGCTGGCTGATTGGCTGTTTGTCCTGCCTTTTTGGCCCAAAGTGCGGGCCAATTTGATAGCGGCGGCGGCAGCAAAATGTGTGAATTGGCTGACAAAACATTATCCAAATATAATTGCAGGCGCTCATAATTGGTGGCATGCCTCATGCAACTGCTACTGTGCTGAGAAGCCACACCCCTGCCCCTGTCACAGACACGGGGGCACGGCACAGACACAGACACGGTGACACGGTGGCCCCCGATACGATTACAACTAATTGATTTGTTCATAGAAACGAAACGGCTGACAGTGACAAACGCTCGCTACCCACCAGGCCGCCACGTTCACGCCCACGCCTCCGACTGTCTGTCTGTCGTCCGCCCATGCAAATTAGCAACGGGAGAGCTCCATGTTTGCATTTTCAGATACAAATGTATCTAGATACATATTATTGTTTATGCCACTCACTTGATCATTCCATGCGGATAATGCAGATCCGCAATGAAATCAAATCATAAAGCAAATCAAACTATTAATAAATGGCATTAAATCTCTAGAGATCTTTTCATGGGAAATGACGGTGGGGAGAGGAGCGGAGAGGGGCAAAAACAAATAGCCGGGCAATCAACAAGAGCGTCATTAAAAAAGCAAATTTCTGAACACGCTAAACACATGTCGAGAGAGAGAGAGAGAGAGAGGAGAACAGCAACGGCAGCGGCAACGGCAACAAACAGAGGCACAAAAAAAAAAACAAAGGCACATAGCAGTGCTCTGTGGTGTGGTGGGGCACGAAAGCGTTTCACGTTCACTAGATAATGTGGGCCAGCAGCAGGCAGCCAGGCAGCAGCGAGCCGAGCGAGAAAATGGTGTGAGGGGTGGGGAGAGGAAGACACAAAACTCAATTCCCATCACGAGAAACGAGGCAAATTGATTGTGATGATGTTTCTTTGACTTTGCTCAACGTATCTGTGAGATACAGCCCAGCCTCTGTGTGAGTGTGAGTGTGTGTGTGTGTATGGGGCAGCGGTTGGTGGTGGTGGGGGTGTTGGATCGGGCAGTCAGCCGTGTAAATGAATGCTTTTGATAATTAATTTATGCTGCCACACGGGGAATAAATGATATTTTATACCGATACATTTATTATTTATTTATTTGCATATATGTATGTGTGTATCTGTATCTCATGCGGAGATGAACAGGAGGACAACCATAAAAAACCACACTTAATGTGTCGCTTAAACAAGTTTTAATTTATTCCACTTTTGTGTAAATAACTCAATTTAAGCGGTGTCCTTACAAGGGGGTTGAGAGGGGGGAGAGGAAGGGTTTACTGAGCAAATAAAAACACAATTAATTATGTAATGTAAATATCACGCAATATCACGTTTTGCTATAATCGCAATTAATATTTATGTGTTTCTTCATAAAATACAGAACATCCATTTCCATTTGATTCCTATCGATAGAGTGGATATTCTTCTGATATTCCATGAAGGTATAGCGATTTAAGTGCAGATCTATTGGGTTCCCAGTCACCAGCGCATCGAAGGAAACGAAGAGGCGGACGTTCTGGCTAAGGAAGGCGTCGGGCTGGCAAACGAGAGGATCTCATCTGCCGGTGTCCGGCTCTCTCAAGGGCAAGGAGAATATATGTACCTGGGCGCACCGATGCTGGTATCACTAGAGGATGCCTCCAAGAAGTCGCCAGGGAAACTGCTTGCCTTTGCTAAAAACACCTCGATTCGGGGGGACTTCGGAACCTCAGAAACACCCTCGTAAGGTCCATACATAGATCCGGATAACTAAGGGCCATTCTGGCCTATCGAGGGCCGTCCGGGACAACCTAACCTAACCATAGTCTTATTTCAAGACTTTATTTCTTTAGCCAAAAAGTGAGCCCAAAGCAAACAAACTATAAACACCAAGATGTGTCACTCCATACAACAATTCAAGCTCGATTTTTTCGGCGTGGAATTCCATGCAATTCCTCACTGATAGACAGGGAGACAGAGAGTGGCTCAAGTGGCAAGCAAACGTTTTGTGCGTGAGGCTGAGCTTTAACTGTAGGTCTTGTGTATGCTTTTTCTTTTTAGTAAATCCACTCAAATATATATATAAATTATTTTATCACCATTGTCAGACCTCCAGATAGGGTGGGTGTTTTCTTAGACCTTTTTTCCTTTGGATCGCCTTTGACAGTCGAATCGTTCTTGGCAGACATCAGATATGGGGCTGGCTGGCAGTCTGGCTGGCTGTGTATTCCAATGCCAGGCAGAGATAACCCTCTAATTGAGTGTCCCACTCAAAAGTGTCTTGCAATTTGATAAACGAGCAACAGAAACAAAAATGAAATGAAATAAAAACCCAACCCAACCCGTGTGGATTTTTGAGTTGTTTATGTCTTATCTGAGTTGACATTTTTTGTTCTGTATTTATTTATTTTTTGCTGCCAAAAATAGCAGAAACGCGAAATAATCTAAATTTAGTCGGCGACTGAAAAGCAGAGATTATTCAATTCGTCTTTGAAAAATGCCACAATTATTATTTGTCTCAGTGGAATTTTTTTTTTTTTGGTTTGTACTAAATTAAAAATTATTTACGAATTATTTTGCTGTATATTGATTCAGCCTGCAAAAACAGAGATAGTCTAATGGGAAAAGCATACAGTGTGAGCGAGCGGGCTACAGCTTTCAAGTTGATCTGCGGCAGAAATGATCGGTTGTTATGCTTTTCAGATGCAACTTTTTTGGCTGGAAAACATCAATTACTTTGGGAACTTACATTTTTTTTTTTAAATTTGATGTTTTTATTGTTTATTTTATTTTTGAAATTTTTTATTTGTTTTCATGTGGTGTAGTGCTTCTATTTTTCACATATGGGCATTTCTCAAAAAATTAAAAATCAATAAAAACGTATTTGAATATAGTTTTATCGGATTTTATTTTTAAAAGATATTGAAAATCCGTCAATTTAATTAATTCACAGATAATTTCATTAACTTTTATCTGAAAACCTATTAAAATTAGCAAAAGTTCACTTTTTTGGTATTTTTTTGTCATGTTTTCCATTATTTTTTTCGCCTATCAGAAAGATGATTCTTGATAAAAGTTTTTCCTCAAAGTCTCCCTTACATATTGAACTATCTAAAAAAAAATCCCAGAAAATTTTCTCAATTGCGGTTAACGGAATTTTTGTAACTATCTATCTATCTTTATTTATCTATCGTATCTTATATCTAGTTGTATTGAACTTTTGTAGTTTTGAAAAGCTGACCCAAACATTTTGTAGTTTCCGCTTACCATCTGGAAGATATTGGGCTTTCAAATTCAAATTTGATTATATTTTTGCGGTATATTTTCACAAAATTTGGACTTTAAAAACTCAAGAAAAGTAGAAGAAAACAAATATTTTTTTGCTTGAATTTTTGGCTTAAGATAGGCACATTATCTCTCCATCTTTGTAGCAAAGTCTTAACAGTGATTATAATTCTTACCCCAAGAAATATGTAGGTATATTAAATTCCAAAATTATAGCAGTGTGAATTTTGGGACTTGGTTACCAAATATTTCTCCATAATCTAAATCTAAATCCATTGCATTTTATGGCATTTAGTAAGATCATCTCCAGATCTTCTTCCAATCAGTAGTACCCCCGTACCCCCCTCTGCCTCCATCATCTGGCAAAAAACTGTATCTATTGTGGTCCGGGGTGGGGCGGTGCAGTGCGGGGTGGGGCGGTGCGGTGCGGGGCGGGCCATTGGCTTCGTCGGTTATTTATTTCGTGAGTCGCGCAAAAATTCACTTTGTTTATTTGCCCAGCGGCTGATTTGTTGGGTTTTGTTTTTTTCTCTCGATTTTTTTTATGCTTTTTTGCTTCTCTTTTTGTGTGGCTGTTCTTCTTCTTCTTCGGCGTCAGTCATGAAAATTACGGTTAAGGGAAGGGGGGTACGCGGTGGGGGGGAGGTAGAGGTCTCTGAGGTTGGCGGAGTAGTCCATCAAGCACCAGCAAAAAGCGTGCTGTGCTCCTCCACCCTGCCCTTCCATTCCGCTCTCTCTCTCTGTCTCTCTATCTCTCTGTCTCTCCTTCTCTACGTTTTGGCGAGTTTGTTTTGTTTGTTTGACTTCTCTCCTCTCTCTCTCTCTGTCTCTCTAAATACCAGATAAGCATTTGCAACCACCAACAACAACAACAACAAGAATGAGAGCGCCTGCTGGGTCGTCCGATGCTACTGCTCTAACCACCCCTCTCCTGCCTGGCCCTTCTCTTTTCTGCTTTGCTACCTCTTTCATTTCGTATTTTGATATCTTTTATGATTCTTTATTTGGTCGGCTTTGGCTTTGGCTTCCCCACAACGCAAATGAAACCCACAGCATGGTATACCCTTGCCCCCAGCGGGTATTATTAGTTCTATTATTCACAGAGGGTATCAAAGACTTCGACCCCGTCGTAGCAAGCTCCCATGGTGGGATTCGCACAGCAGGGCGAGAGAGAGCGCAACCTTTAAGCTGAGTGGCACGGAAGAACGGGGGTTCTCGACTAAATAATGCCCTTCCATTGGACTACATAAAGGAATGGAAACTTGGAGCTGTCGTGAATGGTGGGCCATAACTATTGGCTGTAACTGAAAGATCCAATATTAGGGTATATCTGGCATTGGGGGTAACCACGCCCCACGCTTTGTCCATCCACCGCCTCTGTTTTGGATTCCACAAGATCATTTTTCAGATGCCGAGCTACTGGTCATAGTCTTTAGGAGTCTGTCTCTCTCTTTTTCGATGAGAAATTGCCTGGCAGAAAAAATACACCTGAAAATGTTGTGTGCCCAGTGGACCAAATGTTCGTAAACGATATCGCAAACGAGAGTTACGCGAAACTCAACCGTGTAAAAATATCGTTTTTCTATCCGAAAATGATAAAAAAATGCATCTCTTGTCGCTCAGTTTGTGGCAGTGAAAGTTTCATTTTCGATAGCTCGAAAACGGATCGCTTGCGAGCCTTTTCTAATATCATTAACGAGCCGAAAAATTGGTTTTTGTTCTGTTTTATTGTTTATATTATACAAAAAGTAACAGAAAAAGTAAATATAAAAAAAACATAAAAATTATATATCAAGTTTAATTTTTTTTTGTGATTTTTGGACCCTGTCTTCGGCGTACTGGAAGAACTTCTGTGTCACTCTGTTGAAATCGGCGTCTTCCAATGAAAATCGTTCTTTAAATCCAGCTGTAAAAAAATAATCGATGTTTAGTATATTACAATAAACATATTAATTTTAAAATAATACTTACTACGGATTGCTAGGGTAACCCGCAAGCCCCTAATACATTTCTTGGCATCTGTGCCACGCCAAGAGCACTGTCGCGCCACCTCGTCATCAACAATGGAGCGCCAAGAGCTCCGAATCCATTTATCGAACGATTTTTCGCCTGACATCATTCGCTCTGAGATCTGTACAGAATATAATATTAAAATATAAAGGAATAGAATATATTAGTCAAACTTAACTCACAAGTTTCATACTTACTAAATTTTTGAAGACTCTCTCCTCCTGCGGTTTTCAATCACAAAAGAACGAACAATCAAAAAAAGGCAGTGCAACACAAAAAAACGTCGGCGTCGCGGCGAGACGCTTTTTGACATGTTCGTTCATGTTCTATTACGAGATCAGCTGTTTCTTGCACATTGTGTCCGTTTTGAAATCCGCTTGCGATACTTTTGCGAGACTTTGGTCGTCGCGAGTTTTTTGTCCGCAAAATGCTCTTTTCAAAGTCCGTTTACGAACATTTTATGATAGTTCCGTTTTACTATCGTTTTTTGGTCCACTGGGTGGCTTGACACATCTTAGTGTTTTTATTGTCTTTGATCAGTCGGTATACCCTTTCCGTCCGATATATCTCAGCGCTTTGGGACGCCCACCCCCCGCTGCCTGGTCGTAAAAAGATTATGCCATTATTATTATTATTATTTTAACGTCTGTTTTTTTTACCCCACGTTTATTTTTGTACTCTTTGTGGATGCATATTTTTTATTTAATTTGTTTGCTTGCGATACTTTTTCGGATTTCATTACAAACTAAAAAAAAAAGAGTTTCGCGGCACAAAATATTTCATGTTTATTAATGGGGCGTGTATGGAAGGGGGGGGGGGGGCTTGTCTCATTTTTTCTTGTTGTAAATTGTTTAATTTTCAGCCATGTTTTTTGTTACTCTTTTTTTCTCTTCTGTAATTTACTTTAATTGGCCTTTGTGCCTGATGGGGGGTGCCTGATCGGATCAGATAGTCATTATCCATATGATTATTATGGCCATTTGCGTGATAATTGTGCTGTGCATTTGGAACAAGAGAAGACGCGAAGCAGTACCCCCTCCCCCGTCACCCGTCTACCGTTTGTCTATCTATCAGAAAATTGCTTAATATTATGGCCTGTCGATGAATTCTGATTGTGCACCCTAGACAGTTTACCATGGGGTATATTCGTATTAGCAATGCTTATTATCTGTAATGGGTATCCCCTAGTGCCATAGCAATTTCAGTTCTCCGTTTATTTTGTACCTATTATTTATTCAACAATTGGCATCGTTTTGTTGGCTTTGTTTTTAATAATTATCGTAATTTATGTGTGCCTGTGCGGCATGCAACAAAAACAAGGTAGGAGGAGGGGTTAGGGCAGGTGCAGTTGCAGTTGCAGCGGGGGGGGGAACAAATTAGTTGCATTTCAATTGGCAAAAAGTCAATCGGCAGAATGGGGAGGAAGGGGGCAGCCAGGCAACATTCCATGGATCCATGGATCGCCGCAATTGACAAACGGTATCCGCCGTTGAGTCGAGTCGAGTCTATCAGTTGGTCTCTTGGGGAGGGGGGGGGGGGATTAATGGACGCAATTTGATTTCATTTTCCAACTTGCAGCTTTCCAGTTTTCCAGCTTCCCCTTGGATGACGTCGATTAATGAGCCTCGAATAAATCATGGAAATGCGAAAAACGAGCAAGAAAACAGGCAACCGAGAGGTCGAATCATTTGATACCCTAACCGAAGAGATTATATCATCTTGTTGCTTACCCGATGTTGATGCGGATCAGCCAGATATATGCCCCCCTGCAGACACACGCGGTTGGCGGCTGTGTGGCAAGCGGCAAGCAGCGGGGCAGAAAACTTTGAATATTTTAACAAATATTTACACGCCTCGGCAGTGCGGATGGATGGTTCGGTCTGGGGGTGGGGGAGGGGAGGTGACTGTGGGGAATGTCAATTTCACACTTGATTGCTGGCCGTAAATCAATAAAAGGAGAGACAGAGACAGGGGGAGAGACAGGGGGAGAGGTAGAGAGAGAGAGAGAGCGTGGACTGTGTTGCCTTTTGCCTAATTAAGCGCATCTAAGACGCTGCAGCTACTGCCAGACACACACACAGCCATGCACTCACACACACACACACACACTAATACACTGAAGTTGTCTGTCCACGTTTTTGTTGTGTGTTGTTGTTGGCAATAAATCGCGTGCCGTTTTAACACTTTTGACGTGCAACAATTGAAAATTGCGAAATGGCTTTTGGCTTTTTTCGCTTTGTGCAGCCGCCAGAGGCCCCCCCTGCACCCCTTTCCACCTCTCTTCAGTCTTGCCGCAAAAACAAATTAGTTGCAACGTTTTTTGCTTGCTTTTGCCAACACTTGAGGCAAAAGCAAACAAAACAAAATTAAGCGAAAACAGAAAAGAAAACAATGCCAAAAAGGCTGCAAAACAGACCCCACCCCCCCCATGCTACCTCTGCCAGCTGCTGCACTTGGCCCAAGGTATATTCAATAGAAGGTGATGCGTAAGGGCTCTATCGAGAGAGAGGGAGAGCGGGAGGGATTGAGATTTGGATGACTCTCGCCATCTTTCGAGGCTGCCTCACATGCCTCACACACATGTACACGAGAAACGGCAACAGCAACGGCAAATTGTTGCCACAAATGGGAGCAGCAGCGAAAACTGCGAAAAGTATCTTTGTATCTTTTTGTGTAAACGAGATTAAAGCTAATGAAAATGACCAACCAACCAACAAACCAACCAACCGTCCAACCATTCGCGCAGCTGATTCGGTGTTAATTTTTTTCCCTGTTTTGCTTGTGGCAACTGCAACTGTTTGTTCAGACGGCAGCGGCGGCAGCTCCATAAAAATGCTGAGAAATTTGTTGCATGCTGTGTGCGTGCGTGCAGCCACAGCCAGAGCCAAACTTGCAACTTGTTTCACAGCATGCCAGCACCGGACCGACGGCGGGGGGTGGGGATAGGAGGCAGAGTGGAGCTACAGCCACATCCACATCACTTAACCGAATTAGTTTCAATTGCACATTCTTCAGATGCCGCTTTGGTCGCTTTTTGTGGGCCCGTGAAAAACCAGTTAACAGCAAAAGTGACTTGTCTCGGATTTCGTTTTTTTCGTATCGATTTCTTTCTTGTTTGCCCCCCAAACATCGCTCCCCCTCCCCCAACCGTTTGGGTGTTGGAGTTGGCCAGCAATTAATCACAATACGATCCCCAATCGCAGGCTTCTTCTGGCAGTTTGTCGAAAGTTTTTAATGCAGTTTTAATGGCGATCGGCAGTCAGTCTCAATTGGGCCAAAGATTAGGCCATGCCTTGGTCTTAGCCATATCCAATCTAAGAACAGATCCCATGTTGGTGTTCTACTTGGAAGCCACCTACAATATTTACCAGGGATTGCATTGTATGCGAGAGTCAAGAGTCGTCCAAAATGTTGCCAGCTCTGCGCTCTCTCTTACTGGCTTTCATTGTCAAAGTTTTCCCCTCCCCCCTTCCTTTCCACTGAATTTTGTGGAGGGACCAAAGAGGAGACTTGCACACCGAACAGCCAAGGGCTCTGCTATGCTCTGCTCTGTCCTCTCCTTTACACACACACACACACACATGCATACAACTTTTGCAACTCCACAAGGAGCAACTTCTCTTCTTCTGCTCCTCCTCCCCAACCAACGGGAGAAAGGAAGAGGGAGGAGAGAGCAAAACTTTGTCGTTTATATTTCGCTTCCCATTTGGCAGTCCATACCCCCCCTCCCCCCCGTCTGGCGCTTTTGTTGCATCCACTTTTTTGTTTAATATTAATGTGTGTCCCCCCCCCCTCCCCTCACCATTCCCCTCCCACTGTGCTTCTCCTTCTCGTCTTGCCTTCTTTTCAGTTGTTTTCCTTTTGTTGTGCAAGAGAGAGGGAGAGAGCGAGAGAGTGAGCAGAAGAAGTTCTCTTCTCTCGTTTTTGCTTGTGTTTGGTTTTGTCTTCCTTCTTCTTTTTCGTTGTTGAGTTTCTTTTTTTTTTTTTTTTTTTTTTTTTTTTTTTTTTTTTTTTTTTTTTTTTTTTTTTTTTTTTTTTTTTTTTTTTTTTTTTTTTTTTTTTTTTTTTTTTTTTTTTTTTTTTTTTTTTTTTTTTTTTTTTTTTTTTTTTTTTTTTTTTTTTTTTTTTTTTTTTTTTTTTTTTTTTTTTTTTTTTTTTTTTTTTTTTTTTTTTTTTTTTTTTGTAGTTTTTTTTTTTTTTTTTTTTTTTTTTTTTTTTTTTTTTTTTGTTTCCTTTCTTCTTTTTCGTTGTTGAGTTTTTTCTCAATAAAAAAAATAAAAAAAAAAAAAAATAAATAAAAAACAAAAAAAAAAAAAAAAAAATTCAAATCAATCCCCTGGCGCTCTTTTCCTCTCCCCGTACCCCCCCCACCCCACCCCACTGTTTGTTCGCTCGTTCGTTCGTTCATCTTCTCGTTCCGTTCCTCTCTTTTCGAATTGTTTGTGCTTGCTCATGCGAAATGTATGCTTGTGTGTGTGTGTGTTTGTGTTCTCTTCTTCTTTGCTTAATTCTTGCCTCATTTTCGTGGGGGCCATAAAATGCGAATTGTGTTTGTTAATTCATTATTTCACCCCACCCAAAACGCACCTCCTCCTGCTGCCCCTGCTGTCCACGAACTGACCGCATTTCCCTCGTTGGCTTTTCCACACAACACAACGGAACGGTACGCTGTGTGTGTGTGTATTCATTAAAAACACAAAACAAAATCATTTTCCTTGCTGTAAATACGCGCTTAATAAAGCGCTCAAGCACTGCTGCTGCTGCCTGCTGCTGTCTGGTCAAGAGTGCGTGGCGTGGCGTGAGGGTAAGGGAGATGGCAGAAGGAGCAGCGCAGAGGAGCGCAGCGCAGAGCGGATGCCGCACAAAAGCAGCGAAGAGCAAAAAAGAGAATAAAGGTGAAGTGGTATTAAATTTCATATGCGTCGTTGCTCTTTGGCTCAATGTCTTGTAGCCCATTATCTGATGAGGAGTGTCGGTCCGTCTGTACGTCTGTCTGTCGGTCGGTCGGTCGATTCGTTGGCTTGCAGCGTGGAGGAAGCAGAGGAGGATGAGAGCCAGAAAAGAACACTTAAGCCTGAAATTGGCAGCTATTCTGCTTCTCCCCTCTTTGCCGTTGCCGTTGCCTTTGCTTCGATTCGATTCTCGTTTCTTGCTGTCTCTTCTCCTTCTCTCTCAGCGCACAGCATGCTCCCCTCCCCCTCCCCCCCCTCTGGCATCTACTTATGTCTACTTGTTATTGTTCGACATAATGGCAAAATATTGTATTGCCAACATTTTTTTCCTTCTTCTCCGTGCTCCTTCTATCCCCTCTGCTTCTTCTGCACGGGCTGCTTCTCTTTGCTTTGCTTTGCCTTGCTTGTGTGTGCTTTTTAATACCCTTGTGACCGTAGAGGGTATGCTGATTTTCACAAGACAAATGCAAAAGAGAATCACGAGAAAGACGAGTAGAGCTGCCATATCTGGTTTGGCTGTGAAGAAAGGGTATAACGAGCCAACAGTTTCTCTTCTTTCTTTGCTTTGCCGCAACGAGACAGAGAGAGAGAGAGGGGGAGGGAGGGAGAGCCAGCTCACTTGACAAATGACTGGAGTAGAACTTGAGTAGAGCATGGGATCCGATCCGATGCCCTTCTCTTCCCCTCTGACTCTTTTGCTCTGCCACCGGGAGCGGGAGCGAACGAACAATGGCAATAAAGTGCGTTAACTTTTTGGCAGACAATAGATTTTATTTCTGGCACAGACCAAAATGGTTATCCAGCCAACAGTTGCCGTTGCGAGTCGAGTCTTATGAGAGTGGAGTGGAGGGGAGGAGAGGAGAGGGTGTGCGAGTGTGTGGCTGTGTGTGTAATTGTTTTATTATTGCCCTCAGGCATTTCGAATTGAATGCGCACGAGTGGGTGCTCCTCTCCTCTCCTCACACTCTGTGGGGCCCATATTTAGCTACATCCACTGTAGTACAACATATCTACATCTACATACATAACAATGTGAAATGTAGAGAGATGTGTCAGCTGCCAGGGAACGGTCATTGTGGGCTGAATAGTTGGGAATCCTACAGTCCCCGAATACAATATTCCACCCAGAAAAAGTTGGAGTACCATTTAGTTGGACCGCGCCTTCGTTGGTCCTTGCTCCTCTCCACTCTACAGCCCACTGTTCCCCTCTCTCTCTCTCTGGTTCTCTCAGCCATTGTTCGCATTGTGAATGTTTAATGCGCCTCTTGCCGTCGCTCTCCCTCTGCTGGCGCTTTGTCTCTAGCCTAAACACACAACAACACCACCACGCCCATTTACCTACCCTACAACCAAGGTGTATTCAATATAAGGTAATGCATGTTATTTGTAGTGCCATCTCTGGCCTTACCTTTTGCTTCATATGCCATGCATCTATGGCAAGGCTTGGGCATAGGGACGGGTTTCCCTCCAGCATCTTGCTGATCATTTTACACACTTTGCCACAGACGTTGTTGCAGCAGTCGCTGTTGTTGCAGACTCTTAATATGCTTTTAGATATGCATCAGCCATACATACAAATCTGTGTGCCACAGTGAGTGTGCCCGAGTGTGTGTGCAACTGAAGACGTTGCCAACATCGTCGTGGTTGTCACTTCTTCTTCCCTTCGCCGCTCTCTCTCTCTATCTGCCTCTCTGCTTTTTGTTGCTGCCTTTTTGCGAGTATTTGTGCATTGAACTGGAAACGCGCCAGAGACCGAGACTACCCCCACACCCCCCCACACTCCTTCCCGCACCTTCCCGAAGATGACTGGGCCAGCCAGAACGGCGCAGCAGACAATTTGCATGCCAAACAGCATACAGAATACATATCGGACCCCGTCTCCGTCCCCTGCCACTGCCACTGCCACAGTCCCAATCGCTTCGAGCACTGCTTGCTGCCTGCCACTTGGCAGCTCCTCAACCTCCACGGATGATGCGAGCGTGATTCGTGATTAAAAGTGGAAGCCGGAGGAGGCATCGCATGAAGAATGGACTAGGACTAGGACTAAGCGAGGAAGCCGCCAACAGATTGATCTTTCTTGGCAACATTTACATGATTTAAGCCCGAAATCGATGAATGTTTTACCAAATTCACGATGCCATCTCTAGGTACATCTCTAGGCCCCTGGAACAGGCATTTTCCTTTTCCTTCCTCGACTGTTTATTGGCATTTTACTTATTCATGTTTTTGCGACTGCCGATATCAAATGGTATGCACGTGTGCGTGTGTGCGTGAGTGTGTGTGTGAGGGGGAGAAGGGAACGGATCCAAAGGCGGAGCCAAATCCGGATATGTAATAGCATTTGAGCCGTAGACAAGGCAAAAGTCAAGGGGCTCAAGTGGGCACTCCGGATCGGGCACTCCGGGTACTCCGGGTACTCGTTACCCGTACAAATGTTCCGCATTGACTCTGAAGCAGCTGCTCCAGGGCCGCGACTGCGGCCACTGTTTCCCTTTTTCGCACATTGTTGAAGGAATTAATCTGCAAATCAATTAATTTTCATGGCACTTGGCATTTTTTTTGTTGCACTACGCTTCGCTGGGCATCGCTGGGCGTCGAGTGGAAGGAAAGTCCTGGTTCTAGTCCAGGTCCTGTTACCCGAACGCCGCACTCAATCAAATGAAAATTAGCATTTAATGCGCCCAAAAGCCAAGGGATGGCGGAGAGGGACAGGTTGAGTGTGGTCCCGTCCCTTGGGACTCGAGCAACCAACCAACCCTCTTGCGGCCAATCCTCCCCCTACCCTTTGGCAAGGATATGAAAAGAGAGAGAGACAGGGAGGAAACGGAAAATGATTGCAGTTTCAGGATTTGGACAAAAACCCTCCTCCTTATCCCGCATCCGCATACCCATCCCCTCCTCTTCCTGCTCCTGCTGCCTGACAAAAGGTGTCGGCTATGTAATTATACGTGCCGCATTGTCCTCGTTTCTCCCCTCATCCCTCCCCTTGTTTACTTATTAAGCATATTTGTCCTGTGTCTCCCTGCCCCTGCTGCCTGCCGCTCCTTTGTGGCTTCTTTCTCATTCCGTGACAGCTGCGCACATTTTCTCTTCTCGTCTACAGTTTCATCATTTCCCCCCTTCCTTTTCCACTCATTCCTTTTGCTGTTTGTTGCATACGTAAATTGGCTGCAGAGTGTCCTTGCTTCCTTTCTTCTGCTCCTTTTGGCCTCTGCTGGACGCTGATATTTACAACAATTATCTGTAATTAATCCCAGCGACACATTAATCAACATTTTTCCACCTTTCCACCCACCCTCCAACCTCTCCCTCTGCCACTGCCTCTCTGTCTCACCTTTCGCGGTTAATTATCCAAGTGGCTTAAGTCGTGACACCCCTGGAGAGAGGGGTGGGTGAGAGGGCAGGGCAGGCTGGCGCATAATCTAATTAAGTGGCCCACGTCCTACCTCCCACGTCCTACCTCCTCCATGTGGACAGCCTCCTTTGCCTGTGTGTGGCACCTCCTCCGCCCTCCCTTTGGTTGTGTTTTTGCTTCATAAAAATACACAGAAAATGGCAAAAGAGCTGCCGCCTGGTCTCGTTACAGGAGGATGCCACAGGAGCGGACTCCGAGCACGAAAGTACGGGTGTACCAGAGTACGGGTGTACGGGAGAGAGAGTGAAAATAAATGAACAGAGCAGAGTCTGTCCGGAGGGGTTTTTGCATGGCCAGGACATGTCGACAGTGCCTCCTAAATGATCCCCCCACCCTCCCGTGGAGACAGATTCCGGAAAAGGGACGAAACGAAACTCCGTGCTAAACAATGGGAGACCAAAAGAAAGAAAGAAACAAAAAAACAGAAAAACACACATGAAAAGCATACATTACACGCTCGGAATCCCTCGAGGGGGGGGGGGGGGGGGGAAACAAGCAGGAGAAAAAGAGTGGAGTGCTGCTGCCAGAGAGAAAAGGGGTGCAAGTGGTGGGTAGGGGAGGGGGAGGGGTGGATAATGTTGTTGGTTCACATGTCAGAGTTTCATTTTTTTCTTTATTATTTTTTTTTTTTTTTTGTTGGAGCATGGAACGTGAGCAACACAGGAGGCAAGGAAGGGAGGGGTACGGCTAAGGAGTCCTGGCAGAAATATTTAAATTCAGGAAAATGTTGTAATTAGTACGGCTTAGAGCCAGAAAGAGACAGAGAGAGGTGGTAGCCCGTGAGAGCGGATTCAATTTCAATAAAAAATTTGTAAAATCAAATAAAAGCATGAATTTTTGGTGGAATTTTGTACCCTTGAGTTAATTTGGTATTACGTTAAACACAAAACCAATCTATTCCAAGTAAAAAACATACATAGAGTATAGAATTTCTGACTACTAGGGTGCGAGCAGAGAAATGATCTGTCAACTCAAAGTCAAGATCAGTGAGCCATTAAGACCCTACTTATGCTTGCAGGCAATCAGTACTCGCAGTACCGATGCACCCGTTCCGTGGGTCTAGCGATTTGAATAGAATACACAATTGTCCCCATGCCTCAGATGTTTAAGGCCCGACGTTTCTGAAATAATGTTAATATGAATTTACAACTCTACTCATAAGTGTCTATGCTTGCATGCAATCAGTACTCGCAGTACCGATGCACCCGTTTGAATTTTATGAATTTTATGCTGACATATGTAGGGGGTTTTCCTAAGAAATATGTAAAAAGAATTTCGCAAATTCTGGTTCTGGTTGCGCTCCTTCTGGATTCTATATAAATATTTGTCTATGCCAGGGACCAAGGATAAGCCGAGCTCTGCCTGCCATTCCTTTTGACCAGGGAATCATTTAATTTGCAAATTTGTGCTTTTCCCCAGGGGCTGGGTCTGGGCCGTGCCAAATATTTGCACTGAAAGGCACAAGGCAGGGGGGGAGGGGGAGGGGCACAAACAACACGCGTCGCATTCGGAGTGTTTCGGATGGCAGAGTAATTCCGGGAGAATGCTACAAATCTGTTGTTGTGTTGCCGTTGATTACGGTAACCGCATCTCCCTCTCTCCCGCTCTCTTTCGTTTATGTTGCGTGCAGCTGTCGTCCCCTTTCCCCTTTCTACAACTACAATTTCATTCGGATTCTCCCCCTTTTGGCCGGCATTTAGACCGAAAATCCAGTCAATCAAAAGCGTGCGCAAATATCCCAAGGGGGAAAGTCAAATTTGCCTGCTATTCCTCCGCCCTGTTCCCCGTCCTCATTTTCCATTCATTACTTATGCGTAGACAGTCGTGCAGAGGAGGAGGGAGGGAGGAGAGGAAAAGCAACCCTCGTGCAGCAGCAAGAGCAACCCTTAAGCTCCCCGCTCTCTGTATGCCTCTACCTCTTCCTTCCTCACTCTCTCTCTCTCTCTCTCTCTGCTTGCCATGTTAATCGTTATTTTGGCACTCTACCACCCCACCCCTCCCATCCCCACCCCTCTGTCCGTCCATCCGTTTGTTGCTGCGTAATCGCTTTTCGCCATAAAAATCTAAGGAAGATATTTCCAGGGTCCCAGGGTCCATTTCTGGCGTAGCGTAGCGCATTTTCAAATTATCCTCAATGAAATTATGAAAGCAAAAAAAAAGGGTCTCTGGTTCCCTCTGGCCAGGAGATGATCGAGAGGAGGGACGGGGGAACGGTGGACGGGAAAGGGGGGGAGAGGGAAACAAACCGCTTGAGTCAAATATTTTTGATGAGGGTCATAATTATAATGGAACAGGTCTCGCATACAGACAGACCTCACCCCGCCCCGCTCCGCTCCGCCCCGTCCATGGCCGTGAGTCGTGCCTTGGGTTGTTTTTTTTCCCCCTCACATCTCATCTCATCCCATCTCTTTTCTCCCTTCTGCAGTTCGTTTCGAGATCCCTTGTCTCAACACTTTTGCGGGAGGTGTGGCAGTCGCCGCTGGGCAAGGGAGTGGGAAACGTCGTATAATGCATGATTCATGCTGTCTCTCTCCCCCCTAGGCCCTCGCTTTCAAGCATTAACCCTCGGCTTCTGCTTCTGTTATTCTCCTTCGTTGTTGTCCTCCTCCTCCGCCTTCTCTCCCTCTCTCCTTCTCTCCTCTTCACTGCTCAGATACTTAAAATGCAAAATTGGGGACCCGATGCTCGCCCTTTCGCACGCTGTTTCGTCGTCGTTCCTCCATGGCTTCCATGTGAGGGGGAGGGGTGACGTGACGAACTGGATTTGGCATAATTAAAATAAATTTTAAACGATTGCCATGCTTTGATTATACCGTTGCAAAGAGAGAGAGAGAGGGGTGGAGAGAGAGAGAGAGAGAGAGCGGGGGAGGAGAGCTACTGTCGAATGCTGTTTGTTTGCTGGAAATTGAAAAGTAATGCCACTTTTGTCACTATTGGGTTTGCCCTTCAGGGCAATTATCTCAACCCCACCCCACACCATCTCTGGCACTCGCTGTCCCTCTCCCTGCCTGCCTGCCTGCCATCCTCCTGTGTGTTCGTGTGAAGTGCGAAGCGAGGCTGAGAGCAACAGTAGAAGAGAAGGAGTAGGGGAAAGAGGAGTTGGGGTGGGCAGAGGAGGAGGAGGAGGAGGTGGAGTAGAAGTAGGACCTGCAATCAAGTTGTTTTATGACCGTGTGGCAGCGCTACCATCACATCATCTCTTTTTACCTCTCGCTCTCGCGCCCATTGCGTCTCGCATTCGGGCTGCAAGGTATATTAGGTGGAAAGGTAAGGCACCAGCCGAGAGTCTGTTTGTGTTTACTCTTCGATTGCCTTACCTTACCTTCTCTCCTACCTCGTTTCCCCTCCCCTCCCCTCACCTGGGTTGGTCTCTCCTCTGGTTTCGGCCTGAGTTCACGCCACAAATCACAACATCGACTCGAGTGGAGAGTGGAGTGGAGTGCGAATGAGAGGGAGAGTGAGACTGAGACAAGACACCTCTGGCACAGCCATTAACACGCAAAAGGCTCCCCCCTCCCAGAGCGTAGTATCTTTTGCTGCCCCCCCCGCTACCACTCCTTCGACTCTCCGACTACTTTAATAACAAAGTAAATATTGTTCATTAGTAAATATTTACACGCTCGTCGCATGTTTGTTCATATTAAATACTGCCTCTCCACGCCACTCCACCATTTCGGTGGGGGGGGGGAAGGGGAAAGGGAATCTACCTCGACTTGGACTCGAGCGAGCGAGCATGTGTGTGTGTGTGTGTTCTTTCGCTTCTCTCCCCTCCTCTCGCCTTTGCTAGTTTATTTATTTATGTTTCCATTTATTTATTTATGCGTATTCGTTTCGTTCCCCTCCCCTCTCTCTCTATTTCTATCTCTATCGTTCGTTCGCTATCTTGAAAAGTGCCTATCGAGCTATTAAACATTTATCGATAACTTTTTACAGCTGTCTTGTGGAAAGAGCAGTCCAGGAGTAAGAGTAGCGGAGGGGAGGCGGGTGCGGGATGTGTGAGCGCTCGTGTGCGTTCGTTTGTGTGTGTGTCGCCTCTCTGTTTGCTTTATAATTTATGTGCATTCCAAATGAAGCATTTACGACACGCAGAGCCACGCCCCAATTGCCCCAAGAGTTTTTGGGGGGTTGCATATGCCACAGGGCCAGTGCGGCGGAGGGTGAGATGGATGGATGGATAGACAGAGATACCGCCGATACCCCCTACAAGGAAAGTTCAGGGTATTTCAAGATCTGAGAATAGACATCTTCTAATGGTGGAGGTCCCTCTTCATACTAAATCTTAAAGCCATAAAGCTGTCGTGTACATGATTATTCCCTCTACCATCCAGGGTAAGCCATGATTCGAGCAACCCCCTAGCCACCCCACGCCATTCCATTCCGTATTTCGGTTGATTTGCCGCGTGTCACTTGCAACTAATTGCCATTAGGCGCCGCTAAATAATTTATACGACACAACAGAGAGCACATGCAACACCACAGCAGCAACACTGCAACACAGAAACACAGCAAACGGCGAAAACAACGAGGAAAATTCGATCTTGTCTCGTTCGTTTGCGGCATTAGTGTCATAATTTATTTCCATATTGAGTTTGCAGTTTGCTTTTGGTCTGCCAGGGGGCACACGGGGCACTTTATGGCGCTGCAACATGCACAACACGAAAACTGAAAACGAAACGAAATTGCAGCAGCAGCAGCCAGCAGCCGCAGCCGCAAGAACGAAACGCGTTTTGCGGCGCCGCAGCACAAAAACCAAATTGTAACCAAATGCGGTTCGTTGCACGGACTCTCTGACCAAGTGGCATGGCAGCGGCATGGAAGGGGCAGTGGCAGTGGCAAAGGCATGGACGTGACGGTAGTAGATGGACGGGGACTGCGACTGGACGGGGAACGCGGACGGACAGACGGTCACTTGAATTGAAACCGCAACGGCGGCAAAAACCACACGCCATCAGTTCCCCCCCACCCTACCCCACCCCGCCATGCTCACCTCACCTTCTCTTCCCCCTGTGTGTCCGAGCACCCTCCGCGGGGCATGTTAAATGCAACCGAAGCAACGAAGCGTGCAAATCATGTTAGCCCCTGCCCCACCCAGCCACAGCCGCTACGGCTGCCCCCCTCATCATCTCTCCATCATCCAGCCCCTGCCGTGCGCACTCGCCCATCCCCCTCCCTCCAGTCTGTGCACGCTTTGCAATGCAAACGACCGCAGGGGTCCATATCCCAATGCCATAAAAGGTCGCCCTCTGTCTGCTGCTGCTGCTGCTTGCTGCTGGCTACCGCTGAGCGGGGGGAGAGGGCGGAGTGGAGTGGAGTGGACTGATGGTGGTGGTTCAGTGAAGTGCGGTACAGTGGGGTGGGACGGGGTGGTGTGGGGACGCATGACGCACAATATCAACATAGACAGAGGACCGAGACCGGGACGGGACGGGACGGTTGCCAGTTGCTGGAAATGATCGGAATAGTTTTCCTTTTAACGCGTTAATCAAAGACGATTCAATGAAAAAGGGGCGTGAAAAACGAAAAGAAAATTGCCGTTGAACAAGTGACATATTGGAAAATGTCTACATCTGAATGGTGATTGCCATGTTGCCATAAGAAAATAGATAATAAAAGTCAGCATACTGGAATGACTCTACTAGATGATTATAGAAAGAAGGTGACATCGTTACCACATCGGCTCTCCTTTGAGGACCTTCCATTTGTCAGTATGCATGGCAATAGTGCAGAATGTAAAACGGTTACCATCTCCTGCCAGAGCCAAGAGATGGAGAGAGAGCGTGGATGGTCCTAATCTAATCTCGTCATTTGCCTATTCTATGGCTGCATATTGCTCTGAGACGATCCATAGAGCGTGGCAATAAATGCAGAACCGAAGGAGGAAGGTCCATGGAACCCACTTTGATTCAAGAAAGAAAATAAAGGTGGGGGGGGAAATTGTAATCTAAATTATCAAAGAAATGGTGGCCACAAGTAAAAGTGTATTTTCATTGAACGAAAACCAAATTTATCAATCGACTGGGAATTGTTTCAAACCAGATGTACCCCCCACTCTCCTGTGTACCGCTCTTCTGTTCTGAATCTATCAATTAAGTCACACTCTACATATGTTTGGTGCTGTGCCTGCCCCTCGCGGCGGCAGTCGAGCGTGTGACGACGCTGTGGCGCCACAGTCATAAAGCTCTCTCTTTGTCTCTCTGAGCCTTTCGCCGCGCCAAGTGACATATTATTAAGCATTTAAGGCACTCGAGTGTGAAATTACAAAAAAAAAACAAAAAAAAATGTAGTAAGTGTGTGGCTAATAAACAAGCGATAGATAGAGCGGGATGGGAAGCGACGGTGAGGGAGAGAGAGGGAGAAATAGCGGGTAAAATGAGATTAAACCGTCCAAAGAGCCAACACAAAAGCAAATGGAAAATTTGTCATTTATAATGAATGCGTGGCTAATATCAATAATAAATGAACGAACCGAGCCACAGCCACAGCCAGATACAGATACAACCTGCGTTGCTGCCCACTCTATTTGTAGCATGCCCCACACAATCGAAAAAAGCCAATTTAATGGCCATAATTTCGTTGCTGCGCGGCTGCGGCTGCCGTGCTGTCTGCGACACAAAATCAAATTTAGCGACATGAAAGCACGTCATGAAACGAGACGAATGGAACGACATGAAACGACAAGCGAACAAGTTAACAAGAGCAAAACAGCCATACAATGGATGTGCGGGAGAGTGAGGGAGAAAGAGTAGCATGTGGCATGTGTGTGTGTGAAACAAAGACCACCCGCAATGCCAAAGCAAAGGCAGAGAGCGAGGGAGAGTGCGAGTGCGAGGGGGCAGCAGCACATTAAAAGCCCACAAACACAGAAATACAAAATCACTTTTTGTTCACCCATTTGTATGCCCTCGCAGAGAATACTCTACCCTCCCTCTCTCCCTACTTGGAATCAAAGATATAGCAACAGGAACAAATTCCATTTCGGGCTGGTACTGGTAATTTGGGCAGCTGAGTCGGTCCCAGAATGGTACAAAAACACAAGACCTACTAAACCCACAGGCGAGGGGTAGTCGCTTGTACCAGGGGGCCATCTTTAGGCATTGTATAGTCTTCGATAGAGACTATATACCGATGAAATCGGTGTAGCTATAACAATAGAGTCAGACCTAACTTTTTGGTGGTAAAAAAGTGACAGATTCCATCTGAAAGGGTATCAAAAGCTTCGCCACCAGAAGCCAATACTTTGCTACTTGTTTTTTTTCGGGGAGGGGGGGAAATTCGAAATGGGTTCACTGCGCCCCAAATAGCATATTTCTCTGCTCTCCCACCGTTTCGGTTGGCGGCAAGAGGATGATGATGCCAAAAGTGCTTTCAGCCTGCTCTGAATACGAGTATCATTTATACGTAATAATTCCACATGTTTTTTCACCCTTTTTTTCATTTTTCTCTTCGCTGAATTTGATTTTCAAATGAATTTAAATGTAATTAAAACTTTGGGTTTTGTTTTATTGCCTTTTTGGGATGGACGTATTTATTAATTAAGTTTTATCTGATTGCTTACATTTCCAGTGCGGTAAAATTCGATTTGAACTCTTTTCCATGGAGAATGCCAAGTGTGGAATTTTACAATAACAAAAATTGTAATAATTTTATTATGATTTTGACTTTTTTTTTAAATTTGTCAAACAAAGTAATTGAAATTCAGGAAAACTAAAAATATTTAAATTTGAAAAAGAAAAATCATTTTTTTTGAAATCGCAAAAATGTTGCGAAAACCAGAGCATGGCTACACGGAGAGTATTTGCTTTCGATTGAACTCTTTCTGTATTTGTAAATTAATCGTTTATCGATTAAAAGCAAAAGATAGGCCAAATAGAAGGGGAATATTAAAGCAGACAATTTGCAATAAATAATAAATTTGCGACGTGTTATTTGCATAATTAATTTCCAACAGCGGCGGCGCACGCGGCATGCAACATGGCGTATGAGCGATATCATCGGGTAGCGCATAAATCAGGCGGGGGGAAAAACGCCCAGACAGAGGCCAAGCACAGTCTTGAGGCAGTCTTTTTGGGCAGCATTGTCTGGTCTGTGCCATATTTATTAACACTTTGGCCCAAACAGGCGTCGGCCATTGTTATGTCAGCTAATTTGCATATTCAAATTGATTTTCCCGGTTCCCCCCAAGAGAGTCCAAGAGTCACTACTCTCGGATCGGAGGCACTATTAAAGTGTAAACCCCCCGCCCCACCCCGCCCCGACACCCGTCTACCGTCCACCGTCCACTGTCTTGTTTGTAGACCTGTAGTATACTTAATTAATTATTTTAATTGCAGCGAATAATGGCGGCACTTAATCAATAATAGTTTGCCTGAACCACTTAATGACGATGTACTTTGTTCACTAGCCAGACATTTGGTCACCGTGCACCAAACCCACTCCGCCCCCCCGCTGACCACCGCTACCTCCGCTTCTATCAATAGACCCCGCACCTGGCCACGCCAAGGCATTTTGTGCCAGTGCCAAATCGTATGCGCACAGTGTTCGGTGCTTAAGTGGGAAAAATGTCTCAATTTGGCAAAGGAAATTAAACGAAAACGAACCTTTACTGTAGCCTTTTTTGTGCCAGAAACTACTCCTGCTCCTGCCCCCTGCCCGACCAGAGCCAAATGTTTGGCCCCCAGTCGCAAGCAAGTCTCCTCCTTGTGGATCTCTCAAGTGGCTTCCAATTGCCTGCCAAATCAGCGAGCACGAGTACATCTGTGTGGGTACCAAGGGGGGTTGTGCTTCAAGTGGGTTGCCCCTACCCCCTACTCGTGCCACTGCCACTGCCTTTAGCCGTCGTCGCTTGCTCTATAATTAAATTGCCAAAAGTGCTGGCGGCATTTTTAGGTCTCTATTTTTTTGTATTATTATTTATTTTTGTATATATATTTTTTGGCACTTGAATGGGGGAAAAACCACCGCCCAACCGCCCACAATTATTGTCAACTGCAATTTGCATTCGTTGGCATAAATTTCCATAGAAGAATTTCCTCTGTCGTCCCTCAAATGAAAAATTCAAACAATTAGATAAATTGCTTTATTTCGAAGCTAAACCCAGGCTGAACAGAGCAGAACAACAGCTGAGGCACGTTTATTAACCTTTTGAACTCATTTGAGGCGAAACTCATCAATTCAATGGGTCTCTCGCGGAGGGAAGATGAATCTTTTTTGCCTCCCGGGCAGCATCGGGTCGGGCTCTATGGCTGATGGACGGAGGAGAAGTGAGACTGTGGAATCGGAAAACACCCTGTACTCTCTCGCTCTTTCTTTGTGTGTGTCTCTCTCGCTCTTTCTCTGTGTGTCTCTCTCTCTCTCTCTTAGGCACTTAAATATCAAATTAGTTAATCCCCTGGGGATCTACGCTCTTGGGATCCTACTGACATGAGAATTGGACATAGTCAAGGGTACCACAACAGTCGACACGTTGGCTTCATTTTGTTACCCTTCCATTCTTGCGTTTTTGTAGGTATTTATTTCTGCTGTTGTTGTCGTGTCTCCAACTTCGACTCCAACTCCGACTTCAACTTCGATTCTCTGGACGACTCGACTGCCTTTCGCTGCCATCATCTCATCTTTGTTGCTGCTGCTGCAGGCAGGGGACAGTGGAGTGGCGAGAGGAGCGACAGGGGAGTAGCGTGTGCGGAGTGCAGAGTGGCGAGTGTGGGGAGGGCGGGGGACTGCAACTGTGGGGCGGCAGTTTGAAACATTTTTCATTTGGCTGCCTTCTGCCTCTGCCGTGGTCTCGTGGTCGGTCTCGGGTCTCTTCTCCCATCCTTCATCCTCCATTCTTCTCCTCTTTCCTCTCGCTTGCGCTCTTTTCGTGCGCTGACAATGGATGAACCGCAAGTTTTATTATTTTTTTTTGCCTTTTTCTTCCCTTTCGTCTTGTTCTTCTCTTGAATATTTTCTGCTGCTTCGCCTCTCGTCTCTTCCCCTCTTCTTCTTTGCTATTTGCTCGCCTCTTGTGTGTGTGTGTTTTTTTTTCAGCTTCGTTCTTATTTTATTTCCGGTCATTAAAAGTCAATCTCGAGAGGGTAGGGTAGGGTCTCTCGCAAATGACATTGTCGCCGCTTTCAGTCCGGCTAATTGAAGCTACTTGAGTGGGGGCTTGGGATGGGCTGGGCTGGGTGGGGGTGCTGTTGGCGGGGGGGAATGTGAGTGGGAAGGCGCCTAACACGGTTCCATTTAATTAAGTTATTCGGAGCTGTTTGCCACCACTAATCTCCCCATCTCTGGGCTCCATACATGACCATGACTGGCAGTTGCTCGTCTGACTGATGGCTAACGGCTGATGGACGATGGCCGAGAGGTGGAAACAGTTACACAGACACAGGGCCAGAGACAAGCGTTGGCATGGCATTTTGTGGCACACAAAATGTAATTAGAAAGTTCCCTACTTCTGTGGGCCATCTCTTTTTTTCTCTCTCTCTCTTTCTGTCTCTTCTAAACGGGTTGAATTGAATGAAAGTGTAAATATGGCCATTGTTTAGCTGATTAAACTCCGAATCTGATTATACATTTTCTATGGAAACAACCCCGATATGGGGTACTACATATTCTTATCATTAATTGAATGTCGGGGCAGAACTTGTTCGTTGCTCTTTCCCGTCTCTGTCTCTCCTCCTTCCCCGAGAGAATCGAGTAGCGAAAACCAGAAGCAGCAACACCGAAACCGCCAACAAAAAAAAAAAGAAGAAAAAACCAGTTTTTTATAACATTTTTAGTAGAGCTACTAAATCAGTTTTATGTTTTATGGGGAAGAAATTTAGAGGCAGATTGAGTTGCATGGAAAGAGAACGCTGTCCCCTCTCGCTCGCTCGTTGGCTCTTTGCTCATCTCTAGCTGTCTGTCTCGCTGTCTCTATCTATTCGTTGCTTTCTTGACAGATTCGCAATTGTGTTGCCAATCACAGATTGTTTTCGTTGTTGTTGTTGTTGTTGGGGTTGGTGCACATTTGTCGCATAATCCATTATGCCCCTCAGCTCAGTCCCTCTCTTGTCCCTCTCCTTGCCCCACTGGGACACTCTATCCATCCAACCATTCAATTGTCATTGCGAATGTCAATAAATTATTTATGCGTCACATTAATTGCCGCTGTAGTGGTGGTGGTAGTGTGTTTGTGTGTGTCTCTCTTTGTGAATATTTTGTGGCATTTAAATTGAATTTTATTGTTTTAAATTGCGCATTTTATAAGATACAAAACATTTACTTATATTTTTTGTTGTTTGTTTGTTTGTTTTATTTTGAATTTACTCTAATACTCTCTCTTCTCTCTATCTTGCAGGTGAGTGCCAATTAGTCCGAAAAGCGTTGCCAGATCAAAATTAAGCTGCAAAAGCCTGCGTATAGAGAGAGGGGACTCTCGACTCGACTCTCTTACGCACTAGATGTAGATGTAGATGTGCCCGACCAGCAGCGGTAGCGTGGAGTCTGTCATTCTTGCTCGTGTGGCTGTTGTTGGAGTAAGGAAAATTTTTAATTAAAAAACTTTTGCAATTAAAATGATTTTCGCTCGCAAAAACTTTGCTCGAGGAGCCATAAATGGAGGACGAGACCCGAACAGTGAAGAGCAGAGCAGAGCGGAGCTGAGGCATGAAAATTGTTAAATTTGAACAACAACTTATATGCATAATTATCGTGGGGCAACCTTTCCCAGGGGAGGGGTATGTGTGTTTGTCTGTGTGTGGTTGATAATTTAGTGAGTTGGTCTCAATGAGGGCGATGTGTAGTTTGACCCTTTTTCATATACCACAAAAGTTGGCGAAAACACTAAAATGTAACTAAAATTACGAGTATATTTTGTCCTTTGGGGCTGCCTGGGGCAATTCCTGAGTTTTACTGATTCGGCATTAAAAAAACTACCAGGGCGGGTGTGTACATTATGTAAAGACATGGAAAAAAATAATAGAAACGGTATATTATTATTATTATTTTCTTTGTATCTATAAATAAAAATTTTAATATTTTTTACCGACCTAAAAAAATGAAAATATTAATTTTTGGTTGGTAAAGATATTTTAAATGTTTTTTTGTTGGTTATATTTTGATAAAAAAAAATTTTTTAATTAAAAAAAAAAATGTTAATTATTAAATTATATATTAAATATATTAATATTTTAATAATTTAATAATTAACATTTTTAATTATAAATTATTAAAATTTTAATATATTAAAAAAAATTAAACAGTTTTTTTTTTAATTTACTGATGAAAATACGAAAAGAATAGGGCCGTTTCTACTATTCTTTCTATGACTGTGTGTGTACGATTTTCCTTCCACCTGTCATGTAATAGAGGGAAGGTTATTATCTAGCTCTCGGCTGCGGGTGAGGGTGTGGTTTTTTATTTGGGTTTATGTTTGCCATTTACGAAGGCAAACCAACCCATTTACCACCCACCCACCTATAGCCCCATCCCCTCCGTCTCCCCAACCATCCGTCAAAACATAAAACTTTCAAAACCACAAAACCCAAAGACACCCCTGCGCAACGCTTCGGCTGCCACCACCACATGGCTCCTCCATTGGATCGGTGGATGGATGGATAGATGGATACACACAGACACACGGAAACACACACACGGAAACGCACACACACACAAACACACGCGCATACAGCCAAAACAGAACAGAACCGCACAGCACCGCCGAACTCTGCCAAAACCGAAAATAAAATAAAATAAACTGAAAATATAGCTGGAAATTCTGCTGGAATTTTTAATAGCATTTTTGCATTTCAGTTGGCCATTTTCCATTTTCCGTTTTCCCGTTTTCCGTTTCCAAAGAACTGTTGATGTTTGCTTATTTTTAAACAACAAATATTTGGGGATTTTTTTTCGTTAATTTTTTTATGTTGCTTTGGTTCAGAAAACATGTTGTGATATTGTTGGGATTTTTGGCAATAACAAAGGCAGAGACTCTATTTCGCACTCTCTCTCCCTCAGTGACTTCTCTTTCACAGAGTGGCTTAGCAGAAAAGAGTTGTACTCTGTCTCTCTCTCTCTCTTTCTTTGCGTGCCGACCCCTGGTATAGAGCTAGACACTCACATGCTCCTAGTGCCAGACATGACGAAACATGTTTCATTTTCTCTGCCGCGGCGCTGCCCAGCAGAATTATGATGCCTTTTCTGCATAGGGCCAAAGCCACACGATCATTTTCGCTGCCGCTGCGCTGTTGAGCAGAATAATTAAGCCGAATGATCGCAGGGCCGACGCTACACAAAGTTTTTACGCTATGCGTGTGCCGACTGCGCTGCCCCGTGGCCTTTTTTCTATGCACATTGCATAGGACGCTGCCGGCCTCTGCTCTATACCAATAAGACTTGTGCTTGTATTTGGGTTTGCTGGAACAAAAATCAATAGAAAACATTAAGAATGCAATTGAAGGAAAATCGGAAACGATTTCCACACTCCTTTGAAAGATTTGTCCATACGTTTTCCATCATTTCTTGGCTCTGAATAATTTCTAATGGGAACTTTGGTGATTGGGGCGCCCCATAGAGTTCTCTGGATGGTATTACCATTACATATACATATTTTTTTTTTTTTTGTGCTTGGAGCTCTGAAATTAGAAGTAATAAAAACTCGAATAAAAGGAAAATAAACTGAATACGGAATATTTTGGAGCAGCTCCACAACTCAGAACCACCCCCACCCCCAACCCCACTTCCATTCCGCCTGCGGCATTTGTTGCTTTCTTTTTTGTTGTATTTTTTTCCTGGGTCCATAAAAATTTATGACAGTTCGCACATTTGGCATACTAAAATGGAATACACTCCGAAAAGAGCGACACGCACACAGCGGCACACAGCTGTCAGAATTATGTACGTGTGAGAAATGTGTCCGAAAACGAAAAAAAATTAAACCAAACCAAACCAAAGTCAAAATAAAAATAAAATCGTAAAAAATCAGACAACGCGTAATTTCAATTGAAAAATATCGCTCTATCTGTGTGTGTGTGTGTGTGTTGGTGTGTGGGTGAGGCGAGTCAATGCCACACACACACACAAAAACACACTTTTAATTAATAAACAAACAAGTTAATTTGTTTTATTATTATTTCGATTGGAAATGCCCCAAGAGAATCTCACGAGCACTTGAAAATCGATTTAGCTCTTGGGGCTTTGAATGAGGTGGAACCCATCCTCCTCCCTGTGTGCCACATATTTGTATAATTAATGGCCCCCCAAAAAAAAAAAAAAATTCCCAACTACATGCGTCGACAGCAGCGGGCCACATGAATAATTTCTATAAATATCAGATAATTTTTTTGTTTTAAATACTTTTCGGGCAGAAGAGCTCTTTATGGGTGCAAATCGTATCAACAGTTTCCATTCCCATTAATCCCATTCTTAGATCTAAAAATGGATTGTGGGGCCGAACGCCTATGGGCAATTTGTACAGTATGGAATGATGATGAAAATGTGTCGTTGGAAACCTCAATGTTCTCTTAATTATTCATCAGAGATGCCTGGTTGGCCAGGCACTGGGTATTCCTCATCCGTTGACATGTTCAATGCGGCGTATGCGCAATATTTCGCAAAGGCAGCGGCGGCTTCGAGGCAATAAATGTTTTCTGTTTTGTTGATTTTATCATAGACACATATTATGTATGTACATATGTATACTGTGTACTATGCAAAGAAAGATCTATTGTGTGTGGACATACAGTCATGGGAAAAGTATTAGAAACGGCACTATTCTTTTTTCTTATTACTTAACAAATTATTCAGTGAATATGTTTAAAAATCAACAACATAGCCCAAAGACAAGTGCAGTAAGCAATTAAGACCCTACTTATGATAGCATGCCATCAGTTGGCCATCCGCAGTACCGATGCACCCTGTCCCATCCCTCATTGTAAAGGCCCGACGTTTCTGAAATAAAATTAGTATGAATTCAACAATCTGCTCACAAGTGTCTAGACTTTTCTTTTAAGTTCTAAAAAGAATATGTTTGTATTTTTAAGTTTAATAATCTAAAAATTAGTACTAAAAATAATTTTTTTAATTTTTTGGCAGTGGAAAAAATTTATACAAATTTTATAAAAATAATATATACCGGTTCTATAATTTTGTCCATGACTGTATCTGTATATACAGGGGGGTGTATGTCCATCCATTTTGATGAGTTATTCCGAAAAACGAAAGAAAAAAGAAAAAATATTTTTGCAAATCAAAATATTATTTTTATTGCTAAAAAAAAAATGCGGCGAGAAATTGTTGTGGCTTGCTACAAATCGCCGGGAGGCGAGGCCCCTGCCTACCTCCCCTGCTGGTCTGGTCTGCTGTTTGTCGGTCTTTTTAATTTATTTCAATTTAAAACAACAAAAATTGTATTTATTTATGAATATTATTGTTGTTGTTTGGTTTCTGTTTTTGGTCGAACAATAAATTCAAATCACATGAAAATCTGTTTCTCGTTCTGCTCCCTGCTGCCCCTTTTTCTGGACTGTGCCACCACATTTGCATGCCACACTTGCCACTGCCACCACACTCATTTCCTAGAGCAATGGAAATGCTGCCCAAGTTTCTACGAATAAACTTTTATCAATGCCAAACAAAATTTGCTTGATTATGGCAGCAGGAAAACCCACAACTAACTGACCTTTCGGTTGACATTGTGAGGAGAAAGTTTGTCCTGACAGAATCCTGTCAGTGTTACGCAACGGCAGCAAATGATAAGCTTACCAATTCGTGTGATATTTCCCAGCTCCCTCTCTCCCTCTCTCTCTCTCACTGGCATTGAAGAAAGAGTTCAGATAGCATCGACTCCCAGGGGAGATTGAGGTCTTTCTCTACGTTGCCAAATGCTGATCTGCAGGGGAATGCTGGCATGGGGATTACTAATCAAAGGAGTGCTGTTGCCCGACTAGGAGGAGGCTGTTATGCAGGGTGCTGCACCATGCAGCAGCCTTGTGGCTGGGACACAAATCAAATTCTCTTGCAATCTCTCCTCGTGATTGGATCGTTCCGGCCCCTGCCCTATGAATGCTTCCGCCTGCTGTCTGTCCAAGATTCATTCGTTCTTTCTGCCTCTCCTCCCCGCCTTTCTCTTTCCTTTCCCTTCGAATTTCTCTTGCCTTTAGTTTTCCCTCGTTTCTTTTCTTTTAGTTTTTTTGTCGTTTTCTCGGGCGCACGAAAAACTTTTCCCTTGAGTTCACTTAACTACTTCCTTCTGCCTGGCAACACAAACTGAAGCGCACTTCAATTCAATTTCGTATGCCAACTTGGACTGGATGATGCTCCCTGCCTGCCCCATGCCACTTCTGCCCCTTGCTAGCCTCCTTTTGATCTACCCTTTACTTGAGCTTTTTCGAGTGAAATCAGTGCAAAACTACCCGAAGGAACGGAACGGACTGCGGAGTGTGGTGTGGGCGTCGATGCTGGAAAATTTTCTGTTTTCTTCTCTCTCTTTCTCTCTCTCTCGCTCTTATGTTTTACAGTTGCCCTTTTTTGTGTGGGTGGGTGGAGGGGTGAAGGGGTGCTACACTTGGCAGCGCTTCCCTTTTACGGAGCCCCGTTTCGGCCAAGTTATCCAAACGTTGGCACTGAGCCCAACACACACACACAGCAGGATGACATTGTTGACTCTGTTGTTGCATTGGTGGCAGTCGTAGCAGTGACAGCGACAGCGACTACGACATGCAACACTTTCTTGCAACGCCCACGTGCCCCAAGCCCCGACAACAAAGTCTCAACGAAACTCAACTCAGTTCCTCTTCTTTCTCTTGCTTTGCTGCCGCCGCCTCTGTCGCCCCCCGCTTCTTAATTTGATTTTCACAAGTTGCCAACGACAATTGTTGTTGCTGCCACACTGCAGCTGCCGTTGCTGTTGCTGCTTGATTTACATATATTTAATCGTGGCTGAAATGCGCTGCAGCAAAAGGAGTCTCTCGGTCGCTTGTGGGCGTCAACTGATTCGAAAGTGGCAGTGGCAAAAGTAAGAGGCAAATGCCACTGCCACTGCCACTACTGGCTGCTGCTGCTGATGAGGCCCTTCCTTACAGAGGGAGGGGGGCGACTCGTAAAACTTTGACTAGCATCCTCCTCTCCCCCCCCTCTGTTTCTCTCTGGCAACCGTCTTGTGGCAACACTGAGAAGTAGGCGGAATGCAGGAAAATTTATGTATCTGTAAAATAGTTTTGTTGCAGGCACTTGCGGCACTTACTTTTGGGAATATTTGCGTGCTACATTTTGACAGAGTGAAAAGATTCTTCCCCCAAAATCGTAGACGAAACACCGGGTTGGGATGGGTTGGGTTGGGGTGTGCTATCCGCCTGTCTGTCTGTCTGCCAAATCTACATTTATGGTATTTTGCAGTCCCATGAAGAGGATACAACGCCCATAAATAACAGAGAAAGAGAGAGAGAGAGAGAGAGAGAGAGAGAGAGAGAGAAGGAAAGGAAAGGAAAGGAAAGATTTTCACTCATTATCCAAAAGGACTTTTGCGGAAAAGCCAACGCCGAGTGTCGTCGGTGTTTTGGGGTAATCTCCGACAGACATGTATGAGTCGGTAGAAACAGTGGAATGAGAATGAAATGTTTCTCTATCCACCGTTTCCCACTGGTTTTACGTTTCTCTTCTCCCTCACTCTGTGGTTGCGTGTGTGTGTGTGTGTGTGTCTCCCTGTTGAATTATTCCGCTTTGTGCCGTTGGCTTTTAATTAACAAAATGCTAATGCAGGTAAAATCTTAGCACAGTCATTAAATCCTTAAATTACAGCCAGTGGTGCGTAAATCATCACTTTTGTTTGCTATTTGCCCCGCCCCACCCACAGCACATAAACATGGTTCTCCCTCTGCATATGCTTATCCCCTCAGTCGTGTTCGTTTCTGCAGTTCGAACGCTCGCGCTCTCGCTCTATCTTCGTTTTGATCTCGGCTTTGGCTGCAGCTCTCGAGGTGCTCTAGCGCAAGGTGAATTTAGTAATAAGGTGACGTAGGTGTACGCATATGCAAGCATGCGGAATGCTAGCGCTTGACTCTCTGAGAGCCGAGAGAACGTGCGGACGACAACGTCACCTTATTACTAAATTCATCTTGCGCTTTGGCGTTTTTCTGCTGTCTAGCAGGAATTTGCATTTGTTTCTGTTTGCCGTTAATTAGTGTTGCGTTCGATCGTCATAGCCAGCCGCTTATAGCAAAAGAATGAAAGAGAGAGAGAGAGAGGAAGTGTTGGTGGAAGGAGTGAGAAAAGAGCAATCCTTATTCTCTTCTCTTCCATTCTATGGCCTGTTCTGTGTTCATTCTGCTTCCTTATGATTACGTTTCGTATCCATTCCCTTCCCTTCCGCTCTCTACTCTCTACTCCCCCTTGAGTTTATTTTCAGCTAATTTGAGCTGAACATGCGATCCAAATCCATTTGGGTTTCCATCTGTGTTTCAGGGGGTTGCTGCTGCTCTTGTTATTTTTGTTTGGCTTTGAGATCCGAGCTATGAAAGCCACAGACAGAGAGAGAGAAGGGTTAAAGGCTTAAAGGGTGTTCGTTGAAGTAAGTTATAACTTCAAATAACAATAAAAATAACATTTGTTTCGGGATCAAACTGGTGGTGGAAGCCGGGCACGTGCTACGGTTTGTCCCTGCACTCGTCTTGGGTATGGGGGAAGGGGCAGAGCAATTGTCGGCACTCGTCACGTTTCATTCAGTGCGTTAACGCGTGCGGAGGGGGAGCGGGAGTGAAAAGGGAGAGGGTGGGCGAATGGAATTTCCAGAGTGAAATTTCTGGCCAGCAGAAAATGTACACATAACTGCTGTTCTGTGGCCCTATAAAAGTTTTGTTGAAATTTAAAGTTTGCTTTTTTCTCTGGTCTGTGGCGGGGGGTGAGACGGGGTTGTTTACCCCCGCGAAAGCCAAACAAAAAATTTGTCACATGTCACGGGGCGTGGGGCAGCAGTAGCAGTGTCCACAAATCGAAAAGAGAAAGCGAGACAGAAGAGAGGAATGAAACGACGAAGAAGGACACACACACACACACAACACGCCCCCGCACCTAAACACAAACTTTCTCGTCTACGCCACTCGTCTCTCCCGTGGCTGCCGTGGCTCCTGTGGCTCCTGTGGCTCCCGTGGCTCCTGCCGCCTTCCTGTGGACAACAAAAAGCAACAACAAAGCCAAAAGCGACAGCAACGATAACTGGATAGAGAGAGAGAGAGGGGAAAAGGAGAATGGCAACGAGAAAGAGGCATTGTTGTTGTCACTGCGACAAAATAAACGTTTGGGGTGGGATTCCTATGTGTGTAAGGGAGCGCAAGGCATGTTAAATGGAAGGTTCAGAGACTAGAGACAGGGACCTATTGGTGGGCCTATTGTTGGCCTTACCTTTGATTTAATATACACTGGCTGGCTACCCAGTGTGGCTACCCTAGGGTTAGGATTTGTTGGGTCCTCCCCACACACACACACACACAGCGGAAGCGTCACACAAGCTGGCAGGATATTTTATATTTGTGCGGCACATGTGTGTGTGTGTGTGTGTGCAGGCAGGGCACACAGCCATTGTAAATTCCAGCTGCCGTTCGTTGTTCTGTTTGGTTCTGTTTGGTTCTGTTCTGTTCCGCCCCGGACTTGCCAAACGGATGTACCATGCACGGACCGGCAGTAGCAGCAGCAGCAGCAGTGGCAGGACGAAAAAAAAATGTGTGTATGTATGTATGGACGACCCAGGGAAGTGGCAGGATCTGGAGCAGGGGCAGGGCTATGCACACAGGATATGCCCCCCCCGCGGCTGTGGTTTGTCGTTCTGCCTCTCGCTCTTGCACTCGTCCTCCCCCTCTCCCATCCCTGTCGCTGGCAAGGAGCGTATACGTAATGCCTGATAAAAGTCCTGTTTGTACATACACATGCATACATACACATGCTGGAGGGTGTGTGTGTGTGTGGCTTGCATAATGTATGTATATGTGTGTGAGAGCCCAGCCAAGTGGCAAATCAGCTTTAACAGGACGCTCTGTGCTTTTGGGCCTGGCTTTAATCATGTGCATATTGCAAATTAACAATAAACAGTGTATTCTTTTTTTTTTAGCAGGGTCAAAGGGGAAACCCTTCATTAATTGAAAATGCCTCACCACGTCCACGCCCTGTAAGGTCCTGTCCTTTCTGTTGCTCCCTTGGTTTATGGTTGGGGCGGTGTATTTGTGGGGATGATTTTGTAAGGGGGATGAGGGATGTGGCTGTGGGATGGGGGAAAATTCCTCCTTTTCTGTTCTGTGTTTTCCAACTCAATTAATTTCGCTGTTGCTTTTTATTACTTATCCATTCTCTTGCTCTCTCTCTCTCTCTCTCTCTCTCTCTTTTCCTCCCCTTCTTATTCTGTTTTTAATTAGTGCGCCTTTTTGCTTATTTCCTTGTCTTCCTCTTTGCGTTCTCCTCCTCCTCCTCTCATTTTCCTAATGGCAGAACCCAAAGAGTTTCTTGGGCCTTCCCCTCCCCCATTTGCTTCTGCTAATTGACATGTGATTATAATAATGATAACGCTCATAATGATGATGGTAATGATGATGATGTTGTTGTGTTGGCTTTGTGGGTGTGGCTCTTGCAACCTGTATTTACCCGCTAATGACAGACCCGAACAGACGACAGACGTACGGACAGGCGTACATGAAATCGAGACTTGAACTTGAACTCGGCGTAACTAAAACCCCGTTTATGGGTTAAACGGAATGCTTAACCCAAGGGGGCACCCGTCTCTTACCGGATTTCAAGAGACATTTCTCAGGAGCAAAGCACTCCCTAAAGCCGAATAGCATGCATCCTGGGGTTACTTCATCTTGATATGTTTCTGTTCCCCGTAAAAAATGATCTCTCCTTAGGGAAGTCGCGTACGAGGTATACGAGTACACCCCAACAGCATAAAGCCCTGAAATTTTGAATATTTTCACTTGGATTATGGATGGATGGAATTATTTTCACATAAATTTACAATAAATATATTTTAGATTTAAGCCAAATATTTTTCATTGTTCGATGAAATATATTTCCTACAAATTAAAAATGTTACAAGTATTTATGATATAGTTGTTTATATTCTGATTAAATCTGGGCCACATTTATAAATATTTCGATCCGTGCCCTGTCTGAATCCACAGCTATACTCAAGCCCGCTTTATTGCATTCGAACATTTCTTCAGTCTGATTCGAATATCCCCGAAACACTTCACAGTTTTGGCTTCTTGCCAGCTAAGTTGCTTGTGTTGCTTTCTCGTTCTCTCTACGAGAAAATCGCGTGGTGAGTGAGCGCGAGAAAAAACCGAAATTTGTTGACAATTCGATGACCGAATGACCGAATCGAGTCATCGGTTGGAGGTTAATGCGGACAGGGCACTGGTTTCTCTCAGTGCTTATGCCATTCTCTCAGTGTATATGTGAGACAGAGAGAACTTGTATGTTTCGATGTTTCGACCGCATAAACCGTGTGAGTAGATGTCCATTTCCTTGGTTTCTCTTGTGGCCTCCCTTCGAGCCAATTGTCGGCTTGTTGCCGCTGCCCTGCTGCTGCTGCTTGCCGCAATCGCTTTTCGCAAATCGCCTGCCGAACACGCCTCCCCAATCGCACAGCCCTTGAAACCCATACCCCCCTCCCTCCTGGGCCCCCTCTCATAAGTGAGCAGCGTTGAGCGTGGAGCTCGCACGCGATTTTAATGACACGGCACTTAAAATTTAATCGAGCAACCGGCAACAACTGCCCGGCACTGCCCGGCCATACATGCATTCGAGTGCTTGAATGTCCAAGTATCGTATATGTAGACAGCCCCACAACCAGCCCCCCCTGCCGCCCCTCCACATGGTCTATCAGGCATTTGCATTGATTATTGTTTTCGTGCATATTTCATTTGTTGCTGCCCCACCCCGCCCGTTTCCGCTGCCTTTCGTTAATTGCAGAAAAAACAAACGTTGTGTCCACTGTTCCTCCCCCCCTACCGCTATCTCCCTCTCACCGGGTTGCAACGCATGGGGCTGCCAATTCTGGCACGCAATGCCCTGGCCACAGGAGATGGCCAGGACAACACAGAACACAGGACAGAGCGGGGCAGGGCGGGAGAGGGCGTGTCGTGGCGTGCCCACAAATTGAGGTGAGAAGGAGCCGCAGACACAGCCGCACAGCCACGCAGCCTCCATTGCAACATTCATTATTGAAAATAATGAAAATGAATGGAAAATGGAAAATGAACATGGAAAATCTGAAACTGAAAAATCTCCTGCTTTGGAAGGGACGGGGGGGCGGCGGTGACATTTGCATTGATGACTTGCGGGGGATAATTCATTTAACAAATTTATTCAGACTGCTTTTTTCTCTCTCTCGCTCTCTGTTGTTGCATTTCATGCACCATGAAGCATGAAACAGCCCGACAACGGCAGCAGCAGCGGGAGGGAGGAAGGTAGGCAGAGAGAGGCAGAGCGAAAAGGTGCCTCCGGGGCGAATTCATAAATTTTCAATTGTGGCGCTTTTCCTTTGTGTATTTGTTCATTGAAATGCTTGACATTAATTAACAGCAAATAAATAAAGAGCCACGCCCATAAACCACCGAAAAAAAAACGATGTGCTCTCCATCAGGACGATAATCATTCATCATCCAAACATCATCATCCAACATCATCATCCAACATCATCATCCAACATCATCATCATCCTCCTAGCGATGCTGAATGCCATGCCAAATATTTATGTAGAATGTGCATTTTGGCCATCAGTTCCTCCCTCCTCCTTCTAGCCATAAATCTTGTCGTTTTCGTTGGAAAATTGGCAAGACTCCAAGTGGTTCAACACCCCTCCCCTTGTGGCGGCGACGGGGTATACGATTTATTCTGTAGAAATTTATCTTTTGTATGTTTTGTATCTTTTGAATCCCAGAGATCGGAATCAACAAATTCTATATTATTCGGTTTGTATTTCCATTGTCTTGGGAATACAATTTATCATAATTTCCATCGATTGTAGTCGATTATTTATCGATAACATATGTGATACGTGATGGAATTCCCTTCTCTGCTGTGCCTTTGATGTGGGAATCTCTAAAGAGATCTCATATTCACAGTGAGAATTATTACCCCCACCCCAGACACTCCCCTCATACTCGCTTCATACCCGACATTTTCCATTTCCCCCCCCCCCCCCCATTTGGGGCTAATCGATTCAATCAGAATCGGAATCGTTTGTCAATCAGCTGCCTGCTGCTGCTGCTGGTCGATAATAATGGGCTCTGGCTTATTGAGTTTCAATTACGTCCGCGGCTTCCCGGCTGGCTTTGGACCTGCCCTAACAATTGCAGCCCCTACCCCAGGCCCCTGGAGATGGTAGCGTGACTCACGGACCCGCGATGAGTGCTTTTTGTTGACTGACATCCAGATCGAGATGATTGAGGCACTGGCACAGTTTCCAGAACTGCCTCTATTCATAGCCCTAATCATGTTAAACGAATCAATCCTTTGACACCACATTCTGCAGATGCTTTCTCCTTTGCCTCGATTGCAGTTCATTTTGCCCCATGCCACGAGTGGGTTGCAATCACGTAACCATCCCACAGTACCCATCCCTAGCACCCATCTACCAGCACCCAGTACAGGTAGTACGAGTATAAATTCTCTTTACATATCTGATGTCTGTGTTGGATACACAGCAACCTGCCTCCCCGTGTGTCCGTCCGTCCGTTTGGCGTTTGGCTGCCCAGTCATTGCCATGTTTGCCCACGTCGTCGTCGCCAGTCGTAAAATGCAAATTGCATGCAATCAACGCGTTTTTCGTTTAATTATTATGAGAATTTTTTCCCTGGCACGGAACGTGCCAAGTGCCGACGGACAGACTGCCGGACAGAAACTTGATCCGCCCGCCCGCCTCGTATCGGCGGGGCCTTTTGTCTGGGACTGCCTGCCTGCCTGCCTGCCACCCCAGTGGCAAGGTGGCTGCCATTTTCAATTATATTGCCAGGCATTTGACGCAAATTGTGGGTACCTTCTGCCTCCTGTTGCCTGCCCCCTCCCTGCCTAATGAATGCCTATCTATGAGCGAGAGCCAAATGAAAGTCCGCTAATTAATTTGCATTATTTATTGGTTTTCAAGTGCACACACAACCCCCAACCCCCAACACCACGGGAATCGCGAGTAATGTTTCAATTTGCAGGGCCACTCGCCTAAGTTGGCCGAAAAACTAATTGAATGATGAATGAAAACTGCACTGCAGGCACAAATTTCGATTGAATTCTTGATTTCACATTTCATTCAGATTCCACAGAATGTTATTACGCGCCGACTGCCCTGCCGCCTGTTTTGCTGACGTTGCCGAAGAGACATTGAACTCGAAAGAGAGTACAAAGAGGTGTACGGTAGGGGTAAGGGTACGGATGTGGGTGTAGATCGATCATTTAGGTATTTGTGGAGGGCGAAAACTCACACAATTGAAGGTGACCACTACGGAGGACAGATGAAACATAGCCCAAAATAGTGAGATCTCACGATCGCTCTATGGCCACATATCGACCCTAAAGCCGGACGACGAGTAACGGACATGCCAGTCCCTGACTTTTTGCATGGTCGAGGAAGCTGGCTGGAAGCTTGGGAGCTGGCCACCACCGTATACTCGGAGGAGCCTTCATGGAGCATGGCACTGGGGAAACTACAAATAAAATCTCTCTAATTAGAGGACATCTAAGGATGGTGTATCATATGACAAGTATTGGGCTACAGAAAGGGCCTCGAATGCGACTGAGCAGTTCTTATAATAATAATAATAGTAATATCGGAAAAGTCTTGCAAAAGAAAGCTATCATAAAGGATACTTTCACAACCACAAAACTATTATAACCGGATCTAAAATGCGAGGGTTTTTTGTCGGATTTGTGTCTCGCATGCGATATATTATTCATTTGCGAGTGCGTTTTGGTTTGCTGGAGAAACCAGTGAGAAATGAGAATCGAAGAAGCTCCTACTCCTTCCCCTACTGCTACTGGATCAAATGAGAGCATATATCCCAGAAGAATCTCCGCGCGACTCTTCTGGAAGACCGAGGAGAATCGACCCCCCCTTTGGGACGTGACTGGGGTATGTCCTGGTGCACTGCGTAGAACACATACACACACACGCACATTGCATTTGAATTGCAAAATGCACAAACCCACACACAGTCATGCACACGCAAACAAAGATATATGTATATGTTTATGTATGTATGTAGAATTTGTGCAGTATATGCAAAACTGATAAGATTGGATTGGGTTTTGGTTTGGTTTTGGTTTTGGGTGTGCTTTATGGAATATTGAAATTAGTTTACACTGGCCACACCCACACAAACACCCACACAATCACAATCACAGGCACGAACACGCACACACAGATAGGCAACCAATGTGACACATTAAATGGAATGCATAATTGAATTATTGAGTGGATGAAAAGGACAGCAAGAGCAACAACGACAGCGACAGCGTTGGACATGAGACAGAGACAGAAGAGAAGGTGTTTGTAAACGGTAAATGTCTCTCTTTGCTATGCACTCCCCTGTATCTCTCTCTCTCTCTCTATCTGTATCTATCTTTTGTGGACAGCATGTCGATTGCAGGGGAATAATTTAATAGGGAAAGAGGCATTACGGTGTGGAAGGGGGGAGGGCGTGCTAGTGTCGTAGAGGGAGAGGGAGATTGGAAATGTAATAGAATCCCACAGACACGACAATGTGTGTGTGTGTGAGGATTTACGAGCCATTCAGAGTAGCAGCTACCCCCATCACCGACAATGGAAATTGCATTGTCCTGGCAAGTCCTGGCAATTCCTGGCAGTCCCAACAGGAGCCCCCCCCCCTGCAGTCGCCGCAATCCTGGCAAACTGCTTACGTATGCACATATGCAAGTCAAATAAACGTAATAATAAAATTGTTGCATGCCACAATGCGTTGTGGGCATAAAAGGAACAAGCGCAAAGGATGATACACTGGAAGAAAACTCAAGTGTACATATGTATATGGACCATTCGAAGAGCGATATCGATAGCAAAACCAAAGACGGGCTTGGAAAGGAGGGCTTGGTCTAAGGAGAAAACATCCTTCAAACAATTGCTATGCAACACAGATACATGCATATGTATCTCCAAGAAGGGCAAGGGGAAACCGCGGAGCACGTAGTGTGAGCAGGATGATCCCAGCGCTCTCGAGGAACAGTTGATGGAGTACTTAAATGATGGAGAATACAAGGAGTCTTGGAATCCAATTGGCAATGCGATAACGGAGATAATTCCTGAGTCTGAGGAGAGTGCCACCGCTCCCGCTGATATCGCTGGATGCCAGAGGTGTCTAAACTATTGAGCCAAGAAATCGTGGATTCTCATGAAGATCCGCATTGATTGAAGCACATTAGAAGGGTGGTTCATATTATCCGCAGTGTATGCTAGGGATATGAGTACGTTGGAGAGTACTCTCGAGCACGTAAGAGATGGTATGTGTGTGTATGTGCATTGCCTGCCTCTCGCTCGCTCTCTCTCTCTCTCTTGCTGCTCCCTCCAGTATGATTGAAGGGGCAACACTTCAATTAGGGTTTCATTCCTTATTTGTGGGCGTTCCACTGTACCTGCGACTCGTTATCCTCTCTCCCTCTCTCTCTCTCTCTCTCCCTCTCTCTCTCTCCCTCTCTCTGGGGGAAAACGAAGCGCTAAAATAACAATTTAACAACTTGTTTCAAGACGTGTGGGGTACCTTAACTCACCCATCCCATCCCATCCCATTTGCTCCACCTTGTTGTTGTCATTACCCTTGCTGCCCATTACCATTGCCATAGCATTTACTCTCGTATACGTATATTGTTTAGACCTGTTGTGTATGTGTGTGTATGTATGCATGGGTAATTATTGTTTTGGGGACAGACAGAGAGAGGGCGAGACAGGGGGAGAGAGGGCGAGACAGGGGGAGAGATTGCGTGACTGGAGCACATTTGTTTTGTTTACGGAAAGTAATTGCAAAAGTTGTTGTTTCAATTTTTGCTCAACAGCAGGAGCAGCAGCAGCAGCTCCATGGGGGGGGGAGTGGAATGAAGAGGCTTAACAATCGCTTCTTATGTGCAAGGTGTATTAAATGTAAGGTGTACACATGCCTTCGTTGCCTCTCTCCGACTGGCCATACCTACCATTTTTCATCTACCTTTCGTGTGCGAATGTTTGATGGGAGAAGCTTTAGCGAGGAGGGGGAGGGTGGGATACTTGAAGTAGAGGAACAACAGTGCATAATTGGCATAAGCTTAATGCTGCCACTTGGCAAATGCCCCAGCCACCCAGCGCATGCCACGCCCCCTGGCAACCACCCACAGTTGCAGCATCAAAAACGCATTTTCCCCCCCTCAACCGATTGCGCTGCCCAAAAAGTTTTTAGTTCTAAAAAATATTTGTAGAAAAAAAGAGAAAGAAAGAAAAAAATGGCCAACGGGTGGAACAATCGGTGAGTGGGTGGAGTGGTTTTTTGTGCCATTTTCTTCGTTTCTTTTGTTGAAATTACAATTTTCTTTCGCTGTGCTCTCTTTTTGGGCAGTACCTCCTCCCCCCCAACCCCTTAACTCTCTGTTGCATTCTGCACATCCGGCGCAAAAAGTGCATGAAAAAGCGCTAAAATGGCACAGCTACTGCAACAGCTACGACTACTGTGTCCATTTATATATGTACATATATATCTTTTCCCACTCTTTTTGCTGCCACTTCTGTTCGGGGCAATGCACAGAACGAGTGCAAGAGAGACAGACAAGAGAGAGGAACAGAAAAGTCAGTTAGAGAGCCACATAGCCAGTCATTCGGTGGTGTGTTGATCTGCTAAGCTTTTTCAGCAGCTTATGTGTGTTGTATGTTTAGTAAAAAGTCGACGATTATTCCGTTTAATATGGTATATTGTTAGGGGGGATACACAGTGAAAGGGATAAGCGAGAGGTTCGAGTGCAGAACTGTTGGAGGCTTAGCTGTATTTAAGCCGGGATCAGATTAAAGCACTATTCGATGTGCAATAGACGAGGTGCCAGAAGTGAGTGCCAGGTGCATGGCAGGCGGGCCGAAGCGAGAGATAAACACAGATCGAGAGAGCTATAGCGAAGGCAAAAGAAAGAATGAAGCGAGACGAACGGCTGCATGGGTTGCTGTTGCGAGAAAGCATACATATGTATGTATGTAGAGAGCATATCGTTAGTGCGTAAGAGAGAGAGAGAGAGAGAGCAAAGCAAAGCAAAGCAAAGCTTGTCGATCAGAGGAGCAGCCAGAATTGAGTGTCTAAATATCGCTAAGAGAGACCGTAATATACAATATGGATGTATGTATGTATGTATGTATATATTTGCAACCTTTTTCACTTGTTTTTAAAAGGGTGTACCCTCCGGGGTAGGGGGGACGGCGGGAAGTCACTGACCCTGTTTCACTATTTGTCCGCATATTGCTCTGCAGGATGCATTCCACAGAATTGGCAGATGCAAATGGATTTCATTCATTGAGAATTTCTGGCCCACCCTAATGCCAAATTTTACAGCTTCTCTCTCTCTCCCTCGCAGCCAGAAGCATGGAAGAAGATGGCATTTTAGCTGAAAATGTTTGTGAAATATTTAAAGGGAATTCAAAGAAAAGGAGTGGGCAGGGCAAGGAAAGGCATGCGAAGGGAAGGAAGCAGGCAGCAGCTGTCATCTCCTTTCATCTACCTTTCTCTGTTTCTCATTTGAATTTTCAGATATTTAATATATGTACATATGTACATATGTATGTATGTGGAATGCTTTCCCATACATCTGCCAATTGAAATATACTAACCATTTTTATTATTATCTCTTTCATTGCAGGTTCGTATTCGACCACACTTATTGATCCGCTTTCACCCCTTTCCCTGCGGAATATATATTGCATTTTCGATGGAAATGAGCCGCACAAATATTGTAATTATACAAATTAAATTCTCAACCTCATTGAAGAATAATAATCTCCCAAGCGTACATAATCCTGAATATTATAGCAAAAGGGTTTGGGGGCTTTTGGCCAGTTCGGACTGCTCTTATTGCTGGGCCTACGTCCAGGCTCGGCTCTTTAATGTTGCATTCAAATTGGACTTTCACCAATAGAGAGCCAGGCAGATAGATAGATAAAGAGAGAGAGAGAGAGAGAGCGAAAGAGGCATTTGGCAAATTGAAATCAAATCGATAACGAATCAAATTGAAATCTCAGCGAACCAAAAACACAAACAAACAGTCTTTGAAACACGAATCAAACTTTGACTCTGGCAAAGGAAAGTGCGCCAAATGCTGCAACTAAGCGATACATAATAGTAACCCCCTCCGCGCCCCCTACCCCATACAACTCCATGGCAAGCTCCGTCGATGGCTGCCAGATAAAAGATGATTGAATGCAACTGGCTTTGGCGCTGGCGCTGGATCTGTGGCACTGTCTTTGGCTGCCCCCTCCAACCCTCCAGCCCTGCTTGTCTGATTAACATAAATCGTGCCTGGCTGCTGCTGCTGCTGCTGCCCGCCGACTATATCTTATTTCGATTTGTGCCTTTGTTTCGCTTCACTCGAATGAACCTACGGCACACACACACACACAAACCCATTCATACATACATAAATACATTTGTACACTCATACACCGATACACTCAAGAGTCAGAGAAACGGCAACCAGAAATTGAATGGAAATGAACAAGAAAAATAAATAAATAAAAACGAAAGGCAAACTGAAATAAAACTTCAGCAAGGAACACAACAGAAGGGTAGAGCGGGCGGTGGAAGGAGACGTTGAAGCAGCAGGGGAGACGTATAGTGGGGGGGATGGGGGCGAGAGGTACTGGCAGGAGCAGGACAAGAGGGAGATGGTTGAAGGGTGTGGGGGGGATAACTGCAAACACATCAGTGCCATGCCTGGCTGCAGACTTTTATTGGAGTCGTGGAGCAGCGCTAGCGAGGGGCGGGGTGAAATTTAACCCACTTCGTGCCAAACGGGCTGAATTATGGCACACTCACAGAAATCCGTTCAACATGCTGGCTCTGAAGTGCATTTATACGGAAAGGATAGATGAAATATCATCATATATTATATGTCCGTCAATTTAGAATTAATTTTCCGTTTTACGTTTTAAGCTGTAACGAACCGTTTTGTGTCCGTCTGATTCAGCAGAGCTGGCTCAGCGGTCGGTGGATCGATGCAACGAATTTATTTGTTGCCTCGGCGACAAGCAAGTAATGAGTTTGGGTGGATTTTGGTCTGAATAGCGTTTCTTTATTGAGTATCTTAAGGCTATCTTACGGCTATGGTATTTCTACGTGCTAAGTATCTCGTGAATCCTCTCACCGTAGCGCGGCTGTCTGCGTGTGTTATGTGGCGCAATACCCGACTCCACCGTTGTTGAGGCTGATCACAGGTGTAGCTCCGTTGGGCTACGGCTGTGGGGGTTCTGACTGGGCTACCGCCTCGTCCGCCGCTCACACAGCTCCGCACGCAATGGGTTCACCTGGCCAATGATCTCACCTTTACGCGGTGAGTTTCTGGGTTTTGATTGCCGTACACGTCTCTATAGTATTCACTGGTAACCTTTGTTCCTCCTGGTTGCACTACTTCGGTTTTCACTCGTACACGTTCGCTTGGTGACACACTTGGTTCCCGCACTTGACTGTCTGTCCCGATTCACTGCCGCGGACCTCCTCTTATAGCCTCCCAGCGGCACAGCGTCCGCGTCGCCGCCTATCCGCAACGGTTCCTTTCCCTGGGTACTTTTCCATCGGCCGCTTCGTCTTCCCAAACCTTCCGCACCGGGATCGGCCTACATGGCCCACATGGAATTACATGGCCTACATGGAATTACATGGCCTACATGGAATTACATGGCCTACATGGAATCCACATGGGCTACATGGGATCTACATGGCCTGCATGGGATCCACATGGCGCCTCCCGGCGCTCGGCTCTTGGACCCGCCGCTGGCCCAATTCCGCCGTTTCCCTGTTCTGGGAGCGAGGCCCGCTCCATCCTCTCGCTTAACGGGAAAAACGCGCTCTTCTCGGGCCATTTCGCCGTATCCTCTACTAGCGTTTTTGTGAGGAATATCGATTCCTCACACTTCCCCCTTTCTTCACTCTCAAAACTCCCGGATACCACCGGTCAGAGAGTTTCCCCCGGAAGCCTGTCGGCGCTGTCACTCCACCTTTGGCGCGCAGTCACCTTAACGGCTCCTACCGTGGCGCCCTCTATCGCTGTTTGGAGCTGGTTCCATCGCTCGCGATTTACCGCGGATGGCGATGATGGCCTATCGATCCATTTATATCGATAGGGCTCTGGAACCAGTTCCGATCGTGCGGTGCACGATAGGTGCGCGCTCGCCTTGGAGCTGACGGCACGACTCACGACTCACGATTTGTTTCCGCCGGTATCTCGCGTAAATTTCCGCCGCCCGCGTGTGATTCCTTACCAACTGGTTCTTACACCGCCAATCCACGCGTGGACCGCGCTTTCCACCCCACCGATGGTCTGCCTTCTTCCCACCCAATGAGGCCCAACACATAACCAGGTAAGTTTCATGGTTTTATTTGTCTTCCTTTTTCTCTTTATTTTCATTCATGCCTTCATTCATACTTCCATGAATACCTCGGCGCTGCCCTCTGTCACCGACACCCGGTAACGCACCCCGCGCACCCTAACGAGCCGCTTCACTCGGCGCCCTATTGGCGGGTCTCCTCTACGGCCCGCACCACCACCTCGGGCCAATCCGCGGCTGCCACGCGCCGCCAGCGCTGTGCCTCTGCCGGCTGACCCTCTGGCATGGAGTGCTGCCGCTGAAGCTGCGGCCGCCCGACCTCACTCCTCGGCTCCGGACAGGATGTCTGCCTCGCCAGCACCGGCCGTTCCGGCGCCCTATCGGGTGAGGGCCACTTCCATGGACCGCGCTCCAGCACCTCCTCTTCCGTGACCGCCTCCGTGGCCGGTGTCGCGGCGGGCTCCTCGGCCCTTGCTTCCTCGGGCACTTGCTCCGGTGTCGTTGCTGGTCCTCCGCCAGTTTGCCGGTCTCCCCTCGGGTCGCGCGCGTTGCTGCTCCGCGGCGGCTCCTCTTCCCATACCTGGGGCTCCTCGGCCTCGCGCGGCGCCGGTCCGGATGCCCACGTGATGTGGATGGTCTGGTGGTGCCACACCATTCCATCCCGGACCGCCGTGTGCACGCTCTGGGACACAAATGGTCCCACCACCGCGCTCTCGGGTCCCTGCCACTGGGGCTGCGGCTCCGGGTCCCCCGTCTGCTCCTGCTGCGACTGCGGCGGCGGTGTAGCTTCCGGCTGCTGCGGCTGCGTCGGCGGTTGGGGCTTCGGCTGGGGCTCTGGCCCCTGCGCCTGCGTTGGCGGCTGGGGGTGCGCTTGCGGCTGGGCCTGCCGACGTTCACCGCTGAGCATATCGCCGGTGCCCTTACCCGCAATCCTTTCGGTGGCGACGGAGCCTCGTCCTCGCCACTCTGCTCCTCCAGCTGTGCCGCTGGCGACGGCTGTGCCCTCGGCTGGTCTTCTGGCCACCGCGACTGAGACGCCTCCTGTGACTGCGACGGTGGCTGCGACCGCGGCTGCGGCTGCGACTGCGGCTGGGCCTCCGGCTGCTGCGGCTGCGTCGGCCTCGGCGGCTTGGGCTGCGGCTGCGGCTGCGTTGGGGCCTCCGGCTGCTGTGGCTGCGCCTGCGGCTGCGACTGCGGCCGTGGCTGCGTCGGCCTCGGCTGCTTGGGTCGCGGCTGCGGCTGGGCCTCCGGCTGCTGTTGCTGCGGCTGCGGCTGCGTTGGCATCGGCGGCTTGGGCTGCGGCTGCGACTGTGGCCGTGGCTGCGTCGGCCTCGGCGGCTTGGGCCGCGGCTGCGGCTGCGACTGCGGCTGCGGCCGCGACGGCGACTGCGGCTGCGGTCGTGGTTGCGTCGGCGATTGGGGCTGCGGCTGTGACCGCGGCTGCGGTTGCGACTGCGCTCGCTCGCCGTCGACCATCTCCGCCGTTGCTGTCGCTATCCGCGCTCTCTTTGGTGGCGGCAGCGCCTCGCACTCGCTCTCTGCGCGCGCCTTCGCCTTGCCCTCCGATCGGCATCGTTGTTGCTCGGAGCCTCCCGCCGGGACTTCTCGTGGCGCTTGGCCCTACGGGCCTCCCGGCGCTCGCGGTCCTCCTCGCGCCGCCGTTCGTCCTCCTTCCGCCGTTGCCGCCGCCTCTCTTCCTTTTGCCTCCGGGCCTCCTGCTCTCGTCGCCGACACGCCTCCTTTTCCACCCGTGCCTCTTCCTCGCGCCGTCTCCGCGCTTCCGCTTCCCGCCGTGCCTCCTCCAGTTGGTGCTGCTCCTCCCGACGCCGCGCTTCCCTCCGCCGCTGCTCCCTCCGCTCTCGGACGAGGACCTCCAGCGTGCTCCGGATGTATTTTTTATCTTCCTCCTTCTCCGCTTCTGTCCGTGCCTCTTCTGTCAACCTCGACGACGACTTGACCGCTGCGTCCGCTGTCTTTGTTGACACTGACGGCCTCGCTTCCTTCGACGGCTTTGTCGCCGTGTCCGCTGGCCTCGATGCCGCCTCCGCCGACCTGGCTGCCTTCGCCGGCCTCGCCGCCGACTCGGCCACCACGTCTGCTGGCCTTGGCGCCGCCTCTGCCGGCCTGGCGGCCTTCGCCGGCTTCGCCGCCGATTTGGCCGACAAATCTACTGGCTCCGCCTCCGATTTGGTCGACAAATCTACTGGCTCCGCCTCCGCCAGCTTCGACGCCTTCGGTGCCTTTGGTGGCTTTGCTGCCTTCGGTGGCTTTGCTGCCTTTGGTGGCTTTGACGCCCGCGGAGCGGCCTCCGTTGCCGACACCGGGACCGGTGGCCTTGGCCTTGATGCCGGCCGCGTGGGCTCTACCGGCGGCTGCTCCGCTCTCGCCGCCGTCCGTCTCCGCTGCGCCTCCAACAGCGCCTTTTTTTCTGCTCGCGTGAGCGCCGGGCCCGTGGCCACACACACGACGTCGTCGCTGTCCTCTTCCGCCGTTCCTCCTTGGGACACCTCTGGCGTCGGTGTTGCCCTTGGGGACCAGGCTGACCCGTCGAGCGACGATGCCATCAGCTCGAGCTCCGGCGTCTCGCCCTGAGTCCACCGCTCTCCACGCGAGGGCTCCGCCCGTCGCTGGCGGTGGGCTCGGGCCTTCAATCTCTCGTTTTGCTCCTCCACATATTTCGCTATGAAGTCCTTTTTGACTTCTTTCTCGTCCTGCTCTTGCATCATTTTGTTGATCTGCTCCGTTTTCATTTTTTTTTTGAATTTTTTTTTTCTTTCACACACGTGTTATCTCTGCTGCTGCGGCGACAAAGTGATCGATGGATCTAACAATCCTCCACCGACAGCCCTCCTCCGTTGTATTTCCATCGTTCCATCGTACGGTACTTCCCTCTATTCCTCTCGCGTGATCCCGTTGCTTTCCTCTCTGTTGTTCGCCGCGATACCCTTTTTCTATCCGGGACCAACGTTTTCCAGGCTGATTGTGGCTGTTCGTGTCGAATATCATATTCCCTACCCTTTTTTTTTTTTTTTTTTTTTTTTTTTTTTTTTTTAATAATATTTATTCCTTTTGTTTATATAATTTTTTCCTTTTCTTTTTCCTTTTTATTATATTTTTTTTTTTTTATATATTTTTTCTCCATATACATTTTTTTTTCTGGCCTTCCATAATCGGCGCCGGTCCCGGACCGGTCCAACCCCGGCAACCCAGGTGAGTATCGAGGTCCGAGTCCTTCTCCCACTAATTTCCTCATCCTACAGCCCGTCCTGCGTCCCTGGTCCTGGATGTCGACCGCCGAAATTCCCCGGTGCTATGAGATCAACCGACCTTCCGCCCGGCTGCACCCGGCGGTACGACCCTGGCTCGCCCTCTCCACCCGGCCTTCGGTTCGGCTTCTGGCGTAACTTCTGCCCCATGCAGCCGCCCCGGACCCGAGGATCATCCGACTCCTCGGCCGACAAGCAGCGCATGGGCGAGCCTTCTGCCCGGCCAAACCCGACTGGTGGAGATGGCCAACGTATCGTGGACCATGAACCCGGACTTCTCTGCTCGCTCACCCGACTCATCTTCCGAACCTCACCTGTTCGCTCGGACATCTTCCCGACCGGAGACCGGCCGATGCCTGTTCTGGCCGACAGGTAAGTCTTAGTCTCCTGTTGGCCTTGATTAATTCGCATTTATCTTTTTCAGGACAATTCCTGCCACCGGCCGTTCGCGATTCCAATTGGGAGTTGTCCTCCCGTAGTTTTTAACTCCGCGCGCCTTCCTCGTGGTTGTGCCGGCTCCACTCTGTGTCCTGCGTGCCACTTCCTGGAGTCGGTCCTTCCCGTTGGTAGCCAGACTCGGCCTACTCTTCCTCTGGGTCCTTCGCCGTGTCTCTACGCTCCTCCGTCGCCCCTTCTCCGCTTGCGCTTTAAGTCGGCGATGTGGACTGTCCGCGCCTGTTTGTCGCCCTCCTTCTTCACCCTGCATATCACAGGCGAGGTGAATTCTACCACCCGATACGGCCCGTCATACCTCGGTGCCAGTTTCGCCGCGAAGCCCTCTGCCGCGTTCGACAAATGGTGCTTTTTGGCCCACACTACCTCTCCTATTTTCGGTTTCCAGGATCTCCTCCGCAAGTTATAATGCCTCGCTTGATCCTGGGCCGCCCGTTCCAAGTTGCGTCGCACCAACTGGAACAACTCCGCAACTTGGTCGCGTTTTCGTCCGGTGTGTGGGTTTCTTGCCCCGTGCCAAGTGTCTCCTCGTCGTACAACGCGTTCGGTAGCCTCGGTTCTCTTCCTTGTACGATGAACGCTGGCGAGTATCCCGTTGATTCTGATACCGCCGAGTTCACCGCCAACATCAACTCCGGCCACTTCTCATCCCAGCTCCTCTGGTCCCCTTCGGTGAATTGGCTATCATGGTCTTCACCGTCCGGTTGGTTCTCTCCGTTGGGTTCTCCTGTGGGGTGTACGGTGCCGTGAACTGGTGCCGCACCCGCTGTGTTCCAGGAACCTTTGAAAAGCCTGCTGGTAAATTGGACCCCATTATCGGTGACCACCACCTTCGGCACCCCGAACCGGGCTATGATCCTCTCCCGGAAGGCCTTCGTTAATGCTTCCGCAGTGGCCTTTCTCAACGGCACTAGCTCGGTCCATTTTGAAAATCGATCCACCAGCACCAACAGCATGGCGTTTCCATGCTTTGACCTTGGTAATGGTCCTACGAAATCTGCACACACCGTCGCCCACGGCTCTTCGGGGACCTGCGTCAGCATTTTGCCGGCCGCCTGCCGCTGACACGGCTTGTAGCGCATGCACGTTTCGCACTTCCTCACGAACCTTCTTACGTCGCGGTGCATTCCGGGCCAGTAATATCTAGCCGCTATCCTCGTTGCCGTTTTCCGGCTTCCCGCGTGACCGGCTTCTGGGATGCTGTGGTTCTCCCTCATGACCGCTCCCGGAGATCCCTTGGGACGCAAAGCTTCCACGACGCCACCTCTTCGTCTCCCGCTCGGTGGGGTATGTGTCGGTATATCCGGCCCGCCTCCTTTACGTAGTCGGGATACTTCAACGGCTCCTTTTCCATTTTCTCCTCTATCTTCTTCAGCCATGTGCACTCGGTACCCCGCTCCGGGCTGGCCTTTTCCTCGGTCGTCCTCCGGCACCGCTCCGTCACTGGCTGCCGAGATAGTGCGTCCGCCACGATGTTCAGCTGCCCTTTCCTGTATGCAATCTCGAAGTCGTATTGCTGGAGTTCCAGTGCCCATCTCGCAATCCTTCCTGTGGGGCTCTCTATACTGTTTAACCATTTTAATGCCATATGGTCGGTGACCACCTTAAAGTGATACCCTTCCAAATATGGCTTCAGTTTTCGGACCGCCCACACAATCGCCAGGCACTCTTTCTCCGTCGCCGAATAATTCTTTTCGGCTGCATTTAGAGATCGGCTGGCATATGAGATGACCCTCTCGCCCTCTTCGGTCTCCTGCGTCAGGATGGCCCCCAGTCCGTAATCGCTGGCGTCCGTCTGGAGTACGAATCTCCTGGAGAAATCAGGACAGGCCAAAACCGGGTCCGCCACCAACCGGCCTTTCACAGCCTCAAATGCCTGTTGCCTTTCGGGCGTCCACTCCCACTTCGCCTTCTTCTTAAGTAAAGCGCTGAGAGGCTGCACCAACGTGGCAAATCCGTCCACGAATCTCCGATACCAGGAGGCCACGCCCAAATATTGCCGCAACTCCTTGACATTTGTCGGCGGCTGAAGCTCCGCAATGGCCGCCACCTTCTCGGGGTCGGTGCATATTCCCTCTCCTGTCACCAAATGTCCCAGATACCGGAGCTCCGTCCGGAAGAATTGGCACTTGTCCACATTCAGGCGTAAGTTGGCCTTCTTGAGTCTTCGAAACACCTCTTCCAGATTCCGCCGATGTTCCTCCTCGTCCGTCCGATGACTATTATATCATCTTGATAGGCGAACGCGTGAGGCATCATTTCCGGCCCGATCACTTGGTCCAACGCCCTCTGGAACGTCGCCGACGCTGAGTGCAGCCCGAACGGCATCACCTTCCACTGGAACAGTCCTTTGCCCGGCACCGTGAAGGCGGTATACTGCCGGCTATTTTCCTCCAGCGGAATCTGCCAATATCCGTCCTTTAGGTCCAGACTGCTGATGAACCGCGCCTCTCTGAGCTGGTCCAGAATGTAGTCTATTCTCGGCATCGGGTACGCGTCCTTAATTGATTTCGCATTTATTTGGCGGAAATCCACACACAACCTCCATTTTCCCGTCTTCTTCTTGACCATCACGATAGGTGAGCTGTACGGGCTCCTCGACGGTTCAATGCGTCCCGTTTTCAACAGCTCGTCCACCTGTTCGTTGATTTCGGCTTGCATCTTGGGGTTCTTGGGGTAGTACCGCTGCTTGACCGGCTCAGCGTCCTTCATGGTGATGGAATGAACTGCCACCTGGGACACTCCCTTCATCTTCCGAAATTCCTCTAGTTCCTTGTCCAAAAACTCATCATCCGTTGACTCCTTGTAGTTCTCTCTGAGCCTGCCGCCTTCCACGCCACTTGTTTCGCAGGCCGCCGGAGTCGACTCGCTTGCCGGCTCTGGACTTCCTCCGTGGCCAGTATCGCCACTGACAACTTCTCCTCTAACCGCCTGTTACGTCGACCTCTCGCAGGGATTACCACCCTGTGCCCCGCACAGGTCACCTCTGCTCCGACTGCGGCTATAAAGTCCCATCCCAGAACCAGCTCGTCAATCACTCCGGGCAATATGAGGAGCGTCATTGCGATCGCCTTGTTCCCGAACGCCACCTCTACTTCGAGTTGAGCGTTGACTTCCTGGCAATGACCGTCCGCCAGTCGCACCCTCTTGCGAGTCCTCGTCTCCACTCCAACTCCCCGCAGCTTGTCCGCCAATTCGCAGCTAACAAAGCTACTCGTCGCTCCTGTGTCCACCGTGGCCTTCCACTCTCGCCCGGCGATGCTTACCAGGGCGGACAGCTGCACTTCCTCGTCGGTCAATCCACCGACTAGGCCGACGTGTGCCTCTCTCGAGTGTCTTCGGACCTCGGGCCTCCAATTGCGACCCGGGCACGGCCCTCCGCGGCTTGGGTCGCGGTGCGTTTCCCGCGGGCTTACAGCATTGCCAGGTCGGCACCCCACCTTGCCGCATCTCCAGCAGAACGTCAATGGCCGGCCCGTGCACGCCTGCGCCCAGTGTCTATTGCTTCCACACCGGCGGCACGCGTTCTCGGGGTTCAGCACATATCCCCCACCACATTGGTTTCCGTTTGGTGGTCGCTAGGCGTTACCGATGGTTTCGGGTTGAAGCCGGTTGCCGGGTCGTCTCTACACCGACGGCACACCTCTGTCGAAGTCGTTCGCGTGAAGGGATTGGCTGCCCTGGCCCGGCCTGACGGGCTTTCCTTTTGGAATTCCGCCCGATCCCTTTCCAGGGCTTCGAATTCGTCCGCCAATTTCATCATCTCGTCCAAATCCCGACACCGGTGCGGCCGCATAAAAATCCGCAAATCCGGCACGCTATTCTCCCGGATGGCCTCTGCTTGTTGTTCCGGTGTGCGCTTGAGGGACGCATGAGGGTCTGCATGTCCACCATGTAGTCCTTGAAGGATTCTCCCCACTTCTGCCTGCGATTCCTCACCTCTTGGAGCAACTTTTCAAAGTAGTCCCTTGGCAAGAAGTAGTCCTGGAAGCTTTGCACGAAAGACCTCCACGTCTGCCACTGCCTATTGTTCGCGAGGAACCACATCAGCGCTCGCCCTTTTAGCAGTTCTGGCATCGCCCTCGGTATCTGGTCCACATCCAACCCGTACATGTCGGCCGACCATTCCACCTGCTCCAGGAACTCGAGTGGCTTTTCCGTCCGTCGAAACGAAACGACCACTCTCTAACCTGTTTTGCCACGACGGCCGAATTTACTCGTGGCTGTCTCACGGCCTCTTCCTGGGGCCTTCGTCGATCCTCCTCCGTCCTCTCATACTCCGCTCGACGCGCGTTTTGTTCCCGGGCTTCCGACCCGGCCGGTCTCTCCCACTACTGGCCCGCTGCCGACTGGGTGTCTGGACTTTTAGTGGGACCGCCAGGCTCGCTATCAGTTCCTCCTGAAATTTTGACGGCGTCTTCCATAGCGTCGATCGCTCTGCACCTCCCCTCGGCATCAGGCGTTCATATGCACCTTCCTTGTCCTCAGTCTGCGCCGCCGGCGATATCCTCCCCGTTTTTATCTCCCACGTCTCAATCACGTCGGCAAACTCCGGTTCCGTCCCATGCTTCTCGACCCAGATCTTGAACGCCTTACGCATCTCGTCCACTGATCCTTCCAACTGAAGCCCGCATGCCTTGGCGCACTGCATCAGTTCCTCCTTCCTCAGCGAATGAATCCATTGCCGGCTCTTCATCTTGATACCTTTCTTGATACTCCGCTCAGCACCGTCCTTCCCAATGCACTCTCCTTTTCTTGCTTGTCTTGAGGCCCCACGTTGGGCGCCAGTTGTAACGAACCGTTTTGTGTCCGTCTGATTCAGCAGAGCTGGCTCAGCGGTCGGTGGATCGATGCAACGAATTTATTTGTTGCCTCGGCGACAAGCAAGTAATGAGTTTGGGTGGATTTTGGTCTGAATAGCGTTTCTTTATTGAGTATCTTAAGGCTATCTTACGGCTATGGTATTTCTACGTGCTAAGTATCTCGTGAATCCTCTCACCGTAGCGCGGCTGTCTGCGTGTGTTATGTGGCGCAATACCCGACTCCACCGTTGTTGAGGCTGATCACAGGTGTAGCTCCGTTGGGCTACGGCTGTGGGGTTCTGACTGGGCTACCGCCTCGTCCGCCGCTCACACAGCTCCGCACGCAATGGGTTCACCTGGCCAATGATCTCACCTTTACGCGGTGAGTTTCTGGGTTTTGATTGCCGTACACGTCTCTATAGTATTCACTGGTAACCTTTGTTCCTCCTGGTTGCACTACTTCGGTTTTCACTCGTACACGTTCGCTTGGTGACACACTTGGTTCCCGCACTTGACTGTCTGTCCCGATTCACTGCCGCGGACCTCCTCTTATAGCCTCCCAGCGGCACAGCGTCCGCGTCGCCGCCTATCCGCAACGGTTCCTTTCCCTGGGTACTTTTCCATCGGCCGCTTCGTCTTCCCAAACCTTCCGCACCGGGATCGGCCTACATGGCCCACATGGAATTACATGGCCTACATGGAATTACATGGCCTACATGGAATTACATGGCCTACATGGAATCCACATGGGCTACATGGGATCTACATGGCCTGCATGGGATCCACATGGCGCCTCCCGGCGCTCGGCTCTTGGACCCGCCGCTGGCCCAATTCCGCCGTTTCCCTGTTCTGGGAGCGAGGCCCGCTCCATCCTCTCGCTTAACGGGAAAAACCGCGCTCTTCTCGGGCCATTTCGCCGTATCCTCTACTAGCGTTTTTGTGAGGAATATCGATTCCTCACAAAGCAAAAACCTTTCGCTTTCGGGTGCTCCCATTTTCGAACATTTTTCTCACCTTTTCGCAAGTTCTGTTTAAAGCACAATTTAGTGCTTTTAAGTGACAAAAAAACTATGTTAAGTGTGAAAACCATTGAGTGGATAGCCGAATCGAACTGCGCCAGCTGTTAATTTGAGGTTAAATTAAATAAAAAATTATTTATTAAAAAACGAAAAACCTAAATTTCCCAAGCAATGTCGTCGGATCGTCTATTAATGCATCAATAGGTATTATATTTCTTTCCTTTTGCAATTAAGGTTTGTTTTGTTGACTTTTTCGTTTTGTGAAAACGGGAGCACCAAATATTTTCGGGTCAAGAGTAAATCGCAAAGTTGTTGGTGAAGGTGAAAACTAAATGAAAACATTTTCGATGAAAACTAAGGTGGAAGCATCAACGACTCTGTGGCTCTCTATGCGTGCCATTTATGAAGAGGGTATTCCGTCCTGATGCTTTCGATATAATCAAAAAATCAATGCCTCGAATGGGTTAAGCGTCCCCCCACCAACGTCCCCTCCTCCTCCTCAGCTCCTCGTTGATGCTGCTGCTGCTGCTGTTGATGACGAGCATGCGAATGATGTTGGTGTCTGTCTGTCCTTCTGCTGGTCTCTTCCCCTTTCCATCTCCTTTGTTCCGTTGGGTCTCCTCTCTTTTTGCTGCTGCTTCGGTTTGAACTTCATTGTTGGCTCTCGCTTAAAATTCCAAACAGCAAATTGCAACTGCCAACAATTTCGAGGCTATCAGTGGCATAGCATCGGGCAGCAGCCACGTCGCTGGTGGCTGCTGCTCCTGCTCCTACTGCTGCTGCTGCTGCTTCTGCTTGTGGCAGCTTCTTCTCCTGGCAGTAATTTTATGCAAGATGCTATCGCAACACACCTCAACACGCCTGCCTGCCACCGGGGGGCACGGCACGGAGAGAGAGAGTAGAGCAGGAGAAGAGCAGGGCAATGCAATGCAGAGAAATGCATGTAAGCCATTTCACTTGGTCTTCTCCTTTCTGCTGTTGCTGCTTCTGCTTCTGCTGCTGTTGCTGCTGTTGCAAGTATGACAAACAGCCTGCTGCCGTCTTTTGAATGGAATTCAATTCCCATGCTGAAGCAGCAGCAGCAGCAGCATCAGCAGCCCCCATTCCTCCTCTCCTCTCCTCTCCACCTTTCCGTCTTTCCGTTCATGTCTTTTGTCTGCCTGATACTCGTATCTGCCTCAGCAGCAGCAACAGCAATACTTGTTTAGCTTGTTTGTTGCTGCCGCCTCCTGCTGCCTGCTGTCTCTGCTGCCACTGCAGTTATTGCCATTGTATCTTGATGCCTTTCAAGTGCCAATTGTGCGACCGCCCCAAACCTTTTTCTAGACAAACTCATTGCTTATTTAGTTTAAGGTGGGAATTCCCCCACGAACCACAAGACTGCATAAATTTCATTCAAATTGAGTTGATAATGGTTGGCCACTTGATAGTGGTTGCTGCCTGCTGCCTCCAGTTGATAGTTGCTAGTGTTAATTGTTGTCGGCGGCGGCACCCTTAGAGGCAGCAGCAGCAGCGCGGCGGCATTGTGCTGTCCATCCGTCCGTGTGCAGCAGCAATTGTCTGCTTTAATCAAAATAATAACTACAGAGCGGCGGAGCACAGTAGCCAATATATTCTACACTCGGGAAAAGGCAGAGAGCCATTTCAAATGGCAGACCCACTCTCCTGTTGGAGTGGAATGGGCTTCTTTTTCTCTCGGTGCCCAGTCCCGGACTCCACTGTGTGTCCACTGTAATTCACGATTTCCTGCAGTAATTGAAAAGATATTCCCAAAGAGTGGCCTGGCCAAAGACAAGTTGCTGCTGCCTCCACCGGGGGCAGCACCAGCAACGACAACATTTTGCTAGCAAAGCGAATGAGAATCCGCGACAAGTCCGGGGCTGGGGCTGGGGCAGGCAGTGCATTAATTATTCATGAGTTGTCGCCGAGGCAGGCACGCAGGCGACACAGAGACAGCAGTGGCCACCGCAACAGCAGCAGTACAGCAGTACAGCAGTACAGCAATGGCAGTGGCAGCATCAGCAGTGTGGCAGTGGCTGTGGCAGTGGCAGAAACTACAACGACAGCAGCGGCGGCAACATAATTATTCATGCCCGCTTATCGCCAGTAAGGTAGGCAACACCATTTTAACCACAAGCGGATTATAATTATCAACAGTTGCCATCGGTGCACACAGCGTGGGGTGAGGAGGGGACAGTCAGTCATTCAGTGAGTCAGTCACTAGTTGGAGGCAACATTTTGCTAGATGCAATTGCATTGCCCCCATGAGTGGCAGCATATGCGTCTTGCGAAGACGATGGCAAGAGGCGCAACAACAAAATATAATTACACGGCAAAAGCAGTGAGAGAATGAGAAAGAGGGGAAGGTAGAGAGAGAGACAGCTGCTTTAATTGATGTTGATTGCTATCAACAACATTGCTGCTACCTCGCATGTTGCCCCTGCCCCCTAACCCTGCCCCCTGCTGTTGGCTACTTCTTTTTGGGAAAACTTTTGATTGCATGTCAAAGCCGCATCAAGAGCAATTTTGGCCACATAAAACATTAGCATTACTAAATTGTACTCGAGTAGCAACTAAATCGAAACGGAACCCAAAATGGAACGTGCCACCCTCTCTGCCGCTCCCCTGACACGCCCGCACTCCTGACTTGGTGGAAACACAGCTGAGAACGATGATTCAGAGGAAGATGCCTTCGTAGTCACCACATCTGCTCTCTTTCAAGGACCATCCGTTTGTCTTCTCTGAGAGCCCCCGAGAAAGAGAGAGAGAGAGAGATCGTGGATGGTCCTCACCCTAGCGGACGGCATCACCTTATAAACAAATGCATCTTGATATGGAATGAAATAGAGTGTATCTATATCTACTATATCTATAGTATCGTCTCACTAGTGGGGAGTGGCTTCTAGTTTAAGTGGCTCTGCTGAGATGTCTCTCATCCATGCTAATTCGCAGCTACAGAGCTGCTCTTCACAGTGCCTTGAGATTTTGGTTGTGATCTGCCACCTTTGGCCATGGTTCTCTGCCTCTTTGTCGCGCAGAGTGCCATGCCCATAAACAGAAATTTTAATTTGGTTTCCCCCCACCACCACCTTTTGGGATTTCATAATTTTCGGGGGAAATATTACGGTCCATAAACCCACGCCATTTATTATCCGACATAGTGCCGCCGCCGCCCGCTGCTCACTGCTCGGAGATGGCTTGATGGGTGGGTGGTGGTTCTGTGTTCTGTTTTACTCGTAATATACACATTTATTTTCCGGATCATTTGGGTTTAGTGCCTGGCGGTTGTTAAGTTATTCCGCGGTAATTGAAACGCCTGCTGGCATCTCTGTCCGTGTTCGTGGTGATGGGAGGGGAGGGGGCAGCAGCAGACTGCTGACTGCTGTCCAAATATAATTGGGAAATTTCGATGCGCAAACAATTATTGGATGGCAGTGGCATGGAATCTGACTCTGACGAATTAATCGAATTGTAATTCTCTTTCAAAGAGATAAAGAGATAAAGAGAGACCCATTTCAATGGGATGGTTAAAGTATTTAAATTTTAATTAACATTTGAATTGCATGGCATGGCATGGCCCTCAGGGGCTGCTCTGGATGTGACTGTGAATGCGAGAGCCGAGCCTCTTCTGCTCCTGCAAATGTGCAAAGAGAGCAGCAATGGAACGGTAAAACACGAACAAAGCAAACGAAGCGAAGCTGCTGCTCCAATCCTCTGGGGCCCGGCCCAGCACCCGGCACCCGGCACTCATCCCGCAACAACGCAAAAAACGAAAATCTCCTTTGCCATTCAGCATGCTGTGTCGCCGCTCTCTTTCTATCTATCTATCTCGCTCTCGCTTTGCAGCTCTCTGCCGCTCTCTCTGGCAGGCAGGGCAGCCATGTTTGTTGTATGGCGCCGCTCTCTCATTAAAGCCTGGCTGGGTGAGCGAGATAGCCACATGCTGCTGCTACAACTTTCGGCGCATGTTGTGCTGCGCATGCAAAAAGAAAGAAAAGGAAAGGAAAGCAAAAAAAGAGCAGAGAAGGAGTCTGCTGCGGCCCAAAGAGTGGGTAGAGGGAGTGCAAAAGTAGTGGATGGAGCGGAATGGGGAAAAGCCTTGCTTGTTGGCAACGCCTGCTGGCTTTTAGTTTGCCTTTTAAATGTTTAAACGATTAAGTCGAATTTTAATTTGGCCGCAAAGCATAACACGACTCCACTTCCACACACACACAGTGAGCAGACAGAGTACCACACAGTGTCACACGATAGTATATGCACACCGAGGAGTGTGTATGCCTTGGGGCTTGGGGCGCGGGACTTGAACTAACAGAAATGTAAAGCAGGCAATAAAGTGGCAACACGCTGTCTTTGGCCATAAACAAAACTGAAACCGTTTTTTTTTTTGTTGTGGCGGAGGCGGGGGTGGGCGTTTCTGCTGTTGTTGCTGCTGCTGCTGCTGTCTATTTAGAGATGGCAGTGCAGGCGATATCGGCAGATATGCAAATCGACCCATGATTTATGATCTGGCTGTGCGCCTGTGTCTGTGTGTTTATGTGTGTTTGGCCCCCAAAACTATGGGACAAACCGAATTGTGCAAATAAAATGAGAGGAGAACATCGAATGAATATTCATTAGGTGTCGTATTTGCTTTGCTATGATTTTTATTGTTTTTTTTTTTGGTTTAGAATCACCAAAGAGTGACTTCCTTAAGAGCCGTAGCGTGTATACAGAAAAGTTAGAGTATATTCGCTGATTATTTATGTAAATATACAAATATGTAGATATCTTCTCTTAGTAGTTACTACTTCGGTGTACTGCATACGCTATTCCCCCTGCTGCCGAAGCAAATGACTCTGTCTCCCCGGGATTCCAGGTCCGGTCTGTCATTTCCCTTCCCCTTCGCTCTGTCTCTGTCTGGGCTAAGGCCCACTGCTGCTCTCGTTGTCGTTGCTGGCCCTCTCATTAATGTTTCAAGTGTTTTATGATATGCATAATTGCTTGTACAGATAATAAAGTTTTCTTCTGCTCGGACAAGACCCCAAGATACCAGAGCCGGCCGGTCACCCTCGTCTGGCACCCACCACCACCCGTCCATTCCATTTGTCCATTCACTTAATTAAAATGCAAATGGAAATTCTTCAAATTCTACATAGCTGGCAGAGAGAGAGAGAGAGAGAGTGAGAGACATAGGGAGAGAGAGGGAGAGAGCCTTAGGGAAAAATACATATTTCATGTCCCCCGACGATGATGATGACAGGTTCGTTCCCTTCTTCCATGCTGATGCCATTGCTACAAGGTATATTTAATATAAGATGCAGTAGCTACGCTAATCACTCCAATTCCCTGCACTTTCTGTCCCTACCTTTTGTTTATTATACCTTGATCTCCTACTGCTACTCCGCCGCCCCTTGAGGAAGTTTTTCACTGTTTTGTTGCTGCTACCGAGTTTACGACGCGTGAACGGCAACAGCAACTCATCCGCAAAGCAGAAGGCGACAAAATTCAACAGTCCCCCGTCCCACCGTTCCGTTCCCCCCCCTCTTTGCCCATTTCCTCCTCGCATCTCCCCACTCCACTACTAACGAGAAGGGAAGCGATCTTGCTGCTGCTCTGTCGGCGGCGTCCCCTTCTTTCCTTCGTTTTGTTCTCTCTGCTTCTTTTTGTTGTTGTTGTTGTTGTTTTTTTTTTATTGTACAAGGCATTTCCAGTGAATTTTTTGATGATATCTTTGAATGTTAACATTCACAAAAGCGTAAAAATTGTTTCCCCTCGCCGTTCTGAGCTCTTTGCTCTACCATTCGCTCCCCTCTCCATCTCCCTCTCCCTCTTGGTATTAGTTTCTATATCGGCTTTATGAGGCACTTTTTACTGGACCTGGACCTGAATCTGAATCTGAACCTGGACCCTTTTTCATTCGTATGCATGTACCCCGAATATGGTCCTCCATTCATGTGTGTGTGTTAAGTGAAATTCTTTTGTGCCCCGGAGAAGCGAAAATAAAATTCACACACTGCCGAACGTGCCCGATGCTTTAAGTGTGCGGAGGGGAGAGAGCGAGGAAGAGAGGGAACAATGGAACTGGGATTTTGTGTTGAGTTGAGCAGTGGTTGGGGGAAGTTACGTTGGTAGAGGAGAGAAGGGAGGGAGGGTGCTTGCGCTGCGCTCTGCTTGTTCGTTTCGCCTCTACCTGGCGGGCACAATCCTCTCACAACAGCAGCAGCAGCAAAAAAAAGGTGCAAAAGCAGCAACAACTACACAAAGTCGTACCGAAACCGAAACGAGCGACCAAGCGAACAAGAGCGACCGACCGAGTGACGGAGTGAGAACAGCAAAAGCAAAAGCAACAACAACAACAACAACCAAATACAACCAATGACAAGCTGCTCGGCAATTTGACATAATTTATACGTCAAATTACTGCAAATTGATGCTAAATGGCTTCAAATTGAATTGACTGGCGCAGAAGAGGCGAAAAAAAAAACACAAAAAATTGTATGTGAAGAAAAGAAACAAAAACAAAATACAAAATGTAGCGCCAAAACAGCAACAATAACAGGAAAGAAAAAAACCAGCTAAAACGATGCCTCATGTCGACAGCTATCATTGTTGTTCTTGTTGTTGCTGTTGTGTTCACTCAAACGAAAACATTTCGAATTTTCAGCGTGGGGGCATCTTATGTTGGTGTTGCTGTTGCACTGTTGTTGCTACTACACTAGACTCTCGACTGTTTGCCGGAGTGTACTTATAGACGCTAAGAGGGAGTGAGAGAGAGAGAGAGAGAGGGAGGGAGGGCAATCTGGGATGGCAAAGATTGTGGCTGGAGGGGACCACAAAGATCGAGAAAAGAGAACATTCATCTTGACAGGCACCATTTGTGGGGGGCTTGGGGGCTCTACCCTGCCCCGACCCCACTGTCATTAAGCTGAACTCCGAAAACGGTAATAAAGGGCCAAAGCTGAGAGGCGAAAATTACCCAGATATGTACTTGAAGATGGAAAGAGCTGATGGTTAAAGTTCAGGGAAACTGTACCTCAATTTGCATAGATATTCATGGTAAATTGAAGTTCTATCAAAAGAAAATAGAGGATTTCTCCACATTTACGAGAGGTTTATTGATTAAGTTTTATATTGGTTCAGTGAGCTCTTCTTAATTGATTCTGTTCCATACATAGTTGAAGTACATGTATAGACATCGATTAATATTCTATTAACTAGCTGACGCGAAAAACCATTTGCCACAGTACTGCGAACTATTTATAATCATGAATTATATGAGCGAACAGATTTCAGGAACAGATTTGATTCTGGAACCGTGCCAATGAGCCAGCCAGCCATTCAATGGTTCCGGCTCTCATGTTTGAATTTGAACGCATAACAATGGCAACAGTCTTTGTCCATAGCACAAATCAGCAATTTCGGATGAGCGGAAAGGTACTCAAAGGCGTGACGAAATAACGAAACGGATTTAAATGCTCGATTTACTTGTTACAATTTTCTTTGTTTGGTGGAGACTGACGCATGATTGCGACATGCTCACACGCATATTCTCGTTATCTTGTGGGACTTTTTGCATGTTTCTTGGGAGGAACAGAACCACAAATACCATGAGACGAGAAAATATCTGTAATATTTCAATTATATTCATGAGATTCATTAAGAATTTAAGATTTAAGCGGTATTTCCAGTACTATAAATGAATGAACCACCGATGAATGCCCTCAAATGGCTTAAATAGTTGAAGTTCATTAAACCAAACTCGACAAAACTCGGCAATTTTCCAGTGATTCCGCGTTTTCCCCCCCTCTCTCACTTTCTCACTCTCCGTACATTTTGTTTTGTTTCCGTGTCGCGTGGGTCTGTAACTGTAGATGTGTGTGTGTGGGGGAGGGGAGGAAATAACAAAATACAGCTCAATTCAAGGCACTCCCACTCGACGCCTTTCACACCTCGGTCTGCCCACACACACACACACACAGACACATACACTCATACAATGAGAGAAGAGGAAAGGAAAAATCAATTCTCAGTAGGCAGGCGGCAAAGGCAACAACAAAATGCGCGAAAAAAGAAAGCCGTGAAATGTGCAATCGCCCCGCGCCGTCCATATACAAAATGCAACTGTCAACGAATACAACAAAAGAGTTGGTTGTTGTTAACAATTTGCCGTTGTTGTTGCCTGAAGCGCTGGCAAAATATTGAATTCAATTTAAAGCTCAAAATACGGTCATAAATCACCGACAATTGTTATACCCTGTGCCAGATGGAGGGTATTATGGTTTCGAGCCGATAAAAACAATCGTTACAACAGTTCGATTACCGTATCGCATAACAGATGGCCATCGATCTGCAAGGGTATTCGCAAGCTTCCTTCGACATCCGAAGCAGCGTCGAAATGTGGAAGGGGCAATGGAGAAAGGCAGCTGAATGGCAGGCGGCAGAGGGGCATTGAAGACACAGTCTCAGACTCAGACTCAGACTCAGAGTCGTAGTCGGGTTTGGGTAAAGTGAAAGAAAAGAGTTGCAGTCGGATTATGGTCATGCTCTCCTGCTCTCTCTTTCTCACTCTCGCGTTTTATTCCCTTGATTGCAGGCCGCCCATCAGAGTGCAAAAGAGAGCGCGGCGGCGGCAGTGGCAGCCCGGGCTGGGTCTTTTACCGTAAACTGTCGGCGCAATTAAAATAAATTGAAACTGAACTTTTTCTCTTCGGTGGCTTCGTGGCACCGAATAACAGTTTTCCTGGGGGCCAGCTGTCGCATAATTCATCAACTACAATATTTCGGGGAGCAGAGAAAAGGAATAAGGGAAAATTTAAGAAAAATTTGCGTGTGTGCCGTCGTCAGAAAAAGTTTTTCATTTTTAGCATCTTGATTGTTGGTTAACACAGGAGGAGGACGGAGGAGGAGGAGGGGAAGGCAAAGCGATAGCGGGAGCAGGAGGCGGAGCTGGCTGTGGAAGTGGAAGAAGGAACACTGCCTAGTAGCCGGGCCGGGTCCCAACAACGTTGCCTGCCTGCCTGCCCGTCTCCCGCCTTCCTGGCTGCAATGGGCACGGGCTTGGGCTTGGGCACCATCTAAATGAACGTTCCACAGGCACAGGCGCACCAACACTGTCCTGTCCGTCCCTGACTGTCTTCTCTGTCCGGTCTGGCTAACCTCTATCTTCTCCTCTCCATCACCCTCCTCTCTGGGCTGTTCCTCCGTTCGCTTACCTTCTCTTCTGCACTGCACTGCTCCCTCCGCTGGCTCTCGTCGTATCTGAAATTGTTCAACTTCATCAGCAGAAAAAAAAAAGATGCTGCCGCTGCCGTTTGTGTGTGTGTATGTGTGTGCTGCCAAATCACACCAAGACAGGCTACCCCTTCCCCCTCATTTTGCCCTCGCTCCGACCGACTGTCATGAGTCTGAGCCGACGACTCTTTGGTTTCCTTGTCCTTTTTGTTTTCTTTCGCTGCAGCAGCAGCAAAAGACCCCGAGGACACGGAGCACTTGAGCTTGGGTCTGGGTCTGGGTTTGGATTTGCAGAGAGGTGGGGCAGTAGGTGGAGTTAAGCGGATGCATAATACGGAAAAATGTCTTAAAGAGAGAGAGAGAGCGAGAACGATAGAGTTGGATGGGGATGGAGGGGAGATTTTCAAGCTGCTAGCTGCATTATTTGTTCTTTATGGTTCTGCTCTCTCCCTCCCCAGTCGTTCAACTGCACAGTGTGACAAAATGCAATGGAAACAGCAATTAGGTCTTTGAGGAGAACAGTGGGCCTATAAATATTAAGATGAGTAAACCCTTACAAATAGTTTTAACTCGAATTGAAATTTTGATCAAAAGTCTGAGAGAAAGCTCACTCAAAAGCTTTATCGTTCTATTTATGTTGTCTTTGGCTGGACGGACTCTGACTGCAGTCCGATCACTCCACTCGCTGCTCTCAGGCAAATGGCTTGGCAAGTCGTTGCATGCGCTCAAACACGATTGATCAAGAAAGAGTATCCTCACTCCTAGTACAAATTCTTGTGGAAATGTCGAGGACAACTGTGAAATACTTTCAGTTGAATCATAGCAAGCAATGCATTTACATATATAATCCTTTGGCTTGACAAATCAGAAAATTTGAGAGCTTTTGCACGCGCAAACATGTTTGACGCGTACAGCGAGGCCTCGAAGATGGCGGCAGCGTTCAAGGAGTGCGCGGACCACCTGATTGTGGCCGAATTCCTGCCGCACAACGATCGGGTGGCGTACCTCAATCTGCGCACTCTCGAGCAGGTGAACTACTGCGTCAAACTGAGCTTCGAGGGCTTCCGGATCGTGGGCTACGACTTTGACTGCATCCAGGACGGGGTCAGCAGCTGTGACTACGTCTACGTGTCCGCCCATCGTATGCTCGCCGCGATCAGTCCCCTCTACGCGGAGCTGGCGGAGAGCAGCGGTCGCCCCACCAGCCCCAGCACACCCAGCGGTGCGGGCGGCATCGGGGGCGTGGCCAGCTGAGTGTGCTGCTAAATTTCCGTCTGTTAATTGCTGCCAAAAGTGATAATTAAACGTCTGTCCCCCCAAAGACCAGGGACAAGCACAACTTTGGGGCAACTTTGGGGCAGGTAAATGACTTGATTGCAATAATAAAGCTTACAGCCTGGGCACCGATTTGAAGCCTGGTCTTTTGATTAATTGCTGCCAAGTGAGAGGACGAGCCACACTGGCAGACAGTATACAGGCAGAGGCAGAGGCAGAGGCAGAGGCAGGGGCAACACCAGTGCTGCAAGTTGATTGACTCAACTTGGCACTCTTCGAACCTTTTGTAGCAAAAAGTTAACAAGTTTTTGCCGTTCCACTTGACTGCTGCTGCCGCTGCGACGTGGATGCCGTTGCTGCCAATGAAGATGCAGACATTGGATGGAGCACCAGCACCCAACCCAACCCAAACTCAAAGCAAAGCTCCATGCTCCATGCTCCATGCACCATGCTTCGTGCACCCTCCAATTCCCTCATTGCTGCTGCTGCTGCTGCTGCTACTCCTCTGCTGGGGTCTGGGGTCCATGCCAACTAAGGTTTTATCTAGTTGAGTCCATCTAGCCGCTTGCCGTCCGTCCCGCTGCTGTCTGCCACGGACAACGACAGAGACAGAGGCTAAAGCGACGAATGCTTGACACACACACATTGCCACATACTGTGGCACACACACACAGACAGACAGAAAGACAGACAGAAAGACAGACAGATGGGAGACTGCTGGGCGAACGCATTTGCTACGGCGTTCGTATCGGCCATGTCTATCTGGCCGGGCTCTCCACTTGTCTATGCTCGTACATATATTTGTCCATTGAAGCATGCAATTGATTGCTGCAACAGCAGCAGCAGCAGAAACCTCCACTGCAGTCTTCCCCCTGAGACCCCGCCTCCTTCTCACTGCACATCACATCCGATCCTGCTGCGCTTTAATTGCCTTTTCATTGCTGCCCGTCGGCCTTTTGCCTCTGTGCCGCATCTCAGTGTATCCCTCAATCCCTGTCTCCCTGGATCCTCCCAACTGTCTGTCTGTTTGTCTGTCTGTGTGCCTGTCCGTCTACCTGTCTGCTGTGTGTGTGTGTGTGTGTAATTTGTGGTTGTTGTTCTCTGTTAATGCATTACATGAATTTTAACAAGCTTTGCATTCTGACTGACTATCCGCCGCAGCAGCATGCCCCAACGCCACGCTCTCTGTGCCCCTCTGTGTCCCACTGTGGGGCAGCTCGAAAACCCCTCCGTATGCCGATGTATGTTTATTGTAGCCGCATCCCGTCGAATGCAGACATAATTTAACCTTTGCCTGCCCCTCCCCTGCCCTTAATGCTTTTCATTTTGCAAAATTTTCAATCAAAGGGTCTTAGATTTTACCTAATGCTACTGCTTATCGGAAAGATACCGAGTCGCCCAGTAATTATTAACATCTCTCGCATTTTAAGTGCAACAAATAATCTAAATAATTCACAAAAAAAAAACAGGTTATGTGAGAGTCTCGTACCAATTGCATTTCCAATTCGAGCTCTAGAAATCTGAATTAAACGGCAAAACAGGCTATAAATCTCCCCTCAATCAGATCAGCCGATTGCTAGACGAGATTCTCAGCCAAATTAAACCCCAAATCGAATGGGAAATCCGCAAACAGGTTCCAGCTCAAAGCGCAATCGCAAAATCGAATTTCAAAAGCAAAATCACAGCTTGTACCCACCCATTTCCATTTCCATCGCATTTCCATTTCCATTACGAATTCCCCCCACCCGACGCTGCCACTTTTCCGTGTGGGTCGAACTAATTGGCTGCGTTTTTTGGTTAATTAGCGCAACTAAAACTCTATCCCTGGCAACGCGCTCCGTCCGTAATGCCGTGTTGTCCGGGTGTCCAGCTGTCGGGCTGTCGACAGGTCTGAAAATGAAATCTCTTTTCTGTTCGCACACACGCGCTTTATTGGCACTCAAATTGGCGGCTAAACTTTGGCAGCAGCCAGCCGTCAACAGCAGCAAAAGCAACAGCAACAGCTACAACAACGTTGATAATATCAGTGCAACAACAACAACGACAACGACAGTGGCGACAACTATAGCGACAACAACGATTTTGTCTGGCTGCAAAAACGTTGTAATTATTTTATGCCAGATAACAATTTATTGCCAGATATTGTCACAGGACTGTGAAATGTTCACGGCAGGGGAAAAGCTGGAGAATGACGGGGAGAGGGTATGCCGATGCCGGCGAGGGTATTCGCAGCAGATTAGATCCATATGCTAATCACAGGGTGAACCCGAAGTCGTTCTTTTTTTTGTGATGTTTTAGGACTTTTTTTTTTACGTTTATTTAGCCCCTTACACACATTTTTGTTCTACAAATTTATAGTATAGATTTCTTCAATCTGGCTATGTTGAGGATACGAGATCTGTTCCAGATTCAGAAAATCTTGTAGATATGGCCATTCTCTGTGTTCTCTGTGACATCTGTTCGGTTATGGGAAATTTGTAAACGGCGAATCACACGGCGACATTCGACGATTGTGCCCTAGTGGAACCCCGGGGGTATTTCGCAGCTGCTTCCACTTCTCGATCCCCATAGAGGACTTCATCAGTCTGATTCCCATGCAAACGTACATTTTGGGGGCAGCTGAAAATGGGGAAAGCACAGCACCGAACACTGGGTGGGGGGCTGGAGCTGGGGCTGGGGCAGGCGGCTGTCGTCAGTTGACAGCCAGCATGGGCTTCGGCTTTTAACAATTTGCAATAAATTAGCCGCTGCAACAGTGCCACTGAGTTTCCCCCTTGAAATGCAACTCGAATCGTATTTGGACGCCAACGTGCCTCTGCCTCTGCCGCTGCACCCTGACACTCCTCCAAACACTTTTAGCCGCAACAATTTCCAAACATGTCTTGCCAATTTCACACTCGAGCTGCCCGCCTGGATGCCGCAGAGACGATTCTGGTGGGTTTCTACCTGGCCAACTTGACTCATCCGCAAGCCATTTTGGGACAGGACAGGGCGACACTCACAGCTGGAATTCGGCTCAAAAACTGTGGGACATTTCTAGGAGGTTTCTTGTTGTCGTTGTTTGTTTGCCTTTATTGAACGGAAAGGTGCAAACAGTTCAGAACATCTTTTGCGTGACCCTAATAATGACTTGCACATGTTGGTTCACTGCCGGATGACTGATGTTGGCCCGAACCTTGTAGAATCCGGCGAGAAGGACTTCTGGCATACCCACGCCATTGATGGAGCAGCGTGTCAAAGTGAAGGTCTTTTTGGGCCACGGCGGCACATATTTGTCCTCGTACTGCGGCAGATCGGAGCACTCGCCCAAATTCTTGATCACCATGTCCTTGTAGTAGGTGTCGATGTATTCGATGAATGTCTGCCTAGGAATAGACATGGGTGTCAGCTTGTAGTCGCTCTCGGCGCCAGTTGTGCTCCGATACAGCTCCAGCTCCACCTAGAAACCGATATATTTCCTATATACGTAATACTCGTTCAATAATAGTCACTCACCATGACGCTCTCGTCCATGTCGAGGTTCCAGAACACGCTACCCGAGAAGAAAAACCCCGAGCGACCCACCCGCTCCGTTCGAACCTCAATCTTCAAGAGATTTTCGTTGGTGGAATAGGCGCTGATCGATTTGGGTTCACATTCCCAGTTTTTCTGTGGATTAAGCTGTATTATAAGACAGATTTGGAGACGAAGAGCAATACCAATAAGCCTAATGAGGGCAGGTGATTCGACCTCACCAGAGAGAAGCTTGTGGAAAAAGAGAACTCCATGGCAGATCCTACTAGATTTAAGAGAATGGATGTTAATGAGACGCAACCTGTTTTCAGAGGAGGGGAGATGTATCGCAGGGTCCCTATTGAGTCAACAAATGTTCACTTTAGATATATACAAAAAAATGTAATCATTAAAATGCTGCATGACCTTGGAAATAGCATTTGAAGTTGAAATTTGCAACTGTGCCATCACTTTAGTGCGTCACTGTATTGAAAATTGAATTGAAAATGGATGTGGAATCAAAAGGATTCTTTTGGACTGATGCGGAGGTGACTGAGCTTCTTGCGTATGGATTTTACTTCAAAATTGTTGGACTACTTAAATTTCACGAATTCTAGTTACAAAGGTGGAAAATTCTAGGAGGTTGGAAGAAACTGAGCGATGGTTTACAAATCCGTGGTGAGATTCAGAAAACACGGAACTACTAAAGTGTTGGAGCTGAGAATAGTTTTTTGGAAGCTTACCTCTGCAGCACAACCAACGTACAAGGACGATGAAATGATCAGCAACGGAATGGAGTAGGCAAACATCTTCCAAAAACCCCACAACTGTTGGATAGGTTCCATTGGCTTCAGCCTTATATACATACATATGTACATACAATGTAGAGTATAATTAGTGTATCCAATTACAAACACGAACAAATCATGTTCAACGAAATCTGGATTAGAAATGGATTACGGCGGATTAAACAACATGTTTCAGGAAAAATACCAGCTCGAAATTAAAGCTCTATTATTATCCGATATTTGCGGTTTTTTGCCATATTTGCTGGTATGTTAGGAAAAGGTTGGATCTCTCTAATTTTAAAGTCTCTCTTTTAATGCAGAACTAGTCTTTATTTCGGTAGGAAACTCAATAGATGTGCTTGGAAAATGTTATTATTACTTGACTAAACACTAAAGAAGAAACTTTGGAACTATGATCGGCCCACGTGCTGGCACCTTTTGTGACTTTTAGGACACCCTGCCACCTGGCCACCTTGCCACCATTGTGTATAATTCCGAAGAATGCCGTTCATAACATCTTTTGCGTGATCCTAATAATGACTTCCACAGTTTGGTTCACTGCCGGATGACTGATGTCGATCAGAATCTTGTAGAATCCTGGGAGAAGGACTTGTGGCATCCCCTTGCCATTGACGGAGCAGCGTGTCAGATGGTAGGTCTTTTTGATCCACGGCGGCACATATTTGTCCTCGTACTGCGGAAAATCGGAGCACTCGCCCAGGTTCTTGATCACCATGTCCTTGTAGTAGGTGTTTAAGTACTCGATGAATGTCTGCCTAGGAATAATCATGGGCGTCAGCTTGTAGTCACTCTCGGCGCCGGTTGTACTCCGATAGACCCGCACCTCCAACTAAAAACCAATTTATTACCAATATACACAATACTCGTGGAATAATAGTCACTCACCATGACGCTCTCGTCCATGTCGAGGTTCCAGAACATGCTACCAGAGAAGAAAAACCCCGTGCGCCCCACCCGCTCCGTTCGCATCACAATCTTTAAGAGATTTTCGTTGGTGGAATAGGCTTTGATCGATTGGGGTTCACATTCCCAGTTTGTCTGTAGATTATACCATATTCACATATGTATACCATACATGGACATATTTCTTGAGCTTACTTTTGCAGCACAACCAACGTACAAGGACGATGAAATGATCAGCAACGGAATGGAGTAGGCAAACATCTTCCAAAGACCCCACAACTGTTGGATAGGTTCCATTGGCTTCAGCCTTATATACATACAATGTAGAATAGTATAGTATTGGTGAATCCAATTACATACACGAACCAATCATGTCCAACGAAATCTGGATTAGAAATGACGCTTAATTAATGTGCCTATCTAAAACCTGCGGGCGAAATCGGTTTATTGCTCTACACTGGAAAAAGCGGGATAGCAAGAGCCGAAGTCGCAATTTTGATGATGATACGGACGTAGAAACAGGTGTGGATGAAGATTTGGATCAGGATACATGCGAAGAATAGTTTACTGAAAACAATGAAGACGATGAGGCCATTAATGGAGCAATAAATCTGTCCGCTTCAATGCTAGTATCCGATATTTGTGTAACTTCAAGCGGAAGTCCTGTGTCGCTCACAGAATTGCTATTTTCCTCCACTGCGCCTGATGAGCAGGATATCATTCAGTCTGAAGAAAGCATTGTAAGCGATACAGGGAAGTTTATCGGATCTGTTATGGATATAGATCCGAAATCTAAGACTATGCATTTTCTGAGCACAATACGCTTTATACGCCAACGTACAACCACGTGGATATTTTACCGAATTTTTTGGATGTGCTGATGGTGTAAAAATTTCTCTATCACTGTGGAAAGACTGTGGAATCCAATTACAAAAACGAACATGTTCATGTTCAACGGAATCTGGATTAGAAATGAATTACTGCGGATTAAACAACATGGTTCAGGAAAAATCCCAGCTCGAAATTAAAGCTCTCCATTATAAGTTATGCAAGAAAAAAAAATATTTTATTGATTTTAATTGTTAGCATATTTACTAGCGGTTTTTTTCCATATTTGCTGGCGTGTTAGGAAAAGGTTAGATCTTTCTAATTTTAAAGTCTCTCTTTTAATGCAGAACTAGTCTTTCTTTAGGTACGAAACTCAATACTCATAAACAGGAAACGCACTGCCACTGGAATCATTGTTCCTTATTTCTTTAAAGCTGAAGATGGTCCACAGGAGGGCATTCCATCCATATGCACATTTGTCCTCCAAAAATCATGTGTTCTAAGATCAAGATGTGGAGTTTTTGGAACTTTGCTTGATGATAGTTTTAATAGATTTTATAACTACAAAAAAAAAGGTTTTAAGAGAGATTTTGTTCCATTTTGAAGATCTTTTATACAAAGTGTGGTCTTGCTGACCAGCCGGCTCTTTATTAGAGAACTTTTGTGGTGACCTTGACAATGAGAATGAAGCCCCACTCCACCTGAACGCTGGTCTTGAAGATCATCTTGTAGTACCCCTCCAAAGGGACGGCACCGAGCAGCGGGAGAACATCTTGTCAAAACGAAAAAATGCAAGCTGATTGCGCAGATCTCATCGAATAGGCACTTATATAGCCAACGGTGGATCGGTGGATGCACGGGGCTGCAGTAATTATCAAATTATAATTATATAATCGTAATTTCCTGTTCCGGACATCTTGCGTGTCCGAATCAAGAACAACTTTTTGGCGCTCCAGGCCTCGAAACGTTTTTCGATCGGTTCCAATATCATATAGGGAATACTTTAGGGACTACAGTGAAGCCCAGGCCAACTAGCCACGGCGACTGGCAATACTTTCCCCGGGAAACAGACGTAGTAGCATGCTGCTCTCCGCCTCTTAAATACTGCGGTATGAAAGGGTGTTTTGTGGGTGATTCTGTTGTTGGTTCTGGCAGGTCACCCCCCGGCACCGTGGAGCAGAAATGAGTAATAGCCAGGTTCTGTCGATTGTAAAAGGCATTGCTTGTCGATCTTGAAAATTATGAATGCATCATTGAACCTAATCAAACAACTCGTCTAAAACATTTTAGCTGTTATCTTAACGACTACATTGAGATACCATTCAGGCTGATTGGGTCCGCTGGTAAAGAGGATAATCTTGTAGAAACCAGGCGGAAGAACTTCCGGAAGCCCATTGCCACTTAAGACGCATTTGTCGATTTTGTAGGTTTGCTTCGGCCACGGCGGCCGGAACTTTCCCTTGAACTGCGGCAGATTCGAGCAGTGGCCAAGGTTCTTGACGATCACGTCCTTGTAGTACGTGTCAAGATACTCGTAGAACGTCTGCTTGGGTATGGACCAGGGCAGGATCTTATAGTCGTTTTCCGCCCCAGAATTGCTGCGGTAAGCACTGGCCTCGACCTGTGTTCGTAGGTTGGATTAAAAGATTGAAGGATTGGAAATTGGATCACCCACCATTGTGGTCTCATCCGTATCGTATTTCCACTCCAAGATGCACGAAATCCCGAACTCTCCGCGCTTCAGACGATCGATTTTGGGCATGATTTTAAACTGGCTCTCATCTGTGCTGTTGCCGTCAATGGACACGGGCTCGTAGTCCCATTTTTTCTAAAATTTTATAGTAGATTATAATAGGGGGGAGACAGCTCAAATGGGTCACAGCCACAGCTCTACCTACCTCACCCTCAGTGGCGTGGAGCAGCCCGAGTAGCATCCAAATTTGGATGGTTTTCCAAAGCATTGCTCGGCTCGATTTTGAATTGGATCTGAAACAATGTAACTGCAAGTGGGTGTATAAATACTCTTGTTGCAATCCAAACGGAATCATCGTGTTTGCTGGCAATTAATGTTCAAAAATTATAAGATCATTATCCAGACTAGTTTAGCCGGGATTAATGAATTAATAAAGTCGAAATGTGACAAGCATTTTGATATGTACGATGCTAACAACGAGCCATGTATAATATTTTGAATAGATCTACATTTTGCCTAGTATGTATTGTTAAAAGATTGGTATTGGTATTGGTGTTGGTCCGTTGGCGTTCCGTTGCATTCGAATATCACATCAGTTTGCTGGTTAACTTCGCAATAATTGTCATGCCCCACTCCACCTGTCCGGTGAAAGTGAGGATTACTTTGTAGAAGCCCAGGGGGAGAACTTCGGGGAAACCGTCGCTATCGGCCACGCATTTATCCAATTTGTAGACCTTTTGGGGCCACGGGGGCACGAACTTGTCCTCGAATTGGGGCAGGTTCGAGCAGCTGGCAAAATTCTCGATCACCATGTCCTTGTAGTGGGTGTTTAAGAACTCCTCATAGTTCTGCTTGGGAATGCTGAAGGGGATCAGCTTGTAGTCACTCTCCTGTCCCGTCTGACTGCGGTAGGCCGTCGCCTCCACCTGGGGATAGGTCATGCATCAATCTGAAAGATTCTCTCACCTATTTCTACCTACCATGGTCGTTTCATCGAAAAGGTAGCGGACATCGATTGTCGCCGAAATGGCGAACTCGCCACGACCGACCCGATCGATTTTTGCAGTGATTTTAAGCTTGCTCTCGTCCGAGGAGTGGGTGGTGATGGACTGTGGCTCGTAGTCCCATTTGCGCTGTTTGATGGGGGTGGGGGTGGAATTAGTGCTGGCTGGCTGGTCATATGATCACTCGAACAGAGATATTTACCGCACTGTTGCAGCTCTGCGCTATCAGGAGTACCAAGCAAAGTCCAGAGAACGCTCGCAACGAACGGGGCAACATTTTGGCCAACATTGTGATATATTCACAGAACTTTTTCGCTTTTATAGAGAGCGCTTACCACCCGAAATGCTGCTTGATGTGTGTAAGACTCATCTCCTGATTTGATATGCACGCAATCTTTGTGTCATATGTAGGTTTTATATCTGGATACAGCTCGTACATTTTCGAAAATTATTTAAACATCTAGATACATCTATATATTTAGATACTAGACCCCTACATGACTCCACAGTATTCAAAAATTCCCCCTTTAATTCAATATGCAATAAAAACCTTGGCTTTGTGCAGGCAAAATTTGTTTGTTGCTTTCTCGTTCTCCCTACGAGAAAACCAAAATACCGAACAGTTAGGGGAATTTGGAAGCCTCTAATTACAAGATATGATATGTATACAGGATATACATAGACTGGACAAGAAAACTAGCGTAAAAAATGTTTTAAAGAATACGATATCCGTATCCATAAAATTTAATATTATAATTTTCCCACAGAACACGAAATGATATGTATAAAGTCTGACTGCCCCGTTCTCCGATAGAAGAGCATCGATTAAGGGTTTGTCGATTGATTCCTCTGCTGTGCCGGAGAACAATAAGGGGATCTCTGATGTTGGTTATCACAAAAGACATGTGGCGTAACCACAACACAAAAAGAGAGCTCAGCTCTCATAATTGAAGGCAACAAATTACTCGATGGAACTAAACAAAAGAGAGCTGTTGAGGGAATAAAGTCATAAATGCTGGTTGGCTGGAATGGATGGAAAGGGGCAACAAACACAAGTACACACAGAGTTACAGAGGGACACTCGAGTGATCAATATATATTGAAGAGGCAATTGAATGTGGTCTCCTACCCCCTTGAAGTGCTGTTTGCCTCCGTCTCCGTCCCCGTCCCCGTACCGATCCCAGGCCTCTTTTGCTCTGTTTCAGACCCGAGCCGACCCTCGTCTAAGTGGCATGATCGGCACTTGAGCTGCCTACACTTCGGGGCGTCGTGTCGCTTCGTGGTGGAAAGGGATCTGCTGTTGCACTTAATTTAATTGAACGCTGCCCCCCAAGCCCTGGGCATCTGGACCCTAAACAGCCGCCCCACCAACGCAATCGAATGTGTATGTGTATGTGTTTGTGTGTGTGTGTGTGATCTTGTACAAAATCAAATTATCGCGAATCGAAAGAATCAAAACAGAATACGAGTGTGTGTATGTGTGCCGTTTGGGATCCATTCTTTATGGAAGGGAAGGGAAAGGGGAAGGGGGCTGAGAGACGCTAATAAAAGCTCACTGGCAACTCCCCGGAGGCGTTCATTTAGCAACCGCAGAGGATCAATCGTGTACAACAGCAACAGCAGAAGCAGCAGCAGCAGCAGAGATGATGACGACGATGAATCCGACCGATTCGACAACGATGTTGCCGTAAATCTTTAACTTCCCCATCTGCTGCTGTCTCGTCTTTTGGCTTGGTTATTTCTTGATGTTTAGTACGTGCGGACAGGGACTGCGGCCATAACGAGAAGACGATGCCAGGCCCAGGCCCCCCAACCTACTGCCTTCCGCTACCACTCTCTCGTTGTCTCTCGCTCTTTTCGTGGACAAGGGACAAGGGGCTGGGGAGGGGGGAAACTATACATACAATATGAAGCTGGCCGCAGACCCAATTTAAAACACGACTTGAACGATGACCGGCGCTGTCTTTGTGCCTGTCTTTGGCCGTGCTTCGCCTTCCCCTCTCTCTCTCTCTCTCTCTCACTCTCTTCTACTTGCTGTCTCTCTCTCTCTCTCTCTCTCTCTCTTTTTTCTTCTGCTTCGGTTACCTGCCTGCGGTTGCTTGTAATTCCACTTCTCCCTCCTGCCCCGTACTCCCTGGACAGGTCCGTGTCTTGGGAATTCATTGGAATGTTGAACGACAGCAGCAGGGATCGAGGGGGATCGTTAGGGGGGCCACGACGGGCTCGGCAAAGGCAACGGCAACGGCGGCTATTAGTAATTTATTGATTTGTCTAAATTATGGTGTGTTTCAATCTTGTTGTTTGTTGTATGCGCGGTGTTGCCGCTTCCAGCCACAGCCGCAGCCGCAGCAGCTCCACAGCACGCAACATCTTGGCTCGTTGTGTTTTTTGGGGCTAGCCCGTTGCCACATGCCGCATGCCACATACCACAAAGCTCTTTGCCACCCACATGGCATCGAACGCGATTATCTCTTCTGCTGAGTGCGTAATAAGTGATTAAATTGCGACTAAATGCTGAAGTGGCTAGAGTGAGAGGCAGGAGATCAAGATGAAGATAAAGATAGGTAATGCGAGTACAAATACATATAAATTGTACATTTTTGTATGTTTCTCGATATTGTCATGGAGATTTGATTGATATTTGCATTTGGCTGAGCCTTAAGTTGAACAGCAATATGTACATATGTGTGGGCTGGGAACTGGGAACACCAACAAGAACAACTCAATTAATTATGTGTCCAATATACGAGAACGTGAACAGAACAAACAAAAATCAGTCAGATCTCCGCCAGTGCCAGTGCCAGTGCCGGTGCCAGCCCACACGCACGCACGCAAATCGTGTTTTTATGTCGTATGTCGTCTGGGTCTGCCACTTAATTATCATAAAATGTTAAGCACATGCAAATTTAATTGTTGTTTCTGCTGTTTAAAAAAACAAAAAAAAATCGCATAAAGAAGAGGAGATATCAACAGAGATTCTGGCAAACCTATCAATCAATTAAGAAGCAACAAAAGCGGAGCACAAAACAGTTGACTCTCTACCGACGACTCTCCTCTCTATTGTTGCTGAAGTAGGATGGCAATAGTATTATACTCTCTGGCAATTAGCGGCCGCACACACACAGTCACACGCACATGTGAGTGCTCGCACTCGCACTCATGTACTATCAAGATGTTTTTTGTACAAGGTGAGGCATATTCGCTCTTCGAGTCGCATGTTTTGTTTGTCGCTTGTGCTGCTCTCGAAAGTGCTTGTGCTGCTCTCGAAAGTGCTTCCACCTTATACAAAACGTCTTGTGAGCATGTAGCTTCGCAGATGATACTGGCTCTCCGGAGGTCAACAGAAGCGGTGATTAGGCCAAGAAATAGCAAACCGATCGAACCGCTCCAAGTCCAATTTCTGACAACTTTCGGCCACTTGACTGGAATCAATATTTATTCGTAATAAATCCAACAGTGCAGAAGGGGACAGCGCGATGACGCCATGAAACAACGGAGACTGCCTGTGACTTTTAGATTTCCCAGCAAGTTGCGAGTTGTATCTTATCAGCAATCGGAATCGCAGTTGCTACTGTGCTTGAGCACGCATGTTAAATCATGATTCGAGGCACTTCACTTCTTGATTGCGGCTGGGGGGCCCCCAGATGCCAGTGAGGCCGCTTATCAGTAAATTGTGCCAAAGTGCTTTAATTACCGAGTCGTTAAGGTGGCTGCTCCCCTACTCCTACTCTATGCCCCTCGCATACCCAATCCCCTTGTAAATTACAGTATACATACTGACAGGCGGCGACGCGATAAGAGAAGCCGCCTCTATTTATTGGGTTACTATGAACATCAGCTGCAAATTATTACATTGGCATTGCATTCCATATTAATTTTGTCTCTCCGCCTCTCTCTCTCTTTGCAGTTTTGAAAATGAACAGTTTGGCCCGAGGGCCGAGGCCCTGTGTCTCCCTGTGTGGTTGCCTGGAAAGCTCGACTAAACGGCAACAACAACAACAACCCAATCATCCCAGTAACGTACGCGACAGCAACAACTACAACAACCTGAACTCCAACAAAAGCAGCAGAAACACAACCGCTGCCTGCACGTTACCAGGCACTATTGGAAGTACTTTGGGCCGCCCGCGCAGTGCGGCCGCCCGATCGTTTGCGTCTGCATGGAGTCAATGAGACGTAACGAGGCGAACACTAGCCACCACCCGAATAAGGTGAGAATAGTCGTTGTCTCTCCCCTCCCCCTCTATTCCCCTCTGGTCACCACTCATTCCACTCTACGACTAGTGGGCGATAAGACCGTAATTATTTTATTGTCATCATTTCGGGCTACTCAAGTGTTCTTAGGCATTCGGGAGGCGGAAGGGGGGGGGCTACTTTCTCAAGTGGCCACTAGACTTTTGCAGTGTTGTGCGATAAGCGCGAACGGTGATATGTAGCTCTGTGACGAGAAAGAGGCAAAGTTAAGGGAAAGGAAAGCAAACGCTGGAAAGAATTCAACTACGTTTTGCGTGTTGATGTCATTGGTTTATGACAGCAGTAGCGTTTTAGCATTGTCTGATTTATTGTTTGGAGCGGGTGGATGGGGTGGTCGGGCGAATACAATCGAAATCACTTAAAGTTGTCGCGCATAGTTATTTATTTATTAACAGCAATAGCAAAGTACATACATATGTATGTGTGCATGTGTGTAGTTTGACGCCGTTTGCCGCCCGAAGAGCGTTTACCAACACTGTGGAGCGCGTTTTGTTTACTTGCCTCTGCCCTCTGGCAGCTCTACCTCTCTTTATGCTTCCTCTCCCGCTCTTCAGTGCGTAAGTGTGTGTGTGTGTGTGTGCATGTTTCTTCATAGTCCACAGTATATGTATGTGTGTGTGTGCAGTTTTCGGTGGTTGCTCTCTGGCTCTTTTATATTATATTTTTTTTTTTCGGTTTCCCGTTCAGTTTCATCAGCAGCGTTGCTGCTCTGCCAAACGAAAAAGGACGCCGCAGAAGGCTCGCGCAAAATATTCTAGAGAAATTATTCGTTTTTCTTGTTTTTGTGGTTTAGTTTAAACAATTAGGATATATGCATGTAATTTGGGGCTAGTGAAATGGAATGGAAAGGACGTTTTCCAAGGTAAAGGGGAATAAAGTAAAGTGAAGTGCCGTGCCTTGCCTGGATTTTTTTTTCTTCGTGCTGTGCGTCCACTTCCTTCGTTCACGCAAAAGAACAGAATTCACGCACACGCATACGCACTTACCCATACTCACACCCACACGGACTTATACAGCTGCAACTGAATTTCTTGGATTCCTTTTCGTGTGTTCGCAGGTGGCCCTGAATAGCAGCAACGTAGCAACGGAAAGCAATATTAAGAGTAACAAATTGTTAGCTAATTTAAGTGCAGCGAACGCAGCAACAATCCAGACAGCAGCAGCAGCGGCAGGAACAGCGACGGCAACAACGGGAAACGCGACGGCAGCGACAACAACGAATCAAACGTTGAATTACAATAACAAAGGGAAGGTGACGGCAGCGGCAGCGAATAATCAGAGGAGCAATCACAACAACAACAGTAGCAGCAGCAAGAAGCACACGAGTAAGTTAAGAAAAAAAGTGTAAAAAAAGAAGGAAATGTATATTTTATTGATGCTTTGGCATAGTCCCGCTCTCCGGTAGCCCTCTGTCCTCTCTTTCTCCCCCAGAGGAGTCTCCAATGAAACAGAATCGAATTGCAATCCTTTTCTCCCTTCTCTCACTCACGCTCTCTTCTGTTCTGTTCCATTTCTCACCCTCTCCTCTCGCAGAGGTAGCTGGAGCTGGAAAGACAACAGCCTCTTCCCACTCGGCGGCGCTGTCATCTTCGAGCAGCTCCAACTCGAGCGAGTCGAAGGACACGAACTTCGAGTACGAGGACGAGTGGAACATCGGGGGGATACCAGAGCTGCTGGACGATCTAGACGCGGACATCGAAAAGTCTGCGGCGCATTCGGGTGGTGGCAACCAGGCTACCTCGATAAATGCCAAGCAGGCAAACAGCTCCTCCTCCACATCCACATCCACATCCACTTCTGCATCGGCGCCAGCCAAGGCGAGTGGGTCATCATCATCAGCAGCATCATCAGCAGCATCAGCATCATCAGGAGCGTCAGCGGCTGCAGGGCATCACAAGTCACACAAGACCACATTGCATAGCAATTTGTCGGCCACATCGCCAACCACAATTAAGTTCACACGCCAGCCCATTTCCAGTGGCACCGGGAGCAATAGTGCATCATCGGCGTCAACAACATCGCCGAACGGGAACGGGAACGGTAGCAACACAAACGTGGTGACTAGCAAGGGTTCCTCTTCGGGCAAGCATCATCACCACCACCACCATCATCATCACTCGACATCATCTTCGTCCTCTACCTCGTCGAGCTCTAGCGGCAGCTCCAAGGGCTACAAATCCGCTTTGGTGGCACAATTGAATAGTCCGAGTACACTCGGCAATAGCCACAGCAGCGGGAATCATCACTCCAAGGCAGCAACTGGCGCAAGCGCCAACGCAAGCGGAACCGGGGCAAGCGCAGGAGCCGGAATCGGAGCCGGAGCCGGCAGCACATTGTCATCCTCGACATTTGCCGGCTTCTCGAAGGGAGGTAGCCTAGTCTCCTCTTCTACAGCGTCATCGTCATCGTCAACCCCAGCCACAGCCACAGCCACAGGCATAGTCGCATCAGCAGCCACAGCCACAGGCACTGCATCCGCAACTGGCACTGGTCAGCAGGCCTCCAAAGTCTCCGCTGGCGGCATGTCCTCGCAAACGGGCAGCGGCAGCGGCAGCAACAACACAAGCAACAACAGCGGAAGCAGCAGCAGCGGCAGCGGGGGAGGAGGCGGCAACGCCAACAGCACCGGAAACAGCGTGAACAACAGCAGCGGCAGCGGAGGCAGCCTCAGCGGCCCAGTCGGTGGCCAGAGTTCGCAAGGCGGCAGCAGCTCCAGCGGTAAATCGAGCGCAAAAATGTCCATTGATCATCAAGCCACGCTCGACAAAGGACTCAAAATGAAGATCAAGCGCACCAAGCCGGGCACCAAGAGCTCGGAGGCCAAACACGAGATAGTAAAGGCCACCGACCAGCAGAACGGTGCCCTGGGCGCCAACTCGGCGGCCAATTCCAACGAGGACGGGAGCACGGGTGCCAACAACGCGTCCTCCCTCTCGTCCAGCAACTCTTCGAGCAGCGCCAGCAGCGGCAACTCCTCCAGCAGCGGTAGCAGTAGCGGGGGTAGCTCCTCGAGTAGCAGTAAGAAACACATGAACAACTCCAGTGCTGGCAGTGGATCCTCGTCCAGTGGCGCCCAGAACAGTGCCGGGCACAGCAGCTCGGCCGGCACCTCTTCGAGCAGCAGCCAGTCCACGCCGCAGGGCACCAAGAGGGGCAGCTCGGGGCACAGACGCGAGAAGACCAAGGACAAGAACGCACATTCCAATCGCATGTCCGTGGACAAGTCGGCCGCTGCCGCATCGGCGGCTGGCGAGAAGGACACGCCAGAGAAGAGCTCTGGATCGGGATCGGGATCAGGATCGGTATCGGGAACGGGCGCATCATCCTGCTCCTGCAGCGGCGACGTGGGCACCCCCTGTTCCCACCACGCCTGTATCCGACGTGCCGCGCACATGTCCAACTCCAATTCCAATTCCAGCGGAGGGAGTAGTTCAGCCAACGTTGCTGCTGCAGCTGCTGCCTCCACCATGTCAGCTGTGCCGCCGGGAGTATTCACACCGTCGGCCGGCTCACCCTCGGCGGGATCCCCATCGGCTGTCGTCCCAGCGGCCGCCTCTCTGCTGGCAGCCACAACGGCCGTCTCCTCCTCCGCCTCGCAGCTATCCGGCAGTGCTGGCGGCGGCGGCGTCGCCGGCACTGGAGGGCCGAATGCACCGGGGCCGCCAGGCAAGGAAAGCTCCGGCAGCAGCATCAAGATATCCTCGCACATCGCCGCCCAGCTGGCAGCCGCAGCGGCATCCAACAGTTATACCGGTCAGGGTCCTGGTCCTGGTCAGGGACAGGGACAGGGCGGCAGCGGGAACGGCTCAAACTCCAACTCGAACAGCAGTCAGAGCAGCTCCAGCAGCAGCAGTGCAGACAGCAAGGCATCGGCTGCGGCCCAGGCCAAAATGATGGCTCCGGGGATGATCTCAGCGACGGTCCACCACACGATTTCAGTGCCGGCTGGCAGTGTTGGCGACGAGGACACCAAATCCCCGCCAGCAAAGCGGGCTAAGCACGAGGCAAACAGCTCCGGCGGCAGCAGCAGCAGCAACAACAGCGGCGGCGGCGGCGGCGGCAAAGAGATGGTCGACATATGCATCGGCACTTCGGTGGGCACCATCACCGAACCGGACTGTTTGGGGCCCTGCGAGCCGGGCACCTCGGTCACCCTCGAGGGCATCGTTTGGCACGAGACCGAGGGCGGTGTTCTCGTTGTGAACGTGACGTGGCGTGGCAAGACCTATGTGGGCACCCTGCTAGACTGCACCCGACACGACTGGGCTCCTCCAAGGTGAGTGTGTGTGTGTGTGTGTGTGTGAGACTGCGAGTGCTCAGGGGTTGCTCAGAAGATAGCAAGAGATACGCTTGATCCACTCGAATGTGGATGATTTTCACACTGAGATTCCAAAACTATTTTATAGAGTCTAGATCCGTACTTGAATAAAGATGCCTTTCAATATTATTTTCCGTTTATTTTTTTTTGTTTTTTTGATTTTCCTTTGTCCAGTTGTTGCAAAAACCGCAAACTGAATCTTGTCTGATCGATAAAAATGGCTAGATTGTTGGGAAATTGTAGTGCCTATTGGGGGGGGGGAAAGTAAACATATTGTTATTTCACCATTTTTACTCAATGAATTCCATGCCATTTCAGATTCTGTGATTCACCAACTGAAGAATTAGATTCTCGAACTCCAAAGGGTCGCGGCAAGCGCGGACGCAGCGCCGGGCTCACGCCCGACCTGAGCAACTTCACCGAAACCAGAAGTTCGGTATGTATGATGGATGGCACTACGATAGCTAAACAGCAGCTAACATTCATCCGACATTCATTCTCTTGCAGATTTACTTCTCCCATGCCCAAGTGCATTCGAAGCTACGTAATGGCACCGCCAAGGGACGAGGGGCAACGCGCAGTGCCTCGGGGAATGCGGCCACGAACAGCAACAGCGGATCGTCGGGCAATGGGGGTGGGGCGACGCCCAGCACATCACCCACAGCATTTCTGCCGCCGCGTCCGGAGAAGCGCAAGTCGAAGGACGAGGCACCGTCGCCGCTCAACGGCGACACGGACGGCGGATCGGATAGGAGCATGGTGAACGCCAGCGGCATTCCAATATCGGCAAGCGGCGGTGGCCTGGCCACCCAGCCGCAGAGCCTGCTTAACCCAGTCACCGGACTCAACGTGCAAATCAACACAAAGAAATGTAAGACTGCCTCGCCCTGTGCGATCTCCCCGGTGCTGCTCGAGTGTCCCGAGCAGGACTGTAGCAAGAAGTACAAGCATGCCAATGGGCTGCGCTACCACCAGTCGCACGCCCATGGGGCTGGCGGCGGCGCCAGCTCGATGGACGAGGACTCGATGCAGGCACCGGAGGAGCCGGGCACGCCGCCCTCGCCAGGCGGAGCTACAGCTGCACAGGCGAGCACAGTGACGGGGGCCACAGTGGCACCTCCTGCTTCCACATCAACCTCCAACGTTTCTGTTGTCAATGGTGGAAGTGCTCCACCAGCGACAAGTGCAACAGCAACCGCAGCAGCAGCAGCAGCAAGTTCAGTCGCCCCGATAGCTGCCACATCCTCCGCGGAAACACCAGCAGCTACACCCGCTCCCCCAGCAGTCACTCCTCCCACTGTGACTCCCATCTGCACCGCAGCAACAGCAACGCCAGTTGGTGGAGCAACAACAGAGGCTTCGCCCGTCTCTGTGTTGCCCATCGCACCCAATCTACCGCTGGCAGTCCCTGCAACTGCATCGACGGCGTCCTCGTCGTCCGTGCCTCCACCATCACAGCCTCCGCCGTCGCCACAGCAGCAACAACAGCAGCAGCAGCTGCTCACTCCAGGCAGTGGCCCGGTGAGCAGTCAGCCCGTTGCCGGGGGCAGCATCACTGCTGGCATCTCTGGCCAGGCTCTCTCCCAGCACCAGCAACAGCTGATGGGCGGTCTACCGGCCATGCTGACGGAACAGCAGCAGCAGGCGTTGCTTCAGCAGGGAGCCTGTGAGTATTCGACTCCCGCTATCCACGATCCTTCTCCGACTAATCCCCTTTCTTTTCTTCCCTCCAGTGAAAGCGGGAGTCCTGCGTTTTGGCCCACCCGATGTTACCTCTCTGCAACAACAACAACAGCAACAGCAACCAGGCCAGGTTCAGGTGAATCCACAGACACAGCAGCAGTCGCCGCCAAGACCACCAAGCCATGCCCAGGATGCGCAGCAAACGCCAGCTAGCTACGCACAGCAGGCGGGTCTAAAGACCTCTCCAGGATTCGGGTCTGTGGGCGTGGGCTCTAACAACAAGCAGAAGAAGAACCGAAAGTCGCCAGGGCCAGGCGACTTTGATGGTCGGGTGTCCCGCGAGGACGTTCAGAGTCCGGCCTACAGTGATATTTCGGACGACTCCACGCCAGTGGCCGAGCAGGAGCTGCTAGACAAGTCGGTTGGGCAGCCGGGCAAGCACATCGAGCTGCTCGGCAAGAAGCCCCCCGAGGTGGGCGTGGTGCCGGCAGCCCCCACACCCAGCATGCCTGCCCTGGGCGGCTATGGAATGTACCAGTTCTACCCAGCCCAGCAGCAGGCGCCTCCGCCCCCTCAACAGCAACAGCAGCAGCCGCAGTACATGGTGCAGACGGGGCCCGATGTCTTGCAGCCCGGAAAGCCGACGGGAATGCCGCCGACGCTGGCCCAGGCGCAGGCACAGGCACAGGTGCAGCAGCAGCAGCAACTGCAGCCGGGTGCGCCTCCGCCAACCTCACAGCCGCAGACACATCTGCTGGTGCCACCCTCCCAGCAGGCGGTTAGTGCCCACCTGGCCGATTACAGCAACAAGAACAAGGATCCGCCTCTGGATCTGATGACCAAGCCACAGCCTGGCCAGCAGCAGGCAAATCATCAGCCACTGCAGCAGGGACCACCGCCCGGCCAGGGGGAGAATATCGGAAAAGAGGGAGGTGCACCGCCCACATCCCAAGCGGGCATCCAGCCGCCACCTGTGAATCTCAGTGCCGTGGCTGGCCCGCCCCCTGGAGCCCTGCCTCCTGGTCTGGGTGGTCTCTCTGCTCTGGGTGCCGCCGGTCTGGGCGGTCCAACGCCGGGAAAAGGCATGCCCCACTTCTATCCCTTCAAGTGAGTCCAGTCGAATGCTTTGCTGTCCATGGCAAATCTTCAAACTCAACCATTTCTGTTTTTTTCAGCTTTATTCCGCCTGCGTATCCGTACAATGTAGACCCGAATTTTGGGCCCGTTTCCATTGTGGGCTCCTCCGAGGAGGCGGCGAAGCTGGGCGGGCATCCTGGTCTGCCCGGGTCGCAAGCCCAGCAGCTATCAGGGATCAGCATCAAAGAGGAGCGGCTCAAGGAGAGTCCCAGTCCGCACGAAAACCCCAAGCACATGGCGCCCCAGCAACAGGTGCGATATGCGGCAAGGCTGCCAAATGGTCACCGACTAATGCATTTCGTTCTTTCAGCTGCTGGCCAACAAGCTGATCAAGCAGGAGCCGATGACAAAGCAGGAGATCAAGCAGGAGCCCAACTCGAATCCTGGCCAGCAACACCCGCCGCCATCTCAGGCCCAGGCTCCGCAACCGCAGCAACAGCCCCCACCCACGCAGCCCCAGCAGCCTCATGCCCTGCACCCCAAGGATCTACAGGCCCTGGGAGCGTATCCAGCCATCTACCAGCGTCACTCGATGAGTTTGGCGGCGGTGCAACAGGCACGCGACGAAGAGCTGCGACGGTAAGAGAGATTCATTGCATTCCCGTGTGCCCGTGTGCCACCTGTAGCTGATTTTTTGCTGGCTTTTTCTCAGGTATTACATGTTTACTGGCCGACAAAACCAGGCTGCCGCCGCCGCTGCTGCTGCTGCGGCCGCTCAGAACGCTGCCAGTGGCGGGGGCCCTGGCGGGCTTCCGCCGCATCCCGGCATGCTGCACAAGGATGAGTCCAATCTCAGCCTGCAGCAGCAGCAACAGCAGCACATGACTCTGGCCCAGCATCAGCAGCAGGCTATCCAACAGCACCACCAGCATCTCCAGCAGCAACATCATCACCAACAGCAGCAGCAGGCGCAGCAACAGGCGCAACAGCAGCAACAACAGGCGCAACAACAGGCGCAGCAACAGGCGCAACAACAACAACAACAGCAGCAGCAGCAACAACAACAACAGCAGCAGCAACAACAACAGCAGCAGCAGCAACAACAACAACAGAAGCTAAAGCAAGCTCAGGCGTCGTCAGCGGCAAACAACAAGGCCACGAATCTGACAAAGGACTCGCCCAAGCAAAAGAACAACTCCGGCGAGGATGAGCAACAGCAGCAGCAGCAGCTGAAGGTGAAGCAGGAGGGTCAAAAGCCAACAATGGAAACACAGGGACCGCCGCCACCGCCTACGTCGCAGTACTTCCTTCACCCCTCGTATATATCGCCGAATCCGTTCGGTTTCGATCCCAACCATCCCATGTACCGCAACGTGCTGATGTCCGCAGCCGGCCCTTACAACACGGCACCATACCATCTTCCAATACCCCGCTATCATGCGCCAGAAGATCTCTCCCGCAATCCGGGCACCAAGGCACTGGATGCACTGCATCATGCAGCCAGCCAGTACTACACCACGCACAAGATCCATGAGCTCAGTGAACGTGCCCTCAAGTCGCCCACCAGCGGCAGCGGCCCCGTCAAGGTGAGCGTCAGCAGTCCCAGCATCGGACCACCCCAGTCGGGTGGTCCATCAAACAGTGGTCCGGGCTCCGGTCCCAATGTCCTCGGCGGCAATGGGCCCAGCCAGCCCGGCTCGGGTCCTGGGTCTGCGGGCGGTGTGCCGCTGAATCTACAGCCACCATCAGGAGGATTGGGCTCGACGCCCGGTAATAAGGCCGACCTGGCCGGCCAGAAGCCGCACGGAGTGCCGCCTGGCTCAGCGCTAGACGCGCACAAACAGACGATGCCTGGTGGCCCACCACCCAGCGGACCACCCGGCAATGGCGGTGTGGGAGGAGTCGGAGGAGCCGCTGTGAATGGTCCCGCGGGTGGAGGTGGCGCAGGTGCCGCTGACTCCCGCAGCCCGCCACCCCAAAGGCATGTCCACACTCATCACCACACGCACGTAGGACTCGGTTATCCCATGTATCCGGCGCCCTATGGAGGTGAGTAGTGTTGTCCATTCGAAGTGAATGCGTAACGACAAGGTTATCTAATCGTTATCCTGTCTTTTCTTGTCATATATAGCGGCTGTCTTGGCTAGCCAGCAGGCGGCTGCTGTAGCTGTGATAAACCCGTTTCCGCCTGGACCGTCGAAATGAGAACCAATGAATGGGAGCAACGAGAAGAAGGTGTACAACGTGAAGAACAACTAGCGTGGAGCGGAATGGGAATTCACAATGCGTATGCATTTGCTGTTTTCATTATAAAACTGATTATTCCACGATCCCAAAACCATCTCCTTGGGCTCCTTGGGCCAACTTCTTCCCGTCGAATCCTGTCCAGGTCTTCTATGCTTCTCAACAGTCCTTCGGATACTGAAGGCAGGCATACAATCGAGTTAATGAGGAATCGACTATTTATATACATAAGTATTTTTTTGTATGTTTCGTTCAACGTGGTTAACTATAGCTATCCTAAGGTATCACTACTATTAGCACATACAACCTATACATATATAAATATATATAGCATAACTACTACTATAGCGGTTTTTTCCTAAGTGTATTTGCATATACATATAGATATCTATATTTATATACCTACTATATTACTGTATATCATACGAGAGAGGCGTAATCGAACATGAACAAACAAACAAACAAACAAACAAACAAACAGACAGACGGACAGACGAACAGAAGAACATGCTGCAACACAACAAAACAAAACAAACAAACAAACCCCAAAACTGTATGTAGTGTGTTGATTTCTTTGTAAAAAATAACCATTAAATGAAAACTAACCAGAGATAAGTAATATAAACGAATTAATATTGTTTAACGATTAAATTATGCAAGTAGAACGTACAAGTTTAGCATTTAGTGTTTGTATTAATTATCCCTATCTGTGTTGCGGATGGAGGTGGAGGCTGCGCGAGATTTGCATCTAAAAGACAAATTGGGCGCGCCGCCCATTCATTCTTTATATGATATATATATTTATATATATATACTAAATATATGTGTGCATCTGTATCTATATCAATTGTATGTGTATGTGTGTACTACTCGTGTCCGTAGTTTTTTGCTATAAGTTCTCTATGAATGAAAATGATTGACATTTTTGGCCAGCAGCAGAAGCAGCAGCCCTCACACTGATTTGAATTGTTTCTAAGCATCAATTTGTACTTTAAATATATATATATATATATATTTATGCATATGCATATATATGATACGATGATATGATGATGATGATAGCGATAATAGCGACATATGTATTTATCTATGTGAACGTCGGCGTGTAGTAGTTCGACAGACAGCCGCTTCATAGTCTCTACACGCGTGATTTATGGCACTTAATGTTCTTTAGCCCTAAGCTCCCCCCAGACAAAAAAGATACCCAAACTAACCCCGCAAAGAAACCGTTTTGCCCCAACAACAATTCTTCTATAGAATTTACAAATAAAAACAAGTATTGATTGTAAATATACCTTACTGCGAGTCTTTATTGTATTGTATTGTAAATTAGTTCCAAATGAATGATTTGATGGCTACTAGTGGATAGGAGATATTTATTGCATTGCTGCATTGCCACATGCCACCCGCATGTCCATGTTATAAACATTAAAGCATATGTATAGTAATATGTATTTGCAACCGCACCGCTGCTGCAGCACAGCAGTAAAGTAACTTTGAAATGTATCTGCAAAGAAACGAAAGATACGCGACAGCCATTTATCGTATATTAAAATTTGATCAATGTCTTCATGTGTAGATCAGTTGTGCAATTGTTGTCCTTACAAATTTGAAAAAAAAACCACTTTAAAGTCTCTAGGTGTTTGACATTCACAGTGCAATTTGTAACCCCCAATCCTTAACAAGAATCAATCCACGGATACACATACGCAACGCAACGCAACGTAATTATTTAGAGAGCATTAACAAACATTACCATCTCATCACTGCTTATCGAATGGTACAAGTAGTTTTATACGGCACAGTACATGTATTTTAGAAGAGAAACGAAAACAAAGATGACATTGAATTCAATTCGAAACAATGAAATTGTATCTAAGCGAATGAAGCCCATACTCCACCCCACTCCAACGCAGGTTGTGCGACGGAATTGGATGGGCTGGGCTGGGCTGCGAATGTGAGCGGCCTCAAAAACAGAGGTGGAATCAACAAACAGCTAACTAAAGCAAATCATTCATACAAAAATATTACAAATTATGAACAAAATACATAACTAGCGGCTAAGAAAATTTCAAGAAAATATAGTACACATATTTAAAGTATACAGAAATTATAAAAACAGCTTTAGATGTGAATAAAAAAATATGTAATTAAACCGTGGCGTTAATACTATTTATTTCTCCTTTCAGCAAAATTGATCTTTGTCTTCCCAAAAATGAAAGAAGTTTATAGTTTCTTCGTTTGGGTTAAGTCTTTTACATGTATGTATATAATATCATAAGTTACTTATGCCTAAAGTTGTTGGCCATACAATCATGCACTGCCAAGCGGAATCATGAAGCTCATGTAGTCAGCGGTTGCGCCCCAGGCGGTGCGATTGGTCTGGAATGTGATGATCCAAGCAATGATTGCAACGAGCCACAAAAGGGTTCCCACAGCGGAATATAGAACAACTGAAAAGATCGGAATTGTTTATATTGTTTAGTTTAGATAACTTCATTGGTACTAACGTCGTTTTATTTGGCTCTGTTCCGGGAATGGGGGTTTGCGGAAGGCCTCCTCAAAGCACCAGCACACATTGATGGCCCACACGAAGGGCAGAAGAGCAAATCCAGCTGAAAGTAGTGGGAGGATTCATAGAGTTTTATACTTTTCAGATACTCATAACCAAAGCTGGGTATACCATAGAAGTATGTGCGGCAGAGTTGCAGTTTTCGTGGATTGGGTGCCTTTGAAATGTCCATGACTAATTTCCTCTCTGTGTGTGGGCGTTGCTTGGAAAGCCGTCCGTTGTGGTATTTGACCGATTGTGTGAGCAAATATCGTAGTTGTTTATTAACGCACGTAAGTTGGATTGGATTAATTAAGATTTGTGATTATTTTTCAGATTTTCGCTCTGTTTTGGTAAAATCGACAGTACCGAATCTCGTATCGATAGTTTTTATGTCACATTGAAGGCGACTATCGAGCTTACATTCTCGACCAGTGCTGCAAAACAACGCTTTTTGCGCTATCGATAGTGCACCCCGCCCATCACTATTTTAGCACACGCCGCGTAAAAGTGACGCCGATTTCAATTTTATTTCAACAATTTGCTAATATTGTGTAAAAAACTGGGAACAATGGCCGACGTGGACGATTTTGACACCATATCCGATGCCGACTTGAGAGCAAGGATGATTGCCCAGGGACTGCCCAACATCCCAGTTACAAGCAGCAGCCGGAAAGTTTTGGTCAAGCGTCTGCGCGCCTCCCTTGGTGGCCAGGCGTCCCCGACAGTCACTGCTAGTCCAAAGAAAACGAACAAGCGTGAGACCCTGGCGCCGGCTGTGCCTTCGGCCGCTGCACCAACAGCTGCTTCCACTCCGGTGGACAAGCCAGATGGATCTAAGCCGGGCCCTGCATCTACCAAAGCACGCCGCACAATTGCGTCCACAAATAACGAGACCAAAGCCGCTGACCGTCGTCGCCCTGAGGAAATGGTGGTCAAGAAACCAGTCACTGCGGTTCCCACACAGGGGCGTCGAATGTCAAGTTCGGCAGAAAAGCGGGAGGTGGTATTGGAGCGTCCAGTAAAGAAGCCCGAGTCCATCGCAGAGGAGGCTGCTGAGCCGAAGCGCACCAACTACCATGAGAACACTTTGGAGGTCAACTCGATGATCGTCCTGGAGTCCGACGACGAGGAGGACGAGCAGCTGGCTCGTGCTGCTGACCTTGTCGAGCTGCAAAACAAGGCCAAGGAGAAACCAAAACCAAGATCGAAGCTGACGACTACCACGACCAATACTTACGAGTATTCCGGCAAGACTGCTGTCTCGATGGCTCCACAGCCCTACAGTAGCACGACCAATACTTACGAGTATTCCGGCAAGACTGCTGTCTCGATGGCTCCACAGCCCTACAGTAGCACGGTCGTGGATCCACCACGCAGACAGGCATACGAATCCTCAGCTGCTCCAGTTTTCAACATGGCTCCGTCCAGCACATCCTATCGTACACAGACGAGCAGCTCCTCATACGACTACCTCAACCAGCCCACCGGGCGTTACAGCAGCTATGTGCGCTCGCCAGCCCAGAGCTATGTCACTGCAGAGGCCCCAACTCTGGCCGCCACTTCAAGCTACCGTCAATCTCCACCACGCCAACCATTTCCCAACGAGCTGAGCGACGACAACGAGGCTGACGATGGCCAGTACGAGAGCACCTTTGCTCGCAATTTGGCCCGTCTGCGCGCCGAACGGATTGGGGACCGCAACAGTCCCTACAGCAGGCGCACCATAGGCAGCACCAGTACTATTGGCGGCTATGAACCGCAGGCCCGCCGCTCCCTGCGCCAGGACGAGGCCAGTGTCTCCGTGGCCTTTCGTCGCTGGTTCAATGGCTTGGACGAAGCCTATAATATTAAGTCTAAGATGTTCATATTGTTTGTAGTAATATTGTTGATTGGCGTCTATCGTGTGTTCTACTAGACTAGAACTCAGCGCCGTTCCTGAATCTAATTCTCAAAATGTTAGTTTGTTTTGACGTTTGAATTGTTTGTGAAGATTTCCGTCAACATTATCGGTCGCTGTATAACTATGTTTCAATTTGAATTTGGTTTTGAGATTGTCTAGCCTTAAATTTTATGTTATCCGTGTTCCAATAAAGCCCACTTAAAGGGGAATTGCTTCAACTTAAGTATTTTCCAAATGGCATTCGATGCTCTGCACTTGGCAGGTGTTTGCTCGGAGCGGACATCAGCGACAGCGATGAGACGATCGACTAATGATGGAAAAGTATTTGGAATGCGTGTACAACACTTGTCGGCATGACTGTGACCAAATGAAGGCGCAATGACAAGATCCCTGCCCATGCGGCCCCTTTGGACCGTCCATTCTATTTCTCTTCCTCTCTAGCTGCTGCTGCCGTTTTCTGTTCCTCCTGCTGCGTTTGGTGTCCGGCTACGAGTAGAAATCTTTGTTTTGCGATAAGAATTAATAAGAATTTTACAAGTTTGCTGTGAATGTGCGTTATTTTTAAATCTAACCCAATACCGCGACGGGGGACAGGGAAAAGCCGACCGTCTTGGGGTTGGGGCTGGGGCTGGGGTTGGTGATAGCCGTTGAATGCTATTAACTGGAAATCGCACTTGCGCGTATTTCTTCATTTTCTTAAGGAAATTTCGTGCCATATTTAGAGGCGGCGAGCGGGACCGGATCCGGGTGAGTCTCTGTTCCATGCATGCCAGCAATAAGTTATGAAAATTGCAACAGCAGCAGCTCAGGGGAAATGCCAGAGAAGAGCTGCCAGTTGCTGTTGCAGTTGCAGTTGCAGTTGTGGCTGTTGCAGCCGCCTGTCGCCGCCGATGATGAATTCCACAAATGCATGGAACAGCCAGTTGGCGAGACCGCCAGCAGGCAGCAAGGCAGAAGGCGGCAGGCGGCAGATTCCTTGAAAAACAAAGCCTGCTCTGCTCCATACAATATATCGTGTGGCTAATAAATACGCCGCGCATTGCTAGTTGCTCTTAATGAAATTAACTTCCAGGAATTACCTACATGGCTGCAACGACGCAGACGATAACGTCCACAACGACGGCCATGAAGACTTCAGACTTCAGAGGTTGGATTGTCGCCTGGCCGGACAACAATGGCCAGCAGCCCTGCAGCCCTGCAGCCCTGCAGCCCAGCAGCCCAGCAGTCCAGCAGTCCAGGGGCAACAATGGAAGCTTAAACAAATTCAACGGGCAAATGCCATTGGCCATGGAAATTAAATGGAAGCCAGCTAAAAACGTTTCCCCAGACTCGACTACGCGACTAGTTAATAGAGCCGTAGCCCACACCCGGCCACAGGCGCAGCCCCACCCCTTAGCTAAAGACTGAAGACCAGGCCTTGGCACCCATGGCATCGCCAAGAGCTCCCCATGTTCAGTTCCGCCGCAACTCAAGTGTGACATTCATGGAAAAGGTTGAATATGACTTTACAGCCGAAAACAGAACTTTTGTCCATATCACGTACGCCTATGTAGGAGAACTATGGAGCGTGGATGGGGTTGGGGGATGGAATATGGGTATGTGGAGGAGCATAAGGAGTGCTGGCCTGGCCTGGCCTGGCCTGGACTGGACCATGGCCGATGACTTCCTCGTTGCAAGCCAATTAAATACGTAAAGACGTTGTCGCTGCCGTTGTGGTTGCTGCTGAAAACATTTGTAATGCAACGTTTGGAATAATTCACGCGCAAATTGCTCGCGACTCGCGACTCGTGAAAAATATTGCAACATTCCACTGCAAATTTTACGATTATGCGTTTGCCAGCAGCAGCAGCAGCAGCAGCAGCAGCCGCTGCCGAGTCTCGAATCTCGACTCTGATGCTTGCAACACGAATGTGTCCAGCCGCCACATTCGTTCGTAGGCGCTCACATCAAATCAAATCAAATTGAAACGGAGCTCCGTAGCTCCATAGCTCCGTACTACTGAGCCATGCTCTCGAGGCATGGCATTCGTTGTCGGACGGTGCTCCAGATAGATAAATCAGTCGGCTAATTGTTGCAACTTGACCAGGCTCATTGCCGTTGCTGTAGCTGTAGCTGTTGCTGCTGCCGTTGCTGTTGTTGTTGGCGGAGACAGAGTGCTCGAGGAGTGCATGGGAGCGTGAACTCTGTTCCAAAAAGGACACTTGCAGCAGATGGATGCTGCCCATCAGAATAAAGTTTATAACTTGACCGAATCCATTTGAATTCCTAATCGAATTATGCACATGCCACACTATGTATTCCCCAACATAATTAATGAAAGATATTCTTTGATTCAAGTTAAACATTGGAACATCCCAAAAAGCGTATTGGAGTTTGGACATTTTAATTCCATAAATAATGACAGACTGTCTCTAAACAGACACTCCGAGACAGTCAACCCACTCTATAAGGCCTATAAGAATTTATATTTATTTCTGTACGTTTATACCCTGCCTTGTGGGGGTATACATACTTCATGTTTCATGGAACACAAACAATAAATTTATGGGTATTAAAACAGTCGATAGACGCGAAACTAAGGTTCTCTCTCAGTCGACTACTCGTTGTCAAGTTGTGGACCACAGCGACCAATCAGTGTCAGCTGGAAGTGTCTTTTTTAGTGGTCCAAGTGATGAGCTAATCAACCTGACCTGGCCCGACCCCTCGGCCTGACTTCCAGACTCAGAGACAGTCTGTGCCAGTGTGGGTATTCCAATGGCGATGGCGATGGCGATGGTGATGGTGGTGTGCCTATATGTTAATAACATTATTTATGTATCTTGTATTTCGGTTTATTTCTGTTGTTTGTTTCTGTTGGTCTTTGTTTAGTTTCACAGGAATTGGTATTGGGAATGAAGCGAAACAAAGATGCTAGAAATAGGCACAGAAGTACATACATATGTATGTATGTAGGGTTTCGGTTACCCCTCCCTCTCTGCCTTCATTTCGTGTGTCTGTGTCTGTGTGTGTGTGTGTGTTTTTTTTAAGGTGTCAATCGCATTAGACGGAAATCAGTTTTGTTTTTTATTGTACAAATTTATCGCGTTTCTTGTCTCATTTGGATTTAGTTTCTTTTTCTTTTTTCAGTTTCTCCACATAATGTGTGTGTGTGTGTTTGTGTTTGTGTTTGTGGTGGGTCTTTAGTGGAGTCTTCCCACTCTGCTGGTTGATTTTTATGTTGAATTAAACATTTTAAATTGGCCACGAGATAATTTGTTATACTCTATGGCGATATAGTGGTGCTGTGTGGTCCCTGTGTGATCGGAGCAGGCATCAAATAAATTATAAAACCATTTAAATTAAATTGAAAAGCTGAAAAGCCTTAGTCGCAGTCTCAGTCTCAGTCTCCGTCTCAGTCTTTTGTCTGGGTTTTTTGGGGGCAGCCAGGAATAGCAGTGCCCCAGCTGCAGTGAGTGGCAGAACTGGTTGACCATAACAATAAAATAAGCAACACTCGCGACATTCTCCGCCGCCAAATATGGAATTTATAATTAATTTTTATGTTCAGGGGATGCAATTAGGAGCCGGCGGGACGGTACGGTACGGGACAGGACAGGACAAGCCAACATACAGACGCAGACACAGAAGCAGGAGATCGAAAGACGCGGCGATGGGGAGGCACTCGGCGGCTGCAACAATTTGAGGACAGAGAAGGCCGGGCCGGGCCGGCCCGTCCCGGCCAGATGCAAATGAAATCAAGTCATGCCTATAATCGGATTTGTTGCTTCTCGTATATTAACTTGTCACAATTTCTATGTGTGGAACATAAACACAATTTGTGCTTAATCCAACAGAAGGGGGACTGCTCCGAGTCGCCACAGCCACAGCCAAAGCCATAAAGCCACTGTCCACACTGTCGCTATCAATTATTACATTTTGTTGCTGTTTTGTCACTTGTGCCACCGCTGCCCCACAGCTGATGCGCTGATGTTCAGACGGGGATCAGGTTTCGCTGACCACAGGCAGGAGAAGCTGCAGTCGAAGTACGTTTTGGCTGCAATCAATCAATCAATCAATCATCTTTCCGCTCAATTCAAAGCTCAAGCGTTTTGCGGTTGCGGCATGCCACACCGAGCAGAGCAGCTGCACAGACAGACACAGACTCCTTCCCCTATCGAGATGGAGGGGGCACCCACAATCCAGTGCAGCAGCTGCGTTTGACTTGAACGGCGGACTTCAGGGTGGGGCCACACGATCCCGATCCGCCACAAATTAGGCGCGAAAATATGCAGCAAAGTGAGACAAACAAGCGCGAGTCGAGAGCTGCTAAAAGCCCAAGAAACGGAGAACTAAAAGCCGGCAGGCGGCAATGGTGTTAAAATTTGGTACCGCGATTGCATCTATGGCTATACAAATTGCCATAGCAACGCCAGCACTTGAACAACATGGCAGTAGCAACAACTGCAATAGAAACTGCAACAGCAACAGCAACAGCAACAGCTACAGCAACTGGGGAGCAAGAGGCAACAACATGAGCCACAACATCCAGACGTGGAGTCGTTTTGTCAACACGGAGCATGCTTAGCCGCGTTTCCCAGGGGACACTTAACGCGGCTGCTTAACGTCTAAATCTGTCGTCAAGGCGCGCTCAAAAGGCTAAAATGTGTTTGCTGAAGACGAAGACGGACACAAAGACGAAGACGGCGACGACGACATCGACGACGACGACGACGACGGAGACGACGACGGAGACGGAGACGAAGGCCTCGACTTGGCTCCACCAAGTGGCCAAGAGACGAGGCAACAATTTGTATGCAACTTTATGTTTACTCGCCTTACCCTAACCTAACCAAGTGACCAGCGACGACTGACTATGGCAAGGGGCTCGCACACTCCAGCAGTAGGGCTCCCTGCAACTGCCGTTGCCCCAAGGGTATCCAGAGTTTGCGAAGGAAGGAAGGAAGGAAGGATCTCCTGGTGTTTGCCGCCTTGTTGAATGCCCTCTTGAGATTTCCTTTACCCTTGTTGGGCTCTTGGTCTTGCTCTTGGTCGCCGTTTTGCCTGTTTAGTGCAGTGTTGCAACGTAGCAGTGCGTTGAACGAGTTCAAGTCAAAGCTGTGGCAAAATTTATGAACCGCAGCCAGATCAGAGTACCGCAGACGGACTCGCAGTTGGGGCATGTGGGGCATGCCGCGTTCGCATGTAAACATTCGCCATTGCGGCTGCTTGGAGCATCGTCCGGCAGGAGGAGGGAATTCATATGCAACATAATCAGCATAAATGCCGCATGCGCCATCAAAATGTTGCGACCATCACATGGGTGGGTGCCACGGCCTGTGCCACGGCCTGTGTCAATGCCAAATAATGTCCCCTGTTTCTGTTTCTGCTCCTGGGTCCTGGGTCTTGTTCCTGGTCCTGGTTTATCCTCTTCACTGTCCCCTCGATGAGGGCTAATTTAAGCAATTTGCAAATTGAGAAATTGCTAATAAATTACAATTTACAAAGTATTGGCCCTACAAGGTCTCCACCTCCCCCTCCTAGTTGACGGGTGAAGGGTGTATTGGCCTGGCCCGAATGGAAATGCGATGCGGCCGTCGCCGCATTTGAAGGGAGACAAGAAAGCTCAGTGGTTTGCTTTTGCGCTTGAGCGGTTTCTGCCGGCTTTCCTTTGGCTGTGCCGCAAACAAAAACTTTCGCTCTGCCACCCTACCAGCCTACCAGCCTACCAGCCCACCCACCCACTTTCCGGACTCACTCTCACATCCCAAAACACATGTCAGTCGGGGCGGGGGTAATTTGAGTAGTTGAAACTGTTGCAGTTGCACAGATGACAAAACGCATTCAAATGATCATCGCATTGCGGTTTGTCGGAGAAAGGCAGCTCGAAATATGTGACAGGCCAAATGAGACAGCAACGAGTTAATTAAGTTCCGCACTGAAAACCGAAGGGAAACCTCTGGACTGCCACTGCCAGAAGGAGAGTGAAGGGACGGGGACGGGGACGGAGACGAAGGCGATGGGGACAGGACTGGCAGGTCTGAGGCACATTGTGCCAACTCGTGTGACAGTTGCCCAAAACAAATTGTTGGGCATTTAATGGACCCCAAAGAACGATACGAAACTTAACGAAACGAAACCGAACAGAACCGAAACGAACCAAAGCGAAACGAGATGAAGACAATGCGAGTCCCGTCCCGTCCCGTCTCGTCCCGTCCCGGCAGCATCTCCATCTTCTGGCTTGACAAATTCCTTAAAGTTGTTACCATATAAATTTCTGCATTTCTGGATGGCTTTGCTCTTATTTTGTGGCCTGCTGCAGCAGTCGCAGGAGACAGAGAGACAGCGAGAGAGAGTGCGACGGAAGGCAGAGGGATGACTCAGCCTGGCAGCTTTTTATTGATCGTTGCTTGAGCAGCAGTGATTCAGGAGCGGACTTGATCAGCAGGCGCCCAATTCGCGAGGCTTTTTCAAGTGATACGCGGGGAACGATCGAAACGAATCCCATCCTGGATTGGCGGTTCTGTCCTCAATCTGTACCGATCCGAAGGCACTTTCGGCTGCTGCTGCTGCTGCTGCTGTTCGAGTGCAGGCAGACTCGTAATTAGGCGCATTACATGTGTTTCTGACATTTTCGGATCGGAGGCTGCTGTCGGATGGCGCATGGTCGGGTGCTGCTGGGGCGACGCTCTCTTATGCAAATGAATCCATGGGCAGGGGAAGAGAGACTCTTGGCTCTTTGCTGGCTGGCTGACTGGCTGACTGGCTGGCTTTGTTATGAAGACAAATGGAGGGCACGCCCCGGTCTAAGCGCTAAGTAAACACTTGCCAAATGACCATAATTACGAGTTGAACTTAATTTATAACGAATGCATATAACTCCAGCTTCCAGCTTCCAGCTCCCAGCTCCAGCTTCAGCATTAACTTCAGTCTGAGCTTCAGCTCGATCTCGAGCTTAGAATAAATTATGAATAATCCACGATAATAACAGACAATTAATTTTTAACGCTGATTTGTGCGAGTCTCATGCTCTGTCGGCGAGCAGAGCAGAGCAGAGCGGAGCGGAAAGGGAATTGGGAATAGGGAAGGAAAGACGGCCCCCGAAACCAGAATATCAATTTAGCGGACCGATGGGACAGGCCGGGAGGGGGCCGACCGCGAATCGTAGTCGCAGGCCAGGCCAGGCCAGGCCTCTCTTAATGTATTCCCCATCTCATGGAATTGCAGCGCCAACACATCGTATGTCATGGCGTGGAGTGGACGCGAGTGGAGTGGAGTCGAGTCGAGTGGAGTGGAGTGGAAGAGTGGAATGGAATGGAAGCTGCGACGAAATGAGGGACAACGACAAATCGACAAATATGCAAAAAGAGAGTGGCAATAGTGGCGAGAGAGAGGAGGAGGCAGAGGCAAAGGCAAAGAAGGAGCAAAGTAGAGGAGGAGGAGGAGAGCGACCAAGCGACCAAGCGACTGCGACTGGCCTTATCGCATTTATTTATGCATATGCAGTGATTTGGCCCCAAAATCACAGTCCGAAAAGAAGAATCAGCGCATAAAACAAAAGACTCAACGCACAAACTTGTTTCGCCGGCGACAGGCGCACAGGATGTAGGGCCCCCAAAAGTGGCACAATGAAGGGACCGCTAAGGGAGGAGCTGGGGAGAGGCGAGGAGAGTGCACCGAGCGGCTACGAGCGATGGCGATGCATCACCAATGCCGAGGCACGCTTATCAGTAACCTACACTTAAAGTTAATGCATGCCCGCCAGGACCAACCAAGGGAGATGACTGGCTCTTGTTGTTGCTTTTGCTGTTATCAATGGCAGGGCCGCACTGACGGAGGCCAAGGCTGGTCCAGGTCCAGGGCCAGGGCCAGGGCCGCGATGTCAGAAGGCAGTAATAAAATCGAAAATGAATGCGACTCTGAAGATAAGCCGGCGAAATGACACAAAACGACAAGTTGACATTCGCGGGCGACGGCAGAGTGTGCGCGAAATGGATTCTCGATGACTCTCTGGGTCTCGGGTCAGGACTGCAGACAAGAGCAGGGGCAGGCGCAGGGGCAGGGGCAGGGGCGGTGGGACCGCAAGGGATGCCACAAGGTATTCAACATCGGACCAAACTCGAATGCAAATCGATGCGGCAATAAAACTATTAAGCCATTAGTAAGCCAAACACGAGTACAATGCCAGAAAACAAACACGTGCAGCCAGAGAAGAAGAAGTTGCAACAGCAACAGAAACAGCAATGGAGAAGTTGCAACAGCAACAAGCAATTAATGCAAATGTGGAGACCAGACCCGAAGCCGGCAGCCAAATCGAGCAGGAGGCAGGCTCGGCGGCAGTACCATGAGATCGAGATCGAGACGGCGGACATACATACATACATATAGGAGTACAGCGAATGCCGGTAGAATGTCGGGACTCTGCCACTGCCACTGCAACTTCAACTGCCACAGTCGAGTCGGCTAGTGGCTGAGTGGCTGCCACAACAGTGTGTGTTTGCAGCAATGCAAGCAGCCTGACAATACATGGCGAGGTGCAAACTAATTGAAATCATTACACTAGTAAAAATGTTAATTCAATTAAAATGCGCGCAACAGCAACAGCAACAGCAGCAGCAGCAGCAGCAAACAGCAGACAGGCACTGCTGCAACATCTTGCGCTGTTGGAGCTGCTGCTGCAGCATCTCAGAGCTAACAGAGATATCATCGCAATACACTGACTGACCCTCCTTGTGCTCCTCCTGCGGATACGAGTACGAGTACATCGGCAACATGTTGTTAGGTCAGCCACGGCAGGAGCGGCCACAGCGCACACGAAAGACTCTAGGCCATGGCCATGCAAATAAGCAAATAGGCTCTGAGCTCCATGGTTCAATTGGTTCGGAAGAGAGGCAGAGCCAGATCTGGTATGCAAATCCGGGCAGGGCGTTTTCTGGCGCTTCCAACTGTTTGTTCCTCTGCGTTGCCAGCGTGAGCCAGGAAGGGCGAGGGTCCGTGGAAACCAGGCATAGATCCAGCGGCTCAGAGACGCAGAAAACACTGAGAGCGAGTCACATTTCCGGTTGGACAAGTAGCTCCATAACAAATGGCCGGGCTGGAAAATGTTTGCCAAGTTGTTTATACTGCCAATAAAAGGCAATAAGTTAATTTCACACACAAACACACACACACACACACACAGACGGTGGGCTACAAAGTGGAGTGGAGTGGAGCTTTCTAACCATTTTATGGTGGAAGTTTGTTGGGTTTGCCATAAATGAAATCGAGTCCATAAGCAGCAACATGAGGCAGCAGCAACAGCAGCATCGACTATCTATTCTGCGGCCTGGGTGAGGTGTGAAAATGCTTGCCCCTATTTGGCGGGGGGCTTAACACATTCGATATTATAACTATTATTAATGCATTTGCATTTTTATGGATCAATCGCTCCTCTCGATCTGGTCCGTCTGCCCCGAACGGAAGCTCTCTGGCACAGATAAGGCCACGCAGGAAACCGATTCTGGCCGGAATGGATGCTTAGGCATTCATCACAGAATTACATCGTAAATGGGGCCATTAACGATAAACAAATTCTACCGAGCATCAACAGCATCGCATCCATCCTCCATCTCCCCATCACCCCATCCACCATTCCAATCCCATATCCCAGCAATAAAATGACATATAAAAAAACACTTAAAATATTTTCAATGAGTGATTTTAATGGCCTTTTTGGTGGTGGTCCGGCCAGTCCGAACCACTGATCCACTTGAACTCCACTCCACCACTCCACTACACCACTCGGGGGGGAGGGGAAATGGCGGCAGCCTTAATGCAAATGACGGGGAACTGTGTGTGCACCGAAACTACTGGTGTCGATATAACAATAAAACGCCCCATGGAACGCCTTCGGAGTTGAGGTTGAGGTGGTAGTGATGCCGTGTGCCCTGTGCTGGGTGCCAGATCTCTGGCATCCACCATTCAGCGACCAGGCGGGAGTCGGATTAAACGTATGCCAGAACACAGCTTCACAGAACAGAACAGAACAGAAGGGAAGGGAAGGGAACAGTGCAGATCAGACCGAAGGAGATCCGCTGAATCGCCGAATCGGCGAAACAAAACAAAACTGCCAAAAAGGCAACCGAAAATGGAAGAAGAGCTCAACAAGAAAAAACAGAAACAGAAACAAGAAATGCTCCGTCGAGAAGAGGAAACTGATCTGACAGATCTGATTGTAAGCATGCAACAAAAATGTGAGCCGCCCTGCCCCCTGCAAATGCTTGCGGGCTCCCCCTCCCAGACCCCCCCTGCCTACACCATGATGGGGGTTCGCGTCGGGCTTAAGCTTGTGCAATTTAGTGATCAATCATAGCGGGATGCGCGCAACGGAGCAGAATTCAATTTCAGTGCGAATGGCAGTCGTTCTTCTGCTGCTGCTGCTGCTACGACTGTTGCTGCTGCTGCTCCTGGCAGCAGCCGTGCAGCAGCCACATTCTGAGGCGTTTGTGAGGCGGCGGCTTCCACATGCGACGCGACTCGAGAAGGTGGAAGCCATAAATCTTGGCAACATGAGAAATGACTTTACCATTTGCCATGATGAGCAGCCAGCAGCAGTTGCAACGAAGAAATGTAGGAAAGCTTAACCCATACTCGCACACACATTCATACACAGTCCCTCCACGTCCCTCCCTCCGTCCGGTGTGTGTGTCCGTCACGTTGTTTGTTTGCATACGGTAACTCTAATTTTGAGGGATTTGCGTAAATTGTGAAAACGTCTTCGGGGATTTGAGTCAATCAGCATTTTCGATGGCAATTAGTTGGCCCAAAGAATTCAATTCTCCAACGAAGATCAGCTTAAGTCCTCCCAATGAGAGATGTAAAGCCAATGAGAACGAAAATCCAGTGCCATACATACATACATACATAGGAGTATGTACATACATGTGTGCCTAGTGATGACACTTTTAGTTCCAGTGATATACTGAAAAGAATAGCTATATACATATGCGACAGCTCTATGGAATCCATATTCATTGGTTTCGCAGTAAAAAAACCGGATATATACATATATACTTACCGACTGTATCCCCTTCATACTTGAAACAGCTGTTTTCTACAGCTTTATTCTTTACAATAAGAAAACAGCTGCTATCTACAGCTGTTTTCTTTAAACTTTAAACTGAAAATCGTTATATTTTTGCAGAAAACAGTACAATTTATGTACTATATGTTTGTTTCAAATCAAAACAGTAATTGTTAGTAAGTTGCGTAAGTGTCACAGTCACTGTGACTGCGATCACACTGATCAGCGGTATGCTGAATGGCCAACTTTTGTGCCATCACTGAGCAGTCGTATCCATCGAACATCGCATCTATAGCTCCCATCTCTCCGGCATCTGGCCATGTGCAGGTCATTGCTGAGGTGTCTCCTGCTGCGAATTAATCGTTTTCGATGCTGACTTTGGCCACTCACTTGCTGTCCAGTGCTGCTCCGCTCCCAGCTTCAGCTCGAAGCTCCAGCTTCGAGTTCTCTCAGCTCCCATGGCTGATTAATATTTTGCCAGTTCATGACGCCGCAGTCCAAGTCCAAGTCGAAGCCGAATCCGTTGCCAGTTTGGCATCTTGTTAGCATACTCGCTTCATCTCTGTCTGTCCGTCACTGGCCATCTCTCTCTCTCTCTCTCTCTTTCGCTCTCTCTCTCTCTCTCTTGGTATCTTGGATGCACTTTTGCATATTTCGTTTGTTTGTTATCTGAGTGCCTCCGTCGTGTGACCGGCCGCCTTCGTCTCTCTCTCTGTCTGTCTTTCTGTCTCTGTCTTTCTGGATCGTACTCTTGCTCCTTCTGTGGCTTGCCCCCGCTGGGTGAGTGTATTACGAGCATTGGCGCAAGAGTCCAAGTTCAAAGCCATATTTGACTTGGGAAAAATCAATAAAAAGATCGCAAGCTGCGATGGCACATGCGTGTTATTCCTATCCAGCCGATCCGGCCTTTCTCATAATGAAATTATTGCCAAGTGATTGAAATCTATTTATGCTAATTTACGTGTGCACGGGCCTCGGCCTCGGTCTGTGGACAGGCGGGGAGGGGGATAGGCGGGCAGCCACACGTTGCCCAACAGAATTGTTCCAAGGTTGTGCCTAGTTGCAACTTGCAAACACACATTTCCGCATTTCTGCAGCTGCAACATTTTGGGCCCAGGACCCAGGCGAGCACCGCCCACCAAAACCGCTTCGGACTGGGCTCGATCTTGATTAGAAATGTGTGAGTGTGTGTGTACTGCTGCTGCCCCTTGTTGCGGCCTTTTGGAGTCGTCGCAGTCACAGCCACAGCCACAGCCATAGCCACAGCTACAACCGAAGCCGTTGACAATTTTCAATTAAAATGAGTTGAGGTTATGTTTGTCCGACTGTGTGGGCGGATTAACACACACACACGGACATACATGGACAGACACACATGGCAACGCCTAAGCCATGACTGACACTGCTTCTACCTCTCTCCCTCCCACCACTACAACTCCGACTCCACCAACACCACACCAGCTCTCTGGTCTGCTCTTGACTCCGCCGGGTCGATTGCTGTGAATAGCAGATATTTAAGCCCCAAATTGTCATGTGTAAAGTTTGGCCCGCTCTTGACATCTATTTGACTGGGCTTTGGTGAGGCTCATTGATGCAGAGCAGCCAGAGCGAGGGCAGCTCGATGAGTTCGCTGCCTGCTGAAGAAATGGAATGGAATACATGATTACGGAGTCAAAGTTCAAGTTTGAGCAGTTAAATGTTCGTTCTTTCAGTAGGAAATACTTGTATTACATATGGAAAATTCTACTAGATCGAGCTGGCTTCTCTTATGATTGCATGAAGCGACCCTCGCTGGTGTCAAGCGCTCTCAATTGTGCTTTAATTTTGAAGGGGCTTGGTCCACAGCCCTTCTTGTTTGTATGAAGACAACTCCCAGAGCAATAGATTATGGCGAGGGATTAAATAGAGAGAGAGAGAGAGAGAGAGAGAGAAGTATTGGGGTGGGGGTATTGCTTTATCCAATTAGGTGAAACATTTCAAATGGCCAGTACAACAGCAGCGTTGCCACATAAAACGCTGAAATTACAACAACGGCCTTTGGCTGGGAGCCACAGCAGAAGCAACAGGAACCGACCGCAACGGTAACGCTAATGCAGGCGACAAAGAAATCCGAGTCCCGATTTGAGACGGACCGCTCCTCCGCCTCCGCCTCCGCCTGAGACCGCTTCGAAGTGCAGTTAAATTCTGCCGCCTGGCACCTCCTCTCGGAGGAGGAGGAGGAGGAGGGTTAAACAGGTTCTCCTCGTCGCCTGCTCTAAGGCAAATCTTTGTGCCTTGGGTACTCGGCGTATTTCGTGGATATATTTTATTGTCTTTTGATGTGCTTTAAAATCCGAGTGCCAGCGAGGGCAAGAATCGATAAAATTTATAGATGCTGGTCAAAGTTGCTGGTTGCCTAGGCAGGAGATACTGAGAACTAGTCGGGGGAACAGGTTCCCAGAGAGCCAGATAGCCAGAGAGCCAGAGCCCAGACCCTGGAGTCAGTCCCAGTCCAGGCAGGTCCCCGGCATGGCGACAATTTTAAGTGCGAAATTAAAAGTAAAACAAGCGATTAACATAAATTTCAAGCAAAGCGCTGTAAATGTTCGAACTCCCTGCTCTCCTCAGACGCCAGGAGGGGTAACCGTACCGGAGATACAGATACAGATACACGACCAGCTGCCCCGATGGAGATGCAGATGAAGACATTGTCGCTGCACTTCAGCTCGGATCGGATTGGATCGGATCCGAGGATTGTTAATGAAAACTAATGCAGCTTATTGATTATTATTATTTAATAATGTCAGCCTCTTATCGCCCGAATAAGAATACTTCGAATTCGAATGAGAATAAGAACGAGCCAAGCTGGACAAGCCGGCAATCTCCTTAATGAACTGCCCCCGGCCAGAAGTCATTTAAAGAGCCCAATTCGGAGCGGTAACTGAAACTGGAATCGAGTTCGGAATCGGGTTTGGGTGCGGGCTGGGGTTCGGGATCCTGGCAGGAGAAACGCATTTGATTGCAGTTCATCCACTTGTTAGTCGCAATGCACAGCCGAACAGGCAGCAGCACCACTGACCCAAATCCATGTGGACTCCCCACGTCCAACCCATTTCATTTCACTCCATCTCGTTCATCTCGTCCATCCATCCATCCATCCGACGAGAGTCCATTCCAACTGCACTCCCTATGTGGCCGCGGAGGAGAACGAGAAATGCATTATTTATGTACATTTGCTCGACGTCCTGGCCCATTGGCCATGGCAATGGCAATGGCAATGGCCAAAAAGTCAACAATTTGGCATCATGACATGGACATGGTCTTTGACTCTGGACTCTGGCTGGAACTCTCAATGGGACCGATGATGCACGCTTGTCAGCTGCCTGCCACTCACTGGAGAAATGAGAAAGGGCCGACTCCAACTCCAGCTCCAGCTCCAAGGCTGAGGAAGTGGCTGTTGCTTTGGTTGTGCTGACGGCGGGCCTGGTTAACGTTTTTGCTTGGCCTGTTTGTTTTAGCGCCTGTTGTGACAGCCGTCTGCCAGGTTTTTGGCACTTGAAATGGCCAAAACGCAGCTCTGAGCTGAGCCCAACTGAGTGTCGGGGGACTGACGCAGATGATCACACCGAAGCACACACTCATTACGCACTGATCGTGATCACAGGTTGTCAATAAAAAGCGCAGGTCCACATCCTAGACATCCAGATGCGAGGGAGAGGTAGGGGGATGAGATGTGCCACCAAGCGATGCTTCCCTCGATCTGTTCGAGAATTGTTAACAATTCAGCAATCGCCAAAGAAGGTTCTAAAACGGGGCCACAGCCACAGCCACAGCAAGAACCACAGAAACAGCAAGAGGAACAACCAGGAGACTTCAACTACAATCGCAGACCAAACTTGGTCCGGACACTTCCAAACAGTAAATGTTGTACAAGTTGAGACCCAGATTGATTGCTAATGTCAATAGAAGATGAAAGATTCTCGGGTTCTCACAAGTCTCGGACTAATTATGTTCTAGACAGAAACAAACAAGAGAGAGAGACGAGAGAAGACTTAGAGACGGGCACTGGCACTGGCACTGGGACTGGGACTGGGTCCGCGTTCGCAATTGAATTGAAAACATGAATTCATATTTAATTCCCCAGGCTCGAGAACCTCGAAGCGGTCTGAGCAATCTCCCAGCAATTTATTTGGGCCCTGGCTAATGAAGTCATTTGGCGGCGGGGCCGCAGGTTCAACGTGATTTGCCTTTGATTAGCATTGCGCTCCGATAAATTGTCTGTCAATCCTCTGCTGGCCATTTAGCCTGGCCGTGTTTTATGCCCAGCCATTTGCTAACCCACCGGCAAACATTTATTTGTTTGCCCAGACTCAGACTCAGACCAGGGGCCTGAGCTCGATCTGGATCTCGACTTGGTCTTCGATTTCAGGTCTCTGGCAATTGGCGATTGTTCACGCCACGGCCAGGTCGTATCGGGCGACTCAATCACCATTCAGAATGGAGTCAGAGCTGGTGCTGAAGCTGAAGCTCGATCTGGAGTGGAGTGTGTGCCAGTGCCATATGGATAGACAATAGTTCCTGTTCCATTCGCATTTCGGTCGATAACCCGACCTCCACACAGTGTCCCATGTGTTGGATCCGATCTGTTGTTGTTTCTGTGCCTGTATCTTTGGTCGGGATCGGATCTGTGGGATTATGTAAAAACCTCAGCTCTCCTCTGATCTCCAAGTTCCAGTTCCACTTCGAATTGTTATTTTCGTTAGGCCCACGCAACTGATTTGATTTTTGTGACACAATTGAATTATTTATTGGATTAGTGTCCATACAGAAAGCGAGCAGGGAGCTTAACGTTACAGACACTCAGATCGAGGCCTGGCCACTGGCCCCGTCCACTGCGGAAGTCGCTCGGAACAAAAGCTCCCATTTGTTGACACACTCCCATTTCCCCGTCGCCTCGAGAGAGAAAGAGAGAGAGAGCAAGCGGATGGATGCCATCCAGTATGCAAATTAAAGGCCTCAAGAATGTTATTCATCGACGGGGCCCAGACACAATGGTCCAGTCGGACATACAATATGTACACAGGTCCCCTGGAATGTCAGATCTTAAACACTTGGCAATTTGTTACGATAAGACAAAAGTGTCAAACTTTGGGCATACTCGTACGCACAACAAGACTGTCAATTAGGGCGAGAAGAGCCATTGACAAAGGCCCTTCCAGTCGCGGATGGCCGGATAGAAACGCCTTATGATTTATGGAAATCTACTCTCGAGTAACGGCTCCACCCACGAAAGACACCGATCAGGAGGGTAAGCGATTGATACCCTGTAGGGAAGCGTGACAGACAACGGACTGGATGAATGGCTGCCCAGTAATTGAGTTTGTTTACAAGTACCCTGGATATAAGTCACTTGTCTAATGGATTTATAAATCAGCTGCTTTACCCTCGAGGGATTTGCCCTCCAAGTGAACACAAGGTGTGTGCATTTCCGTTAAGATTTGGTCCAGACTTGTAATAAAACATGGAAAACATAAAACAGGGGCATTCATTTATGTTTTTGTGGTCTTTTAAAGAGAAAATGGAGCATTGTTCGAATTGGTTTTTTAAAATATTTGCCAACACCGTCCAAAAGTCATCCAGAGTTTCCAGAATTCCAAGATTCTTTTACGAAATGTGTCTAGTATGTTTATAGAATTTTTGGATGATTTGAGATGATATATTAGATTCAAAGGAGCTCAGGAAACAAACCATCTGTAATGCAAATGTGTAGATGGAATGGCAGTCCTGCAATGTGTCAGACCCGACTCGAAATCAAGCATACCCGATGTGAGGGACCGCACCAGGTGGAGCTGCTGAATCATTTGATTGTGGTTTGACTTGAGCGCTAATGTCCAAGACAAACAATGATTTGACCAAATATGAATGTGATATTCTTATGCAAAATTACTTTATAATTTAATTTTTATTGGATTTGTGATTTCAGATTTTATTGATTCGCTGGACACTCCCAGGCGCCTTTGTTGGGGCACACCACTTACCCCTGCCCCCTGCCCACTGGTTGTATGCCTCTCCCGGACAGCTGTCTTTCCTCTCTTTATCACGTCTGTAGATCTTGGCTTTTTTGCCTTCTTTTTTCGGTGGTTCCGAAAGAGTGGTCTCAGACGGTGTGGTACGGTATGGTAGGGAGCCAGCAATCCACAATTGATTAAAAATGTAAATTGTTTATTTATTTTAAACTATTTTTCTCCCCACATACATCTGTACACATGAACATACCAGTATACATATGTATATGTATGTATCTGAGTTTGATTCCGAATCAAGTCTGAGTGGCATTGTTATGTAAAAAGCGATCAAATCGAAAAATATGAATGACTTTACGAAAAAGATTGTTTATGAGGCTTTTCTGTCTGTTTCTGTTACTGTTGCTGTCTCGCTCTGCTAAGTTTTTGGTGGTATGTATGGATCGGGTACCTTTCGGTATGGATTAAGTCATAAAAAGAACATAAAAACTTGTACGAAATATCGTGTAACCCGACTTTATGCTATATCGATATGGATATGGCTATATGGGGGTCGGGTCGGTCTACATAAAAGGTTCTGTCGACCATTAAAAGTTGCCTCCATAAATGTCATAAAATGTTCATCAGATCGCATAGTTTTTGGCCCGTGTTTTACGAGCTGATCGGGAAGAGTGGCCGTAGGATTACGACTTATCGACTGGCGGCTACCGTTGACAATGTCCGAGGGATCCGAGGGGTTGGGCTGGGGCCCGACCCACCCGGACAGAGAAATCACTTTCCACTTTCCGAGCTGCACTTGAGAGATGGCTAGAATTGGGCGGGGGGGAAATTCAAATTTAACGCTTTTCAAGTTGCGGCATTTGTCAAGTGGTAGAGATCGTTGTTGCCACAAGTGGAACAAATAGACAAGGCGCACAGACAGACATCATGGTGTGTGGCAGGCACCACTCGAGAGTGGTCCCAAAGAAATGCTCGAATTTGGACTTACTTTGAAATATGATGAGGCGTATTTTCGTGGCACAAGAGTCCCCTTAATTAAACCCCATTGTGCTGCAGCTTGGCAGGGCAGAGGCACACCAGAGGGGTTGGGGGCTGGAATTTGGTTTAATAATTTTAATTAAATGCGAGTCACTTTTATATTCTGCCAAAGCGTCAGAAGCGTTTATATTTGGCCTGATTCATGGCCTGATACGTTGCGACAAATGCATCTCCTCCTGGTCGAAGGCAACACCTTGTCTCACGGCCCTTGTCCCCCCGCACCCTCCTCGTAACCGCAACCACATGCTGGCTCAAAGGATGTGAGGACTCTGGAGCGGCTCTTGGGTTTTTCGTTGCTGGTTTCTTGGTATTTTCGGGTTGCCGTTGCTTTGCCGTTGCCGTTGCCGCTTCCTTGCCCCATGGTGTTGGGTTTCACATTCGGCCGCCAGAGTCATCATATTTCCAAAAGCCAGATTTCCAGGGCCTCAAGCCCAAGCCCCTCTGGTGCCGAAGGTAGATCGTGGATCGGGCAATGGCTAGAAAAGAAATTCATTTGCATTTATCTAAATCACATTCTCATAATCATAATCATAATCATAATCATGCTGATCGTCATCGTCTTTATTGGATCTGTGGAAACTTTCCCGAAATGGGCATAAATTAATACAGTTTATTTATCAGTCAGTCAGCCAGTCAGCCAGTCGCTGTATTAATGGCCGCCGATTAAGCCATCAACCATGGAGGAAGAGGAAGAGGGAGGTGGTGTGGTGTGGTGTGGTATTGTATAGAATTCCGTCTCTCCGAATACAGGTATGAAATTTTTCACCCATCACAACAAATGACTGAATTTTCGGAGGGACAGCGAACGGAATTCAATTCGTTTTTGGTTGCACAGAGGGAACTCCTGCTGTGAACTTATGCGAAAAGAATCGAACGCGCTGTCGCCTCCGGAGAGGCGCTGTTTTTGGGTTAATGTCGGGGTCGGGTCGGGCCGGAGGCAGAGGGGGCTCCATCCGCTGTGCTTTCATATTTAAAACAAAGTGTCATGTGTCATAATGGCACCGGAGTTACAGTTAAATGATGGAACGCCATGGGATTTCCAAAATGGTTGCCCTGGCGCCATTTTCTGTGTGTGCAAGAGCGAGCGAGAGATTCGGGCCAAACAAGTGGCAATTACTTTCACTGTGGCAATTTCGGGGGGTAAAACAGCAGCAGCAGCAGCAGCAGCACCAGCACCAGCAAAAAGCTGCAGCAGCAGAAGCAGAAGCAGTAGAAGTTAATGATGTTGCCACATGCTTTTCATTGGCGGCCTCCGTTCCCATCCCATCCCATCCCCGTTCCATGCTGAATGCTGATGATGGCCGACCCGGCAGCCGGCTGCGGTTACTTCTTCCCTGCCACCAGGCCCCCCTTCCGCCGCCTGCATCTGTTGCCCCCCCTCCGACCATCGTAAACGACTTCAATTACATGCGAACGAATGCCTGTGTATGAGTGTGTATCTGTGTGTATGCGTCTGAGGCGGGGCTCTGGCAAAATGGCGATTACTTCTTTCCCAGCCCGGTTGCTTGTTCTCCTTCTGTTTGGTTCGTGGCTCACTTTGCCGTCGGTATTTGGCGCAGAACTTTCCACTCGACTACTCTCCCTGACGGATCGTCGTCTCGACTCGTTGGCGGCGAGGAGAGGGCTCCCCCTCGATGCTATGCTGCCACCGTCAGACAGTTAACGAGCAAATCGATGCTGGGACATTGTCGCTGCAGCTCTTATCGCCAGCTTCGTCTCCATCTCCGTCTCTATCTCCGATCCACTCCAGCTGAATCGTTGTCCAGCCTACTTTGTGTTGTGTTCTCCGTGTTGCTTCCAGCAATTGCCGCAAACACATACATACATACATACATACATACATACATACACACATATATTCTCTCTCACACACACACAGAGACAGTGCGATTGAACGCTGATCGCAATCGCGAAGGCTGCCAAACGTTTCTATGCAAAGTGCCTCCGATCCACTGCATCCTCCACCGCGGCCGAGGCTCCTCTGGTGTGCTCCACCTCTGGTGGTGGCTGGGGCTCTGCTGCGGCAAGAACCTGTTGTCTTCTGGCTGCCGTTGGCTGGGGCAGGTCCATCCCAGCTATCAAGATGACCAAGGGGTGAACAAATTCATTCAGTCATTCATCGAAACAAATTGGTTGACTGATGATGACGATGACGACGACGACGACGATGGAGAAGAACATGGAGACGCTGAAGCTGACTCTGACGCTGACGATGGCAATGGCGAAGTCGAAGGGGAGGGAGGGGAGCTGGGCCAATGACAAGCCTTAACTTGTCAATCTGGTTATGTCAATTTGCTGTTTGTTTTTTCCCCATCTCCAGCTCCTGATCTGGCGATCCTCATCCTGTTGCCACGTTTTGCCTAGCCCCGATTCCAGCTTCATTTGCGTGTCTGGGGACCCAGCGTTTTATTTATTCGTCGCCAGACGCATTTCCAATGCACACCCGTGTCATCCGATAAGCCAGACGGGGCTAACAATTACTATCGCATAAATAACCGTTTACCCGTTTAGCCTTAACGTACTCCAGGGGAATCAAATCTACGATTGCCACACACGACACACGGTATAAGGCATACGGCACACTGACCACCACTCACCCCTCGCTACTCATGGATCGGTCGACGGCGGCGACACCACGAAATCAATTTGTACGCGGACATTTTCGGACCAAAACCTAACCTGAAACTCTCTGTTAAATGAATGTTTATTGCCGGCCAGGGGTAAGGGGGAGCCGCGTGGCATGAGGACACGGGTAAAGGAGGGGGCGTGGTCAAATTTACGCGGAAAACGCATGCGCGAAGACGTCAATATCAAAGCACATCTCGGCCGGGTGTAGGTGTAGGCGGGGAAGGATGCTCTACACTGAGAGAAAAATCATATAGCGTGGACGTTTGTAAAGTTCTTGTAAAGTGTTGTACTTGTAATATACTCTATGGTATTCCAAAAAGAGACTCTAATCCATTTAACTCTAGAAACTTCTTACAATTGCACTCGACATGACAATTGGAATATTCTTTGGCAATCATCAATTTCGGATGAGCGGATGATATAGTTTCGAGCCTCTTGTGATTGAGATTCGCTCAATTGCTCAATTGGAAACTGCTGCCATCTCATGTAACTAAGAGTAAAATAATTACAGTAGCAAGTAGATGTAGATGTAGATGCTACAACCAGAATGTTGGCCTGGCCTCTTATCGATTCGCAAGCGTAAAGCCAATATTTTTGAGCTCATACTTTCTCTCAGTGCTGGCCTAGAAGGTGTGGTTTTCCACCTCACTCGGTGGGTGTGCGGTTAGATTCTCGAGAGACTCTGCACGCCATCAGCCGTCCGCGGGGAGTGAGTGCTGTACAGCATTTGCAACAATTGCATAAATTTCTCATTTTTATGACTGATAGTGTAAGAAATAGGCGTGGCACACGTAAGACAGCGTTGCCTTGCCAGCTATTTGGCGCTGCCGCTCCGCTAAGCAGAGTCCGATTCCGATTCCGATTCCGGCCTCCATGCAATTGAATCTCCCGCATGTCATACATAAAATATACATGTGCCAGATAGTCAGGCCAGACGGACATCGGAATGCTCTCTGGGTTTCATCTTCCCTCTGTGGCTCAGCACTGAGCCTGGGCCTCTATCGTCCAGAATTGATCAATTGGGCGTTGCCACAGTGCGACTGCGACTGAGCCTGCGCCGCTGACTGTGGCAGGAACAGCGGCAGCGCCTGAGTAATGGCAGTCAAGTGCCCGCGGACATCATTTCCATAATGTCCTTCACAGGGCAGGCCAGCTCCCTTTCAGGTGCACTCGGCTCAGCTCAGAGCTGGTGAACTATGCAGCAAGGCGTTCACCTGGACATGGACGTGGACCTGGACCTGGACAGGCAAAGGCAAAGGCAGTGGCAGTGGCAGGGGATAAGGATGGACAGCGCAGAGTGGCAGCTTGTAACAGATTTGTATCGCATTTTATATACCACAATTTTCGTTTGATATTTATGTCGATAATAAAATTAAGATGATGAGCGAAATTGCACTCTGAGCGGTGCATGAAAGGGGCGGCCACTTCCGAAAGGCATACACACATGAGCGCGATGCAGAGCAGCAGCTCTGGAGTATAGCAGGGAAGCATCCAGGCCAGGCCAGGCCAGTCCAGGACAGGGCAAATGGTCGATCTACCTCATCCCCCAGAGGCACGAACCCAGATGGGGGTAAGGGTAACCAATCAAGTGCAAGGGCAGCTGTCGCAGCACCAGATCAATCTTCGGTCATTTGCGCCGTTGTATGCCTCGATTAACTCGATGAGAAAGCCCAATACAGTTCTCCTTGCCGTTTTCAAAAGTTTCCTTACTAATTTGCATCTGAGATCATCATGAGAGATATGTATGTGAATATATCTGAATACTCTGAATGTTGTTGGATTGCTGCAGCCAGTTTACAATACATTTTAAAACATGATGAAAGGACCTATTCTCATGTCTACCCTTAGAACAGAACAAGCCAATTTAAATACACATATTTTTCTGTTTCTAAATGTCAATCAATGTCATATGTATGGATATGGATGGATTTAGTTGATCTGCATCAGAACGAAAGGACCAATCATCACTTTCGGATGAGCGGAATATTCAATATTTGGCTCGTACTCGAGTGAGTGACGAAGAAACGAAGTGGTTGTAAATGCTCTATGTCCTTGCTAGATCGGACATGCCAAAACGTCACCATTTGACAGTATGGACCACCAAGGCTTGAGTTATTTTCCAATCATTTTTCTTGGTCAGCCTGTGAAGCAATTTCAGTTTTCGTTTTCTTTTTCGTTTTTGTGGTGCCGAAATGTGTAGAAGCCATCAAGAATGCAGATCGATTGTTGAGCCACGTCACCGCAGGTGAGACTGAAGTGCTCCAGAAGATCCACATCCAGGCAAAGGGATCGCATCGATTTTGAAGCGAGATTAGCAGACTGCTGCAAGCTAAACATCATTCAGTCCATGCTCCAGCTCCAGCTCTGGCTCTGGCTCTGGCAGAGGATATCTGGCATATCTATACTGGTTAATAACAATAATCAGCCATGGCGAGTACAAGCGAAGTACATTTAGCTGCCGCGCAGATGGGGCATGCACTAAGAAGGGAGGAGGCGGCTGGACAGGGACACACATCCGGATGACGGCCATAACAACAGCTGTCAAAGCCCGAAAGATGAGGATGATGAGAAGCAACAGGCCGGGCAGAGAGGAGGGAGACCCCAAGCCCTGACGACAATGACGACGTTGACGATGTGCCGCCCGTCGATCGGCTAGAGATCAGACCAGACCAGAACAGAACAGACCCAGCAGACCATGGCAGGCCGGGCAGGCGGCGAGGAATTTTCAGAGCCTCGGGTGCAAATTACCACGAAACCAATTTCTGCTGTCCCTGCAACGGGGACTAGAAAATGGCAGCAACAGCAGCAGCAACAGAGGCAGAGGCATTGACTGTGGCAGTGGCAGATTTCCAGGATAAGGTATGCCTGTTGAAAGCATGCGTCAAAAAGGATTGAGGATGAAAATCATGACGAACAGGCAGAGGGGGAGCGGCAGCGGCAGTGGCAGCGGCAGAGCAATGAATTCTGATTGTCGCTGCAGCTTCTGTTGGCTGCGGTTGCTGCATAGGCGTTGCTGCAGTTGCTGTTGCAGTTGCAGTTGCTGCTGCTGCTGCTGCTGTTGTTGTCTAGCCAGCAGATGTCTGCAATGTTTTTGCCGCACTGTCATTGATGAAGCATAAAATTATGGGAGGTAACATGGATGTGGATGTGGATGTGGATGAGGATGAGGATGTGGTGTGCTGAACATGGGAAAATGGCCGCCTGGCGATGGATTAAGGCCGGCCATGTGTCGGATCGTTGGTTGGCTGAAAGTTCTGCCAGCTGCCGCCGGGGCAGAGTGAGGGGAGTGCTGTGGCAAGTGCATAATTAAGCCTTCCGCCAGCGTGTTTTGCATGGCCGCGATTTTGCACACTTGAGCAGCGATTGGCTGCCGTGATTGGGTGCCCGCTGCTGCTGCTGTTGCTGCTGCTGTTGCTGCTGCTACTGCCGTCCGAGCCGAGCCGAGTTGGCCCGGTTGGTAGCCACTGGCGTCGCGGTCAAGCTCATAGATCATTGCACTTGCTCAGCCGCATTCCAGAGCCATGATTTTGGCTCCACTTTTCTCCGTCCAAATGCCACTCTCTCCCGATCCTTGCCGATCTCTGTATGGTCTCTGTCGTGGCCGTGGCATGGCATGTGTCAGGGAGTTAGTTGCATTGTGCAATGGCTTTTGCCGGGAATGTAACTTTTGCAGTAAAAACAGTAACAAAAAATAAAAGAAAAGAGAGAAAAGCCGCCCCAGCCGGCATATCACAATGGCCAATTTCGATAACTGTTCCAACACCTTGACACGGGGGCACGCAATCTCTGTGACTCCCAAATCCAGCACCCTGTCGCCTCAATCGTCATCCTTCTCGCTCCATCTCTTTCTCTGTGCCTCCTGTCGCTGTGTGTGGCTCAGACCAATGGCAATCACCATCAGCACCAGCACCAGAGGCGGTGGCACCAACGGCATCGCAGCCTCATCTCCACAGCTCCACATCTCCAACAGCAGAAACATTGCTTGACAACTTGTAAGCAAAGTGAGTGAAAATGAGTGAAAACCTTTCAGTAAAGCGGTGAATGAGAATTTTCAACCCTCTGACCAGCCAGATACCCTGCTGCCCCGTTTCACGGGTCCTTCAAATACATTTTGTATGCCCCCAGTTACGGAAGTTATTGGATGATAATACGTCGTTGTACGGTCTACAATTAAAAGTCCCCTTAGTGCGACTCTCTGGGCGCTCATTCAATAGTCGTACAAGCTGACCCACCTGCTAGGGTGTTTCCATCTTCCATTCAGTTCCTGAAGCGACTTTCTCTTCCTCTTTTTCTGCATGTTCATTCTCATCCCCAGCCCCAGCCTCGTCCTCGTCCTCCCTCTGTCGCCCCTGTCGCATTGCCGCACTGTCGCATTGCGTGCAGTGAATTCTACCCACAGCGATCTGGCCTGGTCCAAACCGATCCGAGCCGAGCCGAGATCCGACCTGGCCCGGCCTGCTCCGGTGATCATATCCTGCGGACGTTCATAAACATGACAGTTTGAGCAATTTCCATCAATCACTTTTTTTGGCTGCTTTTATTTTGTGCCTTCTTTTTTGTGTGCTCGCTGGGATATCGTGACTTTTGGGGGCATGAAAGAAAACCATCCTGCTGCGGCTGTGGCTGTGGCTGGGGCAGGGGCTGCGGCTGGATGGATTGGTGGCCGCTGGTCTGCTCCCATCACCCATCCCATCTTCGAGATTGCTGGCAACTTAAATATTTCCACTTTATTACATACGAGGTTGGTTTTTTGTGGTATGTGGTCGGTCTGTGTAGTGCGGGGGGGCGGGATTTAGCGGGGATGAGATCAAACAACAAAGCGGTTCCGCATGCTAATGAATGCGCAAATACAACAAACTAATTTAAACGGTTTTCGATCGTAATCAAGGCGTACCCAAAGCCAGCATCGATGCCTACACAAGTCTGATCCAATTTTTATACAACTTTAACACCAATCAATTAGCACAGGGGCAGGCGGCATACGGCGGGCGGGACACTGCCCCTCCTGGACGCTGTCTCTAACGAACACGCACTCGGAGAGGAGAGGTTCCTCTCTCTACAGACACTTCGCACCTCGACACAAAAACATTTGTTTGCCGCTCGCTGCTGGCCAGCCTCGTCTTTTCGTCTTTTCACACGCTGCCGCTAAGTGCGCCTCGGAAAATTTGTGGCCGGGCCGCTCCCCTCCCGAAGAAATGCGCCATACCATACAACTTCATTTCCACGAGCGAAACTTAAACATCAAATCGCAATTAAGAGAAGTTCAACAAAAAATATTACAAGTGTCCGCTAAGCCGAACTAAGCAGCGCTGCACTGCGGGGAACGGGTTTATTCGGGGCCCACTTGTCCCCTGCCCGAACTCGAACTCGAACCCGAAACCATGTCCGGGTCCATGTCCGCTCCATGTCCGCTCCATGTCCACGTCCCGGCCGACAGCGGCGGCGACTTTCGTCTAATCAATTCTGCAATCGATGTTCATAAATTTATTCCAATTCGGACACAAATTACACGGCTGTAGGGTGTTCAACATGGCATTCGATACGTAGGATCAATTGGGTTAAGCTTCGATCAAGAACCGATCAATGAATTGCGGTAGCAAATCATATTTGCTCAGAGTTTTCCCCGCATTGAAAGCACAAACAATAATTTAAATAATAAGTAACTTTTAGTATACTTGTGACATCCACTAACATATCACATCAGGGATAGATAATCCATTACATTACTTAAGTTCTGTTCCATGTTGCACATGGGCATAAGAAGTTTCCATTTTCGAGTCGGCAAAGCAAGGCAAGGCAGGGCAAGGCCGGAGAGTTGTGCTGATGTACGGGCTCCAAAATGTTCCCATAAATCATGCGCTAATGTCTGACGCCGGCAGCAAATGATTGAATTAGCCAAGCCGCAGCCACAGCCACAACAACCGCAGCGATATCGGGCAATACCAATTTCGTAAATTAGCCAAATCTAACGTGCGCGATAGCCAAAGCCAAGTCGCTAGGCCGCCGACTATCGTCGCGTCGTTTGGGCCTACCTCAACAGCACCTGAGTCTGAGTCTGTCTATGTGTCTGGGTCTGTGGCTGGGTCTGGTACTGGGTCTGGGCTTGCGACCGAGTCTATGGCTGTGCCTAGTGCCTGGGCCTGTGCCTGGCCAGAACAAGTTGTACTGTAATTATCAGAGCCTAATTAAATCGTTGCTTTATGCGATATCAGTCACTTGTCGCATGCCCCGGTTTTTGACACAGTTTTGCAGCGGTTTTTTCGCATAGTTTTCGTTTTCATTTTCACACTTTTCACGCCGCACATTTGTCGCTGTGGTTTAATTAGATTGAAGGCGTATAGGAGGGGCGGACCGAGCGGACGGGACGGGACGGGGCAGAGGCAGCTGATAAATTGCTGTTTGGTTATGAAATTGAACGGATTTATGGCCATTCCCTAGACTGGGACACAAATCAGTGGCTTTCATCGCCGGCAACAGCGTCCAAGGCGAAGCACTTGCCACAGTGCGAGAGCCAAAGTCCGAGTCACATTCAGAATCGCCAGAGTCGAGGAGCGTTTAAGCCAGCACATAATTTACGCTTAAGCATGACTTTTGACCAAAATCAATAAATCCACTCGCCATTCCCGCAACAAAAGAAAATCTCCACCATGCGCTCCACTCGGCAAAGTTGGCAAAGTGGCGAGGTGGGAGGCTGAAGGCCCAGGGGACTGGGGACTACGCACCGGCTATCCATCCACTGAGTGTTGCCCCAGCTCCTAGCAACAGCATCTACGTGCCACTGCGGCTGCGACTGCGACTGCGGCTGCGGCTAACCTAATATTGTTTAAAATTTATGATTTTGAACTCTTTGCCAGTTGAACCATACCCCGTACTCAAGTGCTACGTTGGCGGGTATACTCGTGCGAGGTTTTGGCTTAAAACCAGCGGAATTTTGCTATCATCTCGATAGCTGATATAACCAAAAGGTAACCAGCTCTTGGATTACATCGAAGGGGACTTCGAATATCTCTTCGACGCTGTCCAATGTCCAATACTTCCAGAGAGCCTTACATATTTCGCTTTCTCACTGTGATGGACTGGAACTCAGCCGGATCCGGCAGTTCGACTCTCGTTCCCAGGCGAACGCGTGGGCGTGCCCTGCGAAGGGTGACGAGGAGACAGAGAGGGGAGGCGGTTTGTAGGTGGCAGGTGGGCACTATTTATGTGTCTGCAAAAATATTGGCTTAACCTAATTTGTGTGGCTGGGCATTGACGTTTTTGTGTTGGCCACTAATCACCAATATATAGCCCCCTATGATGGATAGGGGAAGGGGTAGGGGGAGGGCGTGCAAGTGAGCAAGTGAGCATGTGAGTTACCTGGAAATAGCAATAAAATCGCACAGAAAGAGAGAGAGAGAGAGAGAACCGGCCCTGTCAGGCATCTGTCATGCAGAGGATAGCAGAGGCTCGCTATCGTCTACGTCTGCGCAGAGGAGCGGTGACTGGGGGCTCCGGCTCCGGCTCCCTCACCTCACTCTCCAGTCGGACCGCTCTGCTGCTGTACTCGAGGCAAGGCTTTCGGCATCGGGCTTATCTAATCGTCCGACATTTTCGGTTTAATTTGGCCAGCCGTCGCCACGAGGCGCCTGGAATTGCAACCAAGTCAAGGCCTTTTGGCCAAATTCTCGCGCACCTCAATGTGTGTGCAGTGATGGAGGGAAAGGGGGTCGTTGGCGGGGCACTTAGGAGACTGACAGGTTAACCCACTTTCCCAAACGGCCATCGCACGCATGCGCAGATCAGCCACAGTGACACAACGTGCCACAGCGTACCTCATCGTGCGGAATCTGCGTTTTTCCCTCCATTTCCACTCATTTTCATCGTAATGAATACTCACTGGCATACTGGGGCTTGGTCCACGACCAACTTGGACTTGGAAATTGTCAGCGCCCCAGGGCAAACGCTCGATGAGCTATGGCAGCCACCAGCTGTACTCGGTGCAATCAATAAGCAGGGTCTCCCATTTCATTCATGAGAATATATACACACACAGCCATATAGGAGAAAGTTTGAGGCTTTGTAGAGAAGATGCGGCAAGGATATCGGTCTATCGATGTACAATTGTTGTTAAATATGTGTAAAATATGGAATCATATCTACGGAAAGGTTTACAGAAGTGAAAATAGGTTCAAGGAAAAGCTGAAGCATTTAATATCGTTGCCAAAAGCACTTCAAGCAGCGATTGGCAAGGACCTATCTTATGTGCATGGGAAAATGCGCTGCTACTCATCAACAGTGGCTGGCACCCATACAACGTTCCGTTTTGCCTGCTGTCTACACACACGAATGCGCTGTAAGACGTGTGAATGTGTTTGTGCCGAAAACTGAGGGGCATCCTATGTATATATTCGTATCCGAAAGTTCATTAATTTAATAAATTATTCATCTATCAGGAATTTTTGAGGGGTACCAGCTGATGTTTTGGCAATTGAAAATATGCTACCCTGTTCGTATAACCACGCAACAGGTTGCCACTTTCCCAAATCTGTGCTGATTGATTGATGCGTTGCAGTTGCAGTTGCAGTTGCAGGCTGGAGGCTGGAGGCTGGAGGGTGCAGTGTGCAACAGAAACAAATAAACCCATATGCAAATCTGCGGCTCGACCAGACATGTAGACTTGTTAGGTGCCTTGTTGACGGCGTTTAACAGCCTTTTGAAAATATTTCGACTGGTGCAACTGCAATTGCAACTGCAATTGGTCGTGGTCGTGGTCGTGGCCGGCGGTACGCAGTCTCAATTTGGGGTAACAAATTGCTCGGCAAATATTTGCTTAGCCAAGACTTGAGCCTCGATGGCAGTGGCGATGAGGCGATGGGGGTAGGGATCTCCAAATGAGGGGAGAGCGATGTTCCCACAAAATGGGGTTCCACTCGGCGATGACAAGACGAGTGGTGCCTGGGCGCGGGAGAGGGGGAGGGATTACGTGAGAGGCCGTGCGCCAAGGGAATGTCAAACGGGATTCGAGTTCAGCTGGAAAGTGGCTTTGGGCCTTTGAGGTGGAAATGTGACTTCGGTCTTGGATCTTGGATCTTGGGTATTGGGTCTTGGGTTGCGGAACTAAATTCGATCGAATCGAAAATGCACACGAATAAATCAGTGCCATAACTAGAGCCATAAAAAGTCATAAAAGAGCTGAAAGCTACACATACAAAATCGAACAAAATCGAAAAAAGAAAAGAAAAACAAATACAATTTAAGCCGAAAATCAATTACAGAAAATGTCTCAAATGGCGAACAGAAAAAGGTAAGCGAAAAATGTTTATTGCCTTGGCGCTGGAATTTTCAAATCAAAGTTTAGTTTGCTCTTATTTTCTGTGTACTAACCTGTCAGTGTGGCCAACTATCAAAGACACGGGGCATGCAGCAAGCAGCAAACAGCAAACAGCAAAGAGCAACACCAACAGTAACTGCAACAAAATGCGGCATTTGTGGTAGCCAAAGCTTTCATTGTCAATATGAAGTGAAGTCAGGCAGCAGGCGACTCCGTCTCCGTCTCCAGCTCCAGCTCCAGCTCGGACTTGGAATCAGCCTGGGCCTCAGACCCGACGACTGCACGCAGTGTGGTCGGGGCAGCTAACAAATGTTGTTAACAATTTCATGCTGGCAAGAGCAACAACGACAACGACAGCAACAACTCGAACAACTGTCAATGTGCATGAAATAGAAACATTGGCAAGCTGCGAGCTGTGAGCCAGCTTCGAGTCCAGTCCAAGCTTCTACTACAATCCCATGCAGCTGGGCTGAAGCTGAAGCTGAAGCTGACTGTTGGCTGACTGCTGACTGGCTGCGTCAGTGAGGAAATGCATAGAGACCGAGGAGACAGACAGACAGAGAGACAGACAGACAAGTCGGGGCAGACTGTCAGTCAGTCCCGAGTACGGAGTACGGAGTGGAGTGCAGTTCTCCTTTGGTCTCCCAAAATGCAATTGAAAAATTGTGAGTTGTACAATAAATTCCTTCTGTGTGGGATTGCGAAACATTCGGGCTTGATTGAATTATGAAGTGCGTAAGCCTGGCCCGAGGGAAGGGCCGGCGCCGGGGCAGGAGGCAGAGATCTGTCACAGTGACACACAGCCAGGCCAAGACAAAAGACTGAGTGCTGACCGTGTTTCCCGTAGGAGGAGGAGGAGGAGGAGGTGGTGGTGGGTGAGGAGAGCGAGAAACCCTGTGAGTCACTTTCGGTGCACGAGTCTCTGTCTCGGTCTGGGGCTGCAGTCTTTTGCATATGCAAATCATGGAACAGGCATTACGCAGTTGTTAACAATTGTGGGGTTTGTCAGGCGTTGGATCCGGGGCTCATAACTCTGGCTTAGGCCTTTTCATACCATGGCAGTGGCAAATGCAATTGCAACCAGCACTCTTGCAACGTGGAGAAAGAAGAAATTGTCATGAACCACAACAGTAGAATCGATGCAAAGATATTATAGCTGGCATTCGAAAGCCGCCCTAAGACCTACAGCCCCTTCAAGCCTCAGCCAAAATAAGTTACGACAGACAGCCGCATTCGGGTGCTAATGGATCGAAATCTACCCGAGGATCTATCTCCTGTGGCCAGAGTTTCTCTTTCGCTCAATTACGACTCGGCGGCCACAAATGTCAACTGCTTCGGGGAGAGCTTTCTTTCGCCGCCCCCCTGTTCGCTCCCGGTAGACGCTGCGGCTTACAACTCCATCGACATCCACATCGACATCCACATCCACATCGACGACTGGCATGGCCTGGCCTGGCGGTTTCCCCCATTACCATTTTGGCTCGCAAATCGAATATTTGCAATCTCCAACTGCGTGGGCTGCCGCGACGATGCCGCGAAACAAAGGCAGGCAGCCTCCGCGGCAGGCAGGCAGCCTCCGCGGCAGCTGGATCTGTTGGATACTCGTACTCACTCGTACGTATGATAAATCTGTGTGCCATGCATTATATTTCATTGCTTAATAAGCCCAGGCAATCTCTGCAGACTGCCGCTGCCCCGTGCCCCTCTTCCCGTTACTGTTGCAGCCACAGCTATGGGGCTCCTGCCCCAAGAGCGGCGGCAGTGGAAGCGGCAGCGGCAGCGGTGGCAACTGGTTTGGTCCGCGGGTCAAATTTTTGTATATTTTTCCTTTTTGTTTTTACTTTTGTTTTCCTTCTGCAAGTCGTGACTTTTCATATTTATGGGGACAGCATCGCATCGAGTTTTTGCTTTGGCAAAAGTTAATTTAGAAGGGGAAGGGGAAGCGGAGGGGAGGTTAAATTATATTTATACAATATTTAATTTAATTGATCATTAATGCTTAAGGCCAGAGTTCAAAGCGGATGCCTGGGTCTCTACTAAATTGAAATTAATTTCAGCTCCAAATATGCAAATCTCCCAATTCCCAGATCCCAGATCCCAGATCAACGATAGACGAAGACTGGCCCAAAATATTTATGATTTCCAGAAATGAACTCCAACGATACCACCGATAGCGGCCAGGCCAAGTCGTCTTCTGAGGGGCAGATTCGTACCAGCGCTATGCACGTCGCAAAAATTGTTAATCGAACACCCGAACAAGTTGATCGGCTACTGCGTTTACACGCGCACCACCACACCACACCACACCACACCACTCGAGGACGAGTGGGGCTGGGGTCGGAGCCAGAGTTGGAGCTGGAGTCGGTGTCGGTGTCGGGGCATGTTCACGCAAGTAAGACAAGACGACGTGACCATAAGAACCACGAGCAGCACCGAACAGAAATATCTCAAACCCAAACTCAAGCGTTCAAAGTGTTCAAAGCTCTGGCCTGCAAAACCAAATAGTTGGTAAAAATTTGGGATACACTCACCGACGGGTACTGCGACTTTAAGTTGAAAGTCTTCCCTGATTAATGAGCTTCGACTACATATGGGCGTGTTCATCAGTGATCAGTGATCGTTGATCAGTGAACTGTAGCAAGGATCATATTTTGAGTGCTGGTAAACGCGAATGATGAATTCTTACAACAAAATTGTATAAAGATCACTGATTGCTGATCAAGTTTTGCTATGTAAAACATCCAAATCTAGTAATGAAATGAAAACTTTAGAGAGTGCTCCATTTTTATCATATATGTAAATGTTATATTTCGAACATTTTCAATGCCAATTGATCGTCTCTGGGAAATCTAGTCCCCAAAACTTTTCTCAAACCTCTGCTTAAGTAAATGCCCAATTTATTTATACATTTCTAGCAGTTGCGAGGTTATGATTGAATGATAATTAGTTTAATCTTAAATGATATAACATTTAGGTATATTTAAAACAGTGCTCGGCACTGCGGGAGAAATCGGTTTATTGCTTTACACTGGAAACAGCGAGATGGCAAGAGCCGAAGTCGTATTTCCGAAGCCATACGAAGGCTTTCAGCAGCAGAGACGTTTGCAATCCACATTAGATAGGGCCGGGCCGAGCTTTGATTTGAAAGAAGCTTGAAAATACATAGTTCCACCCACCGTGCAGGGTATTCGCAACTTCGGTAGCAGACTTTTCGCACAAGGAAAAACATTCTGTAATCAAACACCAAACAACTATCAAGGCGAGCAGGGGGGGGGCAGCGAGCGCTACTGTTTGACTAGGCGATTGCGGTGCATGTTGCAGTTGTTGCAGCGGCTGCTTTTGCCTGTTGCAGTTGTGGCAGGGGCGTGTGTTGTTGATGCCTTGGCACGCCCCATCATTGGCCATTGTACATGTGTTTGTTGCAGAGGTAGAGAGACTGACAGAGAGAGAGAGAGAGGGAGAGAGGGGAGGGTGCTGCGTTAATTATAAACGCATTAGGCTGGGCAGGGAATTAGAATTAGAATTAGCTTATCGCCCTCCACTCACACCTCCTTCGCAGTATCATTCTCGGACGAAACAAAATGCTAACAAGTCACAGAAAGAGAGAGACGGAAAGAGGAGAAAATAAATAAACCAATATCGTAAATAAACGAATCGTTATCTCTGGCCAGGCCCCAACGCCTTAGCCAGGCCAATAGACAGCGGTGACAGGGGTGACAGGGGGGACAGGGGAGACAGCGACCTGCAATTAATCACAGCCAACCAACCGAATGATCCCATCTGATTTACATAATTTTATGAACAAACAAACAAATGAAAGGAGGGCTGGGTGGGGGTAGGGGTAGGGGTAGGTGGGCCGAACTAAAAGAGTAATAGATAGAGAGCGAGAGAGACTTTGGGAAAAGATTTCACTGCCCAAACATTAGCCATTCTCTGCCACAGAGTCTAGTGCGGACTCGAAGAGAGAGTGTCAGAGTGGGACAGCTGATCGACTGTCGTTAAAAGATTTATGGCACTCGGCCCTATTGCTCCTTCAGCTCTTCCTCCACCGAGGTGCCCGGGTCCGGGCCCCGGCCATAAAAATGCAGATCAGAGGAGCATCCCAACTGCGTCCCATCCCATCCACAATAAGTCTTGCACTTTCGACACCTTTCGAGGCCCGTCCGAACTGTGAAGATATGTGCCTGCTCTCTGAGCATTGTGTGTGTTCTGAATTGGTTTTGCCTTTATTTATTTCTTCTCGATTTTAATTGCCAAGAACGACCCGTAAACATGAACCCGTCGGCGTCTAGTCCGGGCTATAGAGTTACCCATATTAATGGCCTCAAAGGCCATACAGGCAGGGCGAAATGCATTGGCCACAGCCACGCTGAGTGCCACAGAATGTGGCAGAGTGCGCGACTCTTCTGCTCTAACTTTAATGAAGTAATTAAGCTCAGAACTGTCCCGGCACTGTCCGCTATTGAGAGCCGTTGAGAGCCAATCAGGGCTGCCAAAGACGGCCAAAACCAGCATTTTTTTCCTTCTTTTCTTTTGACAAATAGGCCAATCCAAAGGCGCGAATATGCTTTGTGTGGCGCCTCTCCCAGCGAAGGGAGGGAATGGGATGGCACGTCTTCCGCCTCATGAATAACAGTTTAATTGAGTTACCAATCTCCAGCAAGTGGACAGGCCCGAGATGGGGGGCAAACATTTGGACTCTGCGGCCTCTGTAATTTGACAGCTCAGTGATATTAACGCGATTTGACAGCGACAATGACAGTGTCCGTGTCCCCTGTCCCGTGTCCCCTGTCCGCTGTCCCCTGTCCGTGTGTGTACTCAAATCAAACAAGACAAATAAACCAGCGAAGAGGCCCTGGGCGCTGCGCCCTGCCTTTTGTCAACCATCCATCAAAAAGTCGGCGAAAACACCGAAAAAACGTGGCAGGGGGGACGGAACGTAGCAGGCAGACACACAGAGCGACCGACCGACCCCACTATGCTCGTAGATGCAACACAGCCGCACAGCCCCATCATTCCATGTATTGTCAATGAAACTGGTTTCGCGTTAACATCATTCCGTCAGTCAGAGCCTCGGACTTCGTCTCGGCCACAGCTACAGCCACAGCCACAGCCAGAGATCGGTCCATTCTGGCCAAATACGCACAAGACGCACACAGACGACGACTGCGACTGCGGCTGCGGCTGTAACTGCGGCATCGGCAAACGCACCGATGCGATGCGCTTCAAAGATAATAACCAATATGCACCACCAGCACAGCACCATCTCCACTGCCACCAGCGAGAGCAACAACAACAACAACAACAACAACAGCAACCTGTGTAACGACCACGCCAACACCAAACACAAAAAACAGGCCCAAACGGTGATGGTGATGGAGAAACAATCGGAGGGGAATGTAACAAACGAGTGAAAACTAATGGAAAATAATGGAAAAATATATTTACAATGGGCAGAGCAGAGCCGAAAGAACCGCTAAGCAGAACTCGAAGAGGGAAATCTTATAAAGATTTGAGTGACAGTAAAATGGAATGACAGGAGGGAACGGGAACGCGGTAGATGGGATAGGGGCAGGGGCAGTGGCATGGACAGAGGCTGAGGCTGAGGCTGATGCTGCCACAGTGACAAACATTAGAAAGCTAATGAAAGTTAGCCACAGACAAAAAAATAACAAAGAAATATCCACACGAGCACACAGATGTCCGTGTGCGGAGGGGCACGGGCGCAGATGCAAAGATACAATCGTATATGTGTATGTAGTAGGTAGTAGGTGTACGGAGGTATGTGTATGTGTGCGTGCGTGTGTGTGTGGGGTTTGGGATTATTCTGGGATTATTCTGAATCTGGGTGATAAATTGATCGTGGCACTGTTGAAGGTTACTCCAAGCCACTTTGGGGCGCTTTGCATGCGATATTTGCATTTGCTTTGGCCCGCACCACCACCACTCGGCCCCTGCCGCTTGTTGTGCGACTCAATTAGAACACATTGTCTGGCCAGGGAGGAGGTGGAACGGGCCACTGGGCAGGGGGCATTGCATTGCGGGTACTGCCTGCACACAGCGCTCGCCCACGCGAATCTCGGATCGGATCGGAGCCACAACTGGAACTGAAACTGAAACTGGATATAAAAAAACGTCGCGAGTCAAGCGGCGCCAGAGACACCATACCACACCACACCACTCTGATCTGTCTATGTGAGAAAATCCAAGCTGAAAACAGAATATGGCTATACTACAGTAGATCCTCTAGCCCCAGGAATGCTCGCACAAAGTATCAGACACATAAATATTCCCACTTCGAGTACCTGAATGTTTTATGTTTTAATGAATATAGTATCCAAACTGAATAATATGTTTAAATATTACACTGTACAGGCCTCACTGTAGTTGCCGTGTGAATTATTTTCGAGACCAAAGTCAGTGGACATGCAATAAAAGACGTAAAGGCGAACATTAAAGCTAACATCGGCTATTGCCCAATGCAATTACGGAGCTTTTGTCGCCGCCACCACCACTACCTCACCGCCAGCCAAGGCTTGAGGCCAAAAGAGGCCAGAAGGGGAGGAGGGTAAGGAGGGTAATTACCCCAGAACGTAGGTACATATCTAAGCAATCTATAAATTTTTCAATATGCAGATTACTCGGATTGTACTCGGCCGCAGCTCTGCAGCTGAAGGTCAGCCACTACAAAGTCAATTACATGGATTGGGGTGCGACCCAAACAACTAATTAAACAGATCCATGATTACAGATTGTAATTGAAAGAGAAAAAGAACCCAAACAGAATTGAACTGAACAGAACACAATATTGGAGAGCAGTTCAGATCCACGGGAGGTCTTCGGAGCGTGGTTCTGTGAGCAGTCGCAGTCGCAGTCGCAGTCGCAGTCGAGCGAAGGAATCTCTGTGGAGCGCAGGCAGTTTTTCCCCCCCTGAAACTATTCCATGTTGGGTTTATGGGCTGGCCACGCCCAATGCTGCCGTCATACAAGCATTTGCACAGATTACTAATCGACTCTTTGTCTTCATTTGATGGCTTTGGGTTTTAATTATTCGAGAAATGGTTTTCCAAAACAATCCAATCCCAATCCCAAGACGAAACTGAGCCAAAACCCACCGACCGACCGACCAAACGAATGAACGAACGAACGGTTCGTTCCCGTCGAGAGAAATGAGAGCCCGCATATCTTAAACGTTCCGTTGTGTGTTGGTGTCTGTGTCTCGAGACCATTTTCAGGTGTCTGTTAATTTGTTTCTCCCCCCTACCCAAGGTCCCCACGCCCCACGCTCCACGCCCCTCCCCTGCACACATGTCTACCCCCGTTGCGACTGACTTAAACTCGTCTGCGCCTGCAGTTGAGTTGACCCTCTTCTCCTCTGTTTAACAACAAACGCCTGACTTGAGCCAAGGTGTTAAAGCTTGTCTCCGTTCCCCGGATTCCCCTTTTACCTGTTGCCTGTTGTCTGCTGTCTCTGTGCTGCTCTTCTCAGTGCCCCTGGTCGGGGGGTGGGGAAGGGAGGGCTTGTCTCTTTTTCGAGAATCGCTTTCCATCCTAGACTAGTTCAGCTTGTAGGGCTCATAATTTATTGTATTTGAATCGCTTCTATGAAATTCTGTGTGGAGCCAAAAGATTGCTTTAGATTTGGGGCAAGGCATGTCTGATTTGGTTAGTCGAGGCAGCAGCGGCAGCAGCAGAGGCAGCAGCAGAGGCAGCTGCAGAGGCTTATTATTAGACATACAATATGTTGCACATTAGCTCGGAGAGGCTCGCTCTTTCCCTCTGCGGTCTGTGCATTTATAATTCAATCATGAGCAATTAACTAGGAAAATTTTTCGAAACCTAGTCCAAAGAAGAACAAAAGACTCAAGCAACAAACTTGAAATTTCATTAGTTTGCATAGCTCTCTCTCTCTCTCCCTCCCTCTCTGTTTGTCTCTATCTGTCTGTCTGTTGTTGATCTGCTTGTCTCTCTTACTCTTTGGTGTGCGTTTTTGACAAATTTGTTTGAAAATTTCCAAATTGAAAAGATTCATTCATCAGCGGCTCGCTGGCATCATCATCATCAGGGCTGGCAAGACAGGCGGGCAGGCAGGCAGGCGGGCAGGCAGGCAGGCAGGCGGTCAGGCAGGCAGCCTCAGCCAGGCAGACACTCAGAAGCTGGACCCAAGCCATGTTTAATGGATTCCAACAGGTCCCCGGCTCTGCTGCTGCTGCTGCTGCTGCTGCTGCTGCTGCTGCTGCTGGTGTGCCTCTCTCGGACGAAGCTCAAAGGTCCCATGTGCGATCTGACCCATTGTCGTTATAAATTAGCGCAATCAATCAACTCACTTCACCTGATTCCCCGGCCAAGGGACAGAGAGCGAGAGAATCTCGACGCAAAGATTCCAAACAAACGAAAACAGGTTGCCCAAGATTTGGATAGATAGAGTCCCGCAAGATACACAGAGAGAGAGAGGGAGAGAGAGAGAGAGAGAGTGTATTGCTTTTATGGGCAAGTCCCATGTTAGATCGATCAGAACAGACCCAGACAAATTTCGGCACTTCGTCAATGTCAAAACGACAGAATCATTGAGCAGTTTTGTTAAATTAATCAGCAAAATCGTTTAATGATTTCCAAATTCAAATGCTTTGACCAGACTCGGACTCGGAATCCGATTCGGACTGGGATTCGGTGATGGACTGCGACTAAAATCAAAAGTTATGTTTTAGCTGGAAATGGCTCCGTGCTTATCATATCTGAGAAGAGAGGTCTCTGGAGGAGTCTGGAGTCTGTCTGGACCGGCAAGGCCCTCGTTTGCCTATCGAACTATCAGCCTTGCCTTTCATCTTTCTTTCTTCTTTTCCGAGCCAATGTTAACAAGAAGAGACTCCCAGGAAAAGCAGTTAAGCATCACTCTCCACTCCAGTCCACTATGCCCCCTGCCCTCCCCTCACCCCTCATCGGTTGTTTTTCAGGTGTAAAATGAAAGAAGTTTTTTCATAAGATCCCAAAAGTGCCGACCATAAATTTCTGTTTCTGTTTCTTTTCTTTTCTCTTTCTATTTCTCTTTCCAGATAATTTCCCTCATGCCCCAAGGGTTGCACTTCACACAGAGGGGAAAAAGGTCGGGTTCGATTGGGGGGGAAAATGCATTTGGAAGAACTCTTCCTTTCTGCTGGGAATGCAGCCTTGACTTGACCATTGTCAGGATTATGATATGATATGATTCTGTTTGATTCGATTTGGCTATTCTTGGGTGCTGTGCTTTCTTTTTACGAGTGGGAAATGTTTTATTTTGATCATGATTGTGGGCTAAAGGTGTTGTCCAGCTCTTCGCTCTCCAGCACAATGCCTCTTTATTATTTCCCTTCAAAAGAGGGAAGGGATGTATTCAGGTCGTTTGTGCATTGATCTTTATACATGCATACATACGTACAGACTATATATATGTACTGTACTATAAGTATTTCTTACGTAGCTGCAGGTGCGGAAGCAATTTGTTTAGAATTTTTGCCATAAACGCAGAGAGTTGCAACCTCTGCAACTGCCACAAGCTGTAGAGTCCAACACGGACATTAAATAAAAGCGAAAAGAGTAAACACACAGCACGAGAAAAATATTGCATGCAACAACGTGGCCCAGCCCGACCCGACCCCGCTCCCTGCACCCTGCTACGTGTGTGTGTGTGTTTGTCTGGACACAAATATGCAAATTATTGTGCACACAGCCAACAACCAACAACCAACAGGCAACAGGCAACATCCAAGGGACAGCGGCCAGCGAACAGCCAACAACGTGCAGGAAAAACTGAAGCAACGACTTGATCGCCTCGAAACTAGCCAAAGATATATTGGCCAGGCCAACAGGCAACAGGCAACAGAAAGCTGAAACATGTATGGTACGAGTTTGCAAACTTTTGAACTTCAAATTCAGATGTGTGGAAATTGCTTTAAAGAAGGAAATCTACCAAAAGGTGCCTCCCATCTACTGTTTAAAGCAATCTATTTACTGGCAATCTATTTACTGGTTTTTATTAACCAGAAAGAACTACAGAGTTCTAAAAAGATAAGGGACTTGGGTTAGTTTTTATAAAATACCTAATATATGGTCTAATATAAATAATAATTTTCATGCGAACTCTTGTAACTCTTTGCCGATCCATTTACCAATCCATTGAACATACGAGTATGTAGATATCGTTTTGCATCTACGATCAGGGTTGGGAAAATTGGGAAGAAGAACAATGACATCTTCTCTTTTCCTTCTGGAATCTATCTATCAGATACACCTTAAGTTCTTATCCATTGCATGACAAATAGTTGAAGATAGCTTGTGAGTGGGGGAACCGCATATTTGATGGGTCTCTCGGTCGTTTTATTGCCCGGTCGTAAACCACTGGATTTCGTTTCATTCGCTTTTATTAATAAATTCATAAAAATTCCCATTCCCCCCCTTCCACTTGGATGTTGTTACATTTTCTCGGCGTTTGCAGTTTTGGGCCGTTAACCGTGTAAGCTGTAAACTGTAAACTGTAAACAGTCAACAAAGACTCGGTTGGTGGCCAAAAGAGTTCAGGGTATGTACATATGTATATTTATAGGTATATTGTAAGTGGTCTCGGGTTGCTCTCTCTGGGATTTTATGCTCTGCCTCCATCTCAATTATATTGCTTTATTACTCGTATGGTTTCATTTTGTGATTTGTGAGAGAGCAGAACAGAGCAGAGACCTGCCCCAAGACCTGACGGGCCCCAAGTTACTGCAACATTGTACGGCTGCGGCATGGATGAGCCCAAGCCCAGGCCCAGGCTCAGGGTGATCCGAAAAGGTAAAATGATATTCGAAAATGAGTTTTGTAGCAAAGTCTGAGGACGTGTTAAAGTCACAAGTTCCCTAACACGTCTTTAGGTTATTTGATATATTTATTAAACTAGCTGAACGATTTTTCATCCAGCACTCTCTCTCTCTCTCTCTCTGCGTCTCTTGGGCCCCGCGACTCACTCCGGAGATGGAGATACTTTATCTGGCGAGTCGAAACGGGTTATCAAAATATCTGTGCTCTGCTCAGGCGTGAGTTGATTAACTTTCCGCCGAGATACATTTTTTGGTAGTTAGCGTAGAGGCCGCTCTGCATCCCAATGCACAACATTCTAACAGCGGAACTCCTCTCTTCCAGGCTCCTTTCCTCTCCAGTGCCACACACTGGCCAGTGCCATGCCTTTGGTTCATTTCATTTTTATTTACGTGAACTACTCTGGTGTCCAATAAAATATACGCAACGAAATCAGATGCAAATCGTGCGACAGGGAAGGCCATACGAGCAGGGGGAATGCAGGCCGGCTGGCACTCGGAGAGAGACAGAGAGAGAGTGAGAGAAGAAGATTCTCAGCATCTCCGTTGTCGCTGGAACACGCGGACGCACTTAATGAGCAGCGATCTTAAATCTTAAAGTCAGACACACGGACAGAGGGGGACAGCGACAGCCGCCGGTGGATAGGTGCTATTGGTGGCAACGGAGGATCGCGGGGGATTACAGTCAGGGGCTGGAGAGATGGAGACGTTGGCTCAGACTCGGCTTCAGTTGCTGGCTGGCTGGCTGGCTGGATGGCTGGCTGGCTGGCTGGCTGGCTGGCTGGCTGGCTGGTGCTCGTATCCATGAGTGTATCCATGAGTGTGTCCACGAGTGGATGTGTGTGTGTCTGTGAAAGTATCTTGAACTGGGCTCTGCCTCATTCCGGCTCTGGCTCTGTCTTCATCATTCTTCTCTGTAGCTGGCTGCACTTGAGTTTCAAGAGAGCCGAGACAGAGACAGTGTGAGGGAGAGACGGAGAGAGATAGAGAGAGAGAGACCGCTTCTCAAATGCTTATGAAGATATTATGAAAACCAAAAGAAGATTCTGCCTGTCTCTGGCAATGTGTGTGTGTGTGTGTGTGTGAGTGTATTTGAAGCTGGAGCTTGCATTATGTGGCAAGTTCCATCGCGAGGCAGCGGCAAGTTGACAAATGCTTAGACGAAGGGGTACGGAACAGGGTGTGGGGGCAGGCACTAGGCACCAGCAGGCAGCAGGCAGCAGGCAGCTCCATCTCACCTGCAAAAAAGATCAATGACAATTTATTGTCATGACTATGTAAGTTCTCACAAGGCGCAGGCGTGCTCAGATATCCATGTATCTGCATCTCCATCTGCATCTGCATCTGCATTTGCAACGGCGGCTGTATCTGTATCTGTATCTGCAGCATCTGAATCTGTGGGATTGTATTTTCATATTTCAAAGTGACATTTAGAAGCTCGGTCTTTCGGTATTTTTGTGGTTTATTCGATGTAAACGTAAAATGAAATCTACTTAATCTTGAATTAGTTTCCACTAAGTTCTTAGACAAATATCACACGATTGTAAAGGCTAGGTGTATATATATATATATAGTGCTATAGGCTATACAGATAGATAGGTTTGTATGTATATCTATGGATATGCGTAATACTCATCGCAGGAGTCGGACATTTACATGGGTGGAAAGCAGTGTTCACCTTCTAATACTCAGGCAGTAGGCAGCAGGCAGCAGGCAGTAATGCAGTGACGCAGGGATGCAGGGATCCTCTCCTCCTGTGACTATGGGATTGGTCGGTCGAGTCTGCATCCTACACTCCTATATGCTGGATATATATATTTACAACTTATCAGTCGCGACATAACCCTATCCCTATCCCTATCTCAATCTCCATCCATACACCAGACCATTCGATCCGATCCCAGATTGTCGCCTTCATTAGCTGCCCTTGTTAAGGTCCTCCCGGCACTTGTGCACTTGGCCCAGCACGCGATCGATGCGCTCCATGAGTATCTTGATTGATTTATCCGGCAGCGAGGGCAGCACGTCACGCACGCCGTCGCTGGTTGCGCGCTCGAAGAGATCGCGCAGCGGCCGGCCCGCGCCCTCCGCCCGCAGCCGCCGCAGGGCCTCGATGGTGGGACGCCGAAAGACGCACAGGTTGTCCAGCAGGAGGCTGTGATAGGCCTCGTACTTCTTCAGCAGGCGATAGCCGTGCAGCAGACCGCTCTCGTTGTCCAGGAACACGAGCAGCTGCGAGCTGGCCTGGCGGGCCAGGTTGTGGGCCGGCGCGGCCATGATGTCGGCATTCCATTGAAAGTTGTACAAGTTATTAACAACACGATCGAGGTTCGCGATCAGGTAATCGAAGACGATTAAATCGGACCATTGTGCCAATTCAATTAGTCGCTGCACCAGCGCCGACTTTGACTCCGATTCCGACTCCAACTCCAACTGCAACTCCGACTGGGACTGGGACTGAGACTGCGACTGGGACTGCGACAGAGACTGCCATTGCGTCTCCTCAAGCATGCTTGATTGATGAGCTGGACCTGGCGAGGTGGCAGCCCCCAACCGCTTGAGTAATCCCGGCACTGCATCCAACTTTGACTCCGATTCCGATTTCGATTCTGACTCCAAGTCGGATGGCCGCGTCTGCTGCAGATGCCGCGTCAGGTTCCAGACGTCGTACTTGTTCAGGTGCCGCTCGAGCGGCTGAAAGGGTTGCGGAATTCCAGCCGGCTCTAGATCCTCCAACCAGCGCGTCAACACCACCGGCCTGCGTTCCTTCCACTGCGCCTGCGTGATGTCCCCCAGTGCTGCCGCCCAGTCCGGGGTCGTCGTGTCGATGACGGTGGCAGCACTCGGCGCCAGGTTGCTGATGTTCAGCAGTTGCCCGAGGTAGTAGCTGAAGATCTCGCCCTGGATCTGGTCGGTGTTCTGGCGGTAGCGAGCGCAGGCCCGTGTTCCATCCGCGAACACCACCATGCGGTTTTGCATGCGCCCGCAGCCGTGTTCGAGGCGCACGACCTGGCCCTGCCCGGACACGTAGCGCTCCCAGGTGCGCTGATCCTCGGCTGCGAAGCCCTTGGGGAGAGATCGCTCCACCTCAGGGCCCCAGTAGACGTCTGCTTCGATGAGGCCCGCCCTCTCCGCCTGGGAGTGCTTGGGGCTGGGCGTCGGGGCGGGGGCAGACGGCGTCCTATCCTCCTTCTTGGACAGCCTGCGCTCGGGACCCTTGCGGTAGCGTCCGCTGGAGGTACGCTGCACGTGGAACTCCTTGATGCTGCCGTCGTTCGTATCCAGTTTCTTCACGATCATCGAGTCCGGTGCGTTCTTGTCCTGCTCCAGGTGGAAAACGTTCCGGAAGACCTGCTCGGCACTCAGCTCTGCACTGGCCGCCTTGCCGGCCCCCTTGATAAAGGCTACGCTGTAGGGCGGCAGGGCTGCGCTCTCGTAGATGCTTGGGAAATCCGAGGGTGGACGCTGCACCAGCTCGCTTTCTTGCTGCTGTTGCTCCTGCTGCACTACTGGCGGGGATGCGGGTGTGTGGCTGCTGCCCGCGAAGTAGTCCGGAAGGCCGAACATGGGCACAACCACGCCCAGGGCCATGCCGAAGACGAAGGCGGCGAGGATGCTCAGGAGGCAGGCACGGCGCTGGAAGGCGCGACGACGCCGCAATGTCAGTAGCGTCATGTGGGTGGCTTCAATGGGACTGCGGTTGCTCGTCCCCAGGAACTGGGTCCTGCCTTGGCCGCGTGTACAGGGAGCTGCGATGACGCTGCAGGTGAGCTGCGGCTCGGCTGTGGCAGAGCCGCTCACTGCCAGGCTCAGGCGGTCGCTCAGTGGGTACTGTGGGTGGTGTGGGTGGTGTGGGTGGTGCTGTGGCTGTGGCTGTGTCTGTGGCTGATGTTGTCCGGCTTCCAGGTGCTTGATGTCGTACATTTTGCTAGCCGCCGAGTTCCCTCCTCTCTCTATGCTCTCCTACGCTTAAACACAAGCTGGCCCAAAGTTCAAGATGGGCATAAAGAAGCCGTCCGCAGGAGGCGGTGCGGGGTGCTGGTTGCTAGTTGCTAGCTGCTTGTTCGTTCTGGCCGGAAGATGAGGTTGAGGACGTGGATGGGTTGAGTGCGGGTGGCAATCGACAAAGTCGTGAAATTAATTTCTGTCTTTGTTTAATAAATATCGGTTCTCCTCTCGGTTCTGTGTTTGGGTTTGGGTTGGGGTCTGGTTCTGGTTCTGGGTCTAGGGGTCTTGGCTGTAGAGTCCCTCTGGACGACTGTAGATGGACCGGTTCGGTTATTGCGAATTTTTGCTCTACGATTTCCACAATTGAAATTGAAACAAAAACACAAAAACGTGCCCCAAACGCAAGCAGCACTGTCTGACTCTGACTCTGTCTCTCCTTCTCCTCCTCCTGCTGCTGCTGCTCGACGTCTCCTCTGGATCTGGTTGTGACTCCTTGGCTCCTTGATCGCTCGCGATCGTCTTTCGCTTATTTATTTTTATATTTTTCGCTGGTTTCCCCCCGGTTTTTTCGGGTTTATCGATCTATTTTCTGCACGATCACTTGCTGTAATTTTTTATTGTACATTTTCCCTGTTTCTTGGTTTGTCTTTTTGTGTCTGTTGCGGGGAGAGGTATGTTTGTATGTGTATGTGTATGTGTATGTGCATGTGTTTGTATGCCCGGGGGTCAATATTTCTGTGGGTTGGATTTGCCCTTCTTCTCAGCTTCTCGGTTAACAGTTTCTCTTTTTGTTTAATTTTTCCAATTGGCGATTTCGGCGCACCGATAAAGCGATTTCGTGGCTTTGAGCTATTTGCCACACACATTCACATTCACGCGGACACTTTCACGTACGCGGACACTCACACTCGCACTCGCGCGCTCGCTTCTCGCTCTCGCAGGGCGCATTCCCGACGCGATGCGCTGCCCCGATAATTGCAGCAAACAGCAGCGACAAGTCTGCGACTGCGACTGCGTCTGCGCGTCCGTCCGATTCGAGCGAAGTGAAGTCCTAGGCCTGGGCCCTGCTTTTAGGTTTTATCAATTTAATTTCTTGTCTCGCACCTTCGCTGGACTTTGCTTTATTTTATTTTATTTCGTTGTATTCTCTTTCGGGCTTTTTGTCCGGTCCGCCGCCGCCACATTCGATCCTGCCTGCCCCGTCGTTGTTGTTGCCGTTGCCGTTGTCGTTGGTGCGCGCCGAACGATGTGAGGAATTTTTATGCCTCTGCTTTATTTGCTTTTTGTTTTATATTTTATTCCTTGTTCTCTCTGTTCTTCTCTGTTCTCAGTTCTTTGTTCACTTTGGTGTTTATCAGTATTATTTGTCTTTCTCGCGTAGTATTTTTAGACGCGTTCGTTCCCGTGTGTGTCGCCACTTTGGACATCTATAAATCGCAACTCTGTTCTGTGCTGTGGCAAGTGCTTCGCTTCTAACGGATCTGCGAACTGCGCGCATGCGTACCGCTCGCTTTGAGTTTTGGGAATGACGGCTGACTGGCTCTCGCCGGGCTTAGTTAAAGACCATTTTCGAGCTGGCTCAGAGAGCCACTCGCTCTCCGTCTCTCTCTCGGACTCGCCCGGCCTCTCTCTTTCGCGTCCCGCTCTCTCCCCGCTCTAGCGTTCGTGTGCCGTGCCGGTTTTGAGTGAGTGAAACGCGTATGGGACTTTGGGACTCTTTGAGTCAGAGGCGTGCTCTTTTTTTATTCGATGAGTCTTCAGAGCTCCCTCTCTCCCGTGCAGTCCTGCTCGGCCTCGCAGTAGCCCCCCGTGATCAGGACCTCTGAACAGAAGACGTTGTTCGCGTAGATCTTGCCCGCGAAGGTGAAGTTGGACTCGGGCAGGTATGGTGGCAGCTCGTTCGCGTCCAGCTCCACGTGGCGCATGAAGTAGGTTGTGTTCTGGAAGATGCTATTCGGAGAGGAGTCTTGGCTAGGCCAGGCAGGACTTGGAGCTCACCCTGAGGAAGGGACACTGGTCCGGCAGGTTGTGATTGGCTCGTCGCAGGCCCTTGTAGAAGAGCGCCATAAGTGATTTCTTGTCCCTCTGAGCAGCCCGTAGATGGCATAGCTCCAGGCGGATGTTCTTCATGGTAATTGCCTTCCGCTGGCCGTAAATGGAGAGCCGGAGCTCGAACACGCCCACAACGTTATCCGCCGCCTCCAGCTCGTCGGTGGTAAGGATCATGCTGAGGGCCTTCCGGGTCTCCTGACTGCACTCGACGTTCGGGAACACTTTTCCACTGAAGGAGCACCTAATTGAGTTGAACAGGATTTGCTGAAATTGAAGAGGGATCGGGATGAACCAGTAGCATATGGAGAGCATTTGAAGCCTATGACACCTTCTTAGCCTGTCCGGCAAGGGCTAGGGCACACCATATCCACAGAGCCAATGACCAGATGAGGGGCATATACTTTCGACACATTTTCGCGACTGAAACTGGTGGAACGATCTATCAGAAGAAACCCCTGGAAGAGTCCACTTAAATGTGTCGCTTTCCATGACAGATCGATCAGATTAACGCCCTATATTTAGACAAATTGTTCAGGTGAAACAATCAGTATTTAAATACACACGGCTGTGTATACATAAATACATGATCAGGTGAATCTAAGTGTGGAATTGCCTGGTCTCATAAGAGAGTGAGTTTTAAGAGCGGCCCAATCTCCAGTTTCACTCAATATTTCACCACAAAGAGCGGATCGAATCGAGAGCGAGCTGGCTGCTCTGAGCAAAAGAGAGAGATTGGTGGGAGAGACTGTGGTATGTAGTTGTTGCTGTTTTTATGCTCTACGCGTCACATTTGCTGCGCCACATTAGGAAAGGAAACGAGTATCTGGGTATCTGGTATCTGGGCGGCAGAGAGGAGGCAGACGATTACGTAGTGGGGAAGTCGAGAAGGTGCTTTCAGGGCATTCAGATCCAGGTAGTGGGGAGAGTCACCGTCTCTGGATCCGAATTTGTCGAATTTCACTATTAAACAAATATGATCTCATTTGGTTTTCGGTTTCTGTTTAAGTTCAAGTGAAGAAACTGTTGGCTTGATATGTATGTTTTGACTAATAATTAAGATGGACAGAGTTGACATTGAAAACCATGGCTCTTCAGGATTATCATCACCGTTGCCTGCTGGAGGAACAAACGAACCATCAACGAACGAACGAACGAACGATCGTACGAGCATCGAACGAAGCGAAAGAATGGAAGCCAGAAAGGAGACGAAAAACAAGTAAGGACGCGAGAGTCGAAAGGATCGACTATGCGATACCCGCTACTCGAACCTTTCCGCCGATGCTGAAGGCTAGAAAAAAGTAAATCGTGTAGATGTAATGCGTAGGTTTTAAAAGAAGCTGAGCTGATGATCCTTAATTTAGGGGTTGAGCTCGCTTTTTTTTTTACGCCTCACAGCAACCAGATCCGCCTCTAAACACTCGAAAATAATATACCCCTAGCTGTGAGGAGCAGCGGGTACGAAAACAGTTGGAAAAAATATGATCAAGGAATGTAGACATAACTTGACAGCATGCTTAGAGAATTTTTACTGGGGCTCGAGGACAGAGGCTCGAATGTGCGTTGGAAACGGAATGGGTCGGTCGGCGTCGCTGGAGTCGTTCGCGTCGTTCGAGTTGGACTCGTAGCTGGAGCATGGGATCGGATCTGTGGTCCAAAGGCGAAACGACGGACGGCGAAACGAAGACCACATCAACTTTGGGCCGCTGCATTCTTCTGTGTCTGCGTGAGAGAGCAATCAGGAGAGTGAGAGAGAAAGACCGAGAGAGAGAGAGAGGAACCAGGTTTGACTCAGAATTTGCCTCACGATTTTTCGGGTGCAGTTAAATTTAATAAAGTGAGAGCATGTTCGAGCCTAATTGAATTTGCTGCATTAATACTCAGCGTCGTGTTGCGTCGCGTCTCTCTGCGGAGATCAAAAAGGAATGGATCGGTATTGGCACAGGGGCTTGCGGTTGGGGCTGGGGCTGGGGTTGGGGTGGGGCTTGCTCTTGGTCTTGGGGGTTATGGGTTACGGCTCTTTTGTCTGCCAATAAATAAACATAAAATTTGTGTGTTTTAATCAATTCGAGACCATTCCGCACACACGCACACAATACACGGGCTGATTATATTATGAGAGCCACAGCGCTTTTGATGTGTGTTTGAAAAGCTTTTAAATCGGATTCGATTTTGATTGGAAACAGAGTATTTGTCTCCCTTCCACCCGCCCTCCCTCCTCGCTGTCAAGCGCCATCATCGTTTGGGGATTTCGCTCTTCGGAGTTGGTCGGTTCGGGGCTCTCATTTATTTATTTTATTCGTTGAGCTGTGGCCGTTCGTTGTCGTTGTTGGCTTTTAGCTTTTTGCTTTTTTTGCCATATGCCCCGCAGTAATGTGCCTGTTGAAATCGTCAGTTTAAGTCAAATTAATTAACATTAATTTTTGTGGCTCGTTTCGGGCATGGAATCAGCCGGGTGGCTCTGTGGCTCTGTGGTGGCTCTGTCTTTTGTGATGCGTTCGTTTGGATTTGTGTAAAACTAATGTCTGCTTTGATGATAAATTGGAAGTTTTTGGGGGGTTTTGTCTTCCATTTCCACTTCGAACGGGGCTCGTACTGTTGCCAATATGGTGGGAACGAAGCCAGGCTGCGGCTACGGCTGCGGCTGTGGCAGCTGGGGGTCGCAACGTGTTATAGTTCGGACAGCGCCAGTCGCAGAGGTTAATCGAATTAAACAAATATCTGACAGAAAGTTGAGCCGTTGAAAAATGATCTATTATGGTGTGGTAATATCTGCTGCGCTGCTGATTTTCCCGTTGATGGCCGAGAGAGAGTTCGTTGCCTAAGTCTTTCGATTTGTAGTCTTTGTGGGAAACGAAAGAGACACTTTCCGTCGGCTCAGCTCTCGTTTTAATTATTTGCCGGCCGCGTATAAATTTCAGAAATAAAAAAGCCCAACCCAACAGGCAGCCACCAAGTGAACCACCGAAAAGCAAACCACTGCGGTGCGGTGGAAACATTTCGCGAAGTTTGTTAAGCGCAAATTCCTGGCATGCCTGCAGTGCGCAACAATTTGGAACATTTTGTCGGACACAAGAGGAGCACACGGGCACACGGAGAGCAGGGCGGGGCGGCAAAAAAGGGGCAAATGTATCCGTGGACATGACCGCTGGCCAACGAAAGTGAACGGTGAAGGACATGAGACCCTCTTCCTTTCCTTTTCTTTCCTACTGTCCCCATCCAACACGAACACCACTCACAGCTCGACTCTGGCTGGACAGTCAAAAACTGGAGGGATCTCAAGTGTTCACTGCCTTTGTTTGCTCTGCTGGATTCCAGACCACTCATCCTAGACCCAGACGCTGGCGTCGTAGCTGATGACGACGACGACGACGACTTGGACGACCTCAAGAGGCAGGAACTCACTCACTGAAGCCAGCACCCAGCACAGAGCACAGAGCACAGAGCAGAGAGCATAGAGCAAGGAGTGCACTCTGAGACATCGTCACGGGCCGTCAGCGCTTCCACACAGATCCTAGTCCACGCGGCACTTGAGCACCAGCATCATCCACATCCACATCCATATCCACATCCACATCAACGCCACTGCCAGGCACTTGCCGGGACTGCGGACTGAGGACCGCGGACTGCAGCAGCGAACTGCCGTCGCGCCATCAACATGGATGGGTTGCACGTCTACTCAAACAAAACATGAGACAGCCCCGCACAGTGGTGCAAACTTTGGTTTCCAAATCTATATAATGCCTGTTGGTGGGTGCCTTTTGTAACATTTTGCAGGGTATTTCCTTGGTTGACTCAATATCTTTGTGCCACTGTGAAATGTCAGAGCCAAGAGTCAGTGCGACTGGGACTGAGACTAAGACTGAGACACTGTCTTTGGCATGGATGGCTCATAGTAGGTGCCAGGGCCTGACCTGAGTTAAACAAATTCATTAAAAACTCGTCACTTTGCGCAGATCACGCTGACTTGGCACAACCTGGCTGGAGGCCACATCGGGGCCCTCCTCGATTCTCAGTCCTCCGTCTCTAGCATCCTCCACATCCAAGCAACATCCTCGTGTCGAGCATTGCCACTTGGCAGTGTGTGTGCTCTAGCTGTGGCATCGACTTGTGCTCCTTGAGGCCTCTGGCCCACGGGCCAATGAAGTTTGTGCGTCTTGCGCAGTTTCAGGGCGCTGGAAGGACACTGTTGGCCCCTCATGGGTCTAGGCTCAAAGACAATATTTTCATTGCATCCCTTCACATTGTGTTTGATCTTCCTCTAAGAGACCCAGAGCAAAGACTCTCTTTCGGGGTTCTATGTTTCGGGTACGGTACATATGTTTGTATTCCGTTTCGAAAGGCACTTCAATCAACTCGATCTCCTGGTGCGGCATGGCACCAACAGCGGACAGCGGAGCGACTGGCATCTTCTACTGGCATTTCTCTTGAGAAAGCTCCAAACTCAAATCAAAAACCGATAAGCGGCAGCAGAAGCAGCCACAGCAGCCACAGCAGCCGCCTGCTGCATGCTTCAGTGACATGGAAGGAGGGAGGCATGCCTCTAACGGCGGATCATAATTGTCCATGGCTCTGCGAGTTAGTGTGTGTGTGCGTCTGAGATAGGTTTCCAGGAAGTACGCACTGTGTGTGCCTGCCGCTACTGATGCCGACGGTTGATGTCGCTGGCAACTGAAGGAGGAGCAGCCATTGAGGCAGGAGGCGAATCAGCAAATTCCCCAAGGCATCGCCGTTGCTCTAACAGATGGATGGTGCGATGCGTCAGAGGGGGCTTGCGTTGCGTGTGTGTGGGTGTGTGTGGGTGTCGTCTGGGTTTGTGGGGGCAACGGGACGCGACACAGAAAGCACCTCCGACTTTCCCTTTCAGTGGCAATATGAATATTCTCATGTGTATCCCTCATACACGAATGTGGGCACATTCGTCGATCTGTTGCCCTGTTGCCCCTGCCCCTGCCCGGAGATATCGCTTTGCTATTACCCTTTTATGGCTGCCTGGAACCCCGAACCTCGGGGTTCGATCAGAAGGTCCCGGACAGATCAGACCAGACAGACAAACAGCAAAAACTCTGAATCGCCGACATACAAACGCGCCTGTAATTTTAAGACCCAAGACCGGGGACAGGAGACTGGAGACCAAGACCACGACCACAAACACGAGCAGTCCGTCCAAGACGAGACCAGGCCAAGCCCCAAGCCCAAACCCCAACCCAAGCCAGGCCAAGTATGACGATGATGACAAACAAGGATACCAAACTCAGAATACCAAGGAATTCTTTTGGATAATTAAAAGCACTTAAGTCGGAATTTTTTCGTCTCTCTTTCGCTCTCTCTCTCTCTCTTTTTCTCTCGATGGTTTTTTCTGCCTATCAGTCTGTCTCTCCTTTGCTCTGTATTCCTCTCTCTCTCTCTCTCTCTCTCTCTCTTTCTATAAATTATTTACCCAAGTTGACAAAGGAAACATAGACTGCGAAAGGTTTCTTCTTTTTAGCAAATGAAGCGATACTTTTGGTATTTGAAATACCTTTAAGGGACTTTTCGTTTTTTTTTTGTTAATTTGGAGTTTGAATTGGAAAGAAGAAGAGGCATGAACTAAGGGAGATATGACTAAGATTTTCTTAACTTTAATAGTTTTGTATAAGATTCTGTCCCAGTAATAAATAGTCCTTAAACATTAAACATTGAAAACAGAGGTTTAAATAGCTAGAAATTGCATCATGGTTAATATAATAGTAAAAATGATAAATAGAAATATATTGTCACATGTTAATCAACTATAAATAGCCCTAAAAAAGGGGTATTTTTTTATTAAGATGAGTTCCTATTAATTTAATAGCAATTAAATATTATGTATCGGAAACTAAAATTAAATTAAAATCTTCACTCTCCACAAGTCTCAGAAGTCTGCCACTCTCTGGCACTGAGAATATTGAAATGCCCTTAACTGATATTCAATATTTCGTGTGTGTTTTGCATTCAAGATGAACTTGAACTTGGGCGACGACGACGACGGCCACGGGGACACTGAAACTGGGATGGAGACTGGACTGGGAGCTGGGACCTGGGACCTGGGACCTGGACGGGTACGGGGACTTCACTTCCATGTGATTTGTGGGTATTTTGCGCAGAGACACTTCATTTATCACCTTCGCTTGGAGCGGCATCGGATTCGGTCGCGAATCGGAGGTATCGGTATCGGAGGCAGCCTTGACCTTGACGAAAGATTTCGCGACGATCCGATCCCAAAATGAGCTGGGGCATGGTGGACTGGACTGTAGGTGTAGGAGGTGGAGGTGCCGAAACATTTTGCTGTTGCGAATTCACATTTATTTATTTATTTTTGCGGTTTCGGTGGAACCTTTGTTTTGCCTCTCTCGTGGCTGTGGCTTTATTAATGATGCAGGCGAGATAATGACGCATGCATACAAGATCATGCCACTGGCCCCTGCTCCTGCCCCTGCCCCTGCCCTGCCACATGGCTCACAATACACAAATGCTAAGTGCTTCCGCTGCTCCCGATCCCGCTGCCGCTCCCACTCCCCGCTCCCCTGTCGCTGAGTAGTTACATATCTTCTCTAGGAGCTGTGGCATTGCCACAAAATGCCAAGAATGGTGTTAAGCACGATTAATTCATCGGCAATCCTCTTCGAGTCGCAGGTGCCCCGCGCACCACCCCACACAGACCCAAGCAGACCCCATCCAGACCAGACCCCAACGCGCCCCACGCCTGATCCAAGCATGGGAAGGGGCAGTGTCGATGGCGAGCGCTAAATAAATAAATGAATTAATGGCCGATGCATGTGCGGTGCAGAAAAATCAATTAAATAAAATACGAAATACGTATACGAATACGAATGCGAATACGAATACGTAAGCCATGCTGCCACAGAGGAGGGCACCAAGGCCGGAAAGTGGCAACAGCACCGGCAAACGGCAACGGCAACGGCAGCAACAAGTTGCAGCCGCCACTTGATGTGCGACTACACTGGGAAAACATTTGGGTACTGCATTTGGTTACTGATTCTCTTCAATTTTAACTATTTTTAAGTAGCGATTCGATCTGTAAGAAACTGCCAGAAACATAGCTGAAAAACATTGTGTGTCGGGTCTGCAGATCAATATTTCGATATTGGATGATATAATGAATTTAAGTATTTCATTTACTCAGCGAGGGATTCGTCGGTGGTTGTTATAATTATATAATTCGATGGGTTTTTCTTCCCAATTTCGAAACTGGATAGTGAGATTTTATGATCTTTAGTAAGGAAATTCTTTGATCTCAGGATTTGATTCTCTCAGTGCATGATCTTGTGGCAAACTATGCAGATGCAGATGCTGGATGCTGCTTGCTGGCTGACTCGACTCTGGCACTGGCACTGGCTCTGGCACCAGCAACGATATTAAATTGTTACGCTTTGGACAATTTGAACACGCGCAGGCGCAGTCGCAGGCGCAAGAAAACAGCGAAAAAGTAAAGCATGAAAGGAGAGGAGGAGAGGACACGAGAGGGGAGGGGGAGATGTTCAATGTGTAAGGAAGGCAAAGTTGCCACAAGAAGCTGTTGCTGCGGCTGCTGCAGAGGTGCAGGCTCAGTCGAAGACCAATCGCAATCGCAGATCGGTTGCTCGATCAATGCGGCAGATTGGCAAAGTTGCACTCCACTCCACACTCCACAATCCACACTGCACTCCAGTCCCCTCTGCAGCGCTCTCTGCACTCTCTGCTGCTCCCCCTGCCTGGCTGGGGATGTCAGCCTGGTCTGGCTGTCAGTGGCAGTGGCTCCTCTATAAGGTCGGGGCATGTGTTTGAGCGGTTGGAGCCGCTCGCAGTGGTAATTAACTCGTTTGCTATTGTAAATGCCTCATTGCAACACTTTTGATGCCGATTGCAGCTGCAGCAGCAGCAGCAGCAGCCACTGCAACTGCAACTTAGGATCGGCCCGAGCAAGGCCCAGTCAGTGGGTGGTCCGAGCGGTGGTCGGCCAATCTGTTTGATGACCATTTCGCCGCAAGTCTGCCATAAATGCCGAGATCCACTGCTTTGATCCGTGATCCATATCCGCGTGCGAGCAATTCGCCAGCTTTGGCAGTCGTTTATGAATGGACTTAACCTTGAGTCGGATTCCAGGAATTAGCGACACTCTGGCCACACGGCACCCACACAGATACAGATACAGATACAAGAGAGGGTGATGGTGGTGATGCCCAACCCAGAACAGAAAGCAGCAAAACCTTTGAATACCCGAAAACCCGTCTAACAATGACAAATCTGAGCCGAGGCTCAGCCAGATTCCCAGACCGTGATGGGGCAGACACAGACGCAGACGCGGACCCCGCAGCAGGCTCTCTCGCTCTCACGACATCGTTGCAGTCACCAGATCGCATTTTGGCAAAGACTCTGCTCAGTGTTTGTGGTACCTGCCACCTAATGGCTTTTATTTGTGCCCCAGCTCCTTTGCTGAATTTTAATTTTGCTCGTTTTTGGCCCGCACTGGGCTTTGCATTCGGTTCCGACTGAGTGCTTGGGTGGACTGTCCCTCGCTAATGCGAAACTTTTATTATTGTTAATTTGTGTGTTGTTGTTGTTCCTCCCGCTGGCTGTGGCTCTGGCACTGGCTGTGGCATGGACTTGGATTCGAATTCAGTCTCGGACTCTATGACTCAATTAGCTGTGACGATGGCGATGGAGATGGCGATCCAGGCAAGGCCAAAACAACAACAAGCTGGGCGCAGTCGATGATGGCCATGAAATGAACGGCGAGATTCAGCCGAAACTTTGGAATCTCGTTGCGATGGAGATCGAGATGGAGGTGGAGCTGATTCGAATTTGTGATTCGCAAAAGATGAATGGCAAACGCACGGATGGCTAATTGGCAAAAGTAAATAGATTTAAAATAGATACTCGCAGAGATTTAATCCCTATGCAATCTATTCGTGTAACATATGTCACAGATTTCTGTATATTTAAGGCACTAATCACAAGAATTGAGAATACTCTTCCCACTGCTCCTGCCTAAAGCCACTTCTGCCTTTCACTTTCAGTTATCCGACCAGAATTATCTGCAGGGATAACCGATCCACGGATGAATATGAATCGCACAGCAAATCCACAGCAACGAAAGACTCAGGCAGCGAACTTTGTCGCACAAAGGAATCGGACACGAGCAACTTATGGAAATAACACCGGTTTCGGTTCGGTTTGGTTCGGTTCGGTTCAGTGTTGTCGGTGTTGTCGCCATTACCTGTCTGTGGCATGTTTGGAGTGTTGGAGGCGCTTCCTTTTTTGCCGCTTAGCCAGGATAAACAAAGACCTTAAGCAGACAGCAGGATGTGTCAGACATAATTTTCATAATTTTACGCCGCAAATCTGCAAGATTTCTGGCATTTGCTTGCCGACGCGTCGGCTCCCCCGTCTGCCGCTGTGCGGCTTGAAACTTAATATGCCCCCACCAGCCACAAAATGGAGTGGAAGGGAACGGGAACGAGGATGGGGCCAAGAAGGTGGGGCAAGAGGAAAGTGCAATTTAGCATACGACTGGTCCGGGCTCTCTTCTCCATCCACATCCCACATCCACATTCACATCATTCTGATTCCCATCGTGATCGGGTTTTTGGGGAACGGCCGAGCCGAGACGTTCCGATCCGATCCGATCCGAGTCGAGTTGAGTTGAACTGAGTTGAGGTGTGAATATTTAACCGGATATGAGTGAAACGCATCTTCCAGGACAACCAAGACGACGCCTTCATCATCCATACCCATGATCGCGCACCGTTCCAGTGTCTCTCTCCGAGACGGCGATGCGATGGACAAACGAGAGGGAAGCCGCAAAGCGGTGAGCGGTGAGCGGCAGGGAGACGAGTGGGCAGGGCAGTGTTTAATGAAATGATAGATTGACAGGGGAGCGAGACAGGTCGGCGCTGCCAAGCACAAGAAACTCCCCCAATTCCTCTCCTCTCCCGCTCCCGCTCCCGCTCCCGCTCCCGCTCACTCTCGCTTGAACCCATTCCACTCGTTGCATTTCGAGGCGTAGCCTGCAACTCGCTTCAATAAACCGCCAACATGCCACTTTGGCTTCCATTTAATATATATTCGATTCCTCTGCCCCTGCCCCTGCCCCTGACCAGATCCTTCCTCCATCCTTCAGCTGACGTTTTGCCAAGCGTTTTGAAGCCACTCGCATGTAAAAAATCGAATTACACATGCTCTCCTGGACTTAACACCAAACAGATTAGATGAGCGGAGACCGAGACCGAGACCGTAGCTGAGACCCTATCGAACAGCGAACTGCGAGAATGGTCTGCGAATGGACAGCTACCAGGGATATCCAAGAAGAAGAAAGGTCGGGTTCCATTTCCACCCTTTACTAGCTGTAGGGCATTCTTGGGGTATCTTGAGAACTGCGGATGTTTTGCCACATACTTCGGATGTGTTACAGGGGATTACGGATATATGTACAAATATGTACCGAGTGATCAAATGTATGGATTTGTTTAGCATTTCGAGCTTTGAGACTTCTGTGAAGGCTCAGCTTTATCTCAGTCTGGGATCGGCTTGGGGTTTGGGTTCTCTCGAAGATCTCTCTGCTCGATTCGGCACGACGACCTTTTCACACCTTCCCCTGCCCGCCGCCGCCGCCGCCCGCCACCCTCTGTGCTTCCTATTATAATATTTTTGTATTTGTATTATTCTTGTTTTTTTGGGGCCCCGACAATGGAGCGCGGGTATCGATTTCACTTGCATCCGCTTTTGACAAACTTCTTTGAAATCGACTTTGACAAATTTCGTCTGGCCTGAGGAAACACTTTCCGTTCTTCTGTCTGTCTGTCTGTCTATCCTGTCTGTCCGCCAGTAAGCGAAACCGAACTCGTGCAGTCGTGGTCGTGGTTGTGGCCGTAGCTGGGTCAGAGTCACCGCTAGCGTCACCGTCACCGTCACTGCTAGATATCAGGGACGGCGCCACATGTCTGGGGGTCTGGCACCCGATCTATTTATACACTTGGAGCTTTCCCATTTCCATATTTTAATTGCAAATGAAAGCTAAATGTCGCCAGCGACGCCTACGAGCGTCTGCCCCCGGCTCTCAGCCAAGTCAAATGCCAGGGCGATAAGTTGTCATAAATTTGAGCCAATGTCCGCTGTCCACTGTCCGCTGTCCGCTCCGCTCTGCTCAGAGCAAATGTGAATGCAAATTGCGATCCGAGCCGCGCTGCTGTTGTGGCATAATTTTTATGGCCAAACGCCTGTCAAACGCAATTGAATGAATGCGAGCTGCATCCAAAGACGGACAGCAGCTGCGGTCCGTCGCGACGGCCAGGCATTTAGTCGAACAAGCCAACTTACAAGCCAAATCGCAGCACAGCTGCGGCTGTTGCAGCAGAGTCTGCCGTTGAGGCAGTCTGTGCAGAGAGCGTATGGGGTTGTCTGAGGCGGTGGCAGTGGCAGTGCCATGAGAGGGAGTTGCTCTTCTGTGGGTTTGAGAGCTGGAAAACAACGAAAATATATGTACTTAAACAAGTATTAGAAATAGAAATCATTCGATACCTCATCAGAATACTCTTAACCCAACAGAGAGCAGCCTTGCAATTTTTTCTTTATCTTTTATTCATAGCTAGATTCACATCCATGGATAGAGTATTCACATATCGTGGAGCTGCATTCTGCAGCCTCTCTGCATTCAACACGAATATTCAATTGGCGCTTTCAAGGCATTCAAATGATTTACACCAAAATCTATTTGCAAGGCAGCTCCACTCCACTCCATTCCGCTCCGTTCCGCTCAGCTCAGCTCAGCTCAGCTGATGGAACTGGGAACTGGATTCAGTAGCCGGGGCTATAGATCGTTTGTGGGCTTATTTGTCCGGCTGGAATGTGAGCTTGGCTAATCAGTGGCATAATTAATATTAATTTATATGAGAGTCAAGTGCACTTATCGCCAATTTGCATTGGCGCATGGCAATTGTCGCCGGTCATGTTCCCATTGCCATTTCCATTGCCATTGCCCGGCAGCGGTAGAAAGGGGCGAACGAAAGGACGGGGCAGAGCAGAACGACAAAGAAAGTTTCTAGAGAGTGGAGGTGGAGTGGTGAAAGAAAGTGTAACAAGTTCAGGTTCAGCCACTCCAGCCACTCTCTGTGGCAGGCACTTGCCACAGATATCCAGATATGGGGCAGAGCAGGGCAGGGCAGGGTCACTGGCAGTGGCAGTGGCAGTCGCTGGATCTGGAGACAACGAGCAGCGTTTTCGTTTCATGGTTTCATGGTTGGCTCCCCATTCTTTGAGGCGAGTCTGAGGCTGAGTTCGAGTTGGAGTTTATTTTGTTTCTTCTTAACGAGGCGCTGCCAAGTCACTGTCAAAATATTGAAATAAAGGAATTTTCAATTTTAATTTCTTTAGCGCTCATCGTTCAACCCAAACGAATACACATAAAAGGGACTGACAGGGGCAGGGACAGGGCGGGACAGAGTGAAAGAGAGGCGGAATAGGCTGAGACTGGGACTGCGACTGGGACTGCGACTGGGACTGCGACTGGGACTGCGACTGGGGTTAGCACCCGAAACGCTATCGTTCCAAGGAAGTGACTCTGTTCTTATGTTAATGATTGTTATTCTAAGCGATAAATGAGCGTGGGTAAATACGAAGCGGACTCCGGGAACATAGGGAGGGGAGAGTAGGCATAGGAGACCTTTTTGGGAATTGACACATGCAACAAATTACAAATGCTATTTATTTCCATTGTATACCCAAAAACGAAACATCTTTAGGGGAGAAGTGTGAAAAGATCGCCAGATGCTTTGAATAATTTAGCATTTTCCAAGCCAGGTGGAGTAGCTCCACCTTACCAAAGACTCCCCTGATCTTTTCTAACCCTCGACACCCTTTAGTCCCTACTCTAAACTCGATCATTCTTTGATCCATTGAGGGTATTCAATCAATCAAGTATTCAAGTAATCAACGACTAAAACCCTTTGGAAATTTCTTTCGTAGGTCCTTGCTTGATCGCCAGGTCGAAATTGCCTGCCTTATTATGGGTACTCCTCTCCACATCCCCATCCAATGGGGTTATCCCTCTGTCTACGCCAGTCCTCTTCTTGTTGATCCACAAAAGGACGATCACTTTCATTTTTTCGAAATGGTTTACTTATGCAATCCGTAGAATCCACCCTCCGCCGTCCTTGGTTCGACCTGGTCCATAATTTTAGAGCACTCAACTTGCAATCAAATCGTTTTCTTTTCGGAAAGCAAAATAAGTTTGCTTTTTTGCCAGCGTTTTGGCTGCAACTTTGTGGCAGCCTTCTCTTTTCATTTATGCAAATTTCACTCAATATGCAAAACATAATCATTTTGTTATAAGCCAGAAAGAACGCACAGTGCAACCGCGCGGGGCAACGGGGCAACGGGGCCACGGCGCGCAACCACTGGCAAGAACAGATCCGAACACGCCCTCAGCCTGGAGAGGGAGCGGAGTCAGTCCAGGTTCGAGCCGGGTTCCTCCTGAGCAATAAAGCAGCCAGCTCTAAATAACTCAAACTATCACGATGCCACAGAACGGAAAGGAACAGAACGGGGAAAAGCAGAGCCAAAACGCGACAGGAGGCAGCAGCAGTAGAAGGCACCAGGAGGCACAAGGAGGTGCGGGGAGGCAGATTCAGGCACACACTCAGGGCGGAGGACGATCAATCGTTTACAAATTTAAATAATATATATGTTTGCCAGTCGCTGGGTAGAGGCAGAGGCAGAGTCAGAGGCAGAGCGCTCAGCTTGCAGCGCGAATTGCGAAACTGTAACAGTCGGAGATGTCGGAGTTGAAGTAGGTGGAGCAGCAGCAGGCGCAGCAGCAGCAGCAGCAGAAGCAGATCAGAGAGTCGTGGCAAGTTCAGTGAGTTGAACGCATATCGGGCGCATGCCCAGCGGCGATTTGTGCTTAAAACGGTGTAGATTTTTATGCCACAGCCAGTTCCAGTCGGGGCATCCACAAAGGATCCCGAGCCAACAGAGCTGCACAACAGCACAGAGCACAGGACAGGGAAGGCGGGGGGCAGCAGGCAGCAGACAGCTAGGCTGCTTATTAAGCGATCTAGTGATCGCCGATCGCTGCCCGGAACAGAACGCTTTTTACAGGTTAAGGAACTTTTTTGGAGCATGTTCGGGTGTGTCCATGCTCTGCCCGCTCTCCTCGGCTGATCTTTAAAGCAGACTCCATGCTAGAACTTAATTGATACGAAACGAGATTTCCATGGAAATCTCTCTGGAAGTATTATTATTTATCCGGCAGTCGATCAACGCGGAATCATTGAAGCAAATTAATGAAGCCCAGCCAAGGCGAGTCGAGCGGAGTGACAATCCCAGTCCCAATCCCCCAGGAATCGGCTCTGATGAGTCAGATCCATCCAGCGAGAAAGCGGATCATCATGATCCCCCACAGCGAACAGACGGAAACGGGCTTGATGAAGGTGTGACAGCTGCGCTTTATTTGGGTTTGGCTTTGGCTTCGGATTGGGTTTTGGTTGGGAGCTAGGAGACCCTCGCCCAGCTGATCAGCTTAGACTGATTGATAATGTAGTTCAATTAATTGTAAATTGTAATTTCCAGTAGCTGCTGGCTGGAACGCTGATTCAAATGCAACTGTCAGCGAAGCTGTCAGCTGTCTAAGCTCGAACCTGAACCCTGAACCAGCCCCCTCTCTGAACCCACTCGAGCATTGAGCAGTAGACCGACCACAAGACGAAGTAAGCCCTTTGACTGCTTTCGGTTTTGGGGTTTTAGTGTTTTAGGGGGGGGCATGATGAGAGGTCCCCTCGTGATCCCAGGCTCTGATCCCAGACAACCGCAAAGATAATCCCAAATGTGGTCGCATTTGTCGCCATCTTTGTGCCGCTTTTTGTTAATGAAATCCAAAAAAAATTCATTTTATTTGATTGCTTTTGCCAGAAGAGCAAATCCCCATTCCATTGTGTGTGAGGAAGGTGTGCCCCCGTTGCGGTTGCTGCCACAGCACAAGGATGACAACAGGCGGTTGCCGTTTTATCTTTTGCCATCTCGAAGTGCGAGAGCGAGAGGCGGCACTGATGCTGCCAGATGCGACGCCTTCGCCTTCGCCTCCGCCTCTGCTTCTGCCCTGCCTCTGCCCTATCCATAGTTCCCATAGAAAATATATTATTTATTGTGAATTTTGCTCTTGTTTCGAAACTTCACACAATATTCCCTAGGCTTGAGTTATGTTATTCCATTTGAATTCTATTTGTATACCGAAAAGATATAGTGATATCTGTCGATCGCGTAAACGTAAACCAGTTCTCCCCAACGAAGAAAATTCATTGATCTGTCGCATGTTTTTGCTCGAGGTCGGTCCCGCATCGAAGTCGAAGTCGAATGCGGATTTCGGAGCTTTTTGATTGACAGTTAAGCGCTGTGCTGCAATTTGCAATTTGGCACATTAATCACGCGCCGCATGTTGCACACACACACATGCTACCAACACGCATATGCAGGCGGAGGCAACAGGTGGCAGTCGGGCCCCAACTCATTTGTGTCGATTTCTGTCGTCGTCAGGTGAATGTGAATGTGACTGTGACTGTGAATGTAAATGTGATTTGGTGTCGCCAAAATAAAAGCCAAGCCAAGCGAAAAAATATAAATAAAAATATCAAATAATGCTGTTTGATTTGCAAATGACATTCACTTTTCTGTGTGGCTCGACAAAAATGTAATCAAAATCTCATGTAATTATGACATTTGCAAATGTTTGCCCTGGGCAAGGCCTTGGAGCACCCTCCCTCGTCCATCACAGATGAATGGGCGTGACTTCTAAAGGCCGGCCTGCCTGTCCCGCCCCACCAAATGCTAAAGCGTTGGTCCGTCGATTGATTGTCCAACGAGCAATTGTGAGGTGCTGCCAAGACATTTTTCACACCAGTTTGTCGCCTGAATTGAAACAAGAAACGAAGGCTAGTACTGGTGCTGGTGCTGGTGCTAGTACTGGTACGATTTCCCAACTCCCTGATGAGTGACAAATCTCACACCATGTTCCGAATAGCCACAAAGGACAATGAACTTACATCTTTGAGCCCAGAACTCTCCTCTTCTGTAATCCCTGCTTTGCTGTGATTTATCTCAATTTGATACAGATAGAAGATACATTTTGCCGGATAGAAAATAGGTGTTAAGTGTCCTTAAATCGCTGACCTTTCACCTAGATTAGAGCCAGAAACCGAAAATGTACGAGCTACGATTCCTGCACACCCCAAGGATCGAGAGATCCAGACTCTGCCAAGCGGAAGTTGGACGAGGGCGGCGTCTGCCTAGCGTCTGCCCCTCCGCTTTGGACATTGTTTTTGTCAGCCAGTTTACATGGAACCGAACATGTGGCTCGGCTCTAAGCAGAAGATGCCAAAGAGCCGCCGCTCGTCGCCTGCCCATGGTCGCGGTGGGGCAAGTGTCCGGGGAGAAATGCGAGTTGGGGAAATGGCAATGGCCATGGGAAAGGGGGTCTGCGACTGGGAGGGGGCATGTTTGGTCTGGCATGCAGAACAAGCAAACTGACAGACAGCCAACCAGGCAGCGACATGCAAAGTCGACAACAGGAACAAATTGCTGCTGTTGGATGTTGCCACAGCTGCCCCGGCCAGGCTGCCTGGCTGCCTGGCTGCCGACCCATCTGGTACGCAGAGCAAAACGACATCGAGGCCCGGCCATGGCCACAGCCATCGCCCCAGCCAGCGTCCAGCGTCCAGAGATGTGGCCTACGAAGACGGGCAGCAGCTCCGTCATAACTCAGTCTATTGGCTTGTTAAGCGAATTTTCCAATATCGCCGCGATTCAGGTTCGTAATTACGAGCTCCGGCTAGGGCCGCACTAGGATCCGCACGTGAATCGTGCGTGCCTCGATGGAGATGGGCTTCGGTTGGGAGGGTGCGTACGAGTATTTCGGCCTTTGGGCCATTTTTTCGACTATAAATACCAAACTTGCAGCAAGAGTCTCCTTCCTACCCATCCCATCCCATCGGATGCTTCTTCCATGGAGTCTGTGGAGCCAGCTGGTGGCGCGTATTAAGCTATTTTCCTTTTGGCTCATGTCCGCTTATCAAACGCATGCAAAGCAGCAGAAGCACATGAGGATCCGAAGAGTAGGGAGCAGAGTGGGGATGAGAGAGTGCGATGGCAGAGTGCACTCGATTGTCCATGTCGAAGACCATGTCCATGTCCTCGCTTGCAGCTCGCAGATGATTTATTAAAATTCTTTTATTATTTATAGTCGCCCCAGCTCAAGGCTGTCAAATAAGTTGAGGTAATTAATTAAGCTCCAGAGCCGCGGATGACGATCGGAGTGAAGGTGGGAATGGCAGCCAGTGAATGCTGCTGCCCAGTGCTCATCGAAGATGATACCAGATACCAGAAATTAGATAACGTTGCATAGAGTAGCATTGGCTACTGTAGCTGCCACATTTCGAAGCACCCAAAGAAGTGCAATCCCCACTCCCCAATCAATATACAACAGACAAAAGCATTCAGAGATGGTTCATGCTCCTTCGAAGGATGTTTAATATCTCAGAAAGTCCAGAGTCTTTCAGATAACAAACCAAAGAGATCTTCAAATATATCAGATCTATAATATACTAGCAGACCCGCGCACTTTGCTGCTCTCTAAATGAATTTAATGTTTACGAATTCATCGAAGCGCGTAGGTCGAAATCTTTCACAAAATGTTTTGTTCTCCAGAATGACACCAAATGAAATGAAATAGGCGTTCAAATTGCCCAAATTTGAGATTTTTTGATTAAATTTTTATTTTTGAAGAGCTTATTTATAGAAAAGTATAAAAACCATGCCACATGCACAGGCTATTACCCTTACAAACAAATAGAATAGATTGTAGTCCAGATTTATCTGGTAAATGTCAAATAAATTCCAAATAATCATCTGTTGAATTTTCGGAATTTATGGCATTCTCGTATTTGCCCGGCCTGGCCTCTGATTTGTGCAGACACCTGACTCGGACATTGCGTGCGGCTAATTGAAGACTTCTGGCCAGGCAAACGAATCATTTGAAACACCTCATTTGGCCGAAATGAAATGGCAATTTTCGAGTGAACAGCCCAGCCGAGGCGTTAACTGCCCCCCAATAACCGGCCGAGATCAGCAAAAACCAAAAGCCAGGAACGGCACCGAAATCACAAAGCACAAACCGAGTAAACGAAACCAAACCAAAACCCTGGGCTCCCTGTGTCATTAAGTGCTGAGCAGAGGGCCACATGGCAATAAAATGCTCTGCTAAATTGGATGTTATCCATTTGCGAAATAAAGGCGAGGGCGTGCTGGCAGTCGTTCCGATTCGCGGGTGTTAATTGCTGGGCGCGACTGGGAAGCAGAAACTAAAGCCAATAGGTGGCGATACCTTGGAATACACCTTTGGGAGAGGGTCTGCCCTGGTTTGAGAACGAGAACAGGCACCGCCAGACCACATAAAGGTTGCGTGCAACCACCGAGCAGGGATCCTAGAGATGACTGGTCTCTAGGGACTGGAAGTCGGTCTAATTGTTCGCTGTCGATGGCAGTGAATAGACTTCCTCCATCTCCATCCATTCACAGAAATATTCGTGGTCCATTAATGTCAGATTTCCCAGCGATGATATAATGGTATTTTTTCTCGTTAAATAAATATTCAGGGTATCAGTCAGTCGATTCCTACCTAAATTATGCATAATTATGCCCTCGATCTCCGCAGTTACAAGTATTATGTGTACATATAATTTATAAGAATAAACAGATGGAGATTCCCAGCCACAGCGACTGGGACTGTGGCACGTTCTGGATCGGCCTGGCACCTGTTCCCCGATAAATTAATAAATGATTATTATATTACGCCGGCCGTTAAGTTAAAATACGATTATGACATAACGAGGGCACACACACACACACACACACCACACACACATAAACACTGGCAATTGTTGTTAGGAGGCAGGGGCTGCTCGGTTCGGATCCCACTAATTTATCCATTAAGATTGCACGCGCCCGATTATGTGCTACGTGATTTTGGATGTTTCTGGCTCTGGATCTCTGGCTCTCTGGCTCTTAGAGGGGGAAGCCTAGATGGAATGGAGATGGCTATTGGGCTCAGGCTCAGCCCACAGTTGATTTAATGCGCTAAATTATAAAATTGTTGTTGATTTAATTTTATGAGTGTAAAACGGCTGCCCCAACCGTAACCGCCTGTCCGTTCGTCCATCCGTCGGCTGATCAGTCAGAGCTACTCGTCTTTGTGCAACATCTGCAGCTCCATCTCGAGTTCGGACTTTGTCTGTCTTGCTGACTCGCACTCGCACTTCGTCTTGGTCTTGGTCGCGGTCTCTCCGACTCGACTCGACCGCAGACCCAACCAACCAACCAACCAACCAACCAACCAACCTCTTGTAACCATGTTTCGCAGTTTATCGCCAATCTTCAGCAGCCGCAGCCGCAGCCGAAAAAGTGCAGCTACCAGGCAGGAGAGTGAACATGAACGTGACATGTGAGTTAGGAATCAGGCATTGGACATGGAACCATGGACAACTCCGGACACTGGACACTGGTCGGCCTCTACTGAGACTCTGTTTCATTTATCTTGTTTTATTCATAAATTAATTGACACTAATATGGCGCTAGGTATTAGACACGATCCTGGTTGGATTTTCACTTTGAGAGTTGTTGCGAAGAAGTCACAATATGGCCTGGTATAAAGTGGTTCCCAAAATCAAGATTAGCTTGAATTTTATTAGCAATACATTTCGAATTCCTAAAAATATTTCACGCTTTTTATTTGGAAGAAACTTGAAGGTACGTCGCAGATCCCCCCATAGTGAGGGAGAGAAATCAGCTGGAAAAATAATCTCTTGTGTCTCCAGTTTCTTTGGGACTCATCAATTGACTCTCACATCTCTGTTCGAATTGACCTGCTTGGGCGCTGTCAATTAGGAAGAGGCTCTCAGCGAGCCGAGCCCTGTAAGGGACCTAAAGACTACCAACATGATCATGATCATGATCCACCACCCGCTGGCCGTGGCAGTCAATAATCGAAATACTAAACCCGCTACACTGCACCCTCGACTGGACGGGACAAAACGATGAACGGCGAGCGGTGGGGAGAGGAGAGGCACGCTGGACGGACGTGCACAATTTGGCGCCCTACTTTGGAGCCTGCTCCTACGCAAAGTGCATGGCAAGGACTGAAAGCACTGTGGTCAAGTGTTAATAAATCGCCGGGGACCCAATGAAGATCACGGGAATTTGTATCAAACTGTTTTTATATTATTTTTACAACTTCGTTTTGGGCCGTTGGCCAAGTGAGAGAAGCGAAGCGAGAACACAATCGACGGGGAATGGGAAGGGCACGAGCAAGGGAAAGGGTGAACGAGAGCCCTTTGGGGTCCCGGTTATTACTTAACAAATTAGCTCAAATTAATCAGAAACGAAAGTAACGCCACATGCAGCACTTCGGGGTCAAGACAAATGGACACATGCCCAGTGTGGGGGCAGCTGCAATCCGGCAACGGTCCGGTCCGATCCGATCCGATCCGAACGATCCTATCCACTTGGGTGGTGGATCGCACTCTAGGCGAGGCGTTGCAAGGCCAATGACATCATCGACGGATGCAACGCAGTGCAATGGAGTGTACGAGTAAGTGGATCCATTCCGATCATCTCGGGGGCTGCGAGACGCTTCAGACAATTTGCAAGCTTTCAATCAAGGCAGTCACTGACGAACGCTGGCAGTGGCACTGGCACTGGCAGTGGTAGGGGCACTGGGGCTCAGGCTCAGTCTCAGGCTTAAGGTGGACTCTCCATTCTCGATTCCCGATTCCCTCTAATCGATCACAGAACACGTATGGCAGCATCTCTGGCTGCTGCTGTCTTTGCGGCTGCAGGTTCGATTCCATCATTCATGCGATCAGCATTATCTGCCGTCAGGCATCGTTGTCTGCCACTGCCACTGCCACAGCCACTGCCACCGCCGCAGATGCCGCGGTCCGACGGGTTCGACTTGGGATGCCAGGATGGAGATGCTGATGGAGATGGGGGGGCCTCTTGGATCTCCAGTGCGTAAGAGGTTCGCCAAAAGCGTAATTAACGTTCGCATATTTTGCTGTCGGATTATCGGTCCAACTGCAACTGCAACTCCGCTCCGCTCGGCACTCTGCACTCGGCTGTGCGACAAAAGCTTCCTGTGCAAATTGAACGGATAATTGCGATGCATAACAGTAAACAGTAAACGTAAACAGTGCCAGTAATCGTAAGAATTCGAATTCGAAAAACAAACTCTGCTGGAGAGAGGGAGGGAAGCCAGTCTGAACCCAATTAACTAAGCAACAAATACCCCAGCAATTAATAATCGCTTGACAATGATGCCTGGCCGCGAGGGTGGTCCGATCTCTGAAGGGAAAATCTATAGATTTTCCAGCCAACACAACACAGACCTCTGAGAACTGAGACTTTATAGCCAAGTCAGTCTCTAGTCTCAAGTCTCAAGTGGTTTCTCTGTTTGTAAAATGATATGAGCACATTTTCCCTGCAACAATCAAACTCTCCCTTTATCCTATTCCCATACACATGCACATACACATTCACATATGCACTCTTTCACTCCGGATCTCCTCTAATCCTTCGCTCGGCCGCTTATCGCCCGCGCCCTGGACGCTAATTTGATGAGTCATCTGTGCCGACTTCGACTGCACTCCGATAGTCATCTGCCCCCGCCCCTGTCCCATCAGTACCCCCTCCTCCCCTCCCCGTGCACACTGCTCATTCACTCATTCTACCTGTTCGGGGTATACGCCGTATAGTCGTAAATTTAGGGTTTGTCATTGAATGGGAGTGTTTAGGCATCATCTTGGGACTACATATTTGTGTTTGTATTGAGTTTTCGTAGAAAATGTCACAGAAATGGGAAAAACGGACGGGGAAGGGGAAGGGACTGGGACCGGGACCGGGACCGAAAGAAGAATGTCAACACACACACAAAGTACGGCGCTGGAGAATCGGATCGGGGGAAAACTAGATGATAATCGGATCGTCGTTCCTTTGGGTATCTCATTTCTCCATAAAATGTAGCTAACAATGAAAATTCTTTCTCCCCCACGCTGTCTCCCGCTCTCCCTGTCCCTGTCCCTGTCTCTTTTTTCGGTTTCTGGGCTCGTAATTACTCTGATATCCCCGAGCCAGAAGGCAGACCAGTCCCGCGACTTACATATCGCTCCGCCTGGTGAACACTTTGAAATGGAGAATCCCATTTACACGGTTCATCAATCGCAGGGAAAGGACCGAAGCGGCACTCGCCTGAGGATAAGGACTCTCTCGAATACGGATCAATATCCACAAGAGCAGATGTTGGCGGGAATGGGAATGGATAGCATGTGGCCTGAATAGATCCTAGATCCTAGAGGCCACTAAAAATAACGAATTTATTCAACAATTTTTACGTTTCTTTAACGATGATTTATTTATGTAGAAATGTTAAATATTTATGCATAATTCAATTAAGAATTTTATAAATTTTAAATGAAGAATTTGGGATTTTCATTGCTCTTAATATTTTCCTATATTCACGAAATCCAAATTTCTTATTAAATAATAAATCCGTTTATAGGCCACAATCCAGCGTGAACGCGAATCCACTGTCGGTGCTTTAGGTCCATTTTCGGGGATCTCCCTCTCTCTCTCTCAAATGCAAATCCCTCGGCCCAAGGCAAGCGCCCCTCTGCTGAGTCATCTGCGTTCGCGATTTCGGAGTCGGAGATTCATTGGCCATTCAGTTGCCGGCCGGTTGCCCCCCGCAGCTATCATAAAATGCCGACGTCGCCAAAGGAAGTGCCGGCTAGCTGTGGTAGGAGGTGAAGGTCTGCGGTGGCCCCGTCTGGGCCTGGGTCTGGGTCTGGGTCTGGGCCTGTGTCTGGGGAGTGCCTAAGGTCGGTCGCCTACTTACTCCGGAGCTGTCAGCTTATCGGTTCGCTTTTAGCGCACCAACCTCCCCAACCTCTTCACAAAGAGTGTCCTGGGATGATGGTGTGTATGTGTGTGTGTGTGTGTGTGTGTGTGTGAGCGACTCTCTGATGGTGGTAGCTCATTATCGGAGTGCGCTCAATGGAATGTAATGGTGGCATCCCTCCACTTGGCCCTATTCCGAGCCAGAGCAGACTCTCGGTTGCCTGGCGTTCACTCTCATTCGCTCGTCTCCGCACCGGCATGGGATCAGGCAGTTGCGTGCGGCTGTCTCCTCTGGCATTTCGTGTTATCCTTCAGCTCAATTTCGGCTACTTTTGGCTCTGGTCTCTGGTCGGGTGTACACGGGTGAACGGGTGAACGGGTGTATGGGTGTATGGGTGTATGGGTGTACGGGTGCGTTGCATGTCGCATGTCGCACTCGAAACTCGAAGTCGGTGTGTCGCCGTGTGTGTCTGTCTCTGTCTCTGTCCCTCGGTATGTTTGCTCTCTGTCTGTCCGTCTGCCTGTCGGCCTGCTGGCGGCGATAAGGTTTTAAGTTATGACCTTTTAAAATGTCCAAATGCGGCGATAACACGTGATTGCTACAAATGTATTCGAAGAGTGCACCGGATCAGCGGATCAGCGGCGCAGCTCGGAACACACCACACAGTGTGGTGGGGTGCTGCGCGGGGGAAGCAGAAGCAGAGGGAAACCATCAAATTGTGTCGGCCTTCAACTAGTAAACGGAATCCTAAATCAGACTATTTACCACATTCTTTGCCCGGCTTCTGGCCACAGACTACAAGACATTCCAGCCCCACGCCCCTGCGAACATCGGGGACCATCTTCGTGTGAAGGAATCATAAATATCGGTCAAAGCATCAACTTTTTATCTACGAGTATGCCACAAATCGATCGTACTCCTCCCAGCCCGAGAAAGAGAGAGAGGGAGACAGGGAGCGTCGAGGGCTGGGCACATGAGAAAGCTAATGGTATTCATGATGCGGGAAATGTGTATTGTCCCTCATATATCCCTCATTTATTTTTCAGCTAAAGAGGGGATAGGCTTGGGTTAAATCCGTTAGATTCCACCTTGCAACATACTTAATAATACAATATAGGTATTTTCATGCAATTACATTACGGTCCACACTTCCCAAAGACGTAATCACTCGATGCCTGCATCCCTGGTCCGCCTCTGCGCCGCTGGCATTCTATTCTCCATGTAAGGCACTCTACTCGGCTGGTAGACGGGGGCGGGGAGGGGGTCCATTGGGAACTCTGTGGAAACGGGGGTCGATCACTTTGTAAATTGTTGGGGCCTTGCATAATTTTAGCATAATTCTTATTTTATTTCCTCCACCTTGTGTATGTGTGTGTGTGTGTGCTATTGTGGATGGTCCAGGAATTTCATCTTTCGCTGGCATACATATATGTACATATGTATGTACATATGTCGATTGTGGCCTGATATCCGTCGCTGGACGCTCGGTCAGCTACCCGACAAAATGCTCCAAGGGATTTCTTCTCTCCTCGGCACTCGGCACTGCGCAGCGCTGCTTATTATAAGTTGGCCTCCTCCTTCATCCTTCATCCTTCAGCCTCCTCCATGCCAGAGCCACTACTATCCCCACTTGCAGGGCCCGCTCCGAGAGGGACACAAGACGTATTCATATAGATAGCTAATAATAACAATAATAATATGCGTTCGCTTATCAAAATTGACGTCAGATCTTATTGATATGCATCTGGCAGTGGTCGCGGATGCCGATGCCGAGGCTGAGGCTGAGGCCGAGGCCCTCAGCAGTCCTGTCGGACGGGACTGAACTGAACTTTGGCGGACACAAAGGAAAATCGTGTCAGAGAATCGCTTGGGCTTAATTGAAGCGTTATTATGAGACTGTCACATACACGCACGTATGTATGTATGCAAAGCGTTTCCTCGAAATCGAAATGTTGCAACGCGTTGCAACGAGCCTCGTGGGTTCTGGTCATGGATCGGGACAGGGACAGGGACAGGGATCGGTATCGGGACCGAGACCGAGACTGGCATCAAGCTGCGCCTTCGCGAAAACTTCACCTTCGCTCAGTTTGACAGATGCCTCAGAATTTTTAAGCACCGCAGGCCATCTCGGAGCATGGCTGCTGCTGCTGCTGCTGCAGCAGCTCCTACGTCTGCTACCTTGAACGGCAACCGTCTTTTATTAATCAGCAGCAGCAGCAGCCAGCAGTCCGTGCAACAAGGAGGTGCAGGCGGCGGAGTGGCTGCAATATTATTTATATCGAATTTAATAATAATTCTTTAGCCTCTGATGCGTAGGTTGCCGTTGCCGCTGCCGCTGCCGCTGCTTCTGCTCTTGGCCAGTTTGATCGGCTCAAAAAATTTGCATTGATCGACACTGCAGATATGGCCATGCAGGGGTCGATAGTCAGGCTAAGGCACTGAAAGAAAAAAACACCCAAAACCGAAAAGGAAAACACAAGAATTTTATTTAATGGAATTCTTAAAATTTCACGAGGTTTTCTGTAGGTTTTTACAGAAATTAGTTCAAAATAGTCACAAAACTCCAACTTAAAATCGAATTGGAATGAAATTATTAGGTATATATTCGACATGGTATAAGGATCAGTCTCAAGCCCTTAGCACTTTCTCTCAGTGTAGCCAGGCAAATGCCGAGACACGTAAGAGATGTCGAGATGCTGCGGCTGCCGATCGGTCCAGCATTTATGATGAACGATTGCGGGCGTGGAAGGAGGCGAGGGACGACAGACGACGGACGACGGATTGGCGGACGAATGGAGGGGTTTCAGGCGGGGGCGACCAGGGCGACCATTCAACTTTGTATACTTTCGCCCGGGTGGAAAGTATAGTATGCGCCGCCCTTATTAGCATGCCACGGCCGTTCCCAGCTCGAGGTTGCCGGTTGTCGGAAGAAAATTGGGTTACCGCAGTGCACCCCGCCCCCCGACCGCCCCTCTTAATGTGGCATTTTGTTAAATTGCAGCGTTAAGAATTGCGCACATAAAGCATTTTGTTGTCAAACTGATTTCTGATCGTACATAATTTTTATCTTGATCCCAATAAGCCTTACACGATCAGAATACTGCTCCTCGAGACCAGTTCGGATCAGCGTGTCCCGGCCGTGGACCACGAGCCTGGCGAGCCTCGGACCGCGGCCCCTAGGGCCCCAGAAACCAGAAACATTGTATCGACATCGTCATCGGCATCCAGATCGTTAATATATGCATACCCGGTCAGAGGCGATATACATATACAGACACATGTACGAGTATGTACGAGTATGTCCGAGTATGCATGTGTATTCGGCTTTAATGGCAATTCGTTGGCCAACAAATGAGTCTCTGCCATATGCAAAATATATCAAAATTATAAACTTACTATATTTGCTACACAATCGATCGTCCCTGGCGGGGTTCAAATGTTCACCTTATTTGTCGCGCCGATCCCCATGCCTATCCCACCCCCCCATGCCACTGCCCACTCAGTAGAGCCGCCAGCCAGGTGACTGCCAAAAATGGTTAAGTGGCCGACACTTAAGTGCACCATAAAAATCGGAACGCATAAATCATCGACAAAAGTCCACCAATAATCGGTTGAATTGATGTCTTCGAACACGATTCTGCGTTACTTATCGGACGACTCTCTTGTTTCGGCTAAGGTTTAAATTGACACAAAACTCAAATAAACTTTTATGGGCACAGTTATGAACTAGTATTGGTCGTCATTAACTTTGGGGGGATATCAATTCGGGCCCCGAGATCGATCCAAACGCCCCATTGAGTATGCGATAACTATCAATAAAAATAGTTTGTGATCTCCGATACTATATATACGATAATCCACAGCTATTTGGTTTCATATTGTTCCACTGTTGTTTTGACGGATACTCGATGAAAAGTTACACTTTTTACATACCCAAAAATAGAGATCTCTTTTATAGAACTGAATAATTTATGAGACAATCTTCTTTCTCGGCACTTGGACCTCTCGGTAGTTAGTGCACTAACTAAATCTATAGTTCCAATACACAAGATATGTATATATTGTTTAGATACTGTTCAAACATGAAAACATTATTGTACTTAAAGAATAAGAGTCTTTACACATTCACTGAGATAAATACAAAACCAATCTATGTTAAAACCAATCTATTTAAAAACAAACATAAAGTAGTTCATTTATGACTGCTAGGGTGCGGTTAGTGCAGTAAACAATTAAAAATCTAATGTAGTCAAATAATGCTTATACTTGCAGGCACTCAATTGGTAACCCGCAGTACCGATGTACCCGTTCCGTGGATCTACAAAATTGTACCTCATACCTCATTGTAAAATTACATATAAGACTCGCATTTTCTGATTAAAAATTAGTTCGAATTTACAACTCAACGCGCAAATGTCTAGACTTTTCTTTAAGGTCTTAGCAGATATGTTTACAGTGCAGATTCACCCTCTCGATTTTGACCATTTATGCACATATGTATATGGTAAAGTCTAACCTATCAAAATCCCTTTGGGTAGCACAATGACCTCTAGCCCGCATCAGCGCACGTCTACTATATACAAAAATGTCCAGAACTTGTTCCCTTCCTTGACCCACTTACAGTCGCTGGGGAACAAAAATTAGTTGAGCAATCCGAATGGTACATACAAATATTATGCATCATGTTTGCCTTCGACTGAGCCCACTGAGCCCCACCTTTGGCCATCTTCGGCCATGGCCTCCTCGGCCCTCCCACCTGAGCGGGGCACATAAATTGGCTCTCAATATCCACAAAACGACAGTAAACGGTCATTTTTATCGAAATAATTGCTTTTTTTTGGATCAGTTCGGTTCGAATCGGTTCGGCTTTGGCTCTGCAATGGTAGCGAAAGTTTTGATTGCGTTTCGCTGGCGTTAGCAGGCCGGGCGCACTGGGGTAATGGTAATCCACTTCAACGGACAACATTTCATTACGAGCTCAGAGTCGAGGGTCGGGGGCTGGCTGGCTGGCTGGCTGGCAGTCGAGAGGAAGTGGAGCGCCGGAGGCCCGGGCCCTGGCCCAAACGAGCCTCCTGACGATTGTTGCAACCCATGGATGGAATGGAATGGATTGGAATGAAATGAAATGCAATGGGGCTCTGTATGAGTGTGTATCTGCTGATTGTGCATACGCACGAAATCAATAAATAAAAGCGGCCAGAAATTGCCCAGTCGGAGTCCCAGTCCCAGGCCCAGAGCCAAAGCCAAAGCCAATACCAATCCATGTCCGAGTTCCAGCCAGAGTCGGGGGGGCGACTGGGAGCCGAAGCCCACGCCGCCCTGCCTCAATCTGGGCTTCAGATTCAGCTTCAGCTTCAGTCTGCTGCTGATGCGCGCTCATAATTCATTTCATTATTGTTTTGACATTTTATTTATTGAATGCGAACAGGCGTGCGTGCCCTCCCCCGTGCGCAGGAGCACTGCATTGTGCCTCCTTCGAGTCCTCCTTCTACCTCGTTTGTACGGAGGGGGAGACCAATGTTTTGTGCAAATTGTTAACGGGCTTGTTTCATTCCAGCCCCAAATAAGTGAAATCAATGCCTCTCAGACTCCAAAACAACAACAAACTGCTGCCCCAACGTGAGTGTGTATCTGTGAGAGTGCGTGTGCGAGTGCGTGTGTGTGGTCTGGCGAGCCAACAACAAAAGACTTAGGCCACAAACTCGGGGATGTCCAACACCAACAACAATGGAGAGGCGAAAGAGTATTTCGAGCAAACAATCGAAATACTTATGGAAATGTTACAAGGCAACACAAAATTAACATAAATTTATTTTCAAATCAAATTTAGTTAAGCGAATGAACCGGTTGGGCAAACGGCTTTTACGAGCAATTCTTTTTTAACCTTTATCGGAAAAAGGCGGCCGCGAAGGTAAAGAGCCTCTTCCATCTCGATGGAGCCCATCGATTAATGGCACTGAGCGCGAATTTTCAATTAGACAAACCATTAAAATGGCATTCCAATTGGCATGGCAGTACCCACATGCCATCACCACGTCCACGTCCACGCCCACGCCCACGACGACGCCCCCACCAAGTGGGGGAATCGATGCGATTCCCAAATGGATAATAATTAATACACACCTTGCTGGAGCGTCCGTGTCCCCACTCTGGTGGCTCATTGATGGATGATGCTCCGATGCTCCGTCCGTACTTTGCCCCAGCTTCGATTCAGAAGAAGTTATGGAAATTAGTTTGCCGCAGAGAGAGTTAATGGAATCAAAACGCCTGCAAAAACCTATATTCCCCGACTTCCGTTCCCCAACCTGCCGCAAGAACACCACAACAACGTGCAACGTACAACGTACAACGTACAACGTGCAACTATAGCAGAAGCAGAATATGACAATATGACTGGAAATTAATCTTGCATAAAGCCAAACACCCCATTCCATTCCCATTCCCATTCCCATTCGATTCCGCAGAGCAGAGCCAAAGTGCCAGGGCGAGAGGGCGTTGTAACAGACAGGCGACATGGGACGGGACAGACATGGGGCAATGTCTAGGCAGGATGTGGCCTGCCATTGTCGCCCGGTCCCTGAGACTCTCTGAATGTGAACTTGATTATGTTTTATGAGGCTCTGTGAGGCTGATGCTGCAGTTGCTGCTGCATGCTGCATGCTGCATCTGCAGGCTGAGGGAGCAAATCCTCCAACTCTGTTGCATCTGTATGCCATTAGATGTCGCCCATAAATTGTGGTATCATTTTTTATATACACTTTGGACTGGCTATCCAAATGACCCAAGAACGGTATCCCCCCACGGCCCACCCTCCTCCAAGGCAATCTGCCAGTCTAGCCGGGGACCCGACCCGTTCAATCTATTCAGTCTGCCGGGTGGGCGTTAATCTGTTTGCAACTTTTTGATTTGATTGTTCAGTTTGCATCACTTAAGCCATTGTGACCTTCATTACACAGCATGGACACTGATTTGACCATTCCGATCGGTAATCCTCGAAGAGAATTTTAATCGATATCCCGCAAAGAATTCACATTAGTTTCTGGTTGGAATCCATCCACCCATATGTGTTGTACATTGTTTTAAGGATAATGGATACAGATGTTGTGTTGTGGGATTTCAGGATGACAAATTCTCCCAATCCGATTCCACTGTGCAGCGACAGCGACGCCTACCCAGCTCTTGCGTACCTCCTTCTCCCCCCTCCCCCCCTTTCTGTGGCTAGCCAACTTTCGTATCATTGTTGATGACATTTATGTCTTAATATTTGCGCAGACCCAGATGAAAATGCAGTGGCACTCAGCCAGTACCGTTAGCCAGCGCGCCATTAGTCCCAGCCAGACAGACAGACACACACACACACATGGCCCAACCATTAATTTCCATTTATGGATTAAGCCAGAGAGGAAGAGAGAGAGATATATTTGAGCAGCAGGAAGCGGGATGGAAGCCCGCACGCACAAAAGCCTTTAATAAATGCAACGCCATTACGGCCAGCACATGCTTAGGAGGAGCCAGGAGCAGCCTCATCAGCAGTGGTAGCGGCAGAAGTTGCTCCTTTCAGCCCCAGCCTCAGCCAGAATCGGAGTCGGAGTCATCGCTGGAGATGGGGCTGGAGCTGGAGCTGCAGCTGGCCGAACTGCAAACAACTCAATTGCCATTTTAGTTTTCCGAGCTGCTTATCGTCAGTCCCCTTGGCCTGTTGTCGCTGTTGCTTTTCCATATGCCCCATGCCCCTTTCGGCTGCAGCTCGCCCCAAATCTTTAAATGCGCTCCGTGTGATTTTTCTTGGTCGCAGCGCAATGGAGGCGAATGAAGGCGAATGGAGTCTCTGGGATTAGTGCGCGTGAGTAATGATTCTGGCCTGGGTCGGAGACGGAGATGAAGTTGGAGACTGGCCACAGAACGTAGGCTGGCCGGAGAATGCCGCAGAAGTGCAGCAGAAGTGCAGGAGAAAAGCTGAAACAGCCCGAACTGGAACTGGAAATAGACACAGAGAGATTTCTGTTCTACAAAACTGTACTGAAAGGCTAGTTTTTGTGGTCTAGGGATTTCAGCAAGCTATTACCAAAATAATGTACTACTGATTATGTATTTTAGAGAGATAATACGATGAGATATATGGATAAAATATACGTTTAATATGAAGAGAAGATTAAGGGAAGAGCTCGGCTGGGAACGATTAGGCATTCAATTGTGGCTCACACCTAATGGAAAGTGGTTGTACATGGCATGGACATGGACACAGGAAAGCTGTGCAAACACTCAGCAGCCAAGCAATAGACAGAACCTTGGCATTCCTTGGACATTCCCCCATCATGCAACTGTAACGCCCCGAAACCAGCCAGCAGCCAGCAGCAAGCAGTGGAGGAGTGGTCAGAGAAGGATGGCGATGATGATGACGACGCGACGTCGAGGCTGGGCAGGGAAAGAAGAAGGACGCAGACGCGGACGCGGACGAGGTGCTGCCGCTGTTGATATTAATGTTGCCCTGTCCGAATGGCAAATGAATGCCATCAATCAGCGCGAAGAGCGCGCGCATGCTCCGAGGACAAGTAGAAATACACAAATACCAATGCCAGCACAGGGCATGAGGCATGAGGCATGTGGGATGAGGCATGAGGCATAAGGCCAGAGTGCGCGGAGAGTTATGGTCAAGTTGTATTCTGTGGAAGGTGGCCACCCTCACTCTCTCTGCTCCTTGCAAGAGTTTATGTACGTTTACCTTCTGTTTAATATACCTTGGCTGAAGGGCTTGAAGGGCAGGCAAAACAAACACAAACACAAACAGAGGCACAGGCGAAGGCACAGGCACACATACACAGGCGAAGGCACCTGGCCCTTGGCCAAGGGCGCGTCCGGCTGCTTCTTTTGTCTCCATTTGACAAATGTGAGAGTGCGAAAAGTCTCCAGAGCGGGCGCCATTAATTGTTTCGCAGGGTGTCCAGGGGAGTCCAGGGGTGTCCAGGGGTGTCCAGGGGTGTCCAGGGGTGTGCAGGGGCGGGGGTGGGGCGATTACCGATACCGAACGCCATATTGGCCGAGCTCTCCTTCGCACTTCTGCCTCCTGCCTCCCATTAGGTGACGTCTTAATTGTCGTCTCGTTGCAGCGCTGGGCGTTAAATATTAAATTTATGTTTCTATGCAATTTATTATACCGAAAAGAAACATTTATATAAAGTTTATTGCATAAAGCCTCAATTGGAGGCCTGATCGTGCTGACAAGGCAGCGCCACGCCCCATTCGGCTGAGCTTTGATGATGGTTGCGGTGCCAGAACGGTGCCAGGCCAAGGCAGTCCGCGTTGATTTTGGTTTTATTAGGTTTCATTTATATGATCTAGTCGGACCATGTGTCCCCCTCCTTCCCATCATCCCTGGTCCCTGCCTTGCTCTGGTCTGTTCTGTTCTGGTCTGGTCTGGTCGGGTCTGCCCTGCTCTCTTGCCTTGTGTCTCGTCTTGTCTTGTCTTGTTTACCCACCCAAGTTCGATGCGGCCGGCGATAAGCTCCGGTGTGGTCGGGCGGCGGTGGCGGCGGGCGTCAGGCCTTCCTCCTTTGCTGGCTTCCTTCTTTCGCCACAGAACCAGATCCAGCCACGGCTAATGCGGAGTGGATTCAACAATGTTGCAGCTGGGGCTGAGATTTAATTTGGGTCTGCTGCAGCGGGGTTGCCGCTTTGCAGCTTTTCCCTAAGCAGGTCAACGCGGAGGTTCAATAAATGTCCCAAATTTGTTTTGGCTCGCTGTTGCCTGTTGCCTGGCAATTCGTTAACTGATCTGCTGTTGTCAATATACAATATTTTATGTTGCTTTCGATAATTTCGGCGGGAATCAGGAGCGGAGGAAGCCAATTACTTAACAAGTTTCGCCAAGTCCTGTGAAATATTGAAACCGTACACCAATTGTACAGCGGAAACAAATGAACCAGCTATAAAATTATCCACAAATAATCAAAGCAGTTTGACTGTCCTTCGACCCGCAAGGGTCAGTCCTGAATCTGGTCTCTGTATTAGAGAATAAAAATCGCTTCTATGCCATCAAGTTCACAGTTTTTCAGAGCATCGCAGCGTCGTTCAAGGCCCAAATAGGTGGCTTTGATTTACCCTTTTTATTTCATTTATCGGCTTTTGTGCATCTTGCTACTCTCGTTTTTTCGTGCCCAGCAACATGACAGTAGAAACAATAACCATGAAACCGAACTGCAAAAAACAAAACAAAAATAATCCCCATAATATAACCCGCAACAAGCGCAGCAAAAACGGAATCATAAAGCATTTTGACATTGTTACAAGTCAGCGGGAGATATTTCACTTTTAACCTTTCGCTTGACTTTTCCGCAATCTTAGCGAAATAAAACAAAGGAAAACAGAGCCAGAGTGTGGCTCCAGAGGATGGGGGGAGGGGTTGGGGGTACTTTTTTAGGAGCGCGGAGTTTACTGAAAATCGCTGCTAATTTGCTTCATCATTTCACCATTGATCAGAATTCGAATCTACTAGTGCAACTGCAACTGCAACTGCATTTGCCACGTTCTGTGGATGCATCTGGGCTCTGTGAGTGTCCCGTGGGCAGCATCCATCGGGTGGGGTGGGGTGGGGTGGGGTCGGGGGATGTGATTTATAGGGACCACGCGTGGCTGAAGCTGGAGAATGTGAAAAATGAATACGAGATTTATAACATCTGCCTAATTGAATGTTTGATCCTGTGCATAAATAACCAAATTAATGAAAATGATTTTTAATAAATTTCTCAATTGCATGTTTACCCTGACTGCATCCCTCCCTCCCTGTCCCGTCCATGCAGCATGCAGCATGCAGCGTCCCGTCCAGCTAGACGCTCTGCGGGCCCAGCGGTGTCCTGCTGTGCATGAGTAATGTTTCTCTATTAGTCGCTGCACCACTCCGGCTAATGGAGGAGCCATGGTGTACTGTACGACGGGAGGATCACGGCACAGTGGCCACCAGTGGTGGACAGACAGACATGCGGTAGCAGCAGGAGCAGGAGCAGGAGCAGGAGCTGGAGCAGCTGCCTTTGCCGTGTCATTCACCCGCTTAATTATGAAGAAATGCATCCCTTTTGCGGTAATTAATGGCGCCATTCGCAGAGAGGAACATTTTCGTTGGTTTTAGCTCAATTCACAGATAATTGGGGCGGCAACATTGTCGCCCAGTCCCAGTCACAGTCCCTGTCCCTGTCCTTGTTCGTATACGTGTCTGTGTGTATCTGTGTCTGTGTCTCCATGTCGACATTTCCCTTGCGCTTTTGATTTCCCGCGAATCCCATCCCCATCCGCATCTCATCTGAGGCGAAACGCAATGAACCGATCTCATCGCATGGCAATGCCGCGCATAACTTGTGGCATGCCCCTCTTGACAACTTCAATTAACGATTGCCGAGTGCGTGTAATTAGCGCATTTCTGTCCTTATATTTATGCGTGTACTCGCGTACCTTCCACTCCACTCCGCTCCCCCCGCTGCAACGTTTACCCAAAATGAAACGAAATACACGAATTTTGCAGTTTTGGCATACTTCTTCCACAAACAACACAGAACAGACACACAGAAGTACGTCCTTCTTGGTGAAATACCCCCCCAACCCAGTCATTTTCGGCAGCCGAGTACATCGAGAGATATCAATCGAAAAAGAGGAAATGGAAGCCGTTTCTCATCGACATGGACATCAGGTTCACTTCGGACAGAGTTATGCATCTTTGAGCGTGCGTGCGTGCGTGCGTTGGTGGAGGGGGGGTGGGGCACTTCCCTTGACAGGAAAACACCAATAAATGTCACCGACTATGTGACCATGACTATGCCTAGGCTAGGGTGTCTGCCTGGAATTTCTAATGCCTCATTGGGGCATGGGTAGGCTGCTACCCTGTAGCGTTGGGCGGACAAAAGGCGTATAGGAAAATTAGAGAGACCAGAAAACCATAGATGATCTCTTGTTTGTTTTCCTTAAATAAACACAATTCGGGAAAGGTTTAGAGGTATCCACAAGTCGATTTATGTAAATGTATTCAATCACTGCGGCATTCCCACATATTGTTCAGTCAATCATTGAATTGTTGAGTTTTGATATATGAAAAGAATGCATAAATCAATGAAGGCCAGCGGAGGCCAATGCAGAGCTGCAAGTGCGGTCCCTGCCCCTGCCCCTGCCACAAGCCACATGTCTTTGGGGGTCATTCTTTTTTCTGGAGATAACCAAATTCAGATATTGAAATGCAGCCCGCAATGTGCAGACATGACGACAATTTGTCTGCGATAATCCGTGTGGGGAGACACTAATGGTGCGGCACTCGAATTTATAGTTCCGGCTGTGGTCGGGGGTCGAAGCGAAGAACCTCCCGCCCCCCGCCCCGACGAATGGGAGAACTCGAAAGTAAAAGTGTGCAAATGGCGGTCTCGTCTCGGTCTGGCTGTGGCTGTGGCTGTGGCGCGAGAATAAAAAATCATACAACAATTGCAGCAAGCAGTTGGAGGGCTGAGACGCGGAGGCGGGGATATGGTTAGAGCTCGGGGCACGGCACGATTATTACGAGAATGAAATTGAAGCCGCCTCTCCATGTCTTTATCTCTGTTGTGGTCCTCCGTCAGATGAGATCAACTGTCCCGAAATCTGGGAGCTGGTCAGAGATCCGCTTGGCATGCGCGTTTAATTGAATAAAGTTTTGTAAAAGCTTTGTAATGGCCTCCGCAGATTTCCGAAACGAACTCGGATTAGCTCTGAACTCGTACAGTTCCGTTGGCCACTCCACTGATACGACTGGGAGGGAAGCTGGAGCGAGGCTTCTCTGGGTTCGGTTTCATGTCTGGTCGGGGAGCCATAATTGAGATGCTTTTGAGGCGATAATAAATTATGAAGCCAAAAAACTGAAACACAAAAATAAAATAAATGGACGATAAACGGGGGGCGAGCTCCCAAGAAAGTGAAATGTGGACCCTCGTCTCTCTCTCGCGTTCGTGTTCGTGTTCGCATTCGTATTCGTGTTCGTGTTGGTATGGAGAAGTCAAGGCAGAGACGATTAGGCCAGGGATTAGGCCAAGTCTCCAAGCCATAAATTATACATTGTTTTTCTGCCCAGACCGAAAGCTAACGGGACTGTGCTGTGCCTCACAAACGGTTAGACAACCGCCACATCAGAAAAAGGGAAATCGAAAGTGCACTGAACCCGCTTAAGGATTAGTTTTGAAAAAGTTCGCATCGTGCCAACGTCAGACGTTTGAAGGTGGCAAAGTACAGTTTTTCTGGGGCAATATCGAGAAATCAGAAGTGAGAAAGTGAAAGACTTCTGCTCCGACTTTGTGGGTTAATTGTACAATGTTGGCCATGTTTATTGTTTTCAGGGCTGATAACTGATAACAAATGATAACTCAGTTAGGTTCCTAAGCCCTCTCGACGTATACTTAATATGTCACATACTCCTTATCAGACGGGGCCCACAGCTGGCCAGAACTATAAAAGAGTACGGATAGCCAGCTGCTGGTCAGTTTGAGCGAAAATGTTGTGGCCCGAAATAGTTACCTTTGCGCTGGTCAGCCTGTGGCTGGCAAGAGTCCACCAGGCCGCGAGCCAGGACCACTCTGCGATCTGCCCTGCGAACTTCAACCAAGTGGGAGACAAGTGCCTGTTGGTGGCAGGTGGCTGGAAGAATTGGTTTGAGGGCGACCGCTACTGTCGCACCCTTAACGCCAGCATGCTCAGTATTCGAAACCAGTCGGAGTTCAGACTAATCACCAGCTACCTACCGGAGCTCGCCCCCTACGAGCTGGAGCTCTGGACATCTGGAAATAGTCTGGGCGACACTCAGGGGAACTACTTCTGGCAGAGCACAGGCAAGGCGGCCACGTACCTTCCCTGGGCCACGGGAGAGCCCAAAAAGGCCAACGGTGACTGCCTCAGTCTGACCGCCAACATCAGCATGGAAACGGGGGAGGTAGTGCTGGAAGAGCACCGCCTGACCGTCAGGAACTGCACTCTCTGGGGCACCGCCATCTGCGAGGCCAAGCTGACGCAGTACACAACGCAGCTATGCCTCAATCCGAGTGCTTTTTATGAGGCCCTGATACCCGTTTAGAGTTAAATAAAGAAATTGGCTGAAAGGCCAGATAAAAAAGAAGGTTTAAATCGATATTTCTGCTAGCCTCTTGGCAGAATCTTGACCATCCATTACAACCTAAGATACGTGGTTTTTAGAGAGGAATTCCGCAGTGGTTTGGTGACCCTGTCAAAACAATCGTCAAACCTTTGTTATTCAATGGCTGTCAAATGATAACTGAAAGATAGCTCGGGTGTTTATAGTTAATATTCTACGAACCTTATCCGACGAAGTCCCCACGTTTTGTTTGTTCAAGATTTCGTTCTTATCGGATCAATCTGTCATCTATCAATCTATCAGTCTTTCAACTGTTTTCAACTTGTCAATAAGTGAACCGAACAATACGAGTGTGTATGACTAAATATGTGTTTGGGGTTTCCCTTTCGTTGTACTTTAACTACTGATAATACATAGATAAAATCTGTTTGATCCGAGGGTAAGTGTTAGGGCAACTCGAAGCTTTTGAATCCTGAGAAATATCAAAGTCTTTTTTGTTCACATAACTTCTTGCACAATTCGTGGCTGGTTTCGTAACTATTTTCATAATTCGTTGGTGGTTTCCCAATTGAAAGCGTTTTCTTTGGGGAAAAAGTAATAGAGAACTGTCATGCAATCAGATATGATTGCAAATGCAGAGTGTACTGGTACTGGTACGGGTACGAGTACTGTCTTGGGTTTCTGTTTCAGTTTCAGTTTCGGCTGGGACCCAAGAGCTTTGAGTGCCTCAGTCAGGCTTGGCATTAGTGGACAATTAGCAGCATTGCGTGTCCCATCCCCCCGAGCCCCATCCGGCGGCGGCAGTTGGGTGGTACGAGCACTCCTAAAACCCGAGACTCGTGAGTAAGTCCTCGTCCTAATGGTCAGTCGCTGCAGGGTAAAAGTTAGGGCCAGCCGACTTCCCGGTTGCAGTGGGCCGGCAGTGTCAGTACCAGTACCAGTCCCAGTACCAGTCCCAGTCCCGTTCGCACTCAACTAGCCCATAGATGGATGGATGTGTGTGTGTCTGTGTGTCTGTGTGTGGACCCTAGCCAGCAGCGTGACTCATAAAACCACGACGATCCAGGAGAGCGCGAAGATCCGAGAAGAGAGCGGGAACAAGACAAAAGAGAACATCGATTTGTGGCAGCGCCTGCGCAAAGCGTGAAATTTATGCGACCCACACGCAGCGCCACTCACGACCGCGCCGCTAAAAACGTTCGCTGCGATGGGGCAGAAGCAGAAACAGACGGAGACGAATTCGAGGGATTCGATGGGAGTTGGGAGTCGGGAGCGGGGGACTGGGGAGCAGTTCGCGCAGTCGGAGCAGTCGGAGCAGCCGGCAAATTTCATTTCTCGCAATAAATCCATGACTGATTTATGTACTGCACAATCGTTACAAATCACAAACGTTTACGTTTGCTGAATGAACGTCCGTCCGACGGTCCGTCTGGTCGCCTGTCGGTCCGTCGGTCCGTCGGTGTCTGGCTGCCGCAAACGTGTGCTTGTCTTTGTCTGCTGCTTCGTTGTGCATCTGCCCCTCGAGAGGAGTGAGATGGCGGGGCAACGGTGGCTCCTCCACTCACGTGCTGCTGGCCTTCAGCTTCAATCAGCACAACATCACTCGCGAGCAAAGAGCAGTTGGAATTGCATTTGAATTAATTAAAGCTCAAGATGTGCTCCCTCGAAGACACGAATCCGACTGCAACCGATCCGACTCCATTCAGATTTGTCAAATAAATGAGTCGAAGTCTGCAGACGGATGAACCACCTCCACCAGCGACTCCTACTCCTACTCCATTATGTCTGGCAGTTTTCAGGCCCTTCATCGATCCCAGAACAATTGATAGTTGGCATACAGTAAACCGCCAACCGCAAGCTGCAAACAACAAGTGACGTGAACAGAATCGATCACTTCCAGCGGGGCGAGTGCAATGGCAACTCTGGAATGGCAATGGAGCGGGAGATTTACATACTCGACACTCACGGAGTCAAGACAGGGGCAGAAGCAGATGCAGATGCACATCCACATGCAGATCTGCTGGCTGGCATGGCCTATGGTTTGCTCTTGGTGTCCACGGTTGGCCACTTAAGTTGACGTCGTCGCGGCGCGACGCGACTTCCCGATGCGCTGCTTGACTCTCGGTGCCTGCCCAGAGGCGCATGCCAGGCAAGTGGACGCAATATCGAGGCAGACCAAAGCGGAGTGGTGTGGTGTGTTGTGTTGTGGTTCGGGGAAGGAGGATAAATTCCAGGAGGCGGAGGGGCAGGAGGATATTGGTACCGAGTTGGGACAAAAAGTATGACTAAATGCATGCCAGGTATTTAAATGAGACATTTCCAGACTCCATGGCCAGGCAGTGGCATGTGGACAGCTCCGAAGCCAGCGATGGCTTTTGGGCAGTCATGAATGGCCTAAGTACGGGTATTTCCGAAAAAATATATATGTACCAAACCATAGACAGGAAACACACAGGATTGGTTAAGTTTGAAACTTTCCCATTCGGAAAGCCTAAGAGTATTTATGATGCGGCTTCGTTCTCCAGAACACTCCGTTTATCTGCAGAAATGCGAACTATTTATGTACATTTTGCTGTGGCGGCTGTCACTTTTGGGTGGCTGCTGCCCCACAGTCATAGTCCAGTCGCAGCCATGAGGGAAAAGATGGGGAACGGGGACAGACACATACACAGGCACACGGGGCAAGTGTGTGGCCGCAGGCCGTGCTAATTGTGTCGCTAGTGTCAGATTTATGTGGCGCGATCAATCGGTAATATATGCCAGGGAGATCGAGACCCCAAGTCGAAGAGTCGGGTATCAAATTATAATTCAATTTACGAATAGACAAGCCATAGACCACCGGGGTGGCCGCTAAACACATTCCGAGGCGGTTGTCGGTCGTCGAGATTGGCTCGTAAATTGTCCAAATTAATTCATAGTGGCACCAATGGCGACACCTACTCGTTGTCACCGTTACACCTCGCCCATCTCCTCCGAACCACACCATCCCATCCCATCCATAGCTTACCTCTACCGCAGCGCGTCTTCATCAGCGGCGGCACAACCGGAATGGAAATGCCCCAGCAATCGGCATGGCATGGGAGAATGTTCGCTTGGTTCGTTAGTCATAAATTTATAGGCTTTATTGAAACATCAATTTGGACACCATAGCGGACGACACCGACACCGACACCCGGCCCCGACCGATGCGACGACCAGTTCAAAGTTACCCAATCCAATTGTGTGCCCCGGAAAGAGCTACAAGACGCGACGCGTGTGGAGATGGAGCTGGAGCCAGGGCTGGAGTTAGGCCGTCAAGGTGGTCCAATGATGCGACCAACAGCAGCGCCGTTCGGTTGGTTCCTTTTTGTTTTTGTTTGTGTCTTTTTGTGGCTCTTCCACCGCCTAGAACTGGTTTCTGCTCGCCCAAACAATGTCCGTTCCGTCTCTATTCTGTCTGATCATTCGCTTTGCGGATTCCGATTCGAACTCGGATCCAGCCAATCGCCCGCCGCCTGCCCTGCTAATTTTGAACAATTTTACAGCTAGTTATGCAAATTCTCGGTTTTTTTTAGGAAAGTCTCTGCGATGATCTCATGGCAAAAGAGGCGGGACTACAAAGAACAACGGCGATTCGATGTCTCAATGTAGCATTCTTAAAATATGGATCTCTCTCTCTCTCGATGAGAGGCACAGCTATTTGCTTTCTTTTGCCTCGTAATGTTGATGTGTTTATTAATTATTCTTCAAAGACTTGACATGCACAGTCGTTTCTGTCTATAATATGTGTTTCTGTTTTTGTTATATCATTCATCTACAGATGTCGATCTGTAGAGAGAAAAGGAAGATGCAGGAGGCACTAAATATTGTTTTGGATACCCTCTGATCTGCCTAACTTATGGCTGTGATTTCAGATAAATGCAATTGGATGACATTGTCGCACGCCGCCAGACAAGTTCGCATTCTTTGACGGCCAACTGCATCCAAGTAGCCCATATATCATATTTACATATATCCAGGACTTGAAGAGTAGATATGCAACACCCAGAAGGGTGCATTTCCGACTCCAATATGCAACACCCAGAAGGATGCATTTCCGACTCCATAATGCATATATAAATTCTTGATCAGCATCAATAGCCAGGTCGACTATGCTTTACCTGTCCATCCGTCGCACAGAGGGGAAAAGAGCTTGAGCAACCAAATTTCCACCCCCCCCCCCTGAACAGCGATACCAAACGACATATAAAATACGAGTATATTGTACAAATTACATATACAGTGGCTCAGAGCCAAAACGATGCAGTGTCAAATAAAAAGTTTAAGTTTTAATACGATCTAACAGGTGGGGGAAACCCCAGTATTTAAGATCCAAATATTGGTTTTGGTACCTAATGTATATACCTATCATCGGTCAGCCAATTTAACTTTTTATTTGACACTGCATGGTTTTGGCTCTGAGCCACTGTATTTTCTGACTGAGTAGTGGATGAAAAGTAGAGTCGCCACAATTCGTCGTATTCTCATTTAAAAGTTGAACAGGCGGCAACGGCAGAAAACGTAAAGCACCGTAACTACCTTACATGGTAACTACTTTACATGGTAACTACATTCACACTGGCGCTTAGCAACATTTGGAACATCCCCCCAACATTCCGCGCAACTTTCCCCGCAACATTTGTATGCTGCGGAACTTGTAAGTGGATACATGTTGCTAGACGTAACAGATGGCTTTATTCTTGACCGGCAGGTGTCTCTGTTGATAATCGGCAACGAAGATGACAAAAAACACTATTTTTTAGCAGGCCTGTGAATATTTTAAAAATCTAACAGGCCATTTTCGTATGTAAATAATTTTATTATTGCATATATTTATACGTCACAGCCAAGGAATGGTACGATATCTAAAATACTTCTGTTTGTCATTCACAAAGCCCTCGGACAGGAATGCTGTTTGACATTCACAACGTACTGGGACACCCGCTTCCTAATTCAAACGAACGGAGTTTTATTCTCACAGGACAGCACGTCGTGAATGTTTTATTTTACCCAATTCAATTTGTTATTAACCAACATTTGTTGTTTATAATAATTGATTGTGTGTGCAAACATGTCTAATCAGGCCAACAATGTGTTGCGTCCCAAAGAAAATGGCCAGAAAGCCGGAGGCAGTAGTAGGATTGCAGAAGAAAAATTTGTTGCGAGTCAGGAGAGTCAGGAGACTACCGTAAATTGTTAATTTTTTGCTTTTGCTTTTTTTTCAGTATATAAAATAGCCGACAAGCGAGATTTTGGCACCAGGCAGCAAGCGCCCACCGACTACGACAATTGCACGTCAGCAAATAAAACTGGGCCAGGTTTGTGGCTCCAAAGCTCTCAAAGCAAAAGAAAACTTGGGAGCTGAACAACGCGGAAAGTTCAAATTCTTCGTTCATAGGCATACTTTCACGATGATGTGCGCATCTACTAAGCTAACCTATCCTCTAGAGGTTACGCTCTTCAATGCGCAGCAGGCTCAGAGAGCACTTCGATGAACTTCAGTCGGCCAACTACATCAAGTAGGCTCTCTTTGTCCGGTGAAAAAAATCATTTAAATTTAGGTACCATTCGAATAGAAATGATTCATAATCCTGTTTGGTGGCAACGCAATTCATAGGGATTATCAATGTGCAACAGCTTCAGGCTCAAAGTGAAGGACTTCAGCTCCAGAAAGCTCCCTCAGCCCAGCTTTCAGCTATAGTGTGCGCAAGGACAGTGCGCAGTCCTGTGTGGATGGCGGTGGGTGGCTTGACAGGACAGGACATCTACTATAAACAGGCGAAACTCAACAGGTTTAAGCTCACTTGGCTCTGGGCGCTACTCGAGTTCAATCGCAAAAAAATACGAGAAAATCACTCCGAGCGAGAGTATAAAAATCGCGGGCCGTAGTAAATTCCTACGGTACATTCCAAGCACTTTCCGCTGATAGATAATTGAATTTTGTGTCATTGTTGTGTGGGAAATTTAATGCGGGAGGCCGAGGACGTGCAATAAACATTAAAGAAACTTTTTATGTGCGTGCTGTTCGATTGATTGGAGATGCGCTGGGGACGCGAATCGTGTGAATAACATAACGGAAAGGAAGCTGCAGCTGCTGCCTACGATAGAATGGGAACAATTCTTGATTATCCGACTATCTATGGACATATAACACCTATACCTATACCTAGCATGACTGAATGACTTAATTTGTCAAGGCAATTAAAACTTTAATCAATAAATGTGCTCTTGTGAAGTGTGAAAAGTAAACTGAACTGTCAGAGCTACAGTGCAGGGGGAAGGATGAAGGATGTGTGTCGACATAGATACGATATACTCGGGCACACAGAGGGACAGTGTAACAATAGGATAGTCGGACAGAGGACCGTGCGACCATCGCGTAAATTGTTTACTCGGTCGCTACACTGCGCGAAAAGGGCGACGATTGCCGCCAGCAATGGCCCGCCTGGGCCTGGGGAGCAATCAAATGTGCTTTCAATTAAACTCATAGTCCCAACCCCTTTGCAACAGCCCCGAACCCCGCACAGCGAGAGCTTCGTTGCCTGGTGGCTCATCCATCAAATTTGTTGTCCTGACGCTTGGACGCTTGTGTGTGGCTGGGGCTGGGCAAGGGGCTCGGGGCAAGGGAAAGGGGAAAGAACGGGGGCGTGGATGGAGGCGTGGTCCGGCTACCCATATGTGTTTATCTGCCATTCTTTGCAATCATTCTACGCGCCCTCCTCATTACGGCCCCATTGAAACTCAACAAGTGTCGCGCAGTGAAACTATCAGATACAAATACAAATTGAACACGCACCAATTATGTAAGGCTAACATTTACAGATACAGATACATTTGCAGTTCCAGCTCCAGCATCAGCTTCAGCTCCATCTCGAGCTATCATCATTTGTGTTTATGAGGCCGTCTGCATCTCATGTGTGTAGACACTCGTGCCATACATGCTCGCCCGAACAATCAGCAATATGCTAAATGGAAAAGCGCACAAATTGAATACGGCCATGAATAGCGCCATGCAGCCGGACGCGCAAAACCCGGACCAGCTCGCAGCAGGCGCCAGCGGCAGCAGCACCACCATGACCCGCGTTAAGATCGACATTAGTAGCTGCCCCTCGACTAATCCGACAACTGCTGACGACCCGTCGGGGGTCGGAGGCGCTCACCTCCTTATGGTGCCCGTGCCCGTGCCCACACACCACAATCTGCAGCTCGATAAAATTTCCGTACGCTCGATTAGTTCTGAGGATATATCGAATGGCGGCATCGGTAGGTGCTGCAACGCCGCAGCTCGTAATCCGGCCATAAAAACGGGGCGACGCCTGCAACTGATGCAGGTGAGTTCATAAGGGGCAGACACGGATGCAGATGCTAGAGGGACATACTATACACGTGTATGTATTTTCATATCTGGAGCAGCATTAATTAGCGAATACGCATGCATCTTAATTAGCCGGACTGGTCAGAGTCACGTGCCACTGAGCGCCACAGACCCTCTAATGAAGTGTCGCGATTAGCTTGCCACGATAAACACTAATCACGATTCCTTACCTACTTTGCCTTTGCCCCAGTCGGCGATGCGACTGCGGATGGTTAGGTCTGGTCTGGACAAGCTTTGACGGCAAATGAAAATAGATGTAGTATCGACGGCACAGTGGGCCACCCAGCATAAAGACCATGAAACGTAACTAGACAAATTCAATGAAAATTTAGAAAGCGTTTTTGATCCTTGCAATTATAGATTCGTATTTGCAATATCGATTTGCGTAGTACAATTTGTTTGAAAGTGCCCAACAAAATTAAGATATTTTAAGAATTACTAACAATTCAATTAGCTCAGTCAAACATACCTAATATACCTATGATAAGATATGTTTAAAGTTATAATTAAAACGTTGAGTCCCAGACTCCCTCTGACTCCTTTGGGCCCGTATACTTGTACAACATCCAACACTGCGCCCTCATTGACATACCAATCCACTTCCAGATGATAATTCTCCCATTTATACCAATATTGGCACTGATTGTGCAAACTTCGGTGACCCTACAGGAGATTCTGGAGTACCGAGCCGCCGTGGCTGACATCGAGACACAGGTGAGTCCCAACCGATGGAAAGAAGCAAACGAATCAAAGCGGCACTGAGCATAGGTCCTGCCTGAGTCGGGTCTCGTCGAGGGCGTAATTAATATTTATTGCTGAAATTCAATCATCCGCCAAGTACTATACATATGTTAGAGAGTGTTGGAAGGAGGCGGCACTCCGGTCTCTGGTCTGTATTCAATGGTCACATCAGAGCGGACCAGACGAAAGCATAGAATCCTCTGCAAATATTTGTTTGTTCAGGTAAGTGCCAACCAGAGGTGGCACGCAAGGCCCCGACCACAGAGCACGGGCACTCAACGTTCGTCCCCTACACCCACTCCATCCATCCATCTGTCCACCCGTCCAGCCGTCCATCTATAATGCAAATATGTCTTGCGTGGAAAATGTGAAAGAGAGAATAGAAATTTCTGTATGTGAGGACGGGCAGGCAGAGCCTGGGACCAAAGTGAATTGATAAGGACGCAACGCGAATATCCACTTCAACAGTTGCAGTGAAAGAGAGAGAGATAGAGAGAGAGAGAGGAGTACGCGTGAAGGTTGTGGCAGAGGAGTAGGGCTTATGACAAGTGGCTGGGCGTGGAGGGTGGGCGACTTTGAATGGGGTCACGTACTTAGAATGCAAAACAGACGATAAACAAGTCAAGAGGGGAACTGGGGGATTGCCGTTGAAACTTTCCATTCCAAGCTAAGAGCCAGTGCTAGTGCTGAAGCAAGAGGTTCAATCGATGAATTGGTCCTCTACCCACGCAGGTGACCATTGCCACGGACTTGGGAAAGGTAGTCACGCGACTGCAGCTGGAGCGGTCCGAGGTGGCCTTTTACATCTTCACCAACGGCAGCAAGCAGCGGTGAGTGCTCAGCCAACTAAAGCTCATCCTGTCCCTGCTCCTTTTCTGAGAGTCCACTCTGGTTTAGGGCCAATCTGACGCAGCGGTTCGCCATCACGGACCATGCTCTGAACAACATGACCACCTGGAGCGAGATCAGCGTTCCAACGGCGCCAGACGAGGATGAGGACGATCGCGAGATGATGTTAAACAGAAATGACTTCCAGAGTCGGTTGAATGAGTTCCGCGACCGTGTCCGCTTCGAGCCCGAGGAGAGCTCCATCACGGAGGTCATGAACTGGTACACATCCATAAACCGCGGACTGCTTCACCACCTTAACGAGCAGATAAAGGAGACGGACAACAGTGGCGTGTGGCGGTGAGTCCTCTTTTAAGGCAAACTATCCTAATACCAACTCCGATCTCCAACTCGGACTCCCTTGCAGATATCTCGTCGGATTCAAAAACCTGCTGAAGAGCATCGAGTGCCAGAACATCGCGACCTCATTCGGCATACGCTACTACGGACGTGGCTCGCTGACAGCCGAGAACTTTGTCTCCTACGTGCGCTACGAGTTCTTGGCCCGGGAACTGATTAACTCCACGCTGAACTACGCGCCCATGTTGAAGAACATGTACACCAACATAACCAGCACCAAGAAGTTCCATCGCGCCAAGCAAATGTTCGTATCAGCAGGTCTCACCTGACTACCGTTCAATCTGATCCAAGCTCTGCTCTCTTCTTCAGGAGCAACACTTTGCTGAAGAACAATCCGAATATTTCGAACGAGCGCAGCGCCATCGAGTACTACGAGCTGATGAATAACTACACGGACGATCTAAGAATACTGCAGAAGGCTCTCCGACGTCAGATCAAGTGAGTGATTCCACCAAAGCTCAAAACATTTCTTTCCCTTACTGACATGGCCTGTGGTGATAACTTAAGGGTGGTTCTTAATTTGGTGACTTTTGGTTTTCTTCTTTTTTTTCAGGGAGTATGTGGACAAGACCCTGGTGGAGGCTGACCGAAAAGAGGCCATCGGTATCGCCATCCTCGTCGTCGTCCTGCTTGTTTCACCCGTCATCATAATTTTAGTGCGGAATGCGGCTGCCACCATACAGGTGAGGTGTATCTGAACCAGAACCCCCTATCCGAGGCCACTGACCCCGACTGACTTCCATTTTCCCCTGCAGCACTACGCCCTGAATCTCTCCCAGAAAGCAAAGGAGCTGAAGCGGGAGAAGCGGAAAAGTGACTCACTGCTATTCCAGATGCTACCGCCCAGCGTGGCCATGCAGCTGAAGCAGACGCAGCAGGTGAGCAGAAGCTGTCACACCCATCCTCCTGAGTTTGTCTAATTGAATACTTGACAGGTTCCCGCCGAGCTCTACGAGGCTGTTACTATTTACTTCAGCGACATTGTGGGATTCACCGAAATCGCCGCGGAATGCACCCCGCTTGAGGTGACTGCCGAGCACCTAGAAAAGCCCATCTAAAGATTTCATATTGTTCGCAGGTAGTGACCTTTCTCAACTCGATCTATCGCGTGTTTGACGAACGCATCGAATGCTACGACGTCTATAAAGTGGAGACCATTGGTGACTCCTACATGGTGGCATCCGGTCTGCCTGTGAAGAACGGTAATTTATGCAAATGTCGCTGTCAGTCAGCCAGCCGTTGACAAGCATCGACCCTTGTTGTTCCCAACTCCCTACCTCAATAAGGATTTGCGCTAATTTCACTTTTATTTGTGCCCATGCGCAATAATTTATGCCATGGAATTTTTTACTCTCCACACATCCCATCGCATCCCATCCCATCCCGTAACCCCAACCCAACCCAACCCAACCGACACGATTTTAGGGAACAAGCACATTACCGAAATAGCAACAATGGCGCTTGATTTGCTGGACGCATCGTCAGTGTTTCGGATCCCCAGGGCCGGCGATGAGTTCGTTCAGATACGGTGCGGCATGCATACGGGCCCCGTGGTTGCCGGCATCGTGGGCACAAAGATGCCTCGCTACTGCCTTTTTGGGGATACGGTGAACACGGCCTCGCGCATGGAGAGCACCGGCGAGGCCCATAAAATACATATCACCGAAGAGATGCACGACTCACTACAACAGGTGGGTGGGTTTAAGACAGAGCATCGCGGCCTCATCGATGTGAAGGTGGGTTCCTCCTACTCCCCTGAAGAGACTCGAGATCCCATGTGGCTTCATTCTATTCCAGGGCAAGGGGCTGATGAGCACATACTGGCTGACGTGCAAGGATGGGCCTGTTCGGGTGCGTGAGGAGATTTCCTGGAGGGCAGACATGCAACCGGTATTCCTGGATCATCTCAAATTGCATCCCCCAATCGACTACAAGCTGCCCAAGCGAAAATAAGCCGCAAGTGGTATATACGTGGCATATGTTTGTCTAGCCTAGGCGTAATTACTGTTATCCATTCACGTATCCGTGTGCAGGAGTGCGTGTATGTAGCTGTCGCTTTCTCCGTTTCCGTTGCTGTCGCTCTCTATCTCAGTGCGTTTGTGCCATGTCCTAGAATCTCTCTGTGTGTTCCACTTTTCTTCTTCTTTGACGCTTTGACGCCAATGCGTCTCCATATAATCTGCAATGTGAATAACGAGAATGAAAAGATAAAATACATACAATTTATAAATAAAATATCTTTCCATCTAATTGGTGGCGGCGGCGACTCCTAACTTATTGAGCGCATACTACCGCATTTTTTGAAGAAACATGGAATATTTGCCTTGCTACTTTGAAAGTAACGTACGTTTTGGTAGACGATTTATCGGTGTATCGGAACCTGTGTTATCGTTACTGCCAGAAAAAGGCTGCAGAGTGTGCAAGCTGGACGAGGTTGAGTTCTTAACATGCCATGCCCGTTGCAACTCTGCAGGTACGACAATATTCTGACTTTTAACTTCCTTTTAATTTCCCTACGAAGAGGCCAAACCACTTTGGTCAATCTCTAGCGATTATTATAATGCATTATATACTTATTACATAATCATGAGATAATTTTTCGGTAACATTTTTCTACGTTTGAAATGCAAACATAACCTTTTTAAGTGGGAAATTGTTTTTTTGGCGTTCAATGATCAAAATGTTCAATGTCCTATCCCATGACGAGCTTAGGAGCAGCGCATCGATGGCTGCAATACCGATTTTTTTCCCCTCAATATAAACCTATGTTTACGAGAGTGAACATTTTAAAACTTAAGGCTGTCTCCAGCACTGCAAATTACCTACAAAGTACGCAGCCGTCTCGCTCCCGCGGTCCTGATAAATTTACAATATATTTAACTGCTTTGTAATAACCTATTAAAAGATAAAAAGTTGAACTAGAGATTTAAACCCGACCAAATTACATACAACTTGTTCAAGATATTCAGATTCTTGAGGAAAAACTAATCGAATTATCGAATCGAATATTGCTGAAGAAGTTGTGCAAAGCACTCGTGCAACTTTTCATTGAGGTTAAAGAAGAGAAGATAACACTGGGCAACAATATTGAATGTTTTTATACCCGGTACTCGAAGAGTATAGGGGTATATTAAAGTTTTGGTGATAGCTGATGTGTGTAACGCCCAGAAGGAAGCATTTCCGACCCCATAAAGTATATATATTCTTAATCAGCATCAATAGCCGAGTCTATATAGCCATGTCTGTTCGTCCGTCCAAATCTTGTTGTATCTAGTCTCCTGTGTGATCACACTACTATAAGTGTATTTCAAAATTTCGCGTCGCCCCTTCCGCTCACAAAAAACGCAGCATCAAAGAGAATGATCATATCTATCAGAGTGTTGAATCTGAATCAGATCGGATCATTAATATAGCCACTATGAAGAAATCCGTTTCCCTCTCGCTCTCTCTCACATGCGACCCTGTGTGCTTTGCCTATTCGCCCAAATGAGCGCCTAGATCTCAGAGACTATAAGACCTAGAGCAACCAAACTTTTTATCCAGGCTCCTGTCATATCACTTCAATACAAGTGTATTGCAAAATTTTGACACGCACCCTTCCGCCCCACAAATGACGAAAATCTGTGGAATCCACAATGTTCAAGATACGAGAAAGCCAAAAAGACAGAATCATGGAAAATTACCGTATCTACCAGATTGCAAAATCTGGATAAATCATTATTATGACCAGAAGGCACACATTAAATTTCAGTGGTTACGCAACGCCTGCAAGCGCTTAATCATTCCCTCTCTCTCCCGCACAAACTTCCACGTCTCGTATATGTAGTTATACATGTACATGTAAATGTAGAAGCAGATGACTTCAAATCATATGTAAACAAAAATGGAAACAGATAACATCTAATATATAAATATCATTTTTTTTTTTTGCCAAAATTGATTTTGTCCCTTTTGCGAACTTATAATAAATTACATAAATCGTGAGCTTATATATGAGTACCGGGTATATTAGCAAAGGCCGCGGCTCACAACGTTCCCCCTCGTTTATTGCGTCTTGAAAATTGTAGAGTACATAGACAAACCAAATTAAACATATGTATATGATATATCCGATCATCTGCCTAATCCATTTCGGATTTAATTTCTCTTCATGAGATACTCTACGAATGTAAAGTTCACATTTGTATCAAGATGTAGCTTTTTATCGAAAAACCACTGAATCGACAATATATTATCTCCCGTCGGGAAAGGAAGACGCAACAGCTCCTATTTCAGATAGAAATCCTTGATAATTTGTGGGCCCTGTAAAGGAAATATGAAAACTGTTTGATATATCAGTTATAGGGGCATGTATGGCTCAGGTTGGTAAACTCTTTATATAATCCATAGATTAACGTAACCCAGGCGTTATTCGGTTTTCGCAAATACCGACAGGCATCAAAATGAATGTCGAACAGCCAGGGCTTGTATCCATTTTCTCTTTTAAACAGCTGGCCATGATTTGCTAGATTGTTGACCGGATGTAGTGCTGTTCCATACAAATTAAAGACCACTTTGTGACGACTGACGGCCTTCAGACGACAGTTATCGAACACAAACCAGGATTTATTGTAGCTCTCGCAGACGGCATTCGTCATCTTGAAAATGACGGCATCCTGAAATCGTCTCGCATATATTTTAGAATTTTCCACATATCTATCTCAATGATTTATCGGTAATTTCATTTAAGCTAAAGTTCCAAAAAGCACACAGATTAATGGATTGATCTGCATTGAACTGTTCTCTAATCTGTGGTGCGGACACCGACTTACAATTCGAAATGTTTGTCACTCGACAATTTTCAGAGGAAATGATTCGATTAATTGCAGTGCAATTTGACCGATATTTTTTTTTACGGAGAATTACATAATTTATATCGTTTTTTTATTTTCCGCTTCATTGGTAGATTAACAAAAAAAGAGACAAATCACGTATTATATAATATATTTACGTACGAGTATTTAGTAATATGTAGTAATATATTTAGTAAAAGTAATCTAATCTATCTACCAGATTGCCGAGCAGATCTAGAGCAGGTCGAACTACTATTATAGCCAGAAGGAACAAATTTAATTTCAGTATTTTTGGAAATTGGAAATATTTTTGGTGTGCGTGTGTGCGTTTTAGGTTTCTTTTTGAATTTTGGGTAATTTTCTTTCCAGTTCTGTTTTGCGGCGAAACAACCAATTTTACATGTAAACGAATTCGCCTTGTCCAAAAAAGTGCCACCGGCAATATTGCAATATTCGCCCCTAAATTTTCTTTTCCCAGATTTTTCTAGTGTTTTAGTTTTTTAGTCTTTATGAAGCGCCGATACCAGCATTCTCGGACTGATCGTGGCTGATCCCTTAGGAAATGGGTATTATAGCATTTAGGAAATGTTTATCATTTTAGGCACCAGTTTTAAAGCTACCTAAATGAAATTTTGCAGTGTTGTTGATGATATATAATATATATTTATAAATCGGGATCGAGAAAATAATATTGTGTAAAAAAGTGTCAATCTGTGCAAAGTAAATTATAATTACGTTTTAGAGAAGCTTGGAAAACAGTATTTAATTATTAATTTAGTAATAGGGTATAATAATGTCGATACTACCGGTTAACAAGCAACAAGTGTTCAATGACGTGAAATTTCGTGCTCACTTACGTTTTATGGTACGGTTGTTTGAACGAAAGTGCCTTGTGCGTATGCTAATGTGGTTTTCAATGAGAGAAAATCGAATGCACAGGGAATTCGGTTCTTACAAGATCGCATATTATAAACTATCCTTCTACGGAATGGATTAAATGTTTGTCCAGCGAACGCAATAACTGATTTTATAAACTTTTTTTTGTATCTTTAGTAGGTATACAAATATAATCTCCATATTTGTAAGCTTTCGCAATGAAATTTTGTAGTTTATAGTCTTCCTACTGATACCAAGTAAGTGAATCGGGATTGAAATCTACGAGAATCTAATTAAATGCGTGAATAGGTCAAAAACATTTCAATACAGGAAAAATGCATTACTACTAAGCTTGAAAAACAGCATTTTAACATTAATTCAGAATACAAATTCAGAAATTAATTATCCAATATTGCGGTGCTTTGTGTGTATTGTCGTTCTCCGGCACCACAGCGCGCACATTCTTGCTATGGTACAAATTTTGAATTTTTAACGGATTCATTTCTATACAGTGTTACCGCAGGGCATGCACACCTGGTCACACTCGGCCGCTAGTAGTTTTATATGGCATCTTTTGTTGTTTTCGGATCTGAGTACTAGGCTTTATTAGGACAATCTCATATAAAGCAAAATACATTTTTATATTATTAAGACTATGCTTACAATGAGGGCTTGTTAATTTTCCATGTTCATGCTAGCACTAACCATACAATATATTGAATGGTTAGTGATGCTAGCTTTCCCTTCGAAGCAAAAAACATATGTTTTTCCATCGGTATATTTACAGTATATATTAAAAATGAGAAGGTATATTTCGGTATATTTCTGACGGAAATATTTTCGATTGTCGTATTGTCAAAATTGTAGTTACCTGCTTTTGCAGCTGTTGACTCAGCCAAAATAAACTCTACGAATTCCTTTGTAATGGCAAAGATTATTTCTCAAGACACTTTTGACGATGTGGTCCAGGAGAATGTGGTGGAGTTCTCCATGAGCCCGACCGAGGCAAAGGAGGAGACAATCAAACAGTTTGAGGCACAGGTGCGTAGGATGGTTTATAGCTAGAGACTTTGCGTGACCCGAATTGACTATTTTCAGGGTATAAATCTGGCCAACATTATCAAAGATTTGGCCGTCAACCCGCAATCCGGCAAACCCGTTATCAATGAGATGGTGGACAAAATTAAAACGCACATCGGCCAGAAGGAAGCGGACACGCCCCAACTTTTGGAACAACTGGCCACCTTGGACGCGGAGTGCCAGAAGTCGCTGGCGCATCGGGTACTTGCGGGCAAGAATGGAGCTCACGATGCCTTGATCACTTTGCTGGAACAGACGCTGGCCGCGGCGGAGACGGAGCCCGAGGGAGACCAACATGATGCTGTGCTGAAAAAATGCCTGCAGGCCGTCAACAGTTTAACAAACAAGCAGCCGGACTTGTTCGATGCTGAGGCAATGGCTGTGGTCCTGAAGCTGCTTGCACTCAAGCAGGAGAATCGATTAGAGATCACCCTTCTGACGCTGCAGTGGTTGCAGAAAGCCTGCATCATGCACGAAGTTAACCGCCAGAACATAATGAACACACCTGCTTTGAAACTACTAAAGCCGCTGCTGACCAAGGACAATGCACGCCTGATGAGCGAGCTGACTGCCGTGTTCCGCTTCCTTGTGCTGGACGACGACATACGCATGGAGTTCGGCTGCGCGCACGAGCACGCCCGGCAAATAGCCAACGAGGTTCTGCTCCCACTCGTGGAGTTGCTGCCGGCATACAAGGAAGTGGATGTGCTGGCTGACTTACTGCTAACCATTGGCACACTGGCAGTGCGCCAGGAACTATGCACAGCTATCGATGAGGCGGGCGGCCTGAAGACTATTTTTGAGATCATGAGCAACAACGTAGAAGAGGTGCGTTTGAACCGCGAAGCCTTGAAGCTATTGCGTGCCATGGCAGGTCACGACGCAGTTAAGGCTCACATTGTGAATCAGGGGGTAGCCCCCATCATTAAACAGCTCCTGGAGACGCACCAGTCGAACGAGAACATTGTAGCCGCTGCCTTGGCTTGCATTACCACGCTGACGTTGCGGGTCAAGGAGCACAGTTCGGCCTTCTTCGAAACCGGCATCGCAGAGGTACTTGTAGAGGCTATGCGCACTCATCCCAGCCACAAGATTGTCCAGCGGAATGGGGCCTGGGCCATACGGAACATGGTATCGCGGTCGCGCAGCCAATGTGAGACTTGGATCTCGTTTGGTGTTGAGGATCTTCTCAACGCGGCAATGACGGAGCACCCAAGCGTGGCGCAGGACATCAAGGCCGCTCTGCGGGATCTGGGCTGCACTGTACAGCTGCGCGAGGAGTGGACTGGCACGGCAGAGAAAAAGATTGCCGCCTAGCACATGCGTTCATTAATAACAGCGACAATTTATTATGTATTTTGTATTTTTATAACCTAGATATAACTTGATTCTTCTGCATGCAAGCAGGAGCTACACACTCACTCCTACTACTGATAAACCGTGCATTTGCTAACCTAAAATATCATCCTCAATAGCTATCACAATCTATCTACAACTGAGGCAGTCTTGGTCGATTTATTTCCCTAGTAATAAGACTATCCGCGACTCCTACTTGCCAATCTCGAAATTGCGCAGCGTACCGGCCTTCAGGCGCTGGTTGACATTCCTGGCCAACGGTGCCTGCGCGCCATTAGTCTGACTCTCTTCCTCGGCGCGCTGCGCAAAGGGATCTATCTTCTCGGAACCGCCCATTCCATTGTACACAAAGTTTGAGCTCATGGTTGCCGCCACCCCAGCACTCGAGCTCGAGCCTAACAACAGACGCGGCTTCTTGAATATCGAGTACTGCAAGAGACGAGTGGGATTGTTAGGTTAGGTTAGGTTAAGGCGGCTGTCAAGCTCCACAGGAGCCCGTCGCACTTGGGCCGGTTTCGGCCCGTTGTAATACCGCGGGAGGTGTTCCCCTTATCCATCTCATGAGATCTGAACATATCAGCAGTTATCCCATCCTGACGCTCTTATGAAGTTTGCAATCTTTCTGGACAGATTTTGGACATTTCTGAAATGTCTGAGACATAGGGCATGCCCAGGTATTGTAGCCTTCTCCTGCTGAGAGCTGAACAGGAGCTGTGGTGCTGACCGTCGCTCTTTTATGACAAGCCTACAGGTGGCCATTGGCATGCAAATATCCTCCTTATCTTGGAGAAGGGGTATTGTGGTACCAGATCTGGCCAGCTCGTCTGCCTTGCAGTTGCCTTCAATATCTCGGTGACCCGGGACCCAAAAAGGGCTGATGGCAAATTGTTGAGCCATCTCGTGAAGAGATTTGCGGCAATTTGCCACTGTGGCCGAGTTCGAGGAAATCGCATGAAGCGATTTGATCGCAGCTTGGCTGTCGCTGTAAATGTTTACAGTTGTTGTTGCCGTTGAGGCTGTTTGCAGGAGCTTCAGTGCTTCCATGATCGCAATGACTTCCGCTTGGAACACACTGCAGTGATCTGGGAGCCTAACGGAGTGCCTGATTTCGAGTTGTTCGGAGTAAATCCCTCCTCCAACTTTGTTATCCAGCTTCGAGCCATCTGTAAAGATGCTTATGGCCGTGTCCTGGCCTGGTGGTCCCTCAAGCCACTCGTCTCTGCTAGGGATGATTACATTGAAGGGGGTAACAGTGTGTTCCCTTGGGACGCAGTAGTCCGTCTTCGTTGGGACGGTACTACTGATAAGTATAGATGAGTGACCCCTGGTATGTGACGTCCATTGTCCGGAGTCTCTCAGACGTATCGCGGCAATTTCTGCCCTCTCTTTTCCCTCAAGTTCGAGGCTTTGGAGATTTAGGATGGCGTTTAGTGCATCGTTCGGGGTGGTGCGTAATGCTCCAATAATGCATAGGGCTGCGGTTCGCTGAACCTTGCCAAGTTGTTTGGTTGTCGATCCTTTTGATAAGGTCGGCCACCAAACTGTAACTCCATAGAGTAAGATTGGTCTTACTATTGCTTGGTATATCCATTGGACTACGTTTGGGTTCATGCCCCACTTCAAGCCAATAGCTTTTTTACAGGAGTATAGGGCTATCGTAGCCTTCTTTACTCTGTCCTTTACGTTCAGGTTCCAGTTCAGCTTCTTATCAATTACCAACCCTAGGTAAATAGCACTGTCGCTGACAGAGAGCCTGCATCCATTTAGTATAGGAGGGTTGAGGGCGGAACCTTGTACTTGCGTGAGAATAGCACGAGTTCCGTTTTTGTGGGATTTACTCCCAATCCTCGCGATTTTGTCCATTCTGACAGTCTCGCGAGCTTAGTGCTCATAAGGTCACACAGTGTTTGAGGGTATTTCCCGAGAAACTGATTGCCACGTCATCCGCGTATGCCACTATTTTGCAGCCCCCCCCCCCCCCCCCCCCCCCCCCCCCCCCCCCCCCCCTCCAGATCACATAGAATCTTATTGACTGCCATGCTCCACAGAAGGGGAGACAGGACACCACCTTGCGGAGTGCCTCTGTTGACATACCTAGCTTGCGTGGACGATCCCATCGATGATGTCACCGTCCTGCATGTGAGCAATTGATCGATGAGCAGCACCAAGTGACCGTCCACACCCAGGTCAGTCAGTGCTTCCGTAATGGCACTTGGGACGACGTTGTTAAAGGCTCCTTCGATATCGAGGAAGGCTATAAGAGAGTATTCCTTGAGGTGTAGGGATTTCTCTACAATTGAGACTACTTCGTGGAGCGCCGTTTCCGTGGATCTTCCTTTCCGGTAGGCATGTTGTGCTCCTGACAGCATTTGAGGACTAATAATTGTCCTCAGATGTAGTCCGACAAGTCTCTCGAAATTTTTGAGAAGAAAGGACGATAGGCTGATTGGTCTAAAGTGCTTTGGAGTCGAGTGCGAGGCCTTTCCCGCTTTGGGATAAAGACTATTTTCGCCTTGAGCCATTCTTATGGTATGGTCCCCACAGCCAGTATCTTCCTAAAGATACATTGTACATTGGTCCACATTGTACACATTGGTCACGTACCGTCGTTCCTTTTAAGGTACCCTACCGAGGGGGTGGTTTTTGAGAGGAGCTTGCGCAGCCTAGCGGCTTCTGACGTCTCCTCTATTTCTGAGCAGAATTTTTGCCAAGAGGCCCTTTTTGCTCTTCGTGTTTCTTTTTTGTATTGGGCGAGACTGACTTTGTAGTCTGCCCAATGTTCCTCCTCGTTAGCGCTTTTAGCTCTGTTGAAGCTGGTCCTACAGCTCTTACGCAGGATGTCGATTTGTTTCGACCACCAGGGGGGTTTCTTTTACCCCTTGTCTTGTGTGGCAGGCGAGCCGCCGTGAAAGCCTTATTGCATGCTTCCGTGAACCTGTACACTATACGATCTAAATCGTCTTGAGTGTCTGGGCTCATTGGTGCCTTGTTGGGGAGTATTTCCTCCAGAACCGAGCTATATTTAACCCAGTTGGTTTTCCTGGGGTTAGTGTAGTCGGTGGGTTTGGGGCTCTCGAAGGATAAAATCGTTTCGATATACCTGTGGTCGGAGAAGGAATGGTCCTCTAGGACTCCCCATCTTTCCACTCTGTTTGACAGATTGTGAGACACTAGAGTGAGGTCAATAACCTCCTGTCGGTTTTTTATAATAAATGTGGGGTCGTTACCCCGGTTACATATGGTTAAGTTCGAGTTCAGAATAAAGCTGAAAAGTGACTCACCCCTTATATTTGTGTCCGTGCTCCCCCATTGGGTGTGGTGAGCATTGGCATCGCAGCCTATTAGTAGGCTTGTGTTGGACCTCTCGCTGTCGCTGGTGAGCTTGCAGACGAGGTCGTTGGGAGGATCGCTTTCCTCATGGGCCATGTAGGACGACATCAGCCTCAGATGTGTCCGCTTTAGCTCTAGGCTTACCGTTGTATTGTCGCCATTGCTGAAGTTGTGGAGCAGAAAGATATTAAGGTGCTTTCTTGCGAGAATGCAGGTACGAATTTTACCTTCGGTTTGGGGTACAATGAGCTTGTACTCCCTCGTCGCTAACCCACAGACCTTGGCTCCGACTATCCAAGGCTCCTGGATTAGGACAACGTCGGCTCCGCTTGCATCCAAGCGGAGTATGAGTGCAGCGGATGCTGCTTTACAGTGGTGGAGATTTATTTGAAGGAGTCTCAGAGACATCTTCATGGATCTCCACCACTGTAGTGTCGGCGTCTGAGTTGTCGGAAGCTTCGTCTCGACACATCGCCTCAAAATCCCGCATTAACTCTGCGTCGGAGGAGTAGCCTTCCTTCGGCTCCAGCTCGTTGTCGGGTGCCTCGATCTCCGAGGCCACATCCTGCGCGACTGGGTTGTCGACAGGACGACCCTCGGCCGTGGCAGCGTCAGACTTATACACCTTTATGGTGACCGAGCTGAAGCCAAAGTTCAGCTCTCCTTTAGCTGCCTCTATTGGGGCCAGCGATTCCTTGTTAAGGATGATGACGGCCTGGTTTGTCGGCCCCTTTGACTCCTCAACCTTGACCACCTTCCAGTCATGAGTTGGAAGTGTCGGATTGCACCTCTGCAACATCTTGAGGATGCGCTCAGGCTCCTTAAAGGTAGCCGGCACCCATAATCCTCCCCCCCTCGGTCTACTGGGCACCTCGCTCCAGTCTACCGCGACTAGCTTCGCCCCGGCATAGACCTCTCCGATTTGCGCCACCGCTGCTTTATATAGCTTCACGGAGCGCTCGTCATCGCAGGCAACAACTTTGATGCTGCCCTGGTACCACCCCATGTCTTTGCAGACTGGAGGTGGCCCTGGGTCCTTCTCGAGCAACTCGAAGCAGCGGTCGGCAAGTGCCGCCTCCACCCACTTCCATTTGCTCCTTGGGATCTTACCCTCCGCGCTGCCTTTGTCGAGGACGCCAATTAGCGTCCTCTCCTTGGCAATCTGCTCGAAGGAGATGTTTGGCACAACCCTGGACCTTTTCGCGGCCGGACCTGGTGTCTCTTGCGATCATTGTCTCTTCGTTTGGGAGACCATTGTAAAGTGTCTGAGCACCGCTGTGGCCCACTCCACCTTCTTCAGCCAGTCAGCTGATGGGCTGACCTCCGTACTTGCATTTTGCCGACGGAGTATGTGCCCTGCACTTCTCCTTTCGGCATATGTGTGCTTCTTGGCTTGTGCGCTGGTCGAAGGCAGGTCATCTGCATCCACCTTACCAGAAGGTCGGGCAGCCGCAATATTGCTTAGCTGCCTCTCCAAGGTGTCCGTGTTAGGAGCTGGTCAGCCACCCACCCCAGATTCGGGTAAACACACCAGCGCTTTCCACCATACAGGTCTGTCCTGCTGTTGAGCTGGTCGGGCGGGCCTTTGGGCCGATGCCTTCCCATGCGGGGGATTGCTCCCAGTTGACGTTTTGGGGAGTGTCAGACTCTGTTTGTTTTTTTTGTTGTTTTTTGTTTTTTAATTGATTGTTATACATTATACATCCCACGTGATGCAGAGAAAGGGAACGGTCAGCCCGGGCAGAGATCCACGTTGCCCGGGTAAGGCATCATTAGAACAGGGGGCTGCCAAGTCCCTGAGCTCTCCGTTCGAGACTGGGCTAGTTTTTAGACCGGGCCCCAGCCAGGCTGACTCTCGGCACGGGTCGAATGACACCTTAGCCCAGCCCGGTGTGAGGTGAGTGTGGGGGGTGTGATGTGGGTAGGTAGTGTGTGTGGGGAAGGGGGAGTGTGTGAGCTACTTATACGAGGCGGCACCACAAGCGCATCGTCAGTGTTGCTGCTTCGCAAACACCCGCTGGCTGTCCGGGACTGCTTATTTTCGGTGGTCTCCCTAAAGAGAACCGATTATTCGCAGCTAACCTACCTTTTTTAGGGGTAGGCCTTTCGCTATCCGCAACCTGCGACCCGTCCGGTAGCCTCAGCTAGGCCCCCTCTGAGCCACCTCACGCGCTCATCAGACCAGATTTTTTGCCCATACTTTTATGGAAAACTCTTAAAAACATTTTTTTGTTAATTTCAAATGAATACTTAAGTTTTAAATATTTATCCATAGCTTAACTTCACACTTTGTTCACTTTTTTTTCCACTAATATATGATATGTATATAATTATTGTATTGTAAATCCATTAATAAAACTTAAAATTACATTCAAATTTTTTCGCTTTCAAATCATTCATTTCAAATCGTCGCGCTAAGCTATCGAATATGCGATACATTGCTATTTGTTTTGTATATCGATTGTTTTGTATAGCGCATGCGCCCCTCAAGGCCTATTAGTCAGCTGGGTGGATTTTACCTTGCAGGCCTTGCATTTTCTGGGCCGTTTTGCCTGTTGTCCATACCCGATTTTTTCCGAAGAGCCTCCGCAATTTCCCAGGGAAGAATATTATAAACTTCCCAGGACGGCGAGGATTTTTTAAAGCGGGCGAATTTGAAATGAGCAAGGGAGTTACTAAAATAGTAGATGAATTACTGAAATCAAAGTAAACTGTGTCGTGGGAGATCAGTTATTCGATTGTGTTATCTTTTTACTATAATTTATGGGTTTCCTTCCAAGGCGTAGCACCAACACTTATAGCCCAAATTATAGTGAACAAATAAAACAATAGCCCCCAAAACAATTAACTTTGACACGAGCGTTACAGAGTGTTGCCCCCCAGCCATTGTAAAATGGTTAAATCTATTATTTGCGGCCATAAACATCAATATTATGCTTTCTTACGTCGCATGTCATGCTCACTCAAGTTTTATAAACGTTATTTGATAAACAATCCAACCAAACGGAGCCTTAAAATTAGCTGGTCTTGTAGAAAATTTTTATCTATTGTATAAAGTTATGTGTTCAGGCCTGAGGGTCCTAGTTAGCTAGTAATATTAAACGGAATATCAAATTGGAACAAATTTTCCACCAGAGCCGATTGAAATCATATCGATTAAATTTAGGGGTGTCTGGCAAAAAAATCGATGTTGGAAAAAACTATCGGTGTCTATCGGACATATAGTTAATGTATCGATGTTAACATCGATGTTTCTCATTTTCGCATTGAACTAATATATATAATGCTATTATATATTTATAATTATATTATTTTATTTCATATTTATTCATAAACATCCGTCGGTTCGGTGAGCTATATCCAAAAATTGTGGAAGCCAGAGGAAAGGTGGAAATTTTGCATGCGCACTCGACACCTTTGTCAACGCTAAGTCGTATTTGTTGGACGGACCCACACACCAACGAAAGCAGTCAGAGGCGAAGAGCACGGAGAGAGCAGAAGAAAACCAGACAGGACCAGAGAAGAAACCAGAGAAGGAGGAAAAGGGCAAAGAAACAACAGTGCGACAACGCTAAGAAATCCAGCGCCCTCGTCGATCGCAAGAATGGCTAATATGATTAGCAACAGCCACAACTCCACCGCCAACAACAGCAGCAACCAGAGCAATAGCGCCAACTACACTTACAATAACCACAACAGTGTGAGTGTGGACAGCGGAAACAGCAGCGGCGAGGCGCGACTTCGCGATGTCTGCAACATGCTCAACCCGGGGCCCAGCACCCACTACATGATACCAACAGGTGGCTGCTCGTACGATCACATCATCGCGCTGATGCGTGACCTCGACCTGCAGGACGACGGCATTGTCCTGAACGCCAAAATCAAGACCATCGAAACGGACTTCTGCAACATTGTGCACGACGAATCGATGCTGTGGTATGTGTCTTATTTGCCTAGTCCGCTTGAGTGTGTGTGTGAGTTGGTGGCCCATTGATGATTAATAATATTATAAGTAGTATGTATGATTTTGGTTGTTGCTTTTTCCCGAATATACGTAAATGTGCATATATATATATATATATATATATATAATATATATATGTATGTATATGTACGTATGCTTGTATCTACACAAACACACTCACGTGTATGTATTTACAGTGCGTCGCATAAGAATACGGCTAGTGCAAGACAATCGATCAGAAAACGTGGTAAATCGCAATTCGATTCCAAATCCGCGTAGGTCGTATTAGTATTATTCGTATTATTGTACTCTTTCGGATAAGGTGTTCGTTTAGCTTCAAAATTTTGCGTGCTTCAAGAAGCAACAGACAGAAAAGCAGACATGGCTGTATCGACTTGGCTGTTGATGGCCATTGAGAATAAATGCACATAAACATACCTATACATTATGACTTCGGAAACGTTCTCTCTTTCTCTTTATATACATATTTTGATTTATGTTATAATCGAAAAGAGGATCAATGTTAGCATACACTTTTGAGAAGCACTGTATACATACATATGTATGTGAGCGCGCTAGTCGTTGTTTGTTTGCAGCGTGTCTCAAAAATTTACAACTTTTCATATAATTAATCGCAGTGTGAGAAGCCTTTTGCCATTGAAATAGTTCAAATTGAACATTTTCCCCTCCATTTGCTTATCAAATAATGTTGTCTTTCACTCGAAACCCAAACTATGTTACCATATTTATATTTACATATATATTACTCATACACAGCGAATCCATGGAGTATATGAACAGCAAGGCACTCGCGGATGGGGATACGGCGCTGAAGTTTGCCCTGCTCTTTTCGTCGCGGACCTTCGATGCCCTGGCCATGAATTCGACCAAGGTGCGCAGCTCCATGCTCAAGATCCTAGAGACAAACTTCATCAATGCGGATGCGTATCGGCTGCGCGACAAGAATCGTCTGTACAACTCAATCACGCTGTTGGGCGAGTACTATCATCGGGTGCGGCTGGCGGACAACGCTCCCATTACCATACTGGGCGAATCGCTGCTGAATCTGCTGACGCGCGAGCTGAACGACACTTCGGTGGTGATCAATACGCGCCTGGCCCGTCTCGTTCTCTCCCAGATCACGCTCAACGGGGAGATAATGCGCAAGCGTCACGCGGCGGAAATCGACCAGCTGCTGTTCCACGTCAGACGTCACCTAATCATGCAGCCGGCGCTGACGGCCAAGGTTAAGGCCATGCTCCTCATGGTCCTAGACCTGTTCTACAGTCACTTCAAAAACGTGGGCCATGACCTGGAGGCCATGTATACCAACTATTTGGTAGTGGAGGAGGGCGAAGAAGATGGTGCCAACAACAATGGTGCCAGTGCACAGAATTCCGCTGAAGAGAACGGCTCCAGTGCCAATACCTCCGTCCAGGACCAGGAATCCTACGAGGGTATAGTCCCGACTAAAAAATGGAGCGAGCAGGTCTGCGAGGACTCCTTCTGTGACATCGGCTACGGCGAGGCAGATCCGGGCGAACAGAAGTACCAAGAAAATGTAACAAATTCCTATCCTGCCAACACCGTCACTGAGCCTGGCCCACGTCATGTACGCCGCAGTTATCAGCCGCGCCAAGCACCGAGACCACTGAAGCTGCAGCAGCATCATCAGCAACCTTCAGTTAACGTAGAGTACGTATATCGCACTAGAATCGCTTCCACTGTAATTCAATCATCTTTTTCGCTTCCTCCGACAGACCCCAGTCCGACCAATATCCCTCCATGGCCAGCAGCGAAGACCGTGACGAGAGCAAGCCCCTGCCCAGCTGGCGAAAGACACGCTTTAATCGCAACCACGAGGGCGACCAGAGTAACGGTCGCTCGCGCGACCAACAGAGGCGCTTCAGCGTAAGCTGCGACGATGACCAGCACAGCGTGCGCAGCGAAAGCGGAGGAAACTTGCGCCTCTATACCATTCAAGACCGCAGGAAGCACTCGCAGGAGAGGCACGAGCGAAACATGAGCGGCGGTGCGAACTACAACAGCATTGTGAACTCGAATTGGGACCAACGCGACCGAGACGATCGCAGTGAGCGCTCCTACATGAGCAACTACGAGCGTGGCAACAACTACAAGCGGGGCGGGCGCTTTAATAACCGCAACACCTACGACAAGCCGCCGCGTTTCCAGAAGCAGCAGCAACAACAGCTCCAGCAGCATCAAGGCGGTCACCAGAAGATACACAGCGATACTTGGCGCCGCTCGAACACGGCGATTAACAGCTCCTATCAGGATGAGAACTGTGCGTACAACTCTAACGGACCGGAGTCAAACAGTCGCAGCTCGTCGAGGGCTCGCACTCTGCCCCGACCAGCCAAGTCACACATGGACAAACCCAATACGTATCGTTACAACCAGAGTCCTACACGCGGGGGCGGAGCTGGCGGACCCCGTGGATTCCACCGCTACAGCAGTCAGAGTAGTTTGGCCAGCGAGGCGTCTAGCACATTCGATCGACGCCAACAGAATTCGCCTCATAATCCGCAGCACCAGCACCAACGCCATCGCAACTTCACGCGCCGCTCACAGCCGGACATACATCAGCCACAGAACGCAGAAAACTGGGACCGCCGTGGGCAGGAACAGCCGCCGCCGCCGGCGGCGCCCTCAGGCAAGGAGGAAAGCGAGCTGGTGCGCAATGCACAACAAACCACCAAGTACATGAACTATCTGTCGGCGCAGAAATGAGACAGGCCTCCAGGGTGGCGATCAAACCGTCGTCGTCGTCGGCGTCAAAAGTTGAAGGAAAAGCTGGCGAGCATGGAGGGATTATCATAAGTAAAATACAATTTCTAAACTAATTAATTTAGTTTATTAAGTCTAAAGCAGGTTTTTGTCCACCACTTCCAAAACTACTTCAAAAGCTATTAATCCTGTTTAGAATATTTTCAATATTTCATTGAATGTGCTGTTATGTTTTCCCGTTGAACTTGTGCAACTACCCAAGAGTGGACTGTTCTGTCTCCTGTCCAACCCAACCTGAGCTCAAATGTCAAACTGTACCATACCCCTAATCTCCAGCCACTCTATTTTGGTCTCTAATCCGATCCGAGCACAAATAATCCTCAAATCCAAATATAGGCTCAAGCAACACAAAATACATATGCATGCAAATGCATGCATTCATTACACATCGGATTCAATCAAATTGTAAATATCAATATAGTATATATGAATGTCTTATGTAGTCACACACACACACACACACCATACACACCACACGCATAACCACAAACAGTCACACTCATTTTTATATATATATAAATATACAATTTGTTTAGAAACTAAGTACAAAAAGTCAAGGAAACAAGAAAAATCCTATTTCTATTGAAAGTGAAGCCCTGTTGGATAAATGTTACACACACGTTGAGCATATAAAATCGTATTTTAGCTAAATATATACTTATACATATATATACTAAATGTCATGTTACTGTGCAGATTCAACAAATTTATTAAACAAAATATACACATCATGCATACACAAATACATACAACTAACGGTATTTTTAAAGAACATTTTTGTAAGGCCCTTTGTTGAAACAACAATGTCAGCCAGAAAATAGAGGATAGTCAGGAACAAATATACGAATATGATTGTAGAGTTACAACGTAGTCATATCCATAGTTAAAGTCATGTTCGGGGATAACACAACATGCGTATATAATACAAAAACTAATCGGAATATACATATATACGCTATGTCTAACAGATTTGAATAAAATAAACTATTACATAAAGATGTTGCGCATTACGAATCGGGGGTAGCTTATTCTCTAGAAGCTGTATTTTATTATATGTTTGTGTTATCTATCCATGCACATTCAACGCTGATTCATCCTACATTTAAAACTCTGTACGAGAGATACTCGATTCAGCTCACGATGGAGATGACGCTTCAACGCGTGGTTTAACCACCAAGACTTCATAGTTGGCTGTATTCTCCTCCTGTCCGCGGTGCGGAATATACATGACCCTGTGGGAGGGATGCACTTTTCCCAACCGCTCGATGCCTTCGTATACGCCACGTCCGGTGTACGTCACCTCGCCAATCTCGGAATACCCTGTGGGTAGTGCGTTTGGGGGGTAAAGGCCACCGGAACCGGGTATCCACTCGTAATCGCAGTCGGTCAACGCCAGGACTTCCACCCCTTCGGTGAGCCTATAGGCGCGGCAGCTCCAAGAGCCAAACGCTGCCTTCTTCTGGGGCAAATAGCTCGCCGGCAGGAGATCGTTGTTGAAGTAGCCGCGAGCTACGTACGTGGGCAGGCCATCCTCATCGGTGCCACACTGAATGGCACCTTCCGGTGCTTTGTGTGCATCCCGCGGACTGTGGATGTCTAGATCCATAGGCACCCATTGAACAGGCTGTTTTGGTGGCTCTTCGTCGTCGAACTCTGTGCGCTCGGCGAAATTTAAATAAATTCGGTGGATGCGATTTCGATGGCAATTGGAACGGCATTGTGGACACGTCGGAGATCGGCCCAGCCAGCGCGACAGGCACTCCTTGTGAAATACATGGCCGCAACTGGCAGTGGAAAATATAATGTCGTTTGCCCGGTAGAATTCGTTGCAGATGCCACACAGGACGTTCAGAGACGAATGTGATTCATTCGATGCTGCTTCGCCATCCATGACTCACTGAGATTGACCGTAGCAATCGGATCTGAAAGGGTTCGAACTGCGAATTTTATACTTTACTAATCTTTGTTCAGAACTATGTATAGGTGCCATACCGGTACGATGAAATCATGGGATACTATCGTCAATAACCAAAACAATACAGTATATACCGTATATACTGAAGGAAGAATAAAGCTTATTTAATGCGCGCCAGTTTCAAACTTGGTTTAAAATTCTTCAAAACCTTGCAAATTTTTGATGAATATGGAGGGGTAATTTCCAATATCGCAGGAAAAATATAATCAGTCGATGCAATACGATTGGGAAGAATATATAAATAGATAACCGATATTGTTTACATGCTTAAGTTAATATAATTTGACTTTTATAATGATCCTATAGACTTTTCAAAGACGTACTGTAAAATGTGTAGGTATATTTATTTGCAGATGAAACGGCCCCAAAATTTTAAGTAGGCGTACTAAATGAGAACAGAACGGGGCTTTTAGTCACAATTCAACAGAACAAGACGAGACCAGACCACCTAAGATTATACCTACAACAATGGGATAATCTCCACGTGTGTTTCATGTAGGTGGTGATGGGACATACCTCGTACTTGAGGATGGACGATCTGGACGATCTGCAACTGAAAGAAGCCCAGAAGCCGCGAATCGCGCAAACTTCTCGAGATCCAACAGATACACAGACTTCGTCAGCCTTTTGTAGGCAACTATAACACTAGTGATATATTTTGCAATGTTCAAGGGCAGCAAGCTCATCAAAAGTTGGGTTGGCTCAGCATTTCTTACAACGGCGAATCAGACAGAATCAATCAGCTTATGTCCATAAGGAATTGTTTATCCAAGAGCTACGATCTGTTAAGAAGGCTACTAATATTTTGTATATTAAGATAAGATAATAAGATAATTTATAATCTCGCCCAAAGGTAACTTTAGGATGGTTTCCACAACGTTTAAGTGTTTCATTTGATTCTATACGATGGACCTAAATCCGGAAAAAGGTCAAATCAATGTCGTTCTGTCCAATTGCTAAAAAAAAAGTTAATCTGCCATCATGGTTTCGCAATTTGAAGAACCGAAAGAGTTGATTTTCTTCAAACAAATTTAAAACTAGTATTTAATTTAATCCGCGGAGAACTATGACTATTTTTGGCAGGGTATAGTTAAGAAAATCGTAAGGATCTAGTATTTTAGTCGTTCTAAACAATATTCCTTTCGTCTTTCAATTTTTGTTCGTAAGTCCCTTTTTTAATATTTGAACCAATAAAGTGCGTATAAAATAAACAGTTAACGCCACTTAACATTTAAGACACAAAAACATATTTATTTAAATTGGATATAACGTAAAGCACAAATTAACTAATTCTTATACATGTCACAGAGCACCTTTTCCATTGGCGTATTGCCGATTGTGCGCTGAAAGTAGATAGATTCAATCTTGTGGGAGCTGATCATGCGCAGAAGGGGCAGCATCAGGAGGAGTCTTCCAAACCGTGCGATTTGAGCTGTGAACTGCGTTTTGGTGTGCTGCGACAACATAACCTGTTTGAAATGGATGGATAGAAATAGATACATATTTAGATAATCCATATCCATCCATCCAGGTCTCTGGCTGGTCTCTTACATGGGCCTGATCCTGAAGATTCTCGATTTGTGCTGGGTCCTTAAGGCCACGGGTCTCGGGTCGGAATAGAACAATTGCCTTCAGGCAAGCGAATTCAGCTGGATCCACAAGTACAGCTTTGTATTTGCAGAAGATTTCGTGTAGAGTTCGGACATCGGCTGCCAGCTGACCGAGAAAATCGTTACCAACACTCATAGCCAAACTGTGCTCAGACTTACCTCCTCTTTTGTTATGCAAGTATCACCGTTTGCGTTGTTCTCCAAGTTATTGCAGTGCTCGGCCACGGAGAAGAGCGCACACCCAGTGGGGTCCAAGGGGATGCACCACTGAATGGCGTTCAAGAGGAACAGCTCCGACCAAGACTCTTCCAGCAGGATGACCTGAAAAGGCAATTTTCAGTCAAGCTGTAAGTTGCACAGAGGTGACATTGCTAGGAGCTACCTGATCCCGAAAGGAAAGACGGGCAAAGCTAGGAAGGTTCTTGGCCCACTTCACGGCCATGAAGAGAAGTCTAGCGCTCGTTTCGTAAACCGTTTCGTGCTGGTGAGCGTATAGGTTAGGCGACATGAATTGGGGCATGATGAAATTGGAATCTGATCTGCTGCCTGTGTGCGGCTCCTCATCGTTGGTCACATCAATAGAATCGTCTGTAAGACCAATATTTATGGTATATAGCATATGTATATATACTCGGAAGAATGGATGCTTTTGTACCCACCATCATTGTCGTTCTCGAGTGTGGGACTGGAAGAGCTGACGGAAGAGACGCTGCCACCGGCGTTGTTCTTTTCGTTGGTTGTTTCCGGCGCTGGTGAGCTGGGATCAATCGAATGATTGCTGCTCGAGTTGGTCGAATGTGAGACATTGCCGCTGCTGGTCAGCTCCATGGCCATTCCATACACAGCCTTCTCCTTTGGCGAGTGGTGCATTCCGGCGGCGGCATTAAACATGGGAAAACTGGCGCTGCTCATGTGATTCGCTGCCAGCTGCATCGACGAGGTGAGGTGGTTGTGGTGCAGTAAACGTCCTGGCGGTAGGCTGCCTAGCGCTGTTCAAGTTGCAAAAGATTCGAATGAGTTTTTACTGAAAAGAATGGAGAGGCAACTACTCACAGGGCGGTGGAAGCAGTCCTGAACCGTAGCAGGGAGGCGATAGTAGCACGGGTGGTCTGCAAATTAGAGTTACCCACAGATTTGGGCGGTTAGACAGTGAGTTATGCAAATGACAGGCCAGCCACAAACACACACAAACACGCTCGCTAAGACTTACCCAAAAACACCGACGGCAACGGCCGCCTCGCGCAACGCCCGGCCGTGTTCCATCTCCCTCAGCGTCTCCGGCCGTATAGTGGCCGTGTTTCGTGGCTGTCGCTCATTTTGCACCGCTGTAATTGGAAAACAAATGCAACTAGCATGAGTACTCCGGATCGGGTCTAAATCGTCCTCGAACATCTCGCAGTTCGCCACGCAGCAGGAAGGCAAAACACGCCCAATCGAGGTGTGCCGACGCTTCGGACGACAAGACGTGTCCATAATGAGGAAATGTCACACTGACAAAATTGCTTCATGCCTCACAGGTACGGTGCGTGAAGGGTAAGGGTAAGGGACCACATCAGCGCTTGCTGCGCCGTGCTTTCTCACCGCTTCTCATCAGCATACATCCTTCATATATATATGTATGTATATCTGTATAGTACATAGCTTCTACGGGGCAGTGCCCGCCCCCTCAAGCCTCAACCATTCATAGTAAATTGGTTTTGTGGTCACGTGCCGCTCACGCCTACAAATTGTTTTCCCATTTGTTGATGCAATTTTACCGCACAATGAGGCTGCCACAGAGCTGCTACTTCGCTAATAATGGCGGATCGACTAGCAGGGTCTAGCCGTAATTTTGCATATCCCACGCATAATTTATGGCTACATTACGAAAGGAGCAACAATAGAGTTTGAATAGTGGGTCAGAAGCAGCTTCGAATGGGGGCCAAAGAAGATGTTTCAAATAATGAAGTGATGAATGAGTCAATCTCTGTTGTACCAATTGATCTATCACGATCTGCTAATAGTCTTACATTATATGCTATATGGAACCGATTTCCTCGGCTTTTTTTAAGAACTTGAAGATATGAGAAAACAGAAATCACAGAATCATCATATCTACCACATTTATATCAGTTTAGATCTGATTATATCTATAGCCAGATTGAAAAAATCGATTTGCATCGGAAACAGATAAAATATTTTAGAATTCCAATAAAAATATTTCATTAGGTGGTTCCTCTCTTTCTCTCTATGCGCTTGTCTCATCTCTCATGACAAGGACGAGTAAAATTGAGGCAGATCGCAGATAGAAATCCATTCGACCAGGTATATCTTGACTCTACCTTATGGAACTATGCAGAAGAACCCAAGCATACTTCACGAGTTTGATTATTGAGTATAGAATATATATTTTCTTTAGATATCGAGCTGTGAACAAAGACTGATTGCAGTATACGATTCTAAAACGTAGACACCCACATCCACCTATTGATTGAATTTCAGGAGAACCTCCGATTTGGGTTGTTACGAGAAGCGTGCCACAATACAGACAGCAGACCCGACCCTGCCACCCATCGCAAGAACGAAACAAAACTTTCATTCAACATAATCAATGAGGGTTCACTCGAGTGGCAGCTCTAAAGCTGCGCAAAATCTGTCAAAGACAACAAGCAGCAGGTAACAAATCAATTGGGTGAGCAATATGTAAATAAGGCCCACCCGCACTGGAGGGGAGCCACCCAACGGGACCCACCCCCCGAGGAAGCGTGCTCCGCAGTTGCTCTTCCCGCTGGCACAGCGTGTGAAAGGGGTATGGAACAGGGGAAGACCCGAAGACCAGTAGACCAGAGATGAGTATATTTACTTAGAGTGGCACCGGGCACGTGTGCACAGGGCTTTTGCGGTTCTATTCTGTTCTGCTTAAGACCAATTAAACGTGCTTCAGTTCATTAGAGCGGTGGGGCGATGAGTGCTGCTGATAGATGTTAATAAAATAGTGCAGTAATGAGAGCCAACCTACCATCCTTGTTCATTCCCATTTGAAGGCACTTCTTGAGCCTGCACGCCTGGCATTGATTCCGATGCGCCTTGTCGACGATGCAGCGACCCGTGCCCGCCTGGCAGCTGCAATCAAAATAAGTATGTCGGGGTGAGAGAGAGGCAGTCATTCATCGATTAGACAGTAGACAGTAGAATACAGCGGAAAGCACCAGTTGCCAGCCATAATTAAGTTATTCGCCTCCTATCCTCAGATAACGAGATTTGTCGTGTCAAAAATTGCAACATTTGTCAAATCCGACCGGAACAGAACACAAAGGAGCAGACTAACACTAACGCCAGCGGACCGGAATGCGGACCAGCCGCCAATAGAGCCGAAGGACAAAAGCACTTCAGAGTCTGTGCTTTAGTCCATCATCCAGCCACAACCTTCTCTTCCATCGACCTCTCGGTCTTTGTTCTCTGTCTCTCCTACTGGTTGGTCCTCTGCCCTTTGCACTTGCGGAACTTAATCAAATCAAGCCCGAGAGGGCATGTGCTGTGCATGTTAGCCAGCAACTATATACATATACATATATGTATGACTCGCACCACCCAACCATTCAACCATTCAACCAGTCGGTAGTCGAACCACTTTAGCTTAGTGTCTAGTCATCACTGCCCAGCCTCTCCGCACTCTAAGCCCATGCCAAAACTCAAAGATGGACAATTTCCTACCGAATTCCTACCGTTTGTCCCGTTTTATGTGTGTCCTGGCGCCTCTGCTTATATCACAAAACTAACCCACAAAGCACTTAAGTAAATATATCCTGGAAATACTATTCGTATGCATACGAGTCAAGTCCACTTAAAATGTATACATTTTTATGCAAATTAACTGGTCTTCGTAAACAAATTATGAAGATTGAATCAGTTTGTATGGTCTATAAAAAAAATCCAATAATATTTTATAGCCAACATCACTCAACGTTTATAAATAGATCCAACTATCAACAAAATATTCAAAAGGAGGGAGAAAAACACGTCATGGAATGACCCAAGTTCCTTATAGCAAAACTGGATGTACCAAATAGATGTTTATTCAAACATTTTTTTGTATTTTGAGCATCATCAACATTACAATTTTATCAAACAATTTTTGTCACTGGCCTCCCAAAATAAATTCCTTCAGCTAAACTCGAAAGTTCTGATTGGAAACAATTGATTATAATTGAAAAGGACTTAATGGGACCACCAGAGACGATGGTATAAAAGCGAACCAACCCACTTTCCTTGGCTTGGCTTGGGTCCGATTGACTATAACGAATATCGAAAAACATGTCACGTCGGAGAATATATACACTAGTCCTCCTTTCGGTCTATTCCTGCAGTCAGTGTATCGAGTCATCCCCCTCGGTCTCACAGGGGAGGACAAGAGCCTTGCTCTATTTTGCTTAAAGCCGAGCAGAGCAGAGACCCGCCCCCTTTTTTGACTTTTTGTTACGATTCGGCTTAGGCTGATGGCAGAGAGACTGTGGGTAAAGATTTTGGGATCTGTGGAGGGTTCTGGGTTCTGGATTCTGGTCGGGCGGGTCACATTTGGCCAAGTGTTTTGCGCTTAAGCCCCCCATATCAATCTCAGGGGACCGCAAGGATACAGATACAGAGATTTCGACGTTTGTGATTTACCGTGTATTCTGGAAGCCGCAAAGCAAATATACATTACTGTATCATAATTTTTGATAGGATAGGCCTATCATTGATTGTATAGGATGTCGGGTTTTTATGATTTAATGACAATCGGGAAAACATTTTCTGGGAACAGAAAAACGACAAAAACAAACCAAAAAAGAAAAAAAGAATCTTTTAACGAAATCAGCACTTTAAATTCAATTACAATTTAAGCCTTAGTACCAGCCGCTTCGCACATGATGCCGATGCCCAGGACGATGCCCAGGACGATGTCTACGAGGGCAAATATGCGCGCATTCAAAAGTTGACTCTCAAATCCTAAAGATTTGAATAATTGTAATGAATTTGGAAGCGTTTTGTAATCCGCCAGACGGTCCTCATGGCACAGTCCACCCCAATCCCAGTCCCAGTCCCAATGCCACCCACTTTTAACAAATGTTGCAACTTTTTATGCGAATGGGCGGATTTGGGACTTTAGTGCTTGCTACCTACCGGTAAATGAGCTTCCTCCGCACACTGCGCTTAAAAAAACCGGAGCAGCCGTTGCAGGCGAGGATTCCGTAGTGCTTCCCCGAGCTGGTGTCGCCGCAGACCACACAGATGAGGCCCAGGTTCTGGCCTTTGATTCGGGACATCGTGGACTGTTCGGCCGAAGACGGTGACTGGTTGGAGGTGGCCGCCGCTGACGCTGCCGCCGCCGCTGCTGCTGCTGCTGCTGCAGCGGCACTGTGGTTCCAGCTCAGGAGACGACCCGCAGAAACAGAAGGAGGAGGAGCTGGTGGGGCTCCAGATGAGGTGGCCACTGTCGATGGGGTTGGCTGGGGCTGTCCGTGCATCGGTGCTGGCGGTGGTGTGTAGCAATTGCGCTGTGGACTGTGATGCAGCTCTGCAAAGGTCGTGCAATAAAAAATCACTTATGTAGTTTATTTAAATTAAATTTCAATTTGTCAACTTTTCTCGGATGTGGTTAGGTTATGGTTGGGGGTAAATGGGTGCCCAGGACCTGCTGATCTTATCCCTGCGTACTGACATTGACGCCCTGTAATCCGCAAATATATTTACACATTCAATTAGGGTGCCATTAAGCCAAACGGGCTCTCGACTCGGCCACGGTCTCGGCCTCGACTCGACTCGTGCCGAGCAATCTGTGCGCAAAATTTGCCTCGGGGGACGATTGTTTTGCCATCACACCCTAATTTGATTGTAGTTTTCTTACTGATTTTTTGATGCACTTAACCCTCGACGAGGCGAGGCGAGGCGAGGCCGGGCGAGGCCACATTTGTTACTCTCGCCACTTGGCTGTGCGCCCGACCGTTGGGTTTGGGTTTCTTCGTTTCTTGGGTTCGCGCTGGACCGGCATCCACCAACTGCCGTGCCATGCCATGCCACTGCTGCGGTCTAATGCCAGGGGATTAGCGTCATATGCTTGCATTTTCCGACGTTCCATCTTTGTTAATTTTATGAGCTCGTTGAAATTCACTTTGGCGTGCTCCTGACAAAAGTGTTAAGAGCGCTCCCGGGCTGCGATATGAATTCGGAAATTTTTAGCGCCCTGACTTGAGTCTAATTCAATTTCGTGATTATCATAAATTGAATTTGTTAGACCATTCGTGCATTCCATCGAAAGGTTGTGGATTCGATTTGATTTGATTTGTTTTCTTCGATTGTTATACGAGATATATACATACATGTATAGTACATAAGATATGTATACATATGTACGTAATAATATTACATATAAGTAATAAGTTGCAAGAAACCCTTTTCTAGCAAGTACATATATTAAATGCCAACTCTAATTGTTGTAATTGCTTGCAGGTAAAAAAAAACACAAAAAATAAAATGTAAAAAAAATACATGAAGGCCATTATCACGTTCTTTAGTAAATGGCTTGTGAAAACATAATTACTCCGTTTCCTTTTTGTGCTCTCCCACGATTTAATGAAATTATATTTAAAAAAGGTTCCTCATTTAACAAGTAGAAAACCAGAAGAGTAGCAGCCTAAAAAAAAATATATGTACATTTTATATGTATTATGCCTCATCTCGAAGGACCGAAGGGGTATATTAAAAATTGCCAGTGTCCGTCGGTCTTACGATGTCCGTGTGTCTGACTGACCGTATCTCAAAATTGTAAACCTAAACCTCTTTACAAAATAGAGATACAAATTTGTTTTAAAAACTTGTTTTAATTTATTAAGATTATTATCTTTATATTTATATTTAATTGTTTTATTTTGGCGGTCAGGATCATCAATCCAACCGTTTGCATTTATTTAACTATATATTTTCATATCACTCATTAAGATTTTGACAAAATCGGACCACTGTATTATAGCAACCTAAAAGCCTATTGTAAAAATGCTAATTTGTTGGACGTCTAAAATCTAAGATTGCACGAGATATCGCAGTGATTGGACCCCTCCATCTAAAAGGTCAATAACCGAGTGTGATATCTTATAGATAGATAAGTGTTTTCGATATGTATTAAAAACCTAAACGTCTATTCATCTCAATAGGATAATAATTTCAGTCACAATTAGGAAAACACTTGTCCCACATGGGCCGCTGCTGATAGTCCTGATTGGAAAGCTACATCCAGAGAAAATATACCTGGAATTTTGTTGTATTTTCACTTGGACTTTAATATTTATGTCATTTATTACACTAGTCAACATGACATTTCCGCTGTCGCCTGAAATGAATTTTTCTGACAGATTTGGAGATTTAAAAATGTTTGAAGAAACTTTTTTTTAGGTTTAGTAGGTAGTAGGTTTAGTGTGGTATTTTTTTCTTTAAATAGTTATATTAAACTTTGCAGTTTTGGAAAGCTGATAAATGCAGCTATAAATCCAACCCAGACACTTTGTAGCTGCAGCTTAACGTCTGGAAGATATTTAGCTTTCAAATTAAAATTTCATAATTTTTCGCGATTTTTCCTCGAAATTTTAACTTTGAAAACTCGGGAAAAGTCGAAAAAGAATCGATGGCTAAGCTACAACCGTTTGACCAAACTTTCATGTGCCGAATTTTGGCGATAAATTCCGTTAGCCGACGTATAACCGTATTTTTTCCTACAAAAATACCAAAAATCTGTTATATTAACAGTTTTTAACGGTAAAATGGCTTTTGGGATGGTGCCAAACGGCATATGAAGTTTTGGTCCAACGGCTGCAACTTGGCCGTTTATTCATTGATTTTTAAAATAGATATTTTAAACGACGCCTAATTAATGTGTCTATTTAAAACTAAATGTTAGCAATAAAATATTTTTTGTTTCGACTTTTCGTGAGTTTTTAAAGTTAAAATGCAAAGTTCAATACAACTAGTTATAGAAAACTTAAGTTATGTGAAAAATAGAAGCACTACCTCTGAAAAAAAAATTTTTTAAAAATTCTTTTTAAAAAATTTAAACCTAGAAAAAAAAAGATTCTTTAAAAATTTGTAAATCTCCAAATCTATCAGGAAAAGTCATTTTAGGCAACAGCGGAAATGTCGTGTTGACTAGTGTTATCAGGGGAAAGATACTCTTCACTTTAAATACTTTCTATTTAAATGTAATATTCCTATTACTATTAAAATTGAAATACTTCATATTCAAATTGAAGTATTTTCACTTACAGTTATCTATTTACAGATCAATTTTATATGTTTCATATTTTTATTTTTATTTTTTTAAGTGTTTTTTGTACATATTAAATATGGGCCATATTTAATAAAAATGTAATAAATTTATATTTATTTCAAAGTGTATTCTTTTTATTTCTACTATCTTTATATTTAATAGCGGAATATTTGTTTTAAATGTGAGTGTTTCTTTTTACTATGCCATTTTTATATCAATGTAAATTCTTCATTCTTCATTCAATATTGAATGAGAATTGAGGAGAAGCAAATGGGAATTTCAACATGGAATATTACGTTAGGTTCTCGTTTCAGCCATCTTTAGTTGACCGTCACCCGTACCCGCCGGTCGTCTTTAGCGAATCGACTCCCGATACGCACCTGGATGCTTATCTGGATCGTATTTAGAGATCAAATGACTTTTTAGTCCTTTAATGGTAAATAAAGAAAAGGCTATTTTAGTTTTTATCAAGCGTTGGTCAAGAGAGTTTGACGACCCGTAGGTCACTAGAACACTGTCCGCCTTGTGGATACGTCCCATATTAGAGTATTGTTCTCTCGAGTATCTTTGCTTTTCGTAACGCCAACAGGGACTCTGGTAGACTCTTACTACCTAACCAGATCTATGCTAAAACGTATTGGCCTGTCTATATTGTACCATCGCAATATATGCAATGGTACTATGCATATGCACAAGTTGCCTTTATGGATTATGGACTCTCTAGTTCTTTTGGGACAGATTGGCTTTTCCGTTCCTTCAAGACCTACCCGTACTGTGGGGTCCATCCGTTTACTTTTATGTAAATATGTATGTCAAACTACGGTACGTTTGCATAAACCTTTTCGATTCCTATGTAATAATTACAATACCCTCTACCATTCCGTATAATCTGAAATATTCCGTAAAATTATAGCATGTTTTGTTTTTTCCTCTTCTATATTTTCGTTTATTTTTACCATTTGAATCCTTCGTTATCAGTTAATTCATAATTTTAAAAAATATATACAATAATAGTGTTTTTTTCGCTTTCTTATTGATCCTTTATCTTCCTTATTCTTTATGTATCGAAATCCGAACTACTCTGAGGAGATAAGTCTGACACTATTTTGGTATTCCAGTAATTTTCAAATGACATTCTGATCGATTTTTCTGCGTTTTACAGCTCTTCTCTGGAGTTTTTCGTTTTTATAAACTTCCAAAAACAAACACAAATATTAAAATCGGTCGAGCCTTTCGGAAATTTCTCCCAGAAAAACGGTCACCTATTTTTTCCACCTGGATGATTACAAGTACAAGTGGGCCAGATAACCTTCTCCTCCTCTAATATTGCCTCTGTTTGTCTGTCCACGATCTACTAGAACTATGATGAGTCCACTTGTGTTCCGAATATATGTACATACCATATTTATAATTTAATAAACAATAAAAATATAAACAATAGACTTTACATTTTCACAAGCTTTGAAATTAAATATTAAGTGTTAAGTCTTTATCTAACGGCAGAAACCGCTTGAGTTATAAAAATGATTACAAAAATATACTTTTTATATACATATTTATATGTACACAATAAGTCCAAACTTGTATCGACTTTCAAACAGCGTTTTTGGAGCGGATTTAAAGGGGTTCCAACGGACATGAATATGTAAACAAGTCTACTATTGGCGATCAAGAAAATATGTACATATAATTGTCCATATTTATATATATATGTATATTACTTAATTTTTGCGCGTATAAGCACGATTGGTTTTCCCAGCTTTCACAGTATCGAACAGAAATGGTGTTTTCCATAAAACATGATTTTAAAAACATTTTTGTTCTTCATTTGCTTGGGTTTTTCGTGGATATTCAAAAGTGATTGTTTTTTTTCTAAATGTTTTAAACTTTTACACTACACACAGCAAAACTTAAATTACCTTGCGATTCGGGGCGCGTTTCCGATAGACTTTCGTCCTTATTCATATCGAGATTTTACGAAAGATATTTTTATTTATTAAATTGAGAAGAACACTAGATTTAATATTTGAACGCGTCAATCGATTAAATGTTTAAGAAGTGTACTCGTATTTTGACTTTCGACTTGATAGGCTCCATGCTACACTTTTCTTTGAGATGAGGCGACGACGGCAAACTGAAACTGGGTTCCTTATTATGAATCCGATTTTGATTCTGTTCTGAGGCAGATGAAACCCAAGTACCGACCCAAGTACTGATCCGACGGCACTGACAACGGAGCGGAGACGGCCACGAGAACAACGATACAGCGACGATGATGTTAACGTCTCGATGTACGATTTCAGATTTATCATAAAACCATGACAGGAGCTAAACAGTGATGTGTCCACTCCAGCAGTCAAGCAGCCAACCAGCCATCCAGCCAACCCCGAAATAGGAAAAAATCTGTAGATATAATCCATGGTCGGTGAGTGGGCGCAGGGCCGGCGTTCGTTCATATGAATGTCTCTCTGTGTATGTGTATGAGAGTCCTTGTGTGTGTGTGAGTGCTGTGAGAACAAAAAGCACACCACCACCAGCAAGGACCATAGTACCATACCATACCCCTGCTAAGAGCAGAGAGCAGCGAGCATCGAGCAGCGAGCAAAAGCAACAAGAATGGCAAGGATAACCGCACCCGCAACCCAACCCCCAACTGTCGCCCACTCTGGGCCGAGAAGGAAGACTTTTAGTGGCAACTCTGGTGGCGCATTTGCTTGCTGGCTTGCTTTGATTCGTTCCTTCTTGATACTGTGGCATCCGACGGTCTGTTGTTGTATGTAAGCCAAGCCACAATCGCAATCTCCAATAAACACCCAGCTCTGCGCTCTCTGCGCACACACACACACAGAGCCACACTCACACAGGAGCAGAGAACGAACGCCGCCATCATGACTAAGCGATAAGAGGAAGGAGAGCAATGGAGCACAGGCAGGCAGGCCCCACTCACAGTCACCCTCGCACTTGCAGAATTATTCGTACAGTGAGAGTCAGTGCTGGCAGGACTGGTCCATTAAAGCCCACTAGATTTGGTTGAAGAAACTACTAAAAACTACCAACAAATAGAGCCCAGAGTTTATTTAATTATGTGTTGAAATGAAATACGAGTTTTTTAAGCATATTAATTAATTAGTTACTGCAACAATTTATATCCCGTCACAAATCATTTGAATCATGATCAAAGCTAATCATGAATCATGAGAAAACTAGACAGTTTGTGGCTTAAATGAAGACACCAAGTGTACAGACATTTATTCGGATCCATTTATGATCGATTCTCAAAAGATATCTTTTACAAAATGATCTAGATTTTTGTAAAAAATGTAGTAAAATCTAGTGGGAAAACCACTAGACAGGCAGCACTGTTGGTGGGACGCAGCTGCGCGGCTTGCGCTCGTATAATCGTCTTGGGCTTTGACATTTTGTTTTTGTTTTATAATACCTGTGTGATGTTGGTGCCTTTGGATTTTCCATGCCTTCTGCCCTCTTCCAACGGGGGGACAGCGGGCGACGCCTTCCCGCCGAACTTTTCCGCCCCTACTGTTGCCCCCACTGGTGTCCCCACTGTTGCCACCACTGACGAGGGTCGTCTTCCCAGTTAACTGTAATTGAATTTGAGGGTAAATTGTTCCTTCTTCTGGCTCTATTGGGTGTGATCGGGATGTGTGCCCAACTACGACTCCCAGAGTGTGAGTATCTGCATAAAGAATAGGCAGATGCATGCCAAATTCCCACAGAATAATGTATAAACTTATACGAGTACATTTATATATCTGGTAAATAAGAGAAACTGTATAAAATTAATTTCATCTTTAAATTAGATATGTAATTAAAATTAAAATAATTTAAATAAATCCTTTGACTGAACCATTATATCCAAGGCCAAAGGGTATGAATGCGTCGATATGCACTTATCCCCAGTGTACAAAACAACGTACATAAGCATACATTCATGTGTACATACATATGTGAGTATTTTATACGTATGTACATATATGTATGTATGTTCATACGGTACACAGTGAAAACTCTCTCTCTTCATCCTAAGAACTGAATGGAATTTTGCATTACCCAAAAGGTTCTAAGCGAAATGGGTAAAAAAAAAGAAATCCCAAAGTCCACTAATCCAATAATCAATAAAGGTTGCCTGCTTCTGGGCCCCCGTTTGTTGGGCGGTGCTGGGTGGGTGGGGATTTGGAGGGAGAGTTTTGAACTCCCGACTTCGCTGAGGAGCTTTTGGTATGCTTAATGCGCCGACATTAACTTTGTAACAAATGAGATGTCGGAATACAACATTCAGCCGGCAGAAGTTTATACTCTGAAAAGTCAAAGCGCTTTGCCGCGATGGCCACGCCCACCACACTGCAGGAGGGAGGAGCGTGCGAGCGAGAGAGAGAGAGAGAGTGAGAGTGAAGAGAAAAAGAGAGAGAGAGAGGTGAAAGAGAGAGAGAGAGACATAGTCGGAGGGTTGGTTCTTGACATTTGATACATACACAAACGCATGCATATACAGATATACTACTCATGCGAGCATGCACATACCATACTGATGTAAATATGTATGCATTACATACTTATTCCTGCCTTGGGTCTCTCCATCAAGTCAAGGGCAGCGCTGGTGCTGGTGCTGGCTGGCTGGCTGTGCACTTTATTTAATCAATCAAAACTCGCAATTCAATTATTCAGAGGAAAAATGTGGAGCTTCTGGGTTGAGTCATTGAAGGCGCGGACTCGGAGCTCATACTGGATCATGAGTTTTCCCAGCATCAAACAGGAGCAGCATCAACTCAAGTTCGTTGTACCCTCTGAAACCGCAATACATACTCTCACGACTGTGATCGCTGGATTGGAGCGGAGAAGGCGAGGACTGCAAGGAGCAGCAGAATGGACACGAAGAGAAAAGAGTTCCTCGAAATCATCCATTAAAATAATCCGCCATTCTGATACCAAGCGCAAGGACAGTGCTGACAACTCTTATAGCAATTAAATAAGTGTTAAAATTTAAAGAGTGAGATATTTGCAATTTACGAGTATACAATGTACATACATATGTAGGTCAGTAACCTTTCAGTAGGATGAATAGGAATATCTGTATCTGATATTTTTTTAGTACATATAGAGCGTTCATTATCCAAGTTATTTAATGCAAAAAACATTTTATGCTTTTTTGTATTAAGTCCGCGGAGGCATCTGACCTACGTTATAAATCGCAAATCACTGATTATAAAATAAAATTTTAAATATTCGTTAACCGGGAATGGGAAAATTGTCTGGGATATTTTTTTTTAATTTTTCAATTTGTTAGAGATCCCTCCAGGAAAAACTTTCATAAAGAATCTTCTTTCTTATAGATGATGATAGTAAATCTAATCATTTGCTTATTATCAAATAATACATATGTATGTACATACATATGTATGTATGTAATTTCTACTGTCAAAAAATTGTATCGGGGAAGAAGCAAATGAATATCTGTTTTTATTAACTTTTTATGTTTTTCGACATACTTTCGCGTTGATAACACATATAAATAAGAAATTATATTCGTCTGAAAATTTAAATAATTAAAAACTGTTGTTTGTTTGGACCATAGAATGAATACGTTGGCCTGGTTATAAGTCCGAAGCCTTAAAACGACACCCTTTGAAAAAGAAGTGTAATATCGACCTTAAAACGTTGTGTTTCTATCTATCGAAAAATTAAAACTAAAAATATTCTATTAAAAATGTATACAAAATATCAAAAAAATATTTTAGAAATATGCACATTACAGTGGGATAATTTGTATGGAGTGAAAAGAAATGCACCAAGCGATTGTCAAAATTATAGCCTAAGCGAGTTCTAAGAAGGTTTGCCGAAGAAAGCATGGGTCTAAAATCAATTTCGAGCTTGGGGTTTTTAAAAGAAGTTTTTCGTATTTTGTACAGTGAAACAGCTCCAATTAGAACGCCCTTAACTGCAATTGTCAATATTTCGAACTAAAGGTGGTGGCAACAGCATTTGGGGAGCAAAAGGACGTTCAATTCGACGTAATTTGCTCCCCAAACTCTGTTGCCACCAGTTTTTTCGGCACCACCAGTTTCTTCGGCAAATCCTTTTAGAATTCGTCGTAGTTAAGGATTTCGACAACCGCTTGGTCACGAAAAAAATTGACCCACTATAATGTACATATAAACTAATATTTTCATACCCACCTTTTAACTTTTTAAAATCCAAAAAGGTGTCGGCACGTATATTTCAGCGTATATTTCAGCAATGCAGTGGCATTGGTGTATGGACTAATTTTATTGCAATCAGCTCCTACAGCCGTTTTCAACAATTCGATGAAGTTTTGTGTATTCCGTATCCTTTTTCGAAATTACCCAAGGGTAAATCAAAGGCACTTCATTAAAGTAACTGAGGTGGCATTTTTCGCTTTTTGCAGTGGTGGAAACAATAATATGTTTTATGACCAAATTATATAGAACTTGGACGCAAACACACAAGTCTTTTCGTAATTGCTACGAAAATACATACATACGTATACAGTTGAAATGAAATAAATTAAAAAATATTTTAATATAAACCAGATTCAACTATTTACGATCTCGACCCTAAACATTTTTACCATATGTAATCCGTAATCTGTAATGAATTATTTTTTATTTGTTTCAGAGTAAAGACTCTTCTTAAAAATAGTAACATTTCTTTCGAAGACTATAAGAACTTAATTAAGTGCATTTCTATAGACTGTTCCGTGCAAGCAAGCATACCCTACCATTATTCCACTAGCTGACGTTTCATATCGAATCACTAAAAGTTGGCTAATTTGGTTTCCGAAATTCACAAATGTCATCCACTTCTTCTTGAGTTGAGTTTGAGGAGCGGATATCATCAACGTTTAGTCCGAAAACACGACTATGCTTCGTTTAGAACGTGTCATCAAAATTTATTAAATAAAATTATAACATTTCCAAGTCAATATGCTATCAATTAAACAGTCACTAAGCAGCCAAGGGGCTGGGATTTAAAAAGGCTTATGAGCGCTGCATAATAAAGGTAAATTTCAATAAATACATCATCAACTTTGAGAGGTAGTCCTGGGAAACAAAGAGAAATTATTGAACGCCTTGTTTGACCTTTCAGACTCAGAGAACGTTTTCCTCCCCTGTGGCTCACATTTGTGGCCCTGAACATGGACATGGCATGTTTGCATTTCGAAATGGATAAACAATACAAACCCACTGCATCTGACACTGAAGCAAGCGTTGACTAGTGGAAGTCAGCCTAGAAAATGAGATTTCCCATACTCCACATCGGCCTATACGCCTGTCCAGCCAAAGCCGAGGGGGGGCTTATAGAGCCATGGAGGAACTGAATCTGTAACGATCGACGACTGACACACATAGACGATTGAGGGAGGAACCGTACATTTTGTTGTTGTTATATTTGAATTTATATAGAAATCTATGGGTTTTGTTCAATTGATCGGTGTTTTGTTTTATTTGTTGTGTTGATGTTTGTATGGGCTTTAATTTGAATATTTATTTACAATTTTTATTTAAGACTCGTGTTCCCCTCGTTCAAGTCATATAGTAACAGTTGCAATAAACAGCTTTCAACTTATTGCTTACATGTCTCAATATAATTTACAAGAAAAACTTACTTAACTCTAAATTCTGTTGTTCTGCTTTTGTCTCTGTGCTTCACGCATTTAATTTACGCATATTTATGGTTTGCTTTGCCTTTGCTTTTTTTATTTTTTTGATGCTTCGTTTTATTCGTATGTGTATTTTACTAGTGAGAATATTGGGTGGTTAATTGAGAGTATGTATATATAATCACTATATATATATCTATCTGACTTCTGTGTACCATCTTCAACATTACTTTAATTTATGTACGTTCGTTATTGGGCTTTTAACTATGCGCTTGCGTTATGGTTTTGTTTTTGTTTTTTTGTTTTGTTGTATAAATAAAATAGAATATTTTTGCTTTTGCTTCGCTTCGAATAATACATGCCATTATACATATACAAAATATGGATTATGATTCTCATAACTTATGGTTAGACGTTAACCACGTGAGGCCCTCAGATAGGCCATCGCCGGTTGTGGCACATGACGGTTGGACATACCAATTGCGATCTCTTATTCTAGTTAAGCCTAGTTTTTCCTGGATTTCATGGGGTTTCATTGCTGAAAGACATAATACAGAAGAATGGGATGTATTGTATTCAGTTGGACTTGGCTAATAATAATTACCATCAGGAAGATCCTGTTTGTTAGCAAATATCAGTATAATGGCGTCCCGCATCTCTCTATCGTTAATTATCCTATGCAGTTCCGTGCGGGCTTCGTCTATTCGATCTCGATCCGCACAGTCCACTACGAAAATAAGACCCTGTGTACCTGCAAGCCAATCGTTTGTTAATTTTAGCTTCTTTGGCCCGTAATAAATGAATACCTGTGTAGTAGTGCCGCCAGAGCGGTCGAATTTTATCCTGCCCACCAACGTCCCACACATTGAACTTGACATTCCGATACGTCACAGTTTCGACATTAAAGCCCACAGTGGGTATCGTTGTAACCGATTGCCCTAGTTTGAGTCTGTACAGGATCGCTGGGGGAGAGGTGGGGAGTAAATTAGTTATTTAGCACCTTGTAATGTCGATCGCCGGCTAACGGCCTGCTGCTTACTTGTTTTGCCCGCCGCGTCCAGCCCGAGCATGAGAATTCGCATCTCTTTGTTGCCGAAAATTTTTGATAATAGCTTTCCCATGGTGATGTGTCATCCATCAAACCCTAGCCAATCTGTAAATTCAATAAATGTAAAGTGATACATATGTAAGTGTCTATTGGAATAGAGCCAGAGCCAGAGCCAAAACCACAGACAGGGCTAGCGGGTTTGCAGATAGTTCTGACTGGAAGTTCACGTATCAAGCACATTGCCACGAGGAGCCGCAATCCATACATGTACATACGATACGAGTATATACCACAATGCGTCAACGGAAGTAGGAGCATTATTTTGCATAATAATTTAACTTACATTGTGTGTTGTGTGCTTAACTGCCAGCGACAACACCACAACGTTATACTCGAACTCAGACAGAGAGGAGAGCGAGAGAGAAATAGGCAGAATTTATCAGTTCTGTTCAGTGAAGAGCTTCGTTCAATTGGCGCTTGGGCCGCACAAACAGCAGAGCAGAGCAGATAAAGTGACCATAAATTAAACAAAAGTTATCTCGATTGCAGAACTCAAGGCGTGTGCAGAGGCCTGCTTGGATGCATTCATTGGGGACCAGCAAAAACCGAAAGTACAGCTGGAGCCGGCTTGGGCTTGGGTTTGGTTTGGGGTTCAGGTTCGGGCTTGGGTTAATATCATAGGAGGAAGCATTTTGAGGAATTTCTGTGCTGTGCTTCTTGCCTAACACGTCACATACACGCCCGAAATACACCTATACATATACACACCCAATGTCTTGACGATTATGATTACGCACCAATTCGATCGACACGCGCCTAATATAGTTAAGCATAAAGTGCCAACGTGTAGTAGCTAGACACAAAATGCATTTGCAAAAACACAACTACTAAAAAACTAAATCTAACAACAACAATTTTGCACTAATCTTCGTGTATTTACACCAGTTAGTGTGACCGCGGATTTATCGATAAAATATACTGCCGAAACGTCAAAAATATACCGAAAAGGACGGTCTCATTTTAAAAATATACCGCAAAAATATCGATGAAAATCATATTCCTCGATTTTGATATTCTGTTTAATATTAGTAGTTGAATAGAATACTGAACCCTGAACAAATAGTTTTAACTAATATATATAAAACAAATTTCTACAAGATTGATTAATTTTTAAAATTCAGTTACTTGGATTCTGTCTAAAATAAGGTTTAATCAAGGAAGTTCAACAAATAGGTCCCTTTTCTTACATGGCAACTACACGGTAACTACACATTTGCTACACATCAGAAACATTTATACGGAGTATGGACAATTTGTATACCCTACTTCTGAATTGATGTTGTAAATACTGTTTTCCAAGCTAAGCAGTAATTCATTATTCTCGTATTGAAATGTTTTTGAAAATTCAACGCATGCAAGGTAAAATCCACCCAATTGCATAACATAGCATGAGCATAAAATGCACCGTAAGAAAACGTAAGTGAGCATGGAATGTCACGATATTTGAACATTTGTTCCTTGTCAACCGATGGTATGGACTTTCTTGAACCCTTTTCCCTTTGATTAATGTTAAATTCGTTTTTCCAAGCTGCTCTAAAACGTAATTAATAGCCTTTTTACACTAGGGTTGAGTTATTGAGTTTCGGGCAAAACTCGAGTTTCGTTTACATGGGGAAGCATAGGGGACCTAGAGGTGGCAAAAAAGTTGAGTTTTAGTTGCGTTAAGTTGAGTTTGTCCGATTTTCCGAATATTTCAACCCTGATCTGCCTGTCGTGGAATTATCACCACTAGTTACAACAAAAATTGGCAGCTCAAAATTTAAATTTTGGCGCGTAAACAATATGGCTGGGGAAAAAGATACATACAATTGTTAAAACCAATACTTTAAACCAATTTTATTATTAAAAACCATATAAACAATGTGGTCGATTTCTAAAATTCGGTCGGAAAAACTTAGCCAAACGCTAAATTGAATTATTATAAATTAAACTAAATTAAATTATTATAAACCATTGCCAATATAAAAAATTTTAATTTTTGTACATATGTATGTATGTAATGTACATATACATATAGCCAAAATTCAACATATTTGTAATTGCAGCCGTGCAATTTCCCTGCGGAAATGTTCCTTAAAAAATTGATTCCAAGGTTATTCGCAATGTCCAAATGCGTTTCTTGGAAATTTGATCCAAATACTCCACAGTTGCTGCAGACATCGTCGCCAACTCCATACATTGCAGCCTCGTTATCATCTCTTGCTCTGCCACATAGAGCATCATTAATTCCTCGGTATTCATATTAATAAAAATTAAAAAACAAAATTTTCGTGGACAAGCACGTGCCAGCAAGCCGAAACTCAATAACTCAATAACTCAACTTTGGCATAGTGTAAATTCAAATTCTGAGTTATTGAGTTACCTATCGATAAATGTGGTAACTCACTGTAGTGTAAAAAGGCTATAAATCCAAATTCTGAGTTATTGAGTTACCTATCGATAAATGTGGTAACTCACTGTAGTGTAAAAAGGCTATAATATTTTGAACTTTGGACAGATTGACATTTTTTGACCCAATAAAGCGTTTGATTAGGTTATTAATATTAATATCTCGATCTTGATTTATATATACTATATATCATCTACAACACTACAAACTGCAAAATTTTATTTAGGTAGCTTTAAAACTAGTTTATGCATTAACTGGTGCCTAAAATGATAAACAATTCTATAATACACATTTCCTAAGGGTGCAGCCACGATCAGTCCGAGAATGCTGGTGTCGGCGCTTCATAAAGACTAAAAAACTAAAAACACTAAAAAAATCAGGGAAAAGCAAATTTAGGGGCGAATATTGCAATATTGCCGGTGGCACATTTTTGGACAAGGCGAATTCGTTTACATGTAAAATTGGTTGTTTCGCCAAAACAGAACTGGAAAAAAAGTTACCCAAAATCCCAAAAGAAACCTAAAACGCACACACACACACCAAAAATATTTCCAATTCCGTGGAAATGTTATGGGACAATGTTGCTCATTTCGTGGCACATGCTGCCCTACAAATTAATGTTGCCAACGCAAAAAAACGTAAGTGAGCATGGAATGTAAGGGAAATTGTTGGGTTGAAAAAGGAAATTATTGGGATGATGTTGCCTCAACAAAATCCCTCAAAAAGTCCCAATAAAATATACGGTCTGACCTAACATATTCGTCGATTTTGATATTCCGTCTAATATTAATAGCTAGCCAAGAACCTATGCTCTGACCACATAATTTTAACTGAAAAATTTATCAATTTTCTACGAGACTGTCAAGTTTTCCTTCTTGGCAAAGGTATAAGAACATCGAAAACATCAAAGCGATCATAAATATTCATGCTGATTTCACATACACAGAGCAATGTAACCGTAAGCGAAAAATGAGGTAAAAAATATGAGCTAAAAAATACCAACTGCCAACTGGGAAAAGTCTAGTAGAAAAGTCCAGTTCAAGTCTAGTGGATCGGCGCTATCACCACCAATAACAACAACAAAGAGCTGATCAAAAATCAAAATTTGGTACGTAAAAATGCTCACTGGGAAAGGTAAAAAAATGCTAACCATCCTTAAAATAAATAACTTAAAATAATTTTATCATTACATAAAACACACAAAAAAGATTATCAAGTCTCTGCTTGTTCATTATACCCGGTACTCGAAGAGTATAGAGGTAGATTTTTGGTGATAACGGATGTGTGTAACGCCCAGAAGGAAGCGTTTCCGACCCCATAAAGTATATATATTCTTGATCAGCATCATTAATGACTTCTTCTATCATCGCCTTGAAATGTCTGGGCGCATACCCAAGATTGTTCTCTACAAGATGCATACCCACTTCTCTGCGGATAAATTTCATTTCGTCATTTGTGAGGCGTGTTTTATCATCTCTTTTCTGCATTATGCTTCTTGCAGTTTGCCCCTTTACCGTTCTCAGATTATTTTTGTGCAAGACGAAGCGCAGCACCGATAGCACAGTCAATGCTTTCTCCGACTGGTAGGAACTGCATTTATAGTCTTCCAACACCCACTCCTTGGTCATGGTCATTGGTCGGGCTGGGAAGGACTGCCGGTGGGGAAAAGAGTATCTTCAAACAGCATGCGGAACAGTGATTCGGGTATTTCTCGTCCGCATGCTCAACGTCCACACGATGCAGGGAGTTCGGTGTGGAAACGGAGTTCAGTGTGGAAACGGAGTTCAGTGTGGAAACAGAGTTCAGTGTGGAAACGACTGGAGTGGGGGTGGAAACGCCTCCATAGTTCACTGAAAAACCAAAAGAAGTTTCATCACCAAATAACGCACCTTCAACGGTGTCTGGCATCCCAGAGACGGGCGTGTTGGTGCCGAGCGGCACTCGCTGGCCCCCATAGGTCATGGTCTTGGCTTCATTGGCTGGTAGCATGACCTCCACCGAGTTGGTGCTGTCCTCGTTGGTCTCCACCACAAAGGCGGCCGGATAGCCAATGACGCCACTGCTCAGTCCCGGCCCATAGGCCACAATGGAGGACTCCTTCTTGGGCCCGACCTTCACCTCGCCCGACCACGCGGGCAGAGAAGCGCCTGCGGACGAGCATGGTCATGCAATGACCATGACCAAGGAGTGGGTGTTGGAAGACTATAAATGCAGTTCCTACCAGTCGGAGAAAGCATTGACTGTGCTATCGGTGCTGCGCCTAGTGGATCACAAAAATAACATGAGATCAGCAAAGAAGAAAACTGTAAAAACCATTGTGGAGAAAAGAGAAACTAAAACACGCCTGAATAACGATGAAAGGAAATTCATACGCAGAAAAGTGGGTCTGCACCTAGTGGAGTGTTTTCTAGTTTATGCGCCGAAAGATTTTAAGGCCATGATTGAAGAGATTATCATTGAATTCGGCGAACCCCGCGACGAATGGGAGAGCCAAAGGAGGGAAAATGGGACAATGAGACCATCGAAGTTTTACTACACTTATAAAAGTATTCGTAAGCAAATATTATTATTTTATATTATATTTACATTAATATACAATTTATTTTCAGAGAAAAGATATCGCCTCCCTGGCACTTAGTTGTAATGTTTTGTTGTTTGTTTTAGTTTTAATTTTATATTCTGCTATTATTATTTAGATTATACTATGAATTATTTTTATTATTACTATTAGAACTGAACTGAATATAATTTGGAAATATTGTAATATTTAAAAAAAATTGTTTTTAATCTCTTTTCCACACCACCCGAGAGGTAGAGATTAAGGTGCGTTTTTTTTTTAAGTGGTGTCCCCAAGAGGCCTAATCCACTAACTCGTTCATAATTATGCAGGTTAGACATAATGTCGGGTCATTAGTGTTCCCAATAGAGTGTATACCCCAACAATGGTTGTTACCAATTGAGTGGGTGGTACCCCCCTGCATATTCATGCGCGAATTTCAGCATATGGCTGGCTCTGGTGGTAACCTCCGTTCCAACCTTCTCCAAAATGTTGCAATTAATATGTTGCATCGAAAAAGGTTGGGAGGACCTGCTGAAGTACTTCCGTATCATCATCGGAAAGTGGTACAATTCCGCGTTGCACCGCAGTCGCATTTCCGCGCTCAGCGAGGACCGAACCACATCATCATAGTACGTGGAGAAATACTCCAGTCTATTTTCGTGGTTATCCAGCGTGTAGGCGCAACCGTAAATCCTTGCAAATAGCTCGTCCGCTACTCCGTGCCTTAGCGACATATTTGGCACTATGTGCGACGCGTCCCACGCAGTAGCGACCGAGCTACTCGCATACCTTTTGGTCATTCTGTTGGCTGGGCAGCCGTCGGCCACCACAGTCACCAAATTGTCGCCCAAGTTTCGGGCAATACGCAAGTATTGGGCACCTAGAAGAGGGAAAACAAATTATAATTTCAACAAAATTTGAATTTTATTACTACTTACAGTGTGCAGATAAAGGAATTGAAATCCACTTGCGTCGACCTTCTTGGCCGCAATCGCAAGCCTCTCTTGTACCTCTCCGTGCCTGCCCATTCTATCCCTGCGCCAACCTAAAAATAAAAATAATAATAAAAAATGAAATAAAAACTTTCTACTTACGAAATGCCTGAAGTGGTACTTGTCGAATGCCACAACGAACTCCTCGTTGGGGCCGAAGTACCGCAAGTTCGCCGTTAGGTCTATGATACTTGATGCGGTATCATGACCCTGCAGGATTTGGTCTCACTTCACTTGTTCTTCACTTCTCTTGTCACTTGTATTCATAAAATTTCATAAAAATTGAATTATGGGCAACTAAAAAGTCAAAGTCACCCCCCTCCCCCCAGATAACTCGCCCGGCCCCTCGCAGGCAGACTGGTGCCGCGACAATGGCGTCACTAAGCATCCGACTGCCGTGAACGAGTACGCCGTCCGCATCCTGGGCGACAACGCGGAACTACCCAAGTCGCCGTTCTTTGTCCAGATCATGCCACGCACCGAGTTCGAAGCGGAGCTAATGAAGGCCTCGAAACCGCAGGCCCCCGACGAAAATGGCGGGACTATCAGCGAGCCGCACACCGGCGTCCCCCCACTCCTTGCGCTCCTCCAATGCCCTCCCCCACTCCTCGCGCTCCTCCAATGCCTTCCCCCACTCCTTGCGCTCCTCGCGCTTCTCCAATGCCCTCCCCCACTGACAGCAATTCCTCCGGATGGACAGTACGAAATCGAACTCCAATTGAAAAGATTCAGGGCCCCCCCCCTTAGGGGAAGAGTCGATCAAGCAATGTAAAATTGCTTCAAAGCTTTTAAACAGCATTCTACAGACATAAAAGCAGTAGCTGTGGCCCAACAAAAAGCAGGCGTAGAGCTCAACTTTCTAAAATGTCGGGAGCTTCAAATAGATATCATTAATCTAGTAAAACCTATAGACGCATACAGTTGGTCTCGAAGCAATGGTGGCTCCCTATATGATTTCACAAGGCCAAAAAGAAAATAACAGGTAAATATTTAAAATAAGAACATTTTTTTTGTAACTGTATTTATTATTTATTGTAAATAATACATATATTAAACTACATTGGGTTTAGGGGTCAGAAGTTCAGTGACTCCCACGAGCAGGCTTATGTACGAATATTTGTTTTCCTCGTAGTCCCGCCAATCATCCTCCGACATTAATTGGGCAATTTTTGAGACGACATTTACAATGATTCGTCCGAATAACTCCAATTCTGTGGAGTTCAGTAGGTGTAGTTGTGTGAATGGAAATGCGACCGATGACTGGCAAATCCGTCCAATAATATTCTCCAGCTCCTGGACTTGTTGGGCCACATACACGTTCCTATCGTCCCTCAACGTCGGATAGGCAGTGTCCCGCCAATCATTTGCGTTAAATTTTAGATTGTACGTCTGCAGCAATGTTGTGTCCATAAACATCTGCTCCGCCAAAACTTTGCGGAGGTGAATGTGGTCCCACAATACTGGAAAGCGCTCCGCCGCTCTGCAGTTCGTACGTAAATTGGCGGCGCATCCGTCACTAATTATCCCCATTAGCTTATTTTCTAAGCCTCGGGCGATAATATTGCGCAGCACCATGCTAACGCCGTCTTCGATCACTGCTGAACCGAGCACCTCAACTCCTACGCAAGCCTACGAATGAAAATTTATTTATTAATTTAAAATTTATTATATACTATTACTCACCACTTTCATATGCAGGACATGGAAATTGGAGCCATCCAGGTTGAACCCGGCTACGACCAAAATTTTCCATTTGATCTTCTTAATGTCCAGCGGAAGATGGAGTTCGTCGAAAATTATTACGAATGGCTTCGACGTGAAGTATTGCAAATTACTTATTTTATTTATTACTCCCATGTTGAGGGCCTCGCACCAGCACGCCCGTCTCTGGGGTTGAAGGTGCGGTATTTGGTGATGAACCTTCCTTTGGTTTTTCAGTGGAGTATGGAAGCGTTTCCACCCCCTCCCCGGTCGTTTCCACATTGAACTCCGATTCAACACTGAACTCCACACATCGTGTGTGCGTGGGCGTCCCTGTGGATGCTGCCAGGGTGCAGCCGTTTCGTCCCTGGTTGCAGCCAGGAGTGCGTCGCAATGTGCCCACCCACTTTATCGCCAACGAGGACGGCACCAGCTCGGTTGAGCTCATGCAACCTGCAAACGAGGAGCCAGACACCGTTGAACATGCGGACGGCTCACTGTTCCGCACGTACTTCGAGGAGACGCTTTTTCCAAGTCATTCCCAGCCCGTGGACGCGACCGAGCAGTGGGTGTTGCAGAACTTCAATTGCTCCAGCTACAAATCGGACAAAACAGTCACAGTGCTCTCGGTGCTGCGCCTCCTGCAGAAAACATACGATAACAGAACAAAAAAACGGGCAATAATGGAGAGCATTTAAAAAAAAAGGAGACAAAAACTCCTCTTTCCACAGAGGAACGACTGTTCATAAGGAGAGAGGTGGGATATCACCTTGCCTCGAAGAACTTGAACTACCGCCCAAGAGACTTTAATTGTATGATCAATGAACTTATAAACGAATTTGGAGAACCCAAATTTGAGTGGGAACCGAAGAAAAAGCCAGACAAAACTTATTCAAGTGGTAAAATGTACTTCACTTATAAAGCTATTAGTAAGTAAGTATTATTATTTCATATTATATGAAGCAATGGACGCGACCGAGAAGTGGGTGTTGGAGAGCTTTAAATGCTCCACCTACAAATCCGAAAAAATAGTCACTGTGCTCTCGGTGCTGCGCCTTCTGCAAAAAAAAAAATGATCTCAGAACCAAAAAACGCGTAATTACCGACAAAATTTTGAAAAAAAAAAGACGAAAACTCCTCTCTCTACTGAGGAGAGATTATTTATAAGGAGAGAAGTCGGAAATCATCTAGCTTCAAACAATCTTATTTACCTCCCAAAAGACTTCTTGTATATGATTCAAGAAACGGTTAACGAATTTGGAGAACCCAAAGAAGAGTGGGAACCCAAAAAAAAGAACAGACCAGAAATCTTCCTGTAATAATATGTACTACACGTATAAAAGTATTCGTAAGTAAATATTATTATTTCATATTATATTTACATTAAATATACAATTTATTTTCAGAGAAAAGAATACGCCGCCCTGGAACTTAGTTTTAATTTGTTAGTTTTATATTTAGTTTTATGAATTTGTATTGTTATTATTATTTATATCATGTTAAAATATATAATTGAAGTATCAATATCAGGACTTGGGCACTTCCTGCCCGGCAAACGTCACCATGATTACATAGCGTCCCTCCTTAGTGGGGTAGTAGTGGCATTCGTAGGTGTTTCCACCACTCCGAGACTTGCATCCATGGCCAAGATGTCGAAGAATGATCCCAGCTGATACCGTTGGCAGGTGGCATGAGCTCCACCGAGCTGGTGCCGTCCTTCTTGGCAGGTGGCATGAGCTCCACCGAGTTGGTGCTGTCCTCGTTGGTCTCCACCACAAAGGCGGCCAGATAGCCAATGACGCCACTTCTCAGTCCCGGCCCATAGGCCACAATGGACGACTCCTTCTTGGGAATGACCTACTACTCGAACGGGGACTTGGGCACTTCCTGCCCGGCAAACGTCACCATGATTTCATAGCGTCCCTCCTTATTGGGGTAGTAGTGGCATTCGTAGGTGTTTCCATCGATCTTGGACTGCATGACGTTCTGTCGAGGGCTCCTGTACAAGGCCAAACAGTTGCTACCTGCTTCGCTATTCATTCTATTAACCAGCTACCTTGAGAACAGGAACTTCAAAGTCGTCTGTAGCAACACATCATCAAGAAGAAGAACCATAGCAGCCGGAGTTCCGCAAGGCAGCGTCCTTTCCTCTACAGCCTATATACTGCAGACATGCCGCAACCCTCTGCAATGGCTGCAGCCAACAAAACGCAAATGCTGGCCACTTATGCAGATGACACTGTATACCTGGTGTCTACACGGCAGCCTATTGAGGCTAAACGATCAATGGAAAGGCTCCTCGCAAGTTTCTTAGAATGGACGAAGAAATGGGGAATCACCGTAAACCAGCAAAAAACGAAGCATGTCCTCTTCACTTTATCACCACCGCAGCAGATGACTGCAGACTCAACACCAAAACTAGCAGGTAGGCCGATTGAAGACCAGTCGTCTTATCAATACCTTGGGGTTAAACTAGACAGGAAACTAAACTTCGTCAGCCATATCGCAGCCACAGTTGGAAAAGCCAAAAACCGGATCCGGAAACTTGACTGGTTAATTGGTAGAAACAGCAAGCTTCCCATTCGAATCAAGATGCTGCTCTACAAGCAAATGGTCGAACCCATATGGCAATATGCTATGCCAGTCTGGGGTCCACTCACATCCGAAATACAATTGAACAGACTGCAAGTTGTTCAAAACACGGTGCTGAGAGGAATAATTAATGCCCCACGTTATACACGAAACAAAGATATAATTGCAAACCTGCAGGTTCAAACGGTAGAGGAAGCATGCAACGAGTTAAGCAGAAGGTTCTATGAAAAACTATCTCGTCACAGCAATCGGCTAGCCATCAACATGGCTCTTTATCCTTATGTGCCACGTCGGTTAGCCCGATCGAGGCAACGTTACGCCACAATTATGGCACAACACAATCAGAACACCAGCAGCAGTAACCTGACTGAAGTCCAGCGGAGGGCTCTCATGGCACGCCGAGAGAGTTTCCAGACAAATCCTTTTTCAACGCCAAACTCTTCCAGCAGTCCTGCAACGACGACGCCCAGCGCTATGCAACAGATTTTTCCTGTGCCTATCTAATTCCCAACTGGTTATAGCAGCGTGCCTATGGAGTGGCGGCTGATATGCCCTTTCCAGTTATCCCTTCTCGGCCTTATGGCAAAGGAAAAAGTAAATACCTGTACCTATCAGCCCTAACAAGCTTAAACGGTCGGTGTTGACATTTTTGTAAAGCAATTTATTTAAAATTACTCAGCCAATGTTCTGCCATCTACAGTAGTAGTTGGCTAGCGTTGACATTTTTGTAAAACAATTTATTTAAAATTACTCAGCCAATGTTCTGCCATCTACAGTAGTAGTTGGCCAGCGTTGACATTTTTGTAAAACAATTTATTTAAAATTACTTAGCTAATATTGTAACTAGTGTTACTCAGCCAATGTTCTGCCATCTACAGTAGTAGTTGGCGTGAAAAAATTTGTATAATATGCTAATTTTGAAAGTATAGACAAATAAAACGGTTCTCTCCTCATTGTGAGGAGAAAATGCCAATACTAAAAAAAAAAAAAAAAAAACGTGGCACCCGTGGTAAAATCTACAAGGGAACGCAGCAAGAGCGTAGCTCAGAAATCAACCGTCAATCTGGCCTCCATAGGTGAGAAGTTGGATAAACTAATATCGCTATTACTATTAACGAACAAAGCCAGCAACAGAGCTCCCTCTAAGCAACCCCAACCCCGAGGTCTCTCCACCTTGGAGGACAAGATGGAGGCCATGCAGCGCCAATTAAATTTCTTAATATCACGCCTCCCTGCTGGGTCCGCAGCGAATGACCAGCAAAATGAATCTTAGAGGACAACCAATAAAAATAGCTTTCTGGAACGCAGCAGGTATCAGAGGTAGACTGCCGGAGCTGGAGGCCTTCCTCTCTGAGCATAAAATAGATATCCTGCTGGTTTCAGAAACGCACCTTACAGACGACATGACAATAGTAATCAAAGGATATAGCATATATAACACTTCTCATCCCACAAGCACACCTCGCGGGGGCGCAATGATAGCAGTCAAGAGTAGCATTCCTCACACATCCTTGCCGCAGTTTAGAGAGCCGCTGGTTCAAGTGTCGTCAATAGTAATCAAGTTAGCCTCTGGGCCGCTAACTGTTGCTTCCATTTACTGCCCCCCTTCACCAGCGAATCATTGGACGAAAGACAAATTTAAGCATATTTTTAACTTCATGGGTCGGAAATACATAATAGCCGGCGACTGGAATGCTAAGAGCCAGTGGTGGGGAAACTATAGATCCTGCGACAGGGGTAGACAAATTTTGAATTCTATCCAAGAAAGTGATCTAAATATCCTGGCCACTGGATCACCCACGCACTATCCGTCGAATCGAAGAAATCGCCCGTCTGCAATCGACTTTGCAATTTATAAAAATATTCAGCACAGCCACATAGTGATTAACCAACTACACGACATGGGCTCGGACCACATAATGCAAATAATAACTCTCTCGGACCAACCAGCACCTGGAAAAAAAAGGATAGTACTAGAAAGCTACGCCAGCATTCGCTCCTTCCAAAGCTACCTTGACCAACACATACATCTGGATACGGAGCTTAGAAGTGGTGAGGATGTTGACGACGCAGTCGAAATACTGGAAAGAAATATAATGAATGCAGCTGAAGCCTCCATGAGTGACAACAACTCATACCGCTCACCTAAATTCCACGACGGCTTGCACCTGGATTGTCAGACGCGAGTTGCAATACAGGCAAAAAGAATATTGACAAAAATTATTCGCAAAGGACGGTTCTCCAATCCGTTGATAAAAATGCTTTCCAATCAACTGACCAACCGTATCAGCAAGCAAATTAAACAACTTAAAGCAAAGCAGATGGAATCCTTTCTACAAAGCGTCGACCCAGCTGACCGGTATTGTATGAATAAACTATGGAGATTAACAAGTACGATAAAAAGGCAACCCATGGCAAATCTACCAGTCAAAAAATACATCAACCCAGGAGACTTTCCGTCAGATGACCCATGGTGCAGATCATTAGAGGAGAAAGCTGAGGCTTTTGCTGAGCATCTAGAGCACAGATTCACCCCCAGGATCACAGCAAGCCCAGAAGACTTACAAGAAATAGAAGGTGAGTTGCTGCTGCATAGAGGCATTGACCAAGCTCAAGTCAGGCCCTTTATCAGTGACGAAATAATATCCGAAATTAAACAATTGAAGAACAAAAAGGCTCCCGGATTTGACTCCATCTCTAATAAAATGATAAAGGCTCTACCAAAATCCGCCATTGCATACCTAATGTTAATCTTCAACGCGTCTCTGGAGCATGGGCATTTTCCCACTGCGTGGAAATGTGCTAAAGTGTCAATGATTTTGAAGCCAGGAAAAGCCTCGGAGAAGCTGGAGTCTTACAGACCAATCAGCCTTCTGGCTGGATTTTCAAAAATTTTGGAGCGACTCATCCTAAATAGGCTTTACGAAGTACAAGCGGTAGAAAGAGCTATACCAGACCATCAGTTCGGCTTCAGGACTGAGCACTCTGCGGACCAACAAATAGGACGAGTAACTCAATTCATCTTGGAGGGTCATGAAAATCAAAAACAAGTATCAGCAGTGTTCATGGATATCCAGGAGGCCTTCGACATGTCACCGGGCCCAATGACGCGCACCTCGGGCACACCCTCGCCGGCACCCTCGGTGTGGATCTTGAAGTCGGCATCGTCACCAACACGCACTCCCGTGGCCTGGAGGCCGCGTCCGGAGGCGCGCACCTTGCGGGCATCCGACAGCGGTGCCACCTTCACGAGGAACGGACTGTTCGGGATAGCAGTGCCCGCATAGAACACATCCAGGCCCGTGGAGACATTGCTTTACTCTGTTCATTTCCCCCGTTCTATGGTGTCCGCTGTGTGCCTCCGCAGGCCGGCCGTGTCGGAAAATATGACGGGGTATCCACCAAAATTGTGCATTGTGCCCGCCTGGTAGGTCACAATCGAAACAGATCGCTTATTTTTTAAAAATAATTAAATATATTAAATAAAAATACAATATAAAATAAAAATTTTCTACTTTGTGCGTTACCAGAGCTCCGTAGCTACGGAAGAGGGGCACAAGTTCCGCTGCAGCCACCGACGAGCGCATCACCACCGCCACAGGAGCAGCACCACAAAAACCAGAGCATACCCAAATCGAGGTGAGTACATTTTAAGCATAACATTTCAATAATTTAAAATAAACCTTTTCTTTTTCTTCTATTTTCTATAGGAAACAGCCTCCTAGGAAAGAGCGCAGGTCGCCCCGCAAGCGATCACACAAAAATGACGAAATGCAGAAGTTTATCGGATATAGAGCTAAAATCTAATTGAAAAAAAATTAAAAAACTAGTTTAATGTTATTTGATCGTATTGTTTCAGTCTTCAATACTTTATATTGGCGTATTTTGTACCGACCGAATCACCAAGCTTTTCTGAATGTTCTAAATAATTTTCTCGAACAGGATAAGCACTTTCAGCTTAGCTTCTAGTTATGAGAAGCGCAGAGAAGGGCGGAATGCGAATTGTTCAAAATTAGAGATGACACTGACACTAGTGGTGATTCAGCTAGCTATCTCTATGATGTATAAAATTGTTTTGGGTCGTCACCCGATGTACTGTACGACCTTATCTGATCGTCAATAGTTTCTGTACGTACATTTTTAAATTGCGGTCTGTCGACCGGTGTTTGTTTTGTTACTAAAGCAAGTGAGGCGTGGCTCGCCTTCTGGTTAGCTATAAACTAAGAATATCGTCCACTTTAACATCCTCTTTTTGTCTATTTTATTGTTCTGAAAAGCCCCTTTTTCTAGAATTTTGACGAATATAATACTTTTTTGCTACTAATTATTTACATGAAGCAACAACAGGCTTTTGTCGTGTCTTCTGAAACTTAACGAAGCTTCAATGTTTTTAAATTATGTTCAGAATTCTGTATTAATATTTTCCACACCTGAATCTTCGAAACAAAGCTCCCATCACGAATGGCTCAAAAACTATGTATCTCCGATACTTTTAATGCAGCAAGCAAGTAAGCTGAATGTTTTTCATAAGTGTATGTTACTTTGCTTGAATGAGCATTTTTCATATCTTATAAGAAATTCCACTTGAAAAATGCTACATATTCGTAGCTTGAAATATGCTAAAATGGCAGCACCGATGCTCGGCTCGGCCGGCGGCGACAATCGCCACAGATCCAACGGGACTTTACCCTCTACACTTTGCGCTGTTTCTTTTTACGCACGGCACAGTGGGACGGATATTACATATTCACTAGAGTAACTTCACTAAAAAACTTCCGATCATTTTTATGGGATACAAAAATATATCATTTAATTTTAGAGATAGATAACTGTGGTTCGGTGGGGTGAAAAAATATATCATTTAATTTTTTAGATAAATAACTGGTTCCGTTTTGTGAAGAGGTTAATCTATGAAATTTTGGCAGTGCGTTACATATAACCAAATCTCATACTATCACGTGATGCTTTCCTTGCCACAAAGTTTTTCATGATACGGCGAAGCATTCAAACATGTGTTGCTTTTCCAAAACCGTGGTGAAAATTTGTTTCCAAAAGTTTTTTTGATTTATTGTGATTTTTGCGATCTACTTAACACAAATTCAAGGTAAAAATATCCGTCGTGTTGGTTTAATGTTGTTCTTTAAATATATGAAGTGTTTGTGTAATATCTATCGAATGTTTATTTCATGGCAGCCGTTTTTTCAAAATGCCCATAGTGGGGTGAATCGGTTCACTTGTAGTAGAATCATATAGCCAGAAGGATAAATCATACATTTTTTATTCATATTATAATATATTATTTTTATTATTTCAGACAATCCGCTACGGATTAAGGTATTGGCTCTAGCTGCAGCAAGCATTCGCAATGAAATGTTTAAGTTTTTATATCTCAAATTGGATGAAAATATAGGTTGACTTCTAATCAATGAGATCCTTCAGATCGTAATAAAAGAATAGTTCGAGAATGGATGCAATGCAAACAAGCATTCCCTTGGCATTGCAGAATGGGAATACCCAGCAATCTAGAACTATGCTCATAGAAGGAGATGGGTTGCTAAACAACCCCAACCGAGCATCGCAGTAGAGAAGCTGTACAACTGCTGGTTTACGAAGGAGTGGACGAAGTGGAAAAATACTTCACTTATTCGAATTGACTCGAATATATGGGCTAAGTGCTAAAGAGCGACGCAAGAAAAAATATTTCGTATGTAACGTCGACTACGAAAGAGCCGAATTGGAAAATAACACCATATTCTACCTATCGCAGTTGGTTGGTATCATTTTCAAATTGACCCCACATTCACAATTACCGCCTACCTTTTAAGTCCAGTCTTTCCTGTTAATAAGTTAATAAAATATAAATATAATATAATATATATAAATATATTATATATATACATATATAGCATAGCAGATTTTGATCTAACCTAACCCCTGGCTACGCAGCAGTGTCGGCTTCCAAGGGAGGCGAAAGTCTCGGCCAATGTTGGCAATGAAGTCTATGAGATGGAGATAGGCGTACCACTCGGCATTGTTGACAATCCTGTTGAGAATAGATGGGCTATTATGGTCGCTCAGAATTTTGTCTCTTCTCTTAATGGCTGCAGAGGCAGAGGCACATGGGCACATGGGCTCTCAGTCCACGGACTGTCCCTGGCGGAGAACAAGACGGAGTGCTAATGAGTAGCAGGAAGAAGGTTGAGTGAGTATGAGTGAGAGACGGCAAAACTATCATCGCAACCAAGCCTGCGTTAAAATATTTAGGGGTTATGCTGTACCAGAGGCTGACCCCTTTGATCAAGTTGTGGCCTGCGAAGTTGATGAAAAGTCAACAATAGGCACTTTAATATTAAATTGGACGCCCTTAGTGACTGGTCGCCACACCATTTCGATCCATTTCGACGAAGAACCAATGCCGGGCTCCCCCTTAGACGTGATCATGACGAGTGGTGACAGACAATGTGGACGAATGTTGCGATGTCTCCGAAACGGTCGAAGCATGGCTACAAAATACATTCAATAGTTTTCAATGTAGTTCATATTTTTCGAAGCAAAGTGTTCAAGTCTTAAGTATACTACATGGATTGAAAAATAGCGAAATTAAGAAACAAAAAAAAACAAATCCTACTACAAGTACTCTCGAAAAAAGAAACAAACACTCTCCTTACAAATGAAGAGCGGCGCTGCATCAGGTACCACGTGGCAGACTACTGGTGAGGTGAAATATAATTTATATGCCGAAAGATTTCTTGAAACTGGTTAAAGAAATCATCGAGTTTTTTGGAGAACCCAAAGAGATGTGGGAATCTAAGGAAAAGAAAAGTGGTGAAAAAAATTATTGTACCACCCTATACTATACATATAAAAGTCAACGTAAGTAAAACACTTCTATTATGAAATAATTTAGAATAATTATTTTCAGAATCACGAACTGGCCGCCGCGGTGGTAATTAGGTTAATCATATATCTAACTTAATCGTATAGTATTATTATTTTTTGTATACTATTACACTGGTAAACACTGTTTATGTCACATGAACTTAGTAATGATTTTTGTTTATGTTGGCATACCTACATTAAAAAAAAAATATAATTTCGTTCCAGTCACGTCCAGTTTTTTTTTGACAGTTATATATTCATTTCTAACCTCAATGCGCGTTGTTGTTTCGAAAATTACTAAGAATTAATAAATGAGCTTTTAATGTCATATAAAGCTTTAGGGTGTAACATGTCTTTAAAAATACATATGCTGGACTCTCATTTGGATTTCTTTCCAGCAAATTTGGGTGCTGTGAGTGATGAGCAAGGCGAGAGATTTCATCAGGACATTTCCTTAATGGAAAAGCGCTACCAAGGGAAATGGAGTCCAGGAATGTTAGCAGATTATTGTTGGAAACTTAAAAGAGACTTACCAGAAGCAAAATATTCACGAAAATGATCATTTTTTATTGTACATTATAAAAAACTTTCGTTAAGTGTAATTAATTTTCCTACTCTTTACAAAAATATATGTTTCGATATCACAAGGATACCTTTGTGCCAATTTTTTTTCCTTGACATATTATTGCTTGGTGACCCCAATATATTCAAAATTTGATATGAGTTTTTGTGTGACAAAAAAAAGTTTAACTTTTGTTAACCAGTGTAATTTTAAGGCATATGTACGTTTGGGCGATCACGGGGGTACCCTTACCCCTGCGGTGGTGGTGGGATATGTGTGACGTGGGAGATTGAACTTCGTTGATTCAAAGTATGCCCTACCGAGACTAACCTACCAGAGCTCTTGTTAGGCCTCTTGGGGACACCACTTAAAAAAAACGCACCTTAATCACCACCTCTTGGGTGGTGTGGAAAACAGATTAAAAAAAAGTTTTCCAAATATTACATTATTTTCAAATTATATTCAGTTATTATTAATTCATAGTATTTAATTTTCCTTAATTCTAATAGTAATAAGGCCTAACAAGAGCTCTTGGTAGGTTAGTCTCGGTAGGGCATTCTTTGAATCAACGAAGTTCAATCTCCCACGTCACACATATCCCGACACCACCGCAGGGGTAAGGGTACCCCCGTGATCGCCCAAACGTACATACATATGCCTTCAAATTATTAAACTGATCATTTATTCATTATTGTTGATTGACCGTATTGGTGTTCCTTTTCTTAGTTTAATGATGCTACTTGTTAAATATTGAAATAGAGATCTAAAATGAAAAACATGAAGGCATAAATTAATCTAGAGGGAGGGCGCGTGGCCTTGACCATGGATTAGATCAGCCGCAGCCGTTCCAGCAGAGGGTGGCCAAAACGAACGTTTGGACTTTGACCACAAGCAGGGTGGGAGCGCGAAGTGGAAACACCGATGCTTTACCCACTTGACAGCCGGTCTATTTGTTAGCCTTGTTGTTTTATTTTCTTCGTTTTTCTTTCTGATATGACGTTTAGTGCTGGTTCCTTGTTTGTTTAGATGTCCCGAGAAGTCGATCCCCTGGGATCGAGAGCTAGCCGGCGTTGCCCAAAGGGCGCCAACCAAATTGTAACAATTATTGAATGACGATCGAGAGATACGGTTGGCAGCCATGCTCCGTGACAAGATTGGCTATTCAGTTTTTTATTTGGGGTTAGCAGGTTAGCAAATTAGATGTAGCATTAGATGGAGGAGTAGAGAAGCAGCATTCAGAGAATGGAGGTTGTAGGTATGGATGTGCTGTATATCACAATCATGTTCTCATTGTATTTCTCTTTTTTTTTTCAATTCTTTGATATCTTCCTGATCTTTGATGTAGGAAAACCCCTTGGCACGGCGAAGCAGTCCCTGCGAATTCAGAAGATTGGCCACGTATTGACCGCAGCTCTCAAAACTAACAGCTACTAAATGAAGGTACCTGTGAAATTCTATTCAATTAAATGTTTATCTTTGGAACGAATCGTTTATCCTCCCCTTACTTTTGAAGAGTTTCCTTTTGACGCAACTGTATTCGTGAGCAGCCGTTGCTTTTTGAAGCCGCTGACTTAAAGTCTAGCCGGGCTAGTACCACCCTGCAATGGATTAAATTCGGAAAAAATAAATAAAAAAATAAGTATACTTACTTTAGTTCTATAATTATTTTCGAGAAACAATGGCAATACCTTCATTCCCGAGGGTAAATACCGTCCCTCGCTCATCACATGTAGTATATCAGAATTCCACTAAACATTTTTTTTAATTAGCTCCTCCAATCCCCCACTTTCCATACTGATACTTCCTCCGTGGGGACCCATATTATAGATTTTATAATAATAATATAATATAATATAATTGAAAAATCTAATATTTTTTAGATTTCAAATATGTACAAACAAAAGAGACGCAGTTTAATCAAAATTCAAACGAAGTTTTTGCGATGGCTTTGAGCGTAAGACGACAAGTGCCCACCTTAGCCTACGAACATGAGCATGAGCTCCAGATTAGGCCCGAAGATCTGGCGAGATACTTCAATTTTGTTCATTTCTCTTAAACTACCTTATGCTAGTTTTCAAGTTCAATCTACTCCAACAATAATTGTCTTTGTGTTGCAAATAGATATAAATGATAGTTTGCGATTTTCTGTAAATAATTATAATTATATTTATGTATTATGTCTAATACATGTATTAATTCACTAAACTAAATTCACACTAACATTTTTAGAATATACAATACAATTCACACCACACAGATATTTAAATTGTTTTAGAAACATAAATTGTTTTAAATGTAAATGAATGTAAACTATTTACACAATAAACAGATTAAATAACAAGGGACCAAGATGGCTACCTTGAGGCACCCCCGATGAGACTGTTAATCCATTATTCATCCAAGCTAAAATTCAGAGAATACGGAACTACAAAAATGTTGGAGCTGAGAAGTGATGATTTCTTCGAAGAGTTTAGATCCCTTTTTATGAAAGGAAACTATATAGGGTTTCTTTCTAGGTTGTGGGAAAATCACCAGTCACGAGAGACAAGATGAAAAGATTTAGGAGGGGCACACAAAGAGATTCTGCACAAAATTTAAGAACGGCACTTCCGAGACTGGCCCTGTAGAGAACGAAAACTTACACGATTTTAAATTGGTTAAGAAGCCATCATAATCGATGAAGGGGGGACAGATACAACTACAAATGTTTAAAGGGATAGGATATGAGTACCTGCTACCAAAATCGTTTGATGAGGCTAGGATAGAGGGAAGGTTCATAGAAGGGACAGAGTAGAAACGTGGGAAAAAGGAAGCGAACGGGTCAGCACTATCACAATCGTTATCAGCATAACTACCATTTAAGTGTAGAGATTAAGGAAATTGAGATTTACGTTTAGAGTTAAGAAACCTGAAGAATTGTTTAGGATCGCGCTAAAAGTTAAGCTTGCATTTGGTCAATGTCCATACATTATTATTTATTTTTATTTTTATTGGTATATATATTCATGTATTTGTTTGCTTATAAGTCAGATTAAATGTTATTTCCTGCTTCCAGTTAGCGAGTTCTAGAATGTAATGATAATAATATTATAATACACATACGAATTAGCGAGTGTTTTTTTTGCCAGGTCCCACGTTCTAATGTCCTTTGGAAGGCGGCTTGCGACGGCAGCCATCCGGGCCAGGGAATTCTCCTTTGCTGTCTAGGTCGCCCCCATATACACTGTGGTCAGTGGGCACATAGGTATTAGAGACAGACTGACGGCTGCTGTTGGGTGAAAAATCACGCGATTCCTGCTTAAACTTCTTTGGCGATAGCGCTGAATAAAACGAATCAGTAGAAATATCGAGAATGCTTGACGAGGAGTCCCCAGGCGTGATTTTGTAGTTGGGCTTGACCTTAGGGGGAACGTGCTTCCCAGGCTGCAGTGGAATGGCCAGGTCTGCGCACATGTAGTCGCTAAAGACGAATCCCCAACGCATAACCATGCTCCTGGTGCAGTAATTGGATCGATCGATTGTCTCATGGTACTAGAAATACAATTTGATGCTTAGTAATTGATAAAAACTAGAAATATCTTCAACTATAAACTTACGTCGCACGCAATCCCTGCGGTATATTCGAAAAAGTCTTTCTTAAAGAAGCTGTTGGTAACGTGGATGTTGATGTGATCGTTCGAAACCCCAGCAATGTCCATAACATTCATCTTCAAGGTGTGAAACAAGTGTTGGATGTCGTACACCATAATCTTTCGAGCATCTTTGTCGGTATCGGTCTCGCATGCCAGATAACGGAAGCAGGACTTTACCACTGGCATTAGCTCTGGGGTCGTGTAAACAATGACTGGATCTTCCTCATCATTGCTGGCGTATAACCATTTCAAGATATCCATGTATAATTTGGCCATGTTACTCTCGCCCATGGCCTTCGGTGGCAAAGGCAATTTGTGGGTAGTATGCGAATGATGCTGGGCATCGCTGCTCTGTCCGAAGATAATGTGGCCTAAGAAGAAATTGTGGTCAATACATACAATACATACTTTCTAGGTAGATTACTCTAGGTAATCTCCAAATTTTAAAGCTATCTCATCGAAAATGCATTTGACTTCTATTAATGCTCACCCGGATTGATCATGGTGCTGTAATTGGAGCTTATGCCCCCCTTCAGAGAGTAGCGGCAGGCGGAAAACTCAGCGGGCACGTAAATATCCTCAGTCAGGGCTTTTGGTAAAAATAGATTGAAGCTAACAAAAACAAGAAAAATACCGTTCTGTTCTCCAATTCTGCAATAAAAAATCAGCAGCGAGTTTTGTTAATGGGCCTCATTAAAAGCAAAGTACCTTACCCATAGAATTGTTTGCTTTCAAAATAATTCGTTCAATATTGCGCTTCATTTGAAGCTCTGCATTTTTGGCGTTGTTTTGCTCCATTTCTAAGTTAAGACGCTCCTCTTTAGACGCTCTCGCCAGCACGTTTAAATTCTTAGCCCCCGAGTTGTACGGACCACGTTGTTCGGCGCTCATGCTCTGAAATCGATATACCAGTTTATAATCTGTTACTAACTACCGTCGTATGCACTTACCTCCCATATAGGCCCACACTTTTTCACCGCCTCCTTAATGCCACTCCTTTCAGGGTTTTTTGAGCGCCAGTCGGCGACAAACTCCATGAACCCATTGTGCTTTTTTGGAGGCATGTTATATTCAACTTCTGGCTAGGGGCGTGGAAAATACGGTAGGGGCGGATACCGAGCAGCAAGTATGGCAGAAATCTACAGAAAACCTTTTGCGCAGCCAACGTGTGCGTGAATGAGACGCCGAGGGAACGTACAAATCAATAGAAAGAGCTGAAGCGAAGCCGGTATCTCCTGAAAATATTCAGAAATGCACATGTAAATACATACATATTTCACCATAGATATGTATGTACATACATACGTATGTAGGTTGCAGATTATGTTCATGTATGTGCATGAATGCCACAAGATTTTACAAGAATTCCGGTAGAAAAATGGCCGAAATAATATAAATTTTTTGTCACAAACAGAAATTTCTGGAACAGAAAACGCAGAGTAAAATGACCCGTAGCTAAATAAAACGTAAAAGAGAGACAGCACTAGCACTTTGACAGTTTTATTTTAGGCTTTTAACACTTGGTGCGTTGCCTATCGATATCGGAAAAGACGCAGAGAAGCAGAACTGCCGTTTACACTACAGCGTCTTTGCGTATTTGCGTCTTGGAAGAGGAAGACAAATTTTGTAAACAAAGTAAATAACGTTCGAAAATCAACGAAATATGTCGGAAATACAGTTAATTCTTTTAACTGCGGTGGCGCAAAGTGAGGAGAATCTTTTAAAGTGCATGGAAGCGGCTGAGTTATCCTCAGAAAAGTTGTAATTCGTCTTGCAACTCCAACGTCCTCCTTGCGTTGGGACTCTTGTAGGTAAAGAGCAGATAATGTTCTCTATTTTCAAATAAATAATGTATTCTTCATTTCAATAGCCACGATATTGTTCATATTGGGAGAAAGATGTTGTGGAGAACTCCGATGCCTTTTTTAAGGAAAATTTCTGCATGGTAAGGAGTACTTCAACATTCTCGTTGGACTTTTGCACAATCTCAAAAAGAAAGACACTCCTTTTCGACTGACAATCCCTCTGGAGAAGAGAATACAATGGCTATTCTCTTTATTGCCTAGGATCGCCAGCGGAATATCGTACGGGAGTCTATTTGGTGTGTCAAGGGCTGTTGTCTGCCGCATATTACTGCAGTTTTGTCGCGAGGTAGTTGCTCAACTCGCTGACAAGTATCTGCCAGCACACTTTCTTACCCTGAGAAGATCACGGAAACAGTGAAAGGATTCAAAGATATGGGATTTGCAGCAAAAATTTGAAATCAACTATATTGTTGAAATGCTTTTTTTAATAATAAAATTAGTTTAAACAATTTGTTCTAACCATTACATGAATTTTTGCCCCTTTTTACTTAGTTAATAATTTTACGCGGCAAAATTTAAATTTTAATCTGCTGTTTTTTATTGTTATTGTGGTGATAGTTCCGCTGATTAGGCAGAAAAGTACGAAAATTGCTGTTATGCGCACAGAAATACCACAGAAATACCAAAACGCGCCTGGCTTCGTTTTCGGCGGCACACAACTTTTGATACAGTTTTTTGTAGCGACTGGCTTCGTTTTGGGCGATGTCTGCCTCTGCGTTGGTTCGGGCGATCTCGGCTGCGCTGTCAAGGATGATATGCGCGGTGGCGGCGGTTGTAGCAGTATTGTTGGCGGTGGTGCGGTTTACCCTCTGCACACTGAGCCCATCACGGGGGAACGTTCAACGTTGGGATTTTTGACAGAATTGGAATTGGAAACGGAGATTGCCACATTAAAAAAAAAAAATATGAAACTGCTACGCCTCAAACAAAAGCATGAACTGGAAAAGGCCTATGTCTCGGCCCACCCACGCACGCCTAAGAGCCCAACTGCTGGCCGGCGAGTAGGACCAACGCCTCTTGCGCGATGAGATTGAGCAGCTGGGCAAGGAGAACAAGCGTCTGGAGCAGGAGCTGATCTAAGTCTCGCGCGAGAACAACTCCAAAATGCTGCAGGAGATCAATCGCAATATTGCTAGACTGACGCCAAAGGTAGTATGTATTTAAACTATAAAAATCAAAATTTTATTAACCTTAATTAATCCGTTTTCTTTTAGCAGCTACCCACGGATTCAGCTCAGCCTATCGATAAGAATGGACGGCGCACCAAGTCTTTGGATGGACCTCCTTCTAAAGGGCCAGCCAAGCAGCCAAGCAGGCCACCCAAGCCACCGTCAGAGCAGTGGCAATGCCCCGATACGGGGTCAAAGCAGTGGCTATGGGCAGCTAAATCGAAATCAAACACCTAAGAAGAAGCCAGAGGTTTTGGACTAAAGCTATCCCAGCAGCAGTGGTAGTGAAGCAGAAGAGGAAGAGACGCATGAAAAAACTCCAGCACCATCAGCAGCAGCAAAATCCACGGTAGAATCCCAGCGCAGCGGCTGCGGACTTTAAACGTGAGATTGTGAATGCTGATGGCAGCAAGGACATTTGGTATCCCAATGGCAACCTCAAGAAGACCAGCGCCGATGCCATGACCGTACGAATGTTGTACTTCAAAAAAGACATCAGGGAGGGCACCGTCAAGTATTACTATGCGGAGACCAACACCTGGCACACAACCTATTTGGATGGCCTGGAAATACTGGAGTTTCCCAATGGCCAGAGGGAGCATCGTCACAAGGATGGCACGATTGAGATACATTTCCCCAATAATACCATCAAAATGGTGGATCCCAGTGATGCCGAGGTGCAAGAGGAGTGGCGCTATGCGGATGGCACGCGTCTCGTGCAGCTCCGAAATGGTGATGAGGTTCTAAATCTGCCCAATGGCCAGAAGGAGATACACAAAGCTGAATAAGCGACGCGAGTATGCCGATGGCACTGTCAAGCTGGTCTATCCGGATGGCTCTCAAGAGACGCGCTATTCCAATGGACGCGTGCGTCTCAAGGATAAGGATGGCAAGTCCATAATCGACACCGACTATGCAAAGTATTAGAACACAGATTTCTGTTTATTTATAAATGTTTAACTTTAATTATGGTATGACTATTCTTCGTCGAGCTGGTTGGCAATTTCTAGCAGTTTTGTGGAGGGTTGCTTGAATATCTCCGTATCTAGGTGAACTCCGCCTTGGCACGCAAGCTCCGAATGAAGTAGGTTTTGGACTCTTCGACTGCACTATCCGGCTTTGAGCGCTCGCTCTTCACATTCTGCTGCTTGACGAACGTGACCTCGATTTGTTTGCGCAAGTTGCTGCCAAAGTAGGCGTGATCCTCGTCCATGGATAGCAGCGTGAGCTGGGGACGCTGCTCGGATTGACACCATCCCAAATGCCATTTTACCGTTAAAAACTGTTTCAAACACAGATTTTTGGTATTTTTGTAGAAAAAAAACGGTTATACGTCAGCGAACGGAATTTATCGGCAAAATTCGGCATATGAAAGTTTGGTCAAACGGTTGTAACTTAGCAGTTTATTCATCGATTTCTAAAAACGATACCTTAAACGACGCCTAATTAATGTGTCTATCTAAAACTAAAAATTTTAAAATATTTTTTCTTCGACTTTTCCTGAGTTTTCTATATCAAAATTTCGGAGAAAAATACCGAAAAAAAATTAAATTTGAATTTGAAATCTTAATATCGTCCAGACGTTAAGATGCATTTACAAAGTGTCAGGGTCGGATTTATAGCTGCATTTGTCAGCTTTTCAGAACTGCAAAGTTAAATACAACCAGTTATAAGAAATTTAAGTTATTTCAGCGCTACCTCTGAAAAAAAATACCAAATTTTTAAAAAATTCTTTAAATAAAAACTAAACCTGGAAAAAAAAAGATTCTTTAAAAATTTGTAAACATCCAAATTTATCGGAAAAAGTCGGAAATGTCGTGTTGACTAGTGTTATTGGTGTCGGCGTCTGCGCGTTGCGCATCACATCAGATTGAGCCGTTTTGCTTACAAACTTGAAATCGCCTAACCTATAAAATTGTATTAAAAATACTACTCTCACAACAGAACAGCCCGTATCCCAACATATCCAGAATGTCGGAAACCACGATCAAAGACAAAAGGGATCCCAATCCGTCTGAAATATATATCGATCGCTACGTACCAAACAAGAAGTCGCTATCGGGCATTGATTTCAGCATGAAATTGCGGACTCTCGGAATGTTTGAAGAAAAAATCGAAAGAGGACGGCAAGCCAGACGTCCCCACGACAGCGTCTGCGCTCGGCACCACCAAACCATCCCGATCCCTGGATGAAATGCTGCGGTCGCAACTTAATGTGTTCTGTATTCTCTCTCCAGCCCTTGGATCCGAAGCGTCGTACCATTCCGTCACGCACCCCAAATGGACACTTGAATACAAATCGTTAGATTAATAATACACGGAGGCCTTCAGATGCTTTTCATTGAAAAATGTATACAAAATAAAAATAAAGGGCAACGAGCGAGTCAAGCCCAGTGTGTATTATTGAAACCGTTAGCAGCGAAATAAAAAAGGGGTGTAAGGGGGTTAAGGGGGTTATTTAAATAGAGGGGGTTTAGTGGGCTAAGTTTGTTTTTCATCGGTATATTTACGGTATATTGAGCCGATATATTTCGGTATATTCCTCAGGGTAAGACGGTATATTTTATCAATGAATCCGCGGTCACACTGCTGCACACACATACGCGAATTTTTCGCTGCACAAAATTCTGCATTTTAAAATAAAAATAGCAATTAATACAAACAACTAAGTGCCCAATAAGCTTCCAAGTGCCGGCCACAATTGTGAATAAGGGATTGTTGCAAATCCACTCGCGATAGTGCGGTAATCACGTGATGAAAATACGTCTGAAAATCGCCCTCGTCCGTGAAATGTGATATAGTTTTTCTTCCAATTGGGTGGAAATTGGCTGAATAATAGACCGCGCCAGTGTTTTGGTCAGTGGAACAACACAAGCCATGCAGCGGCAAAATGTGAACCTGTTTGGACGTACTCAGTGCGAGTCCTACGCGATAAATGCGCAGTACAGGGGAAATTAGAGGCCGTCTGCAGAGGACGTCTTCCTCCGGCCCTCCCCACTCGCACGGGCACGGCCCAAACGCTCCAGCTCTCGCTCCACCTATTCCTGGCATACGGGGAACAAGAAGCAAATAAATTGCATCCAATCCAGTCCAGACTTTGAACTTGCACTTGTGTGCGTGTGTGTGCTCGCCCGCCCGCGTGTTTATATGTGCGTGTGTGTGTGTGTGTGTGTGTGTACGGAAAACAAAAGAAAAGCCCCCAACGTGATAGGCGCAGGGGAAGAAGTGAAAACCAGCCCCTGCCCCGTCTATAATCAACACAAAGACACGATGTTCTCCCTGCCCTGGCTGCTCCTCATAGGCGCTCTGCTGCTCCTCCTCAGCTCCAGCTGCGGTAAGTCGGTGGGGATTCCCGGTGGGGATGGGAGGATGGAGATCGAGGCGGCCCTCGTGCGCTTGCCTCAGGTGCGAAACTAACCTAATTTCGAATACACTTTGCAGCCACCCCAATTGAATTGGTCATGAATACCAGTTCCTCCGTGGCGAGCAAGTGGCAGCCGCCACCAGAAGCAGAAGCAGCAGCGGCAGCAACGACGACAACGACAAGGGCGCCAACGGTGAAAGCAGACAAAACAGCTGGCCAGGCTTATCTAACAAAATCGCCGTCGCTGACGACGTTGTCCGCTGATAACAGGAGCCATGACAGCAACAGCAACAGCAATAACAAAAGCAGCCTCAACAATAGCAATAGCCACGGTTACAGCAACAACAGTGCAGTGGCTATGCTGCTGCCGCAAGACGGCGATGGATCAGCCGCTGCTCCCCATCTGCACGCCACGCAGTTGCCACCCTACGTGCCGCAACAGCAACAGAGCAGCAAGAAGCACGACAGTAAGTCCAAAGGCAGTGGGGGATCAGATCAGATATGGCCAGGCCAGGCCAGACGAAAGCGCTTAATGAATGGAGAGCAGCCGTTGCAGTGGCAGCAGCAGCCATGCCTTCGCGTGACTGCAACACCTCAAAGCCTTTGAATGGAGCTAAAAAGCCCGCCGGCCGTCTGGGTCGTCTCCATTACCATTACGAACTCCAACTCAAACTCCAACTCCGTCTCTGCTTCCGTCTCCAGGTCTGTCTGGCCTCGTGACGTCAGCGCTCGGTGTCAATGAGCTGCAGTCGCTAGCCAGACAACTCTCGTGCCCCACTCCCACTCCGACGGCATTCCGCAACCAGACACCCCCATCTAATGCATTCACTGGGTGCATTGCCGCCTGCATTGCATGCAGTTGCACTTGCAACGGCCTGCACTCGACTCGGAACCGGCAGAGAGAAACCCCGGCTTGCCCGCCCGGGCAGCAGGCAGGGAGGAGTGGCAAAAAAAATAAAAACTGGTCGCTTCTGTCTGGCCCTCCACTTTACACTTGTCTTCCTCCCATCGTCTGCTTTTGTTAATGCTAAATGCTTTTGCTTTTGTTTTTGTTTTATCACGCTTTTGCCTCTGCCTTTGCGGTGCGTTAGCGTGTGTTTCGCCAGCCCGTCCTCTTGGCATGGTTATGGGCAATATGCCTTGCGGTTATCATCATACAAGAAGCTTCGATTGGCCAGCATATGATTTATGATTTTCCCACAGCGTAGTTCCAGCTAATTCCGTTCTCTCTCTCTCTCTCTCTGTCTCTGTCTCCCGCTAGAAACCGTAAAATGTCACTGCGACATCTGCAAGGAGACGAATCAGATCTGCGAGACGGACGGCTACTGTTTCACGTCGGTGGAGAAGAACGCGGACAACAAGATCATCTTCAGTTTCCGGTAAGTCTCAGTCTCAGCCAGCCAGCCCCACTCCGGCTCGGCTCGGCTCGGCCCCACTTGTTAGATATGTAGCTCTCGCATTACCCGAGAATCGAATATTTATAATCGAACGGCAACGCTGCCACACACCCCCTTACCCGGTGCAGATGCCTGAATATGTCGCAGAGCTTTCCGCCGGGCCGCTTCATCTGGTGCAACGAGGGTCGCCATGGCGGACCAACGGCTCGGCCGGCTGCCCGCAGGGGCGGACATGCCTGTTGCAACGATCGGGACTTCTGCAATCGGCAGCTGCGGCCCGTCATCAAGTACTATGCAGTGGCCACGCCCACATGGGAGGACGGTAACAATGATGCCATGCGGCAGCAGCCATCAGCCACCTTCGAAGGTGCGTGCGCTTGTGCACGTGTTTCGCTCCAGCCCAAAGCTCCCTCAACACCCACCCGCCCTACTCCTACTCTCTCTCTCTCTCTCTGTCACTCACTGTCTCCTTCTGTCTGACTCGCACGCCGTTCAAGAGTTCCATCGTTCGTTCTTTGGACTGTATTTTCTTGCCTCGAATGCTCGTTGAGTTCCAAGTTCCTGAAATGATCATAACCCGAAATGCAGAGCACTACTAATATCAAAAATAAAGCCAAGCCCTATTAAAACAAACAACTAAAGAAACAAAAGCCGAAGGGAGAACAGAACAGCCTGCAATTTGTGTTTCATATACTGTTTTTGCTTATAATTATAATGTTTTTATTGCTACTAACCAGACTGAAATTTCCATTAGCAACAAGCGACGAAATATACATAGCTGCCGCTGCCGCAGCCACAAAGCATCAAAAAGCAGAAGCTGAGCGCGCTACATCATCATCGGCAAAAACAAAACAACATAATAAAAAAAACAAAAAAACAACGACAACAAATTGCCAAGCAATTCTAATTTGTTTTAATTGTTATATTTTCTCTCTCTCTTTCTCTTTATCCGTTCTCTCTGTTGTCGAATGTGTTTGCCCCTCGCCTACACTCGCTCGACTCTCCTCGTTTCCGCTCCTTCCATGATAACTGTACCTGTACCCATGTACCCATGTGTAACGGTAACTGGCACACTTTAGTTGCCTCGAATTGAAATACGAACTGCATCGGGAGCCGCTGGAGTGCCTCACCAGCCGCATCAAATATGATTCGTATAGGATAAAATGTTGTAGGGAAGACTTCTGCAATAAGAATGAGATTATGAAGAGGATATTTGAAGAAGGTACAGCCCACAAAAACAAAATCAACATCAAAGTAACCACAAAAAATAAAACAAAAACAAAACAAAAACAAAAACCATACAATACAATTTCTCTCTTTAGTTTTTGCACACCGCACACTCTCTCTCTCTCTGTGTCTCTCTCCCTTGCTCTCGCTCTCGCTCTGTTATTTACTCCTTGCCTAATTATGCACTGCAACACTCAAGCAACCAAAAATACAACACGTAATACAATCAAATAATCCGTAATAATAATTATTTTAGTTTTGGTCTAGTTTAATTATAATTATGATTTTGTTTTTTTGTTATAATTTCCTTTAGGGTTTGCACAGCAATTTAGTTTATTAATATTTTCCTTTTCAATTTGCACTCTGTTTTCCACTCCCTCTCTCTATATCTATCTTTGTCTAAATTCACACACACAAATATACAATATACAACAATACGTATACGGAATCCAGCTTACACCTTATCTTAATAAATTACACTTAACTTTTGCATGCAAATTCGAATCTTGTTTGTAGCTTGTAGATGCATATTTCACTTTCCAGCTCTTCCAGGGTGTTCCTCTATTACTCGTAGATTACAAAAGGATTTTAGCAGGGGACTTGGGAGCTGCTTCGCATGAAGTTTCTGTAGAGCTCCGCTTGCCCAAGATCTTTACTGTGTAGTTGTTTTACTGTAGACTCTTTTGAAGTTGAATTGCTTTTGGTCCTAGTTCTTGAATTTCGTATACTCTCCTGCACAATCAACTGAGAATCTTCCACCAAAATGTTTATTCAATGATTAATAAAATCGGAATATCAGTTCTCTGAGTGTGTATTTTGTCACCTTAAACCTTAAACCAGCTGTTTCTGCGCTGATTTGGCACATTGTATCGGCCACAGTGGAGCTGTTATGTGATTTTCAATTGGTCTCCCCCGCTGTTTGTTTATAGATTAAAGACCCCCTAACCCCCCGCCCCACTTTGCTCCCTTTTTGTCCTTGGTGTTTTGAGAATAAAACAAACAATATTGCTTTTTGCTAGTGCACCCCACCCCCAGTGAACACACAGCCCCCCTGCCTGATGCTGCCGCTGAGTATCCCCACCCGTATTCCCCTCCTGTCCTTGGCGTATATAACAAATATCCCTCCTGCTCCCTTCCGCCTTTAGATGCACACGACGATGCTCTGCAACTAAAAACGAAAACAAAAACAAAAACAAATGCTACAACAATTTAGTTAGTATGTAAGTGGTAACATAAAGCAACAAAAACTACAACAAAAGCTGCTTCGCAACTGCACAAAAGCAACAACTACTACAGCCGCAACAACAACAAAAACTTACTATACAACAATTCTAATCTATAACTATCCTAAGCTAAAACCCCCTACTAGTATTAGTTTAAGTACTAACGCAACACCTTGAAGCAGAACAGAACACACACCTATACACCTATGCAGCCTTTGACTACAAAAATACTAAATATTATGTATGTAGATGCCTGCCCCCAGACCAATTACCACCCCAAGATCCGTCCACCTGTAAATTCCGAACATCGAATGTCTCCTCACAATGTTGTCCCGACGATTATTGCAATACGCGTGCGAATTACACTGGGCCGATACCAGGTGAGAGTTGCACAGCCACGCCACCACACCCACAACCACAACAACAACACCACAGCAGCCCAAGCCCATGCCCATGAATCCTTCATCAAAGCAACCCAAAACCCACACACGCTCTCTTCCATTGCACCACATCCATTGCGTTTTTTGTGTTCCCATATTCAAAAATTGTAACGCATTTAAGAAAGCTTTCAGGGACACCACAAACACCTGCATATTTATGTATACGTATGTATGTATGTATACATATGTATGTATGTATTTATGTGCAAATGTGTATGGAAACAGTTGCGGTTAAAATAATAGGAGTCTGTTACATTAAGACAGAATGTTTTCTGAATTATTTGTCTGGGAACATTTTGTAATTTATTTATAATATTTAATTGATTCATTTGTAGCACTCCTATTGTTGTGGCCAAAGCTATATATTCACTCACGCATTTTGTATACCTGTCTAACACGAACGCACACGCCGCCAGCACAATTCCCACCAACTCCCACCCATCAACCGCACACAAATACGTACATACATACATATGCCCCCAATGTTGTTCGTCTTATGAAGGGATGGGAAGAAGGTTTGTCCTTGTTCATTCGTTGACTTTCTTTGCTCCCACACATCCATAGTACACATAAAAAAAACTCGTATATGTAAATGTAAATCACTTTGTTGTCTTGTTTTGTGGCTTCGGCTACTCCCGCCCCTCTCCCCCCACTTAGCCATCATTTTCCTCAACAGCGACCTTTCAACTGTCAAACTGTGTCTGCGTGATGTTTTGCTACGTTTTGTTCTGCTGTCTGCTGACCTTTTGAATCACCATCATGCATATTGACTTATTAAAAACGCATTCAATAAAAAGGGAAGCCGTTCGCCGAAGCTTTCAATACCCTTGCAGAATCATCGTTCACCATAAGAAACATAATTACAACTGCATATGTACATATGTATGTATGCTTGTGGCAAATCATGCGATTTTAATTGTCGTAGTGTTTCAATCGTGATGAATTAAACTTTTTTTGCGATCGTCGAGCCTTTGTGTCGGTTCGTTGCCAAAACGCATTTTAAAAGGAAGTAAGAAAAAACACACTGCAACAAGAACGAACACGTCTCAAGGGCTGTACTCCAACTGCAACAACATGTACAGAGAATCAGAAGTAAAAGAAGGAGAATAAAAATGTAAAGAGGCCGTTGCAGTCGCGAGTTCTCTTTCTCGTCCACCCACGAACTGTCTGTGTCTGTGTCGGAGTGTTAATATGTGTGTGTGATGTTTCGACTGTCTGTCTAGGTGTTCTCTTTTCGTTTATGCAGTTTGCTCATTCATTCATTCGTGTGCATTGCAGCTCCGACAAAGCTGCAGTTGCAGTCTGCGTCGCCGTCGCAGTCGCATTGAAAACTCGCTTATTTCATTCATTAATGGCCGCATATTTTTTTGTCTCGTCTGCAGTTTTTTTTTTTGTCTGTCTTCACATTTATACCCTTCAAGAACTTGTCTTCTTAGTTGTTACTTTTGTAATGATACAAGTCATAATTATTGTAATAAATGCGAAATCCAACATAATTTCAGACTTCGTGCCACTTTGACCAACTTCTTAAAGGGTATTTGAGTTTCGGTGCAGTCAATATGTACTTCCATTATGTTTTTGTTCTCATATCGTTCCGTTCTTCGTTGTTTATTTTGCTCATTTACATCGCATTTTTTGTTTTTGTCTGTAGGGTACAAAATCTCGTTTCGGGTTCAGCTTCGGGTTCGGCTTTAGACAGATTCTCTTTTGTATTCATTCCTGTGGAAATTCGGAAAATTCGAACTCGTAGTTTCGCTATTTCACTTGCGTAATTATTGTGGTATGGTTATTTATTTGGAGTAGATGTTGAAACTGCGCCGAAAAGAGTACAGTGTTTGTATATAACTCGTGAAATTAATGTGCAGGTATTTATGAATGTGCTCGTATATCGTATGACTAATTTTAGTTCTGCTACTAATCACTAACAACGTAACGCTAATCGATGCCTGAACTTGGACTTGGTTTTTGGTTTCTTTCGTTCTGTTTCGTTTCGTTTCGTTTTGCACCTCGTTTTCTATTACGTTTATCATGCACATCTAACGGTCAATGACTTTTTGCATGCCCTCCCTTTAATCTGCATTCTCTCCGTATCCGTATTTATTTTCCATTGATTTCACACACCTATCGCTCCATACTTTCGTCGGATCCGCCTAACGCTCAACTGCATTTGATTCCGATTAGATTTTATGCCGGAACGCACTTTGAACAGCTGGGAACTGGTCGGGATCATTGTGGGTGTGACCCTATTCATTTGTGTGACGGGAACGAGCTCTTGGTACTTCTGCCAGCGACGAAAGCGCTTGGCCAGCGGTAGACCGTTCGCCAAGGAGGACTCCGTCTACGATCCCATACTGAATGGCAATACCACCATACACGACATCATTGAGATGACCACATCTGGTTCCGGTTCGGGTGAGTTCCGAGAGTATAGCACTCCACACTGTTACGGGGCTTTATACTAATTCCTTGAATCTTAAACCGCCCATCAGCCGGTCTGCCGCTATTGGTTCAACGCTCCATCGCACGACAGGTGCAGCTGTGTCACGTGATTGGCAAGGGACGCTTCGGAGAGGTCTGGCGTGGCCGTTGGCGCGGTGAGAATGTGGCCGTTAAGATCTTCTCCAGTCGCGAGGAGTGCTCCTGGTTCCGCGAGGCCGAAATCTATCAGACGGTAATGCTCCGACACGAAAACATTCTGGGTTTCATTGCAGCGGACAACAAGGGTGAGCCTTTGAGCAAGCATCATGGAAAATGGAAATGCTAATCCTTCTTCTTCCTTCCCTCACAGATAACGGCACTTGGACCCAGCTGTGGCTAGTCACGGACTACCACGAGAACGGATCGCTATTCGACTATCTGACCACGCACACGGTGGACACCAACACAATGCTGAACATGTCGCTGAGCATCGCCACTGGCTTGGCCCATCTGCACATGGACATTGTGGGCACCCGCGGCAAGCCCGCCATCGCCCATCGCGATCTCAAGTCCAAGAACATACTGGTCAAATCGAATCTAAGCTGCGCCATCGGTGACCTGGGACTCGCGGTGCGCCATGTGGAGAAGGACGATTCGGTGGATATACCCTCTACGCATCGGGTTGGAACGAAGCGCTACATGGCCCCGGAGGTTCTGGACGAGAGCATGAATGCCCAGCACTTTGACTCGTACAAGCGGGCAGACGTGTACGCCTTTGGCCTTATCCTCTGGGAGATTGCACGGCGCTGCAACATGGGCATGATCTACGATGAGTACCAGTTGCCGTACTACGATGCCGTGCAGCCGGATCCCAGCATTGAGGAGATGAAGAAGGTGACCTCGCCTTTTGTTTTAAATGTATTTGCAATTAAAGATTCATCGATTATCTTTATAACCCGCAGGTCGTTTGCATTGAAAAAAGTCGCCCCAACATACCGAATCGTTGGCACGCCTCCGATGTGCTTCACAACATGGCCAAGGTCATGAAGGAGTGCTGGTATCCGAATCCCGTGGCGCGTCTTACTGCGCTGCGAATCAAGAAGACCCTCGCGAGCATCAGTGTGGAGGACAAGGTCAAGAACTGATTGTGGCTCCAGTTCCAGTAGTTTCCGTGCCCGCCCAGTGGGAAGAGTGTGTCTGTACATACGAGAGAGTGTGTGTGTGTGTGTGTGTGTGTGTGTGTGTGTGTGTCTACTCCATGCAGCAGTAACCTGTAACCTGGCCCCGCGTTACCTTAAATGTCGTGGCAGCGCCTGCGAAGCAGATCCAGCAACCCGTTAAGAGAACATAAATACAAAAGAAAAGCTGTAAATATTAAGTGCTAACTGATCCTGCGGGATTTCATTGCTTTGCTTTGCTTTGTTTTTGCCGTTTTTAGTTTTCTCACCCACCCACCATCCCCGACCGACCCGACAATTGTACATAGCCTTCGTTGACATTTCCGCTGAGATTTACTTATTTTGGGGGGGCGTGAGCAAAGCGGCGCTCCAGAGCAAACTGCCGCACTGCCATTGGTGCCACCAATTAGGGCCTAGATATACACATACATACCCACTATACCAACAAAAGATACAAACATCGTAAATATATTTTTTATAAACCTTGTTTCAAAAACGAGACGATACAACAAACGAACGAAAAAATACAGTAAAAGACTTTGCCAAGACTGAACAGCAGTGGAAAGCAGTGAGAGATACATACATACATATAGTATCAAAGTGAATTGAATACAAAAAATACAGTAGCTCCGAATTGCAGGCACTTTTCGACTTCACCTTATCAACAAATATACAAGGAATCGGCAACGATAACAGGAACAGAGATGGGGAGGGAGGGAAGGGAATCAACCAATTTAGGCGTAGACCAACAGAATCGTTGACCAAACTCAGGAAATCTTAAAGTAAAAGTAAAATTTAAACATAAAAATCGGTGCGCCGCCTGCTCACGCTTAGTCTGCCCATGCCCCAATGCTATGGCTTTGCTGTGTGCGCCTCCCAAACATACATACATATGCATATATCGCTTGCTGTATCCAAAAGCCACGATCACAGCAATCTACTGCAATGGTTTGCTTCTTCATCCACGCCTCATGGTCATTAGTTTTGTTACATCACCTCTGCATCTCAGTTATCCATCAGATCCATTAACGTATCCGTTGTACTATAGTCTTTTCGATTACTTTTTCTGTTATAACCAAAGCTTGTTCTTCCTATTTTTCTGTAGTCATAAAGATAAAGCAAAGTAAACGAAACTATATGAATATTACGAAAGTATATGGTAATACTTAAATGTATATTAATTGTGAACTATATTTGCTTCAATTGCAAACTGTAAGGAACTCGATGTTTCATGAACAAACCTAAATCCCATAGTTTAAGTTTAACATAACCGAGCGATTTATTTCCCACCCATCAAATGCCATAAAGCTGAACGAGTCCATAACCAAATTCTCTACGAGAATGCAATAGTAGTTTATACATACATACGAGATGATTCCTGAAACTCCCCCACACACATCCCACACAGACACTAACAAACACAAGCTGAGAGATTAACGTAATCATTAATTTAAACATTAAATAAATAATTTCGATGTAAGCTATGTACCACTAAGCATTTTTACGAATCTTGCATGCAAGATTGTAACTAGAATTATGATTCTATTTTAGAAACTACTCGTACATATTAAACTATTGTTAAATTTTTGGCCTGCGAAATTTCATTTCCTACACACATATATTATTTTCCTGTGCGAACGAACCAGTCTAAACAAAACCACATATTTCTAGGCTTTAAACAAAACACGTGCATACATTATAAAATACAATACATACATACATACATGTATATTTAGTTTGTAAAACTGTAATTCCTGTAATTGTAAAATCTGTAAATAGTCCGTGGAGTCTGTGCGTGCGAGTCAAACACATAAAACGAGAAACAATTTAATGGATCGTGTTAAATGCTAAATGTTTAACTGTGTTCTAAGCTAAGTTTAGGCCGAGACTTGTTTTCAAAAGACAAAACCATAAGATAACAAACCTCCTCCGATGGGGGTTCTTCCTACCGTCTACCGCCTACCGTTTAACTAACCCCCTCCCCCCTCAACCTTTGATCCAAACCAAAAACAATTTCCATTGAACTGAGTTGAAGGTTCAATTGAAACCGAAAAGAAACCTACACAAAAAAGACTTGAACCATGCGCAAAAATGTGAAACGAAAAATAGAAATAAAACTAAAAAAAATATCCTATTTTTCTTGCAAAAAGAACATTAATTTTTGGTAAAACAAAAAAAAAGAAGGAAAACCTTTACGTTGTACGACTTTATATTAGGCTCAAGTAAGCGAAAATTGTCTCAGCCATAAAATAATGAGCGGAAGAGTTTGTAATGTGTATTTATCGTAATTGAACTGGATCGTGAGAGATATAGAAAGAGATTGAGAGATTGGAAGATGGATTTACTTGGGTGTAATGTTAAAAACAAAAGCGTTGAAAGTGTAAACAGAGTCTAACTTTTAGCTTTAAGCTGCGTTTTTACTGGCACTTTAAATAAAATACAAATACAAATACAAAAAAAAACAATCCGAAAATATTTGTAAAAGAATGCCAAATGTTTTTCACTCAATCTCAACATTTTCCCCCAAAGTATATTTAATTTATTATTATTGTTTGTGTTTTGGCATTTACGCTCCACAGTATATGGTCCTTTGGCCCCTCGGCTTCAGTGAGTGATTTGCATATGAAAAAGGAGAGAATTCATGTGCTTAAGCGTGTGTTTGAGGTGGGGTGTCTGCATTATTCATACTTTGCCACTCGGGTGGAAACATTTTATTTAAATTTCAGCCTGGATTGTCGCCCTGCAGCGATTCCATGGAACCGGAATTAATGGTCGCTCCGCGCTGACTGTAAAAGTCAGGCAAAAGGAACCAACCACCGAACTTAAAAAGCTAGTCAATTTCCAAGTCAAGGATATCTCATAGACTTAATTGTTGGCAGGAGTCCTGTTTAGTATTTGGCAACCCAGTTTGGGGGGAGATCAAAGAACGGTAAGAATAAATGGACAATTTGTTGCTTCTTTGATCATAGATTTATAGGTATACATATATGCGTATGTTTCTTACCAATGGATAAAAGTTTAGTCTTCAGTTCTGGAATCCTTGAAAACCAATATTTCACCAATGTTCTGGAAAAAGCATTATCAAGCTTTTGCTTGTGGACTTTGCAGTAATTCATTTATTGTGTTCAATTTACATTTAGACTTGAAATGATTTAAGAATTAATTTTTGATTATATATTCTAAAATTGTATTGCAATAATTTTGCCGTTAATAACATTGAATGCCTCAGTCAGTATATTTTGGAGATTCTACGAAAAACACATTTAGATTTCTAAAATCATTCCGAGTAACTGGATTGGATTATGGTTCCCGAGTTTCAAAGTGAACGAACGGAGTAAATATTCATTAGTAAATATTCATTAGTATTAGATGTACATACATTCGCAGAAATTTTGCTCTAAGCTACATCAACTTGAAGAATTTGTATTTGTATTTGTTAAACAATGTGATATGTTTCAATAATTTATATATGTAGGTACTTCTTGTTGTATATCCGTCATATACTCGTATTGGTATTCGCATTTTCCGTCATTTAGCTGGGTCTTCTTCGTCATTTGAATTAATATTTCCCTTTCCATTTCCATTTCCACCTGTTTCTGTGCGCCTGCACCTTCACTGCCAGCTGCCGGGGATATTTAATAGCGACGATGCTGTAGGTGCTGTTGATTGACAAATACAATTAATGGGCTGAAACTTAGCCCGACCTCCGCTTACTCACCTCTGTTCCAACCATGTCCACACAGTCAAAAGCGTCGTGGAAGTAGCCGCAGCTCCGCTTAATGCTAGCTCGATGATTCAGTCGCTGCTGCTGGCAGCACATCCCACTGAAAGATGGACGGCAGACAGAATGATCCCCAGCCCTGAGGCGAGATTTCCTGGACTTACTTGACAACCTGGCAATCGCTGCTGCTGTTGCAATCGCTGCCCAGCGGCTGCCTACGCTTCAGCCCGAACATCTCCTCCAGAAGCGACGGGGCAGCGCTGGACTCCGACTCGATCTCGCATCGCCAGATGCCTTCTTCGGCGACCAGCATGCAGACACTGCCCGCGGCACAGTCTCCGTGGCGCTGGCACAAGTCGCGCTGGTGGCCAAACACATAGACACATTTGCTCTCTGCAAGACAAGCCAAGGGGGAAAGGGGAAGAGGGCAAGAGTCAACGACGAGGAAATGCATCAACTGCTGCCGCTTACCGCCATTGGTATTGACGCAGACCCCGGTGGGGCAGCAGTCCTCGCTGACCAGGCAGGGGCGGTCGGCGCAGGGTGTGTCCTCAATCAGCGGCTCCACAATCCCATAGACCTCGGTCTGCTGTCGCAGCTATAGGATTCAGAGGAGGGAAGCAATTAGCGGGTCACTTGTCTGTCCTGTCCAACGCTGCGTGTACGTAATATTTCCCCCAATTCCGCCCGGCTCTCCCTTTTTCCTGGTATCAATACAATTGACACTTGTTCTCGCGCACTCCATCGTCCTGAACTCTGAACTTTCCCCTTGATTGCGGTAAACAAACCAGCACACTTGCCCCCAGTTTCAATTTGCTGGCAACACAGCGGCAACACGACCTGCGGCATTCTATGGCATTTGCGTATACATGCTGCAGTTTTTCACCCAGGGTGTGTGTTTATGAACAGGTTGTTGGGTAAGCTACAACACATTCGTTAAATCTGAAGAGAGTTCCTAAAGTACTATATACATAGGTAAAATCATTTGCCAACCGGAAGTGGATTTAACTATTTCTGAAGGTACTCAAAACCTACCTGCAGCTGTGCCCAAATAAATTCGAAATGAGAGAAAAAAAGTATAGAAGAGCTGCCCCTAATATTTCTTTAAAATATGGGTACGTCTTTTTGCTCTCCCATTTTTCTCTGAGTGTCTGAATGTATGTATGCATATTCCAAATGACTAAAGGTTCAAGGGAAAATCAATATTGTGGACCTATTTAAATACGAATCACGAAATTAGGCAAGAAGTTTTGACTTGACATTGAGTGGAAGGCAAAAAGCTAAGCCGCAAATTCTAGAGTGAAAAACACGTTTAAAACTTCTGACTGTTCCAAGCAGAGTAGCCATCTCTGGCTTCATCCATTTCGAGCGCTTCAATTGTCTGCAATCTTCGGCATCCTTTTCTGTAATCATTTTTCATTCCGCCCCCACACTCACCTGTTGTGGATGCGCCTCCCGCGGCTCCTGCTCGTTGGGATATGGGCCAAAGATTTGCTTGTATTCCTTGTAACCTCCCTTGGGGCCGCCATCGTAGGCGGCACTGCCATCGCCTGCCCCTAATAGGGAGGGGGGGCTGCGGCGCATCAAATTGCGCGAATCGCGACCGAAGAGGGTGCGCTGCCAGGCCGCGCCGGATGCGAACGCGGACGAGGCGACCGAGGGGTGTAGCTGCATGACCATGCCGAGGAGCAGCAGAATGGCTGCTCTCAGCGGAATATTTCTCATTTTGGCCACGTTAGTACATCATTGTTTATGTCAGAGTTTCAAGTTGCTGTTGCGGCTGATCTGTTGAGAGGTAAAATTTGATTAAACTGTACGCCATGTACCCAGCCCATCTGATGTTATTTCATATGCTACCAAAATGAGACGCAATCAGGCGTGTCGCATATTAGACTCCACCTTCGGGACCAGGATTCAACATGAGCTGCCTGCCCCAGGCAATATCTGTGCCCCCTCCTGTCAGGCAGCTCATTAAAATTGTCGGCTCGCTTTAGTGTTATTGCCGGCTGTGACTTAATTTATGTGTAACGCATTCTCAGAGAACCATTCCCGCCCTGAGCTCCGTTTTTATTGCCGGATGAAAGGTGCCCATAAATCGTAATATACCCGTCACTATATATGTACAGTGTACACCCAGTCCTTTTGTATGCGTGGGTGCGGCAAAATCGCTTGTTGCTCGGCTAATGCTCGCACATTCATCAGCTCCTGACAATGCCGCCTCATTGTGTGTAATCGAGTTAGCCCACTTTGAAAGGCTAAGTTGCAATTGAAAGAGTTCCAATTAAGCCTAAAACACTCCAAGGACGTTTTGTTATTTAGTAATCAAACATAGACTGTGTGCTTCCCAACCGTTAAATCTTCAAATAAACTTTGATTCGAAGAAAATTTCTGTGAAGAGTACTTGGGCCTCAAGCAGACGGAGGGAAAAGGTCTGCTTTTGTATCTGTCAGCTTCTCAAGATCCTTCAACGTAACATCAAAGCTGTAACTACCTTTAATTCAAATGATTGAATTTATGTCAGCTCCAGCAAGCCGGAACAATTTGGCCAATTTCTCTACTTGGCAATAAAGGCCCAGCCAAGGTGGGTGGGAATCTTTGGGATGGCTGGTGACGGCCTCAGGGAATTAAAAACCTCAAAGAATATTTTAATCCCTACCCTCAGGTGAGGGTAGGTAAACCAAAATATGAAAGTTAACGTGTAAAATGTTTATATTTAGAAGCTTTTTAGTGCACCTACTATTTATAATACATAATAAGTAGAATTTTTATACATTCTAAAGCAGACAAAATATTTTGTTGCCTACCTTTTGGGGCAAACATGAGGTAAACCTCTTCAATGGAACTCTAATTGGCCTTGAACCGGCTTAAAGTGCCCGAACAGACAACAGTTGTAGCCGCTCTTTCATAAATAAATAAGCCAACAAGCAAGAGATTTAAATATGGAATTTGTGACACACTTTGCGACGTCAATGTGATGACATTCCCAAGACGCAATGCACACATTTTCACAGCTCATCGTCGAGGAAATGTGTAGTGTGGACAGATGGTCGTGGGAGTGCAATTTCATTACTGGGTAGGGCCCTGACCCTGATAATTCTTGGAAGAGGGACAGGAAAGGAAATGAAAGGAAAATCTTTTCTGGTCTGCTTTTAGCATTTCATTAATTACTTTTTGTCGGCCGGGGCATGTCAAACTTTCTGGCCAACTTTGTAGGACTGTTGCTTGGCTACTTGGGGCGGAAAAAAGTCCTTTTTTCAGTCCTTCTTTTAGTGGGTCTTTCAGCGGGTCTGCTAATTACAATCTACCACCCATGACCGGTTATCAAATCTCAGCTAATTGCGTTTCACCTTTTAGAAGTGCTAGAGCTGTTGGTTGCCTGGCGAGCAATTGTAATTGATCTATTGCTCCATTAGCCAGGTGGGGGATATGCCCTAATTGTGGTCATTACTCAGTCATCCCGTTCCTTAATTAACCAAAGTGTTGCCTGACGCATCTAGAAACGGGTCCTTATCAGGCTCAAAGGATTCACAAACTGCTATTACAGCGTCACCACCCTTTTGTCGCGTGTTCCCCTCCCCGGTTGCATGGGAAACTAAAGATGGCTAATTGCTTTGGGGTTGGCTGAAAGTTGTGCAATTATCAAGTTTCCTATGACATATTTTTCAGAATCGAACCAAGTTTTCCAATAAAGGTGAGGTTATGGGTCAAGTTCTGATGTGCTTGGAAGATGACAAAAGTTTTTCAATTGGACAGCAGGTGTGGAAAACTCTTTTGCCGGCTACTAGTATTTCCTAGGAACTTCTGTAAACGAATTAAGTTGGAATCGAGTCATGGGAAATCGACGAAAGTAGAGAGCCAAAGCTAAGAAAAGTTGGAGTTCAGTCCAAAAAGTTCAACTGAATAAAAGCATAGACTATAAAATATCAAAAGATGTTGTTGCATCAAGGATAAATTCTATTTGGCCTTGTCAATGGAGAAAATATTCCTCGTCATGCCCAAGACATGCAAATAACAATTATATTATTGGCCATTGCGTTTTGAGCATGGTTCAAAGTGCGATGAAATCGAGCATAAATTAGCTGTATCATGTTTTTCCTTTTTTTGGCAACGACTTTTGCCCGTCGCCAAGGACTATGAAAATAGAAGTGTTTTTTGCGCCTCGCCAAAGACTGTGTACATTGTTCTTGGAGTTTGGGACCGACTCAGCTGCCTAAGGCTTCATAGCATAGTTGAAAAGAGAATTTAAACGCCACGACCGCACTTCGTCCTCGCCTTAGAACAGCTATTTGCAATGGTATAGTCTTTAATGGGACACCATACATTCAGAATTCAGAATCTCTAAGAATCCCAGCGAAGAAATGTGACTCAAGATATTTTCCACGTTCTATAGCGCAGTTGAAAAGCAGGCAAAAACTGTCCGGCAGTATTTCATGGATGATTAATTCCGCCACAATCTCACCTCGACTCTATCTCATTTACTGCGGAAATGTGATCCGATTTGACATTTTAATGCGAACACTTTTGTGGCCCAATCTCCTGTTCCTAAATTAACACCCTAAACAGTTAAGATATCTACGTACACGCTGACAAAGGCCACTTTTAATTATGACACCTAACACACACACACATACTGGGATGAGGACAATTTAGATTTAAGTGAATTTCCATTTCTAATAGCTGCATCACCAGCCGCACCTTTCAACTATTGAAACATTCAATTGGCACTAGACCGACTTTATACGCGTGTCGAGGAGGGGCTTCACTTGGAACCACCTGGAAGCCAGGATTAGAGAGGAAAATGCACATACCTGCTGGCTGCTCGTCCTGTCGGCGACTAACTGAATGGCTGCGAATGGCAACGGCGAACGGCCGAACACCTGTCGGCTAGCTGCCGCGGAAAAGCTTTCCGTCCGACAAGCTTTCCTTGGAATTTATGAATTAAATGTGTTTGTGTTTTGTGGCAGACCCAAAGCTTTGATGCTTAGCGCCTGTCTCTGTGTCTGTGTCTGTGTGGGTGTGTGCTTGTATTGTGTGTGGATAAGTCTTTGGAATCAATATCAATGTAGACGATGAATGCATCTTACCCGTGGAATAAAGGCTGGATGATTGTATATGTACATATATATGCGTGTATTTTTGGTAAATGATTTACTAGCAATGGCGTCACTAAAAAATTTGTAAACTGCTTCCTATCCTTGCATCCTTGCCAATTTAATGAGCATGTAAATGTTGCCGCACAGAGGCCTTCCCTGCCCTGCCCTGCCCTACCCTGGCGCAAAATTGCCTGCAGCAAAATCTGTTCAACGAAGAAAACACAAATTTTTTTTGTGGTTAAATAAGATAAAAAGTGCCTGCCGCTGCGGGTGCGTTGAGGAAATTTCGGTGGCTGCACGACCTTCAGGACATTGTGTGCATTAGTATAATGATTGTGTTCGTCCGCTCTAGGTCCTCCGTTGGAATAAAAACATTTTTTAAATGCAAAGTAACAGCCCAATTACTTAGCGCATTCCTGACCATCCGCCTAGATGCGGCAGGGGAACGATAATTGAATTTAGAGAAAGAATAAATACTCTTTCATACTGAAAGCTGTGGGATGTTTGCCAATGGATAGTTTTATTGCTGACTTGAATTCGACTGAGTTTTCTACTAATATTTAAAAACTAACTAAAACACGTGCCGCGACACTATGATATCTTATAATCAGTTTCTATAAATCGTAACTTCATCTGGCAATTACCAAATATAAAAAATGTGGCTAAAAATTTAAAAAAAATTGTGTTTTCTTTGCTAGGTCGACCATTCATCAGACCACCACAGGTGTTCAGACCAGGTGTTTCAAGGCCAAAACCAACATTCAGAACGTTCTAGTTGCAAACTTTTGTTCGCAATATTGTTGTATGTTACAAAATTGTGGATTTCTCAATTAAAGTAAAGGAGTTCTTGGAGAGATTCCATTTATTTACAATATCCTGTCAAATATTTAGGTTTGCAAAGTATGCTTGGAGACGTAGCTGAAATTTGAATGCAAATAATTGCAGGGGTGGGGTTGAGGGTGAGGGTGAGCGAGTTCCTTTTTAGTTGGCTTGCTGGCTGCAGTGGCACAGTGGAACAACAAATGGCACTGCACACGGGGGAGTTCGAGTCGAGATGGAACGGAACTTCTCTGGTCGAAGAACATGGAATATTCTGGAGGCAACGGGGGGGCGGATGCAGGTGGCACTTCTATTGTAGGCGATGCCTGCCGAGGACGGTATTAAAATAAGTTTGCTGCTGTGGGTCTGACTTAAAGTGCAGACTGCTGTCCGTAGATTGCTTCTGGATTTGCTGCTGGAGTGCATACTTAGTGGAGAGGAAAATTACGTGGGGATTTTGGGGACACATGGAGTTTCAACTGCAGAAATGTTTCTACTAATAATTAATTTTTGTTTATTGGGTTTTTGTGGGTTTTCTTTTCGCATCGCTTTGCTCGTTCGCTTAACAATTAACATAAAACATACAAAAATAAAAAGTTAATCGTATAATTAGATAAATTAGTAAATTCAATTGAACTAAAAACATTTGCTCTTTCGCTCTCTCTCTCGCTTTCGCTCGAACATAACAACAATTTGCCTATGAAAATTAACATTTTTTTTTAGTTGAATCAAACCGCAGCGATAATAGGTTTACAAATAAATAAATAAATAGGCTTAGAACTAGAATAAATATTTCTTAGCGTATTTCTTAGCGTGCAACTACTAAAATATACGAGTAATTCTCATTCAGACTCTACAAGTGTTAGGCACGCGTATTCGAAGCGGCAACGCGGCAAAGCGGCGACGCGCTGCTCCTCAAAGTATCTGAATCTTTGAATCAACATAAGTATCTCTCGAGTATTTCGCTTTCGTTTCTCGGTTGAACTTTAAACTAATGGAATGAGGATAGATGCTTGGGAGGAGGAGAGAATGGAGAATGCGACGTGGATGCTTAACAGTCTGGGTCACGCTTTTGTCCACAACTCTTTAAACTCTACTTTCTATTTACACTTGCTGATGCTGCCCCCTAATGTTGCTGCTGCTGCTGCGGCTGCTGCTGCTGCTGGCAACACCTTATTTGACTCCTGTTATGCTGCGCAGCCAGGGCTTGTAGAAGGTGGTGCGCATGTAGACACCGGGCAGATATGGCGCCGCACACTTGATGCCATGCGAAACGGTTCCGGCCAGCTCGTAGCGCCCGTCGGGACGCTGCAACACCAACGGACCGCCACTGTCACCCTGTCGGCAAAAGTAGGAAAAGGTTTTAGCACACACACCCTTGAGACCCCCAACTGCAATCATGAAATCTCACCTCGCACGAGTCCTTCTGGCCATTGGCATAGCCAGCGCACAGGAACGAGTTGAGAATCTTCTTGTTGTGGCCAGCGGTGTGGAACATCTCCTGGCACACGCTGTTCTCGATAACCGGCACCTGTTGTCATTAAAAGATGCACTTAAGAGGCATGTTCATGGCTTGGTTTGGGAGAAAACACTCACCTGCACTTCCTGCAGGACAGAGGGCACACCGCCGCCATACTTGAGACGCCCCCAGCCCGTAACGGTGGCCATGCGTCCAGTGAAGTCCGCCGCATCATTGGGCATGCAAATGGGAACTGGAAAATGATTTGGAGTTTTAGGGATTGAAAATCTTGACAGGTCTTGGGATGGTAATGCTTGTGATCCACTCACCTATATGGGTGTCGAACTGCACTGGACTGTCCAGCTCCAGGAGAGCCAAATCGTTCTCGAAAGTGGCCGGATCGTATTGACGGTGGACGATGACGCGCTTCACGTTCTTGGTAACAGAACGTTTGCTCTCCAGATCGCCAGAGATATCGAACTCGCCCATGACGGCCACCAAAGAGGCCAGAAAGCTGTGGAGATCAAGTAAGGTCATGAGATGGTGATAGTTGGATGGTAGATGGGATGAAGGATCCTGGATATTTGGAGAGAAAACTTACCCGGGCTGACAATGGGCAGCGGTGACGACATAGCGACTGTTGATCAGGACACCGCCGCACTTGTTCTTTGTGAACAGGCCCAGCCAGGTGGACTCGCGGACCAGCACCTGCCAGGGGAAGGCGCCAAAGGATGAGCCCTTGCCGCCCACAATGCGGCCGGACTTGACGTGGGGTCGGACGCCGCATTCTGTAGATGGGGAGTGAAATGCGAGGTTAGGAGTGGGGAGTGTTCAGAGCAAGACAGAGCGAGAGAGAGCGGCGATCGATCGAGAGATGGATTGTGATTCAGATTGAGATTGAGAGATGGAGTGTTAGAGAGAAAGCATAGAACGACGTGTATTGCTATATAGGACGATTACATGGATCGGGAACGGGTTGGGGGCGTAGAACTAGGTGGGGTTTTTGGGATGGGATCTAAGCGGGTTTCGGGTTTCTTCTTTTGTTCTTGCGACGCGCTAAAATTGGGAACAATTGTAAAGGCCAGTGTGGAGGAGGATCGGGTATGGGTTGGAATTGGATTGGAAGCGATTGGTTATAGGCATGAGCGAGAGAAAACAAGAAAGAGAGAGAGAAAGAGACAGTTGTTTCGGGTCCATGCTACATTCACTCAACACTTACGGATCTTGCGGCCATTCGTTCCGCCGTAGGAGCTGAGCGTCGATCCCTGATCGATTTCGTTGTCGCTGGGATTCGGATTGACATCCTCTTCGTCCTCCTCGTCCACGATCTCATCGTCGGCAGGCCGGGCCGAACTCACGGTCGTCGTCTTCACGGTGCTGCTCACGCGTCGTGTGGGCTTCTTCGAGGCGGCTGGCTTCCTGGTGCTGACGGTGGTCTTGGGGGCCAAGGTGGTGCGCCGAGTGCCGCCTGGCTTGCGGGTGGTGCTGCTGGCCGAGGCCTTCTTGTTGGGGGCCTTGGTGGAGACTCGAGTCACGGGCTTCTTGGTGGTGGCCTTGGGCTTGGCGGTGGAGGCCACTCTCACGGGCTTTTTCGTGGGCTTGCGGGTGGCAATGGTTGCTCCTCCAGCTCCAGCTGCCGCCTGATAGGTGGCCGCCGAGTTGTTGACCGTGGGCTCGTCAATCATGTCGGCCAGAGCCTCAAAGTTACCCTGGAGCGAGGCCACCAGCTTGTGGACCAGCGTGTGCATCTTGTCCTTCAGCACCACATCCTCGACGAAGGCGGGCGTGGAGAGATCGAAGTCGTTGGTCACGGCGCTGGAAGCGGCGGACATGTTCAGATTCGGATTGCGCACCGGCGGGAAGTTGACAAAGTCATTCGGCGACGTATAGGTCTCCTCCATCACATTCTGGCCCACCTTCTCTCCGGGCACCGAGAAGGCCGGATACGAGGGCGTTGGCCCGAAGTAGCCGGGGAAAGCGGGCTTGTCGTCGGAGGGCACGGCGTAGGGCGCTTCCGTTGAGGACTGCGTGAAGGACACGTGAGCGGGGCTGCCGCCAAAGTAGCCGGGATCCTCGAAGTCGTTGGAGCTAACAGGTACAGGTCGTCGGGTCACTATCTGATTGTACACAAAAGATCCACCCGTGGTGGAGGCCAGGTTGTTGATGGCCGTGGGCTTGGGCGTGATCAGCACAGTCGGACGGGGCGGTCTCGGCGAGCCATTGATCTGGACGAACGTGGGCTTCTTGTGGCCTCCGTAGGTGCCACTGCTGCTGGTGGGTCTCTGTGCGTAGGCTGGCGTCGATGCAGTTGCCACCAGCGGTGGTTGATAGTTGCCCGGCGTGGAGCCCACAATATTCTCGGCCGTGCTCTGGATGAAGGCGTCCAACTTGTCGTCGGCCATGAACAGCGGCGGCACATTGTCGTAGTGGTAGTCCACGGTGGCCGGTGGACGGGGAGTGCTCGGTCCGGTCACATAGCTGGTGGCAATCGGCTTCGATGTGGAGGGCTGGCGACCCGGCGAACTGGCCACCGACTGCTCATTGTAGCTGAGGGATGGCATCGGCGCCGGCTGATCATATTGTGCCTCCGATTGGGATTGGCCGTAGCTGGAGGTTGGAGCCTCTGGCTGACCGTAGCCGGAGCCGGAGCCAGAAGCCGAGGGTGGATCTGGCTGATCATAGTTGATTCCTGGATGTGCTGGCTGATCGTGCTTGGTCAGTGTCGTCGTGGCGGTGGTCTGGTCATAGCCCGCTCCGACTGCTGGCCTGGGATAGCCAGACTCTTGAGCCTCCTGCTCCTTGTTATAGCTGGACGAGGGCTTCTTGATCTGGATGTGCGTGATGGGTGATTCCTCGGCATCGTAGCTGCTGCTGGCCTGAGGTTGAGGCTTCTTTTTGGTGTTCTCTTGGCTGATGGGTCGCTTCACGCCCGGGCGCTTTGTGCTTGGCTTGGGGCGGGGTCTGGGACTGGCCGTGATCAGGACGGGACGCTCCGAGGATGCTGTGTCCTCCAGGACACTATCGTACTGCGGACGCTGCGGCAGGGAGCCAGCCTGTGTTGCGGTGGAGTAGGCCGCCACTGGCGTGGTCGTCTGCGGCTGATATCCGTGCGAGGTCTCGTCGTACTGCTCCTGCACTTTGGTGGTGTGCGAGGACACAGACACCTCGGCGGGCAGCAGGGATTGGTATTGGTCGCCTCCCGATGGGTGCTGCTGTTGCTGCTGCTGCTGCTGCTGCTGGTTGTAGTGTTGCATGGTCACCATGCCGATGTACGAGGCAACGGGACGATTCGGCTTGTTGGCGTTGGTCGTGGGACGCACGTAGGTGGGGACGGGCTGGGGTTGGGGCTGGGGCTGCTCCGTTTGGACAGTGGACAGCTTCTGGTAGTTGGTCTCGGTACTCGCCTCGTAGGAGCCGCTGCTCAGCTGGCCGTAGCCGCCTGCTGCCGCAGCCTCGTTATCCTCCTCCTCCATGTAGGACATGTCCACGGGATAGGCAATGCCCATAACAGGCATGGGCATCTTGTTAAACTCTGAGGTCTGGGGAGCAGTATCAGCCGTGGCATCGTGGTAGCCATTGGCGGGCATGGTGTGGTCCTCAAACACGGCGGAGGTGTCCTCGCCGTAGCCAGGACGCGCTGTGGGCGACTCAGCCGACTGGCTGGCTGGTGCGGAGGCATCCTGCTCCTCGGACACCTTGTCGTAGATGGTATCGTAGTTGACGGTGCTCGTGTAGCCGTAGTCCTGGCCCTTCTCCGCCTCGCTGGCATCGCTCTCCTGGTAGTAGCTCGAAGACGGTGGCTGGGCAGTGATCGTCTCTGCTGGAGCCTCGCTCTGGGCAGACGCAGCCGCAGCCTGGCCTCCATAGCCATACGAGGGCGTCTGCTGGCTGACGACATTGTAGCTGGGTCCATGGCTGGTGTTGTTCAGCTGCAGGATGATCGATTCGATGGAGTCCACGTGGGTGGTGATCGATGAAACGGTCGTGCCTGCTGGTCGCTTGGAGATGTAGCTCTGGTCTGCCGGCTTCTGCTGCTGCTGCTGCTGTTGCTGTTGCACTTGTTGTGGCGGATCCGCGTATACTGGCTGAGGTCCGTAGCCGGTGGAGAATTGCAGATCCTCGACGAGATCGGCATCGGCTCCCGGATGGGTGATATCGCTGTGTGTGAACTCTCCTCCGTCCAGGATCAGATGATTGTGATGGTGGACATTCGTAGGCTTCGGCTTCGATTGAGGTTTCGCTGTCTGCTGCTGCTGCTGTTGCTGCTGCTGGATGGGTCGCTTCATGGTCTCCGCCAACTGAGGCACGGGCTTGGGCTTCGGCTTTTGCTTTGGCTTCTCTGTGGGCTTCTTTGTGGCTGGTGGCGTGGCTGGCGGCGTGGCTGGGGCCTCCTCGAAGGAGTTCGACTCGGAGCTGGTCTGCTCCTGCAAGCCACTGGCTATCTTCATGGGCACCTCTGTGGTGAAAAAGATGTGATGATCGTCGGCATGCTCCGGGGGCAAGGTGCTGAGCACCTGCATCACAAAGTCATCGTTTTGCGGCGGAGACGAGGGCGAGTTGATGGTCACCGAGTGCTTGTGCACATGGACAGTGGGTGGCTGAATGGGCTGCTGCTGCTGCTGCTGCTGCTGGACATCATTTTGAATGACCACCTCGTTGGCCGACTGCTGAGCAGGTGGCTCCTGCTCGAACTCAATGCTAGAGGATGACTGCGACTGTGTGGATCCCTCTGTGGAGGCGCTGCTTCCATACACAAGCTCGTTCTTGGGATGCTCTGGCTCTGGTTCGGGTACCGACTCCTGCAATTCCACGCTGTAGCTGTTGCTGGGAGGGCTGATACTGCTGCTGCTGGGGCTGTGGCTGTGGCTGGTGCTACTGGTGCTACTGGTGCTACTGCCCAACTGCTGGTAGACCTTGTCCAGGTTCTGTTGATCGTAGATATTCTGAGAGGGCTGCGACGCCGTCTGCTCGGCACTGTTCAGCGTCTGTTGGTGCTGCTCGTAGGAGGACTCCGCCGCCTGCTGCAGCTTCTGGTGCTGCTGCTGCTGCTGCTGTTGGTGCTGCTGGAAGTAGGCGTTCTGGGCCTCGTTGATCAGCGTGCTGGCCAGCTCGTGAGTGGGTGGGATCTGGCAGCAGGCCCCGAACAGGAAGCCATCCATGCAGGCCCCCACCACCTCGCCGCCCCGCTGGGCGCACTCGTGATTGAACATGCAGATTGTGGGGCCATTCGACCGGGGATCGGAGCTGGGCAGCGTCTTTGTGGCCCGGCAGTGCTTGGGGGTGATGCGGTAGCCACCAAACAGTTTGCGTCCAGCTGCAAAGAGGCACCAAATGGTTGGGATTAGTAAGGGAAACCAGAAAAGCAGAGAAATGTATTCAGTTGTCAAGGAATGGAATCAAAATTTCATCTTTTGCCAATAATCTGCAAGCCACATTCCATTTCCCCCCTGGCCATGGCCAAAGCTTAATTAAGATGTCACTCAGCTCGAGCCTGGCCTCCCAACTGTACTTGATTGGATTATAGCTGGCGGCCATAGTGAAAATGCTGGAAATTGCTGTGGAATTTCCTCAATGAAAGTGACAATCTTAAGTATTTTCTATTGGTTTATAGTATTTCTAGCAGTATATAACTGCTTCTCTCAGTGCTAATTATGACGAAGCGGCAACAGCCGCCGCGGGCAGCAAAAAACTAATAAACTCAATTAACAGAGAGACAGAAGACAGCGTTTTCCCTGTTCTGTGGGCTGTGGGCTGCAGAAGCAACCCGAAACCCAGCAACCCAGCAACCCAGCAAGCGAGCCAACCAGAAACCACTACAGAAAGCCACTCGGAACGGTCCAACGCCAAGTGAAAGTGGCCTCCACTCCAGGCAGGCAGGCAGTGAGTTACGAGTACGAGTACGAATACCAACTGGTAACCAAAACCGCGAACCACTTGCCAGTCAAAGTTCATGCCTGGCCCAGGTGTTAGGTGTGGGCCCCGGTGCAATGCACTTGAGAGTTTTTCCAACTCATTTGGCAAATGAGAGGTCCGCCAGAGTGCTGATCGAAGCTTGGAATACCCTTTAAGCTAACCTAAGATAAGATAAGATTAAGATAACCTTTCCATGATCTATGTTTAAGGATTTCCTTGTTTAATCCCAACTTTGGATTTCAGCAAAACGGAAAGGGTATTCGCCATGGCTGTATATTCTTCTGGCTCTCGACATTTGGGCCGAAATTGATTTTGACAGCAATTAAACGCAAAAGTGGGAAAGCAGCCGAGTGGAGCTCCACTTGTGACGGGTTTGTGCTGACAAATTAACACCTCGCAGACGCTCCACTTGCGGCTTGGCTGTGGCTGTGGCCCCAATCCCAATCCGTGCTGCGCCGCGCTGCGGACTGTGTCAATGTTTGGTCGTTAAACTGGAGCAAAGTCCTCAATAGCGGTATAGGTTCTGCTGCTTTAGCATCAATTAGTTCTGTGCTAATTAAAAGAAAATCAGAAGGTAACGAAAACGAAATCGCAGGAAGCACTATAAGGTCTCGAAAAACCGTCGTCGTGTCCATGAGTCAAGCCGAATATTCGGGGCACGTAGTGCCATTGTAGCATCGTGTCGTGGCGCACCGAAGCCGAGTGAAAGTAAAGACAAGTGTAGGTACTATCAGAGTCAAAAAAGTGGTGCAAAAACCTCCATTAGAATAACAGTCAAAATATGTACATACATAATTGAGAGAAAAAGTGATAGTGTTTCTGTTTCTGTTCCGTTTCTTTAATTTTTTTTGGCTTTTTCTTTTCTTTTGCTGTTCATTCATCTCTCAAAACGATTTCGTTTTTGTGCGTTTTTCTTCTCCGGCGCGCGCGCGCGCTCGTCTTTTACTAATAAAATAATAATCATCTTTCTTGCAGCTTCATTATTTGCAGACATTTCGCATTTTTATGATTAGACACTCAAGTGCTCTTAAGTATTCTTCCGCAAATCGTTAAAGCCGAGGCAGAGCAGAGGGCTAGGCAGACGAGAAGAGACGTGGGAAACAGCCACGGGCTGGGACGCGACGGAGAGTCCACAAACAAAAGCTACCCATGTAGACCCATTAACAGCGATCTGTAACTAACAGAGCTAACAGACAGACAGAGAGAGAGAGAGAGACAACGTTAGAGTTAACAGAGGTAGAGCCGCAGCCACAGAGCAGACTTAATTATAGATCTGACTTAATGAAGGACGGAATGGGGATGGGAAGGGATGGATGGATGGATGTGAACGCAGTCGCGACAAAAGAGCGATAATTATGCAGTTTAGCATAATTTATTTGATCTACTCCTAAGTGAAATAAATTGAAAAGTACACTCGGAGAAAAAATGCAATGAAATAGATTTCAAAATGTATACCAATAGAGTAAAGACGAGAGTGAAAATGATTAGAAGTAAGGCTTTCTGACAATCATAATTGTATATGATTTAAAATATATTTTATCTATAACAAATTGTTTTTTTAATTTTTAAATTAAATATTTAATAAAATATATTTATTTTTAGATTTTATCTTTAGATTAAGTGTTAAGTTAATTATATTTATCTTTAAATCAAAGTTCTTCCTGTTACATTTCCCTAATCGAATATTCAATTTAAATATGTATGTGTTTCTTTTTACAATGACATTTTTCTTTGAGTGTATAAATAAGAAAGAACATCAATAATAGAGGGGAATGTGGTGACTTCTCATTCGAGGCATGTTCAACAAACAGCTCTACTCAAATATGCAAAGAATGTTAATGGGTAACCAGGCACGAGACCCGAAAGCATGTTACCCTCTGTATAAAGAATGTACATACATACGTGCTGTCCGGGACTTACACTCTACTTAACGCCTTCGATTCCTGGGATGATGCCTCTGACCCTAATTGGTGCATCAAGAAATGCAAGCCAATGCTTGGCTGAGTATCGTAATAATCGTGGGCGATGCATGCAAAATAGGTTACAGCATCGATGCCACACCTGAGAGGCAGTCACTCACACGCACACACACACACACACATTGCTTTTGGCCGGGGTAACGAAAGTGTGTCAAACGCCTGAATAATTTTGCGCCGCTTTAAAAGATTTTTTCGGTGCTTAAAAGCGAATGATGGAAGCAGCTGCAAAATGAGATAACAAGTTTGTCTTCCCATCGCCAATGCCGGGAAAAAAGAGAAGAGCGAGAGAGAGAGAGCGATGCTACCAAACTTGTCATTAATCATGCAAGGAAATTGGCCCAATAGCCGAAATTTGTGTTGCATGCAACACAGCAAGAGCCAGTGCCAGTGCCAGAGACACTTGCTGCTCAGTGTGTCACCCGATGGTGCCCTGGGGCAACGGAACAGTTCCCTGTTTTGGGTGCACCTAAAAAATGTATGCACACAGCCAAATGGAAATTAATTAAATCATGAATATGTTGCTGCACACACACACACACACGCACACACACACACCGGGGACCAACAAGGCAAGAGAAGAAAAGACTGAAGGCTGAAAAAGAAGAAAAGAGAGCTCCGATTCGATCCGATCCGATCAGCTCTGCTCTGCTCTGCTCTGAGATTTCGTAGAACTTGTTTTCGCGCCGAAGCACTCCAAGAATGTAAACGAACGAGGCGCTTCAACGGTAAAATGGAAAATTATTATCGATCAATTAGCCCAAGACTGGCAAAAAAAAAAAGGCTGAAAGAAAGAACAGCTAAAACGTTCGTACCACAGGAAACAGGCAACACCACGTGTTGTTGTTGTTACTGAGATCTGATCTTGGTCAATTTTGCATTTAACGTATGAATCTTGGTCTAATTGCGTTGTGAAAGTGTTAAGTATTATCGGGCCACGTTTACACGAATTATGAACCGATTCAGGATCGGGCCAGAGAACTGGGTCAAGTGAAATCGAATAGTTCGCTGTGGTTGGTGGGTGGTGGGTGGTGGGGAGGTGGAGACTAGAAACCATTCCCCCCAATAATTCATCAGAGAAACTAACTCTGGCAGGTGGGAAAAAATACCTTTAACGACTTATTGACCATAGAAATATGCCACTTAATGGCCAACGAAAGGCTGGACAGAGGGAAAAAAATAACCAAATGTCACTTTTCAATGGAATTAACATAAAACAAACATCTCTCTGCATTTTCAGCCCAGGCTCATTTCACTTTTCTAGACAAAGCCATGAAAAACTGTTTACTTTTCATGAATCGCTTGATTTGGGCTACTAATTATCGTCGGATCGGTAGAGCCGCAGCCGCAGCCACAGCCACAACTATGGCGAGAGTGCAGTTTCTCGGACATAACAGATTTGTGTTTTTATAATGCCTTTTTATTAATTTTAATGGACTTTACGTGCGGATATATATGTGTGGATGTACGTTAGTGCGGTGTCATCACGCAAGAAGTTTTCCCATTTTGCGTGAGAGAAATGGAAAGTTTCTCGCTCTTTGCTGACCTTTGACGGTTTATCTATGTGTTTTTTGTTGTTGTATGTTTTCATGTTTCCGATAGCGATGGCATATTCACTCCACATGACAGCTGATCCGAAACAAAACATTTCTATTAATCACATTGTAATTGAATTGTTTAACAACAACAGCAGCAGCAGCAATTTAGTGGCAGCAGAAGGCATCATCAGCATAAACATAACCCGCTGCATGCTCTACTAGGCTCTCTGCGAATTGGACTGTGGCATGCACTATATAACCAACGCCAACCGATTTGCACGCGAGCTTGGGATGGAGCTCTCTGGGATGGGTAACTGGGGATGCGAGCCCACCTTGAATTACAATTACATAAAATTGGAACGTCTATAGTTGCCATTGATTCGCTCTGCTCTGCTCTGCTCTGCTCTGCCGCTGAGCCTCTGCTCCGACTTGTGGGTCGCCGGCATCGGGTGTCGCCGCTCTTGAATTTGGCACAGCATCTCGGGCACAGCCTCCCAACTGGTCATCGCAACTCCACCTGGCTTCCCCTCTCCGTCTCCGTCTCCGTCCCCGTCACCGACCATCGGTGTAAATTGTAACAGTGACCCAAATAAAATGCGGCAACCACGACAACGACTGGTGCGACCGAAAAGACCGGTAAGCTAACAGTGAATGTTGCAAGTTCCCCCAGCGGCTGGCAGCAGGCTGTCTGTCCAGTACACACTCACATACATATGTATGTATGTATGTACATACTCGTATTTACCTGAATGCAGAGGGGGGGGATACCGTATACGTGTGTATTCTAAGCATCCATTTCTAATAGCAACTACAATTTTCCTGCCGCTCGTGGCTAAACCTGAACTCAAGACAAGCCGACGGATATCAGAGATGCGCAAGGGATAAGATATCATCGCCTATGGGAACAAGTTTGAATAGGGTGTAAATAATAATTGGAGAACTTTTAAACTAGAGAAGTGTTGGCCAAATTAAACCAACTGATCGAGGAGTCTATGAGTCTTTTTTACACTTCTATTGATTCTGTGGTAAAATCTTTTTGCAGCATTCGACATTTAAGCGAGTGAGCCGGGGGCTTGCGCACAAGCAAAGCGAGTGTGCAGGGGACTGGCCCCCTAAATCTTTTCTCTTGAAGTGCAATTGCTATTACAGGCAATAATATTTTGGGATTTCATTTATTCAGTGTTTCGCTTTGTAGATTCTAAAACTTTTCAAAGTCGCATAATCAGCATATCATTAGGTTCCACTTTGTTGAATCTCGTGTCCGACTGCGGTTTAATGCTCAAGTTACAAGATAATCATTTTGTTTGTTAAACCAAGTGGTCAAATGTGGTCGAGATGTGGTCGAGATGTGGTCGAGATGTGGTCGAGATGTGGTCGTGAACAAACATGAAAGGCCAAGTGAAGCAATGATCGACTATGGAACAAAATATGTACTTCCATTTCTCACGTGATCATCTCTATGATTCTGTGACTGTCGGCGGTAATAGGAATGGTAATCACAGGGTGTCAGCCACCAACAGGTTGTCTGGGGCGTCTTCTGGCATTAGGAAAGAGAACAGAGACCACGACGGACTTGCGACGGACTATGGGATACTTAAAACTTGTACAATGTTGGATGTCGCTCGGAGGCAGGTTTCATTTGTTGGCCCGTAGTCTCCGTAGTCTCCGTAGTCTCCACTGTCTCCACTGTCTGCTGTTATGCACAAAACGATTTCGTTTTGTTTTCATTACCATTACCATTATTATTCTTCCGTGGTCACTTTTTGCCAGGTCATGCTCTGGTGGGGCATCCGTTTCCATGGGCACACAGACAGACAGACAGACAGAAGAGACAACAATGCAGTGCAACAATGGGGGGAAGGGAAATAAAATTCAATTTATGGAAAATTCGGCACAATGGGAAATCGAAATCTATTCGATTTTGATGATAAATCAAACATAAAATGGAAACGTTTTGCCAATCAATTTGCGGAATGTCACATCAAATGCGATGAGAGAGAAATATACTATAAAACGGTGTGAATGAGCAGTGAAAGTTGCGCCTGGCCGCAATAAGTGACATCATTTTTTTTTTGGCAAAGCATTCCGATCGATACCCAAGCCAGGGTCTGAGTCTGGGAAAATCCCTGCAGAATCTGCAATGACAGTAACGATTTTATGGAGGCATGGAGCAGCGCAGCAGTAACAGTAATGCGTTTTCTTGATTTCCATGCGAAAACAAAAGACAAGACCGAAAGAATGTGTGCTGTCATGCGGCGGAAGCACACACACAGAGGCAATCGTCTGTGGGGAGCTCACACAGAGAGACACAAAGAGAGAGAGAGAGAGAGAGAGAGAAGACCGAACAGAATTTCACTTTCACCGCCAAACATGTCAAAACAAATTTGAAGTCTGCTCTGTCCGAGTATTTCCTGTTAGACAACGCATCCATAACATGGCACTCGAGGTCCGTCCATCTGTCTGTCTGCCCGTCTTACTGTCTTACTGTCTTTCTGTGGCTCTGCTGACAGGCCCGATAATTTGTAACTGCTCTGTGTCGATAGTATATGGCCCAAACGGTGGCACAGCACAGCATCAGCCATGGGCAAAGACCCCTCCCTGCCGCAATAGTACGAGCAAGAGTACGAGTAGTAGCACTTGAAACAATGCTGATGAGCTTAAAAGATAAACCAGAAGACAACAAATGAGTGAGTGTGTGAAGAGTGCCCCTCTGCCACTGCCACTGCCACTGCCACTGCCTCTGCCTCTATCTCTATTTCCACTTCTGTTTCTGTTTTTCACATGCACTAATAGTTTCATTGGGGGACTGGTACTGGTAACTGGTACTGGGACTAGTGCTGGGGGTGTAGGAAGTGCTGCAATCCATACTCGTACTACATATGTATGTGTGTGTGTTGGGTGAAATGCTCTCTTGCCACTCGATGCTCATGATCTGTGATCTGTCATAGTTTTAATGCGATTGTCTTAAGTTTTATGATGTGTAAAATGGCTGTGGGAAAACAGTTCCACAACGTGGGGGACAGCGCCCTCTCGAAAGCACGGAAGAAAGTCCAAATGTCGCTTTCACATTAATTGCATGTAGGAAAGACAGAGAGGGAGTTGGGGAATTATGGAATCTGTGATTTGCATAAACTCAGAATTCCAGTGTGTGTTGGGTTCCACAATTAAATATGAATTGATTTTTAAGCAGCCCAAATAGAAGACCAGAGATCGTCTATGTCTAGGTGGAACGATGATCGGACAGCGGTAAAAACGTGCTCCTGAAATTATCTGAACATTGTCCAGCGCACTGATCTCTGAACACTGACTGAATGCTGCCCGCAGCCAGAGCAATTGCCACTGCCACAGCGACTGCAACTGCAACATCAACTCTTCCATTCACAACAGCTTCCTTCAACTTCCCCCAGGCCTGATCGGTTCGGTTTGGTTTGGTTTGGGCCGATCCGGTCCGGTCCGGGCCAGGCCAAGTCTCAAACTACCGCAAAGTCAACTGCAGGCAGTGCCGACAAGTGCGGCAGAAACCGCAGCAGCAGCAGCAGCACCAGCAGCAGCCACAAACTGGCACACGCTTCAATCAGAATCTGTGACTGTTGCTGCGGCTGCAGCAGCGACTGCTGGTTGATGGCTGCTGGCTGCTGGCCAAGACATTTTCATTTCGCACGCGTTTTCTTTTATCGATCGAACTGCTTTCCAGCCTCGCTGGCTACAAATAGAAATTGAAAATTGTTTTGCGATTGTTTTGCACCGTGCGATCTGCCCGATGTATCTGTATATCTGATGATTGCCATTCGCCTCACTTCCTCACCAAACTGACGCAGCAGACTTCTGGGATGTGGATGGGATGTGGCAAACGGAAGCATTGCTTTTCTTCTCTTGAGATAATGAACTACAGTCATCGATCGAATAGTGCTTGGATCATTCTATACAGTAGTTCCCATGTCCCATAGAAGGGACAGAATTACGAGTTAAGTCTGGGCAAAGCATCTGGATTTTAAAGCAATTATTGTATATAAATAATCATTATTTAAATGGCCAAAAACAACTGCTATCTGGGAGATACTCGTATTGAAATCAATGGGGAATTGGTGAATCCCCTGGGAATCCATTTCCACTTGTTCTTGTCGAATCATACAAGTTCCATTGGATGGCATAATGATTGCTTTGATTTCACTTCATAAAGATTCCTTTATGAGCCATCATTTCTTAATCATATAAACCATTTTATGATGTACAAAAAATGGTAATAGTGTGTGAGGCAGAATGCTCAAAGATTTCGTTTGTTTCTGGCTTCCGAAGAGTAAGAGAAGTGCTTTATTTTTGCCAAGTCTTTAGAGTTTTTTTAAGCTCGAGCTCGATCCACTTCTGTTTGGGCTGGGTCTGTGCCAGTGGCTTCGATTTAAGCTAATAGCCTGACACTCTAGAAATTTGTTTCACTTTTTAAATCGACAAAATGACTTGAGCAATTAACACGAAGAGCAGCTGAAGAGCAGCTGAAGAGCAGCAAAGCAAAGCAAACAAACACTAAAAACTGTCATAAGGAAAGTCGATGTCTCTGTCTGTCCGTCTGTCTGTCTGCCTATATGAGCAGAGTGTGGTGCGGTGCGGTGCGGGGCTGGGGCTCATCTTTAGGTCTTTTGTGCCTTCGTTGGGGCTGCTTTGTGGCCGTAATGTGGCATAAAACGAACCAAATAATTGTGGAACCAAGTGCGTGGAGTGTATGTAGTGTGGAAAGCGCACATCGAAAGAGCAAAAGAGTTTTCTGTGCCAAAGTTTTTCTGATTCATTTATTGGCACAAAGGCATACTATAGTTTATGTTGTTGGGCGCATTGTCAACTCGACCAGGCCGGGGCCAAGACCGGGGCCAGGCTTTCACTCAAGTGATGTGGAAGCCACTGACACGATTCGATTTGTCAGCGGCAGCGGCAGCCGCCACACACACACAGTGGCAGTGGCAGTGGCAGCAGCGACATGAGCTTGCAATTTGGCAAATTGATTTTCTTTTGCCATAATTCTACATTTTTATTGTGTGCTTAACTTTCTTTCTTTCGATGCCATTCGATTCCATTCAATAAAGTAAATTGTCTGTCACTTACCGCCGCCATTCGTTTCAATTGATCTAAATCCACTTGTTGTCGGCACAAATGATGCGACTATTATTATTAAACTTGTTAAAGCGATGGAAAGTAGTTGTGGTTTTGTTGTTCTTGTAGTTGTAGTTGCAGTTGTGGCTGACGCTGTTCTGGTTGGCGCTGCTTCTGTTTCTGCTTCTGTTTCTGTTGTTGTGCGGGACAATGTCGCCGCTGAGGCCGGCGTAACCCACTTAAACATGTTTGTTGCTGGCTCGCTGGCTCGTTGGCGGGGAGTTCTGGCCTAGAACGTTTGCTGGCTTATTCTTATTCGAGTATTTGCTCGGATTATTTCGAAATGGGAGTGCGAAAACCACACACACACAAGGGTGTAGCTGTAGTGTCGTAACAGCGCGCCCTCAATGAACCGCTAACTTAAACGAACGACTTAGGCCACGAACGCGTTTTCCGAACCGATTCACGATTCGCGCGAATCGAGAACTTAACGAATATATATGTGATTTGACCGCACTTTTGCTTGAATGAATAAAGCTTTCGTTGGTTCTTGGTCTCGGTATTGGCGAATTTACAGTTTAAATCACACACACACAACGCGACGGGTTGTCTAGTCTCTTCGTTGGGGGGAGTTTCGGTATCGTTATCGCTATCTCATTCGCAGCAATTTCTCGACCATGGCCAGCCGTGTGCGTCCGGTCAACTGAACGCTCCGCGTGTGTCTGATTGGGAGTTAGTGCGGCCGTCGCCGAGCAGCGGCCAAGATAACGGACCTTCGCCACTTTTGTGTGGAAAACTTTCACTTTAACTCAGCCGCAGAGCAGGGAGAAAGAGAGAAAGAGCGGACGATCGCGAGAGACTGAAACTGCGAGAGCGACTCGTACGTGAGAGTATTTCTATTAAGCGACGCTTAAATGGTAAACATTTCTAATTCGGCGTCTGCTTCTTTAGCTGCTGCTGCTGCTGCTGGTGCTACCGATTCCTGTTTTCATTGCTTGCTTGCTTTCTTTCTTTCTTTGCTCAGGCCTCTCTCTCTCGCTCGTCTGCACGCGTGCGCGATTCGAACTCAACTGAAACGGTTTACAGCGCGGCCTTGCGGTTAAGAGCGTTCCGCTAACAGAGCGCTAACAGTGTCGCCCGCTGTTATCGCACCTCGGAAGCCTCACCTCAGAGCGGATCCAGAGCTTTCGCCTGACCGATATGTGATACGGCGACAGGGTTATCGGCCCCCGACGCGAGCCTGAGCCTGAGCCGAGCCTGCCAATTATCGCTTCGCAAAATAACCGGCAAAAGTTAACTGCTAATAACGGTGATCTGCCCATGCGGCAGGAGGTTCAACCTGTCGTTTGGCATTTCCTTGACCTAAATTTCACTCGGCGCGGCCTTTGTCAACATACATACATACATACGTACTCGTACATGCAACACAGCTGGAAAATCCGGCGCTAGTCGTGGCCGGGCCTGGCCATAATGGTCGGTCCGTGGCTCGGGCAAAGGCTGGCACTTGGCTGGCCAAGCGTGGACTCCACCAAGCAGCTCCACCATCACGATCTTTTTTGTTTTCTGTCTGTAGAATTTCACTTTCGTTATTGTTGTCGCTCTTAGCAGTTGTTGTTTTTTGTTTTTAATGTTTTTCTGTACTTTTTTTTCGGCTTTATTTTATTTAACTTTTTTGTTTATTTTCTTGTGGTCAAGCCATTGAAATGGAAAACATTTCGAGAGCTACGATCGGGCATGCCGGGCACGTGGGCGTGGGTGGCCAGAACCAGTTGGGGTTGAATGCGATGGCTATGACTTTCTCATGGGGAGAAGAGAATGTCTTGGCCATGATTAATTCAAATGGATATTACGACACTCTCCGGAACATCGGACTCACGAATGCAGTGTATTATGAACGATTTTAAATGATTTTAGCATATTCAACGGTACGATATCTAAGACAAAGACCTTCCCAAGCGACGATGGTCGTCATCGTCCAACACTTTCACTTCACTCGGAGCAGGCCCCAGCCAGACCCACTGCCAGTCCCAGTCCCAGTTCCAGTCCTAGCCCCATCTCCAAACAATAAATGTTGCAGAAGAAGGTGCCAAAACAAAGAATAACAAAGACTCGGGTCGAACCTTAAACAAACGGCAAGAGCTCTCTGCAAATGATCCGCGCAAAATGATGATATATTCAAACCCATTCATTCTGCGTCGATATCTGTTTAAGATACCGCCGCCGCCGCCACCGATCTGGTTAGCTTCGGGAGGGGTCACCCAAGGGGGTTATATAAGGCAGTCCGACAGGCCAGAGAGTCTAAGCATGCGAAAAAATCCAATCAATAAAAACTTCCCCCGTCTAATTGCTTTGGCACTTGATTTTCGGTTTTGCATATCTTCCGATGATTACCCATTAAAATATCTATCAGCAGGGGGGCGGCTGGGGCTGAACCAATCGATGGAAACATCATCGGATTGATCGGTTCGATCGGCCAGCGACCGACGACCGACGGCGTGAGCGACAAGTGTGAGAAATCGAATTCCCAAGAGCTGCCAAGAAACGATCAAAAAGTGAAGGCTCCAACGGACAACAGACATGCATACATACATATGTATCTGGAGGGAGGCGGCCTAGGGCCAGACCCAAATGCTTGTCAACGCCTACCGTATTGCCAATTTGCTGTTGGGTTACAGCTTATTAACTGCCATTAATTTGTTTTCAGCGCCGGCGATTGAAAGCGAAAGCCATCAAGTCAATAAAGGCGGCCTGTTGTGAGGTGCTCAATGGTCAATGGTCTTCAGTCTTCGGTCTTCGGTCTCCAGTGTGTCTGTGATCGTTGGGCATCGTTGTTGGATTAAGACCTAATTAATCAAAATGAGGCGTCGACCCGAATTGATGATTTATTGTCCCGTAAATTGAGCACGGCACAAGCACATGCCGCCTTGACAGGGTCCAATCATCGGTTTGGGGCTGGGCTGAAGGTACTTTCCATTTTTGGGCCTCCTAGTGGCGGATGTTGCACTGATCGTTTGGTATTTCGGGATCTGTGACTAATTGAAAAGGCAATAATTTCACTTTTAGCAAGTCGCCGGCCATGTTTGCCCACTAACAACGACAAGACGCCGGCGAACACAGTAAAGAAAAGAAATTTCAGCATAACAAATGAAAGTGAGTAGCGGCGAACAGCAGCAAGTACAAATGACACTCACACACTCACACCCAATGAGTGTGTTAGGCAAATGTAAGACACGTTAACGATCAGCAGGAGTAGCTCCCCCCCATTGGACCCCAAAAACGGTCAACAAATCACCCATACGTCGCCGTACGTTGCCGTACGCTACTGGACGCTGCTGGACGACAACTTGCGCTTTCAATTAGCGCGTGTCAATGGCCCCCACAGAAGGGTCGTCTCCTCCAGTCACCGCCCGAAGGCAGGCCCATGGTACACCTATGATTTAATTCGGTTTCTTTTCGCACACTTTTAATTACGCAAATGTTATTCAATAAAGACGCAGACAAGTCCGCGATTAGAGAAATGGGCGAAACTTTTTGGCACACTATTGCTTGCGGGTCAGAGGGAGAAGAGGTTTAGCTATGATACGTGGCTTGCCAGATACGATAGTTTCCACAGAGGAGGAGAAACCCTAACATCCCTTAGAACCGCTGTGACACTTCCCAAGACCGCGAGTCTCTCGATGGTGGTACTCCTACGGGTCCTAGTCAATGCCCCAAATTGCGAGTACGAGTGCTAGATAAATGCCCCTTCACCTTTTGGGATATTCTGCCACTCTTCTCCAGTTCAGATCGAAAGGGCATTCGTAGAGCGGCCAATGAAATTCGTCTCCCTTTTGGCATTTCTTTGGCGAGGCGATGGCTTTGTTGGTGGTCGATGGTCTATGGCCAGCCTGTGCTTCGGGCTAATTGCACTATTATTTCATTTTGATGCCATTTTAATTTAATTCCATTTGCGCAACGACTTTCGTCTTCATTAGGTGGGCCTTTTTCTCGTTTTTACTGTTTGTTTGGCCCCGCTCTCCATCCAAGTCTTGCACCTTTCACAGAATTTTTACCCCGTGGTATTACCGCTTGACTTCCGTCATCGTTTATTATTTATTTTATTTTCTTTCATCGCTTTTTTATATTTATTATTTTTTTTACATTTATTTATTTCGCTGGTAATCAAGGTTTGATTGTGGGGCGTCCGTTTAATTGGCGAAAATTAAAAAGGGAAAACGGTCTTGCATCGAAAACACTTTGTGTAGGCGTCGCGCCGAGGCTAATGCAATTAATTGGAAAGCGAAACTAAAAAATTCATTTAGAAGATGAAAGACGCAGAAAAAGGTAAATGATAAATGTTGGCCTGGAAATTAAAATATTACTTCTCTTCTTTTTTTTGTTCAATCCACAAATACCTTCCCTTTTCTTGCCGCTTGCCAATGAAGTCCGAAAGGCCAAAGATCGTAAATTGTTTAATCTTTGGAAAGGGACTGAGATGATGGGCAAATGGTCGACATGAACAGCCAAAGATGGAAAGGGAGAATGTTGGAACTCTCGTAGGGCTTAACGAGGATTGTGGGTTCAAGTTGGGGCCAGCGGCAGCGGCTAGCATCCCGCTGGATCATCAACCAACTGAATCATCATTTTGACGCCCATATACAAAAGACACAGCGTCTCAGCGCAATTTGGGACCGGGAGCCGTCAGAAGACGCTGGTTACATCCGAAAAACATTGAAGAGCCCAAGATAGATCGATCGATAGACAGATCAAGACTTGAAGCAGACCGAAAACCAATAATTACCGGATGAGGAGTAATTTCCTACGGGTTACGTTTCAAATGGGCTCGCACAGCCATCAAATTAATGATCATCCCGAGAAGAGTTTTGTTTGTAGTGCGATTCCATTGGACGATATCGAGGTGAGAGAGTTGTGGTTGTGTCTTCTGGGAGCCAAAGTTTTCCTGTGCTACCAGAACGGGTGCTCCACTCACCCACCCCACCCCACCCCACCCATCCCATACCGAAAAGGAAAACACTGTCCAAGAGTACTTTTCAATTGTTTCCATAGATTTGTATTTGGAGAAAGATTTTTATGATCATTGTTGCCGCTGATCTTGGGCAGCACTTGGACTTTCGTTTTTTGTTTGCTTCTCAAGTGGCTGGCTGCTGGCTGGGGCGACTGCGACAGCGACTGTTCCTATAAATCTTTTGGCCAGAAAAATAAGAAATTTCCATTGTACTTATGGTACGTTGGGAAAGTCTTAAAATCGTCATTGTGCATTCGGCACAGGTACGTGTAACCCGGCCGCTGGACAGTGGTTGGTGGTCATCTTTCATGCCCCCCCCCCCATGGTGATCTCTGACTGACACCCGCCCCCTCATTCGCTCGTGGTGTGTGTGCGGCTTTTGATGATGCTTCAAGCGTTTTAATTGTGCAACGTTTCTATAGAAATTAAGTGCAAGACACTTCACCGGGTCCCGTCCCTCGCGTCGTCTGGCGACTGTACATCCGTTACTTCATCGCTTTCGTTTTCCATGGGAATGCTCTGGATTTGGCTGTGGCCATCATTTGCAAAAGGCCGCAACAGGGTGCCCAAATGTGCTACATCTGTAACAATATCGCATAATTTTGGCAAATGTCTATTATGTCAGTCCATCAAAATTTCACTTTGGCTTCAGTAGGCGTCTTGCATAAAGCATTGAGCATAAAGCGGTGTCCCTCCATAAATAAAAGACATCGAGCGTCATCAATCGGCAATTTGTTGAAGATTTAATTCAAATCGTCAAACTAAATGAAGCCTGCCCAAAAGCAGATCAAATCGCACGAACAAATTTTCACTTTCTCTCGAGTTGGGCATATTTATGGTTTCCAACTTTATTAGATTCGCAGCAGAGGATCATCGCCTCGCCTGACAAATCCCCCTAATCTCGGCGACCATTACGAGCACGAATCGCATGTGAAAGTTCAAGCAACATATTATCCAAAAGTGACTAAGGACCGAGTAGTCGTGCCGCAGCCGATGATAATCTGGACGCATGACCCCTTCGTGGTACGCGAGGTCTGTACAAATTATAATATGCCTGCCGCAAGAGATCGCCCAGCATGCACTTGCAACGCACTGTGGCTCCCACACGCCATAAAATATGGCTGTTGGAGGGGAACGGGGCTCGGAGGGGGTCAGCTAACATCGCTTGTCATATGCAAATGACCAACAACTATCGGCCATCAACCGAGAGCGAAAGTTCCACGACAAAAGTTAGTAATTGCAGGGCACGATCAGCACGAAACAGCAGATGCGAGTATTTCTACATACAAACTGTAACTATAATATTGTGTGTAATATTAGGGCACGATCGACTAGCACCAGCAAATATTTTTATTTATTTATTATTGCGTACCTAAGGAAAGAGCTACACCCAAAAGAAAATATCTGAAATTAAGTATTAAGTATCTATAGAATCCTCATGTCTGTCTGATTCCTCCTTCTCTTCCTGATCATATTGTTACGGGTTTAGGGTGTTATGCAGGTCTACTGGGAATAGTTAGACTTGGTCCATAAGCATTGTGCCACAGAACCTTGGAAAAATATGTATCTTATACCTCCAATGAAAAACTATCTTATTTTATTTCCTTTGCATTGACTTTGCTTTGGCTTGCCTATCGTTGGGTACATGTTTGGCATACTCAATCGTTTTCGTTTTCTGTCTTTACATATGCAAAACCAAATGTTGAACATTTTTCTATTTACTCTTTATCGCTTCTGGCTGGCCAGCAAAGAAAGTTTTGAGTTTGGCGTCAGCGGCCGTGGCACCTGCCAAATAATGTGTGAATCGCCTCATGCATTCGGAATTCCAATGGCGGCTAAGTGTGTAACGCGGGGACTCCACGCGGATGTGTCCCTAAAAGTACGACTTTTTACAGAGTTTTCGAGAATAAACTGTCAAAGGCCGATATTAAAACATAATTTTTCTGATTTTTAGTTACTTTCAATGATGAAAAAAAATGAAGTACATGTGATAAATTTACAATAAATATAATAAATAAATTATATAAATATATAATAACTTATTAAACGATTAAAAGTTGAACTGAAGACTTAATTTTTTTTAGATTAAATGAACCAAACCAAATTATTAAACAAGTGGCTCAAGATATTCAGATTCTTGAGGAAAAACAAATCGAAATAACGAATCGAATGTGGCTGAATAAGTTGGTCCAGACGTACAGAAACACACTGCGATTGTCATGGAGTTTAAAGACGAGAAGATAACACTAGGCAACAAAATTGTACCTTTTTTTTGCTATGAACTAAACAGATTTTTTCTAGTTGATTTGGGGCTCTAAAAATTGTTAAAGAATTACGTTTTTATTTCAAGGTTTAAAAGGTGCAGAGGTAGTGCTTTTTTTCTTACATAATTAGGTATCTCACATCTGGCTGTATTTATTTAGTTATGAAAAGCTGATAAATACAGCTATAAATCGGACCCAAAAACTTTCGTAGCTTCAGCTTACTGTCTGCAAATTATTAAGCTTTCAAATTAGATAATTTCTTGCGCTACATTTTTTCAAAATGTTCTATTCAATATAGCCATATCTGACTGTCCGTCTACATTAGAGCCTAGATCTCAGGGACTATAAAAGCAAGCAAATGTTGCATCCAGACTCCTGTGATTGCCGCATCTGGATCTCATCGGCTCATTATGATAGCCAGAAGAAAAATTAATTTTCAGTGGCTACGCAACGACTGCCAGGAGCTTCTCATTCCCTCCCTCTCACACGCCCTTCCACGACCAGGCGTAGATACATATGTTAGGACATGTATGTCGATGAAGAGAAAATAGATGTAAAAAACAAATGCAAGCATTTGCGAACAGCTATACAAGACGACATATAAATAAATTACAGATTACATAAATCGAATGCTTACATATGTATGTATTTACATGAGTACCGGGTATAAAGTAGATCCGCGGCCTTTGCCTCGGCTTACAACGTTCCTCCTCGTTTTTCTTACAAAAAATACCAAAACTTTGTATTTGTAACAGTTCTTAACGGTAAACTGCCTTTTGGAAAGGTACCAAATATAATTTAATGCTAAAATGCGATATGTGATGAACACAACGGGCAATTCGAGAATCTTTCTAGAAGAATTCATGATAGTGTACGATGACTTGGTGGGTGTAGAGTAAAAAAGTACTCCTTAGAATTTGAATAATACTTTATTTTTGTTTTTGAAATCAGAAAATCCAACTTGCACAGTGCGCCGGAACAGAGTGATGGTCCTCGTAGCTGCGGCCCAAAGGATAGTAAGCGCCTTGTTACAGTACCTATTGCTTCAAGCGGTAAGAAATCATATAATTATATATTGAAAATAATAAATTATTGTATGCTTCAAATAGGTCCCTATTACAGGAGTGCTGGGAAATGTAATAATCGACGAGGCCAAGCAGACATAACATGTTGATTGGGATTTGTGATGTGGAGCGAAGTTGAAAATTGCAAGAAAAATACATTTAAAGAAACGATTGTGTTCTATAAGGCCACAAGCTATTTATTGTTCTCCTACAGTTACAATGTCAATTAAGAAATATATGATAAATCGGACATCATGCTAATTTAATATTGTTTTATGATTTTAGAAAACTTCCGTTAACATTATTCAATTTAAAATTGAAATTTTAAAACATTACAATAACATAACATAATATTATATTATAGAATGTTATTATAACATTAAATTCGGGAACGGTTATAATAACATTATAATTTTTTTAAATTTTCCAGCACCGATTTTCATGTAAATCTACAACTTAGCTACATAACTTCGGAGCGACACCTAGCGTTCATTTTACAAATAGTGTCTAGTACGTGTACGTCCCTGTGGATGGCGCCAATGTGCAGCTGTTTTTTAAATGAATGTGATTCACTGATTGTATCGAATCACATTTTTCTAGTCCTCAATTCTATATCCCGATCAGGAGCCATATTGAATGTCACCGCAAAAACTGTGATGGACACAAGCAAAGCCGAGAAGGTATCTTAAACCAATTATGATCCCATGGATTACATCGTGGCCAGCGAGATTGTCCAGGAACCTACACATTACGCATATACATACATACATATGTATACGCCCTTAGTGGCGGGTCCCCACACCATTGAGGCGATACACGACGACTTGCCAATGCCTGGTTACCCCCTTCGTGGTGGATCTAAAAAGCGGCTGTGCGTCGGCAAGACTCGGTATATGACGGCTTGGTCAAATGGCTGCAACTTTGCCGATCGATTCCATCGATTCTTTCAAACGATACCTTAAACGACGCCTATTTAAAGTGTCTATCTAAAACCAAAAAGGTCAAGAAATATTTATTTTCGACTTTTCCTGAGTTTTTAAAGTTAATATTTTGAGGAAAAATAACGCAAAAATTATGAAATTTAAATTTGAAAGCTCATCATTTTCCAGGCGGTAAGCTGAAACTACAAAAGGTTTCAATGCGATTTATAGCTGGATTTATCAGCATTTCAGAACTGCTAAATTCAATAGCCAGATATAAGAAACTTAAGTTATATGGAAAAAATGCACTACCTCTGGAAAAACATGAAAAATTAAAAAAAAATTCTTTTAAAGTAACTAAACTTAGGAAAAAAAAACCATAATTCTTTAACAATTTTTAATTCTCCAAATATATCGGGCCACAAGGCCAAACAAGGAACAAGCACTAAACGTCATATCAGCGAATAAAAAGAAAACACAACAACAATGCAAACAAATAGACGGCTGTCAAGTGGGTTAAGCATTGGTGTTTCCACTTCGCGCGCCCTCCCTGCCCCAAAACTGGCCGGTGGCCCTATTCACGCCAACACATATAGAACAAACTCACTGGGATTCTCGCTGGACATTCCGAGTAAATGTAGATCCTCTCCAGGAAATTCAAAATAGATGTTCTCCAGTAAATTCAAAGCCGATCCCCTCCAGGAAATATGTACTCCAATCAGCTCCGCGGAATCTTCTCTCACCCGGCCTCTCGGTGATCTTCCTGGCCAGGCTATTGGGGAAAACCAGCCGGTGTCACACATATATCCACGTTTTCTGTACATTTTCACTCCTATTGATCCCTTCGGGCCCTCACTAAAACCAATTATCCTATTCTATTTCTCACATTTATTCCATTAACGGATTCTAACCCGGCTCCCCCCGATCTCATACTACCGTACGGAGCCTCTCTGGGAACTTCAAAAACTTCGATGGCGTAATTTCATATAATTTCCCTCTCTTTTTCGCCCTATTCCTATTCCTTTTTTCCCGAGTGAGCTACCATTCACCTAGAGGCAGCACCACTCCCCGTCCATTGGGATGTTGGGTTAAATATAATTATCTGTAAGATAACGGTTAAATGTAAATGTAATGTAAATAAATCTGTATAGATAATTCTCATACCTATGTCCCCCCAAAAGAACGGCAGGTGCTGTTCCAGCTGAGCGCTGATCTTAGTTGATGGTTCGTCAGATGCATCGGGAGAAATGGCCGGACATTTGGTGGTCACTGGACAAATGACCGGATGCTGCAATGCTATGTGGTTTTGGAATCCTGTCTTTGTGTATCTGCCATTGCAGGTGATGCATACTACCAGATAGCGGCTGGCCATATTTGGTCTGCAACTGCCAATCAGATAGGCTACTCCACCGCGCATAGCTCTTCTATCTCTTTTATCTCCTTGTCCATATCAAAGAACTGCGTGCATTTCTGTCCACGGAGCAACACACCACCCCCGACAATGATGGCGGAAGGCAGCGGAGAGTCTCCACTTCCACTAGTTGGGGGCTTAGGCGGCACATTGGGACATATGTACATATATCCTTGACAATGGTGCTTATATGTTCCATATACAGGTTCAGGGCGGTTCCAAGAAGGGGGGGCGGTCAATTGGCGAATTGGCGGCCTCCGGATATCCGTGGCGGCCGAACCGTCATCCTTATCCGGTCCGTCAGCCTTATTGTTTCTGTGAGGCACACGGTTCCTCACAATATGTATAAGTGTATTTCAAAATTTTGACACGCCCCCTTCAAATGTCAAATCCACAATTTTTAAGATAAAAGAAAATCAAAAACGCAGAATCATGGAAAATAGCCGTATCTACCAGATTGCCAAATCTGGATCAGGTCGAACTACTATTATAGCCAGAAGGAACAAATTAAATTTCAGTCGCTACGCAACGCCTGCCAAGCGCTTATTCGTTCCCTCTCTCTCTCGCACACACTTACACGTCTCGAATATGTAGTTATACATGTACATGTAGAAATTTAGAAGCTGATGTAAAAATTATATGTAAGCAAAAATAGAAACAGATAACTTTTAATATATACAAATCTAGAATAGGGTTCAACATAATTTTTTTAAATTTTCCATTTGGGTCAAAATTGAATTCGTCCCTTATGCGAACATATAATAAATTACATAAATCATAAGATCAAATATATTCTGACTGAGTACCCGGTATAAAGTAGAGCCGCGGCTCACAGCGTTCCCTCTCGTTATTTTTGGTGTGAACCAAACCGACTTATTTTTATAGATTTGAGGCTTTAAAAATCCTTAAAATAAAATTCAGATTTTTAAAATTAAAAAAAAAATTCTTGTATGTTTTTTTAGATGTAGTGCTCCTTTTTTCCACATAACTCGAGTCTTTCACATTAGTTGCAATGCTGAAAAGCACATGAGTTAATCTATAAATCAAACCCAAACACTTTGCGGCTTCAGCTTACCGCCTGGAAATTATTAAGCATTCAAATTCAAATTTGGTACATTTGAGGCTATTAAGTCAAATTTCAAGAAATGTGGTCAAGTGTGGAATTTCCAACTTTAAACACTGCAACAAGGAGTTATTGATCTACAACACACAATAGACTTCTTGGTGGCACTCACTTTGAATACCTTTTCAAAAAATAGTTTTCTTTACTACTTGGTTCATTTTGCACGAATCACTTTAACATACATATGTACATACATATAATTACGAACACCACAATTACTAGTTGCAATTACAATTCACATTACAAAAGACGTAGTATAAGCCCAACTGATTAAAATTCATAACGAAAATTTGTTTTTTGTTGTTCAGTTAATGGTTTTTTTTTTCCAATTACACTATCGACGACTTTTCGCTTCGCAAATGACTTTTTTGATACATTTATGTTTAATTTTTTAAGATGTTTTTTTTTTTTCATGGAGTTTTTTTTTTGAATTTTAAAATTTGTTGTTTTTTGTCATAAACTTTGAACTTTGCAGTTAAAAAAGCTGACAATGCAGCTATAAATCGACTCAGACACTTTGTAGCTGCAACTTAACGTCTGGAAGATATTAAGCTTCCAAATTGAAATTTCATAATTTTTTTCGGTATTTTTCCCCGAAATTTTGACTTTGAAAGCTCAGGAAAAGTCGAAAAAAAAATATTTGAATGCCTTGATTTTTGGTTTTAGATAGACACATTAATTAGGCGTCGTTTAAGGTATCGCTTATAGAAATATAAAAATAAACGGCTTAGTTGTAACCGTTTGACCAAAACTACATATGCCGATTGGCACTATCCCAAATGCCATTTTACCGTTAAAAACTGTTACAAGCACAGATTTTTGGTATTTTTGCAGGAAAAAAAAACGGTTATACGTTGGCTAACGGAATTTATCGGCGAAATTCGGCATATTTGTCAGCTTTTTTTAACTGCAAAGTTCAATACAACCAGTTGTAGGAAACTTAAGTTATGTAAAAAATAGAAGCACTACCTATGACAAAAAACAACAAATTTTTAAAAAATTCTTTAAAAAAAAACTACTCCATAAAAAACCATAATTCTTTAAAAAATTAAATCTCAAATCTATCAGAAAAAGTATTTTGCCACAGCGAAAAAAAAGTTGAATTTTGTCGAGTATGTTATCAGAGATTAAACATTTTAATTAGTTTTGCGCTTTAAAAAATTGAATGACTCTTTGATAAAACAGCTGTTGCACAGAAATTTGCGAATGTGGCGCCATCTATGGAAATTTCTGATACGCAACTTTGATGGTCACTATTTTTCCAATGCAGAATGATCAAAACCACCTTGTTTTATTAACTTTTAAAAATGAGGTTTTGAGCGGTCGGGACGCACACATTGCAGTGCATTTGTGTGCGTAGACAGCAGGCAAAATATTTCACGTGAACAAAAAAGTTTTATTGTATTTGTGCCGATCACTGTTAAACATGTGTACGTAAGCAGCAGCGCAGCAGCAGCGACTTTTCCTATGCACTTTAGATAGGGTCGTGCTGACCCCTGATGTATTCCCTTCAACTTCATAGCTCCACACATTTTTCTGGCTATTATCATCTATCTATAATTCACCGGAATTATTTCGTTACCAATGGTGCGTATTACAGCACAACTTGATCAGCGATCAGGGATGGATATGGTACAATATTGTCGGCCATAGTCGGTTATTAGTAAATTCACGCATAAGTTCATTGATCTGATGGAACGTAAAAATAGTACGCTCCAAATGACACATTGCTGTTGTATTGTGTACATAATAGCAACATTTTTCTAAAATAGTTGCGATTTGATGTTATAAATATCCATATATAATATAATCTTCATCGAAATTCGAATCGTCTAAAACAAGAAATATTTAATTCGGATTGATATCGCTAATAATAACAAAGAATGTTGTCATTACACAGAGACATTGGTTTGTTTTAAACATTTTAATTGAATTAATTTTGTCGAGCATGATCTGCTATAAATAAATAATTACAGTACGTTATAAGATAAAATTACAATAGCTTCTTCCGCATGTTTCGATTCGAGGAGAAGCGACTTATGTGATAGTGCCCTACCGAAGGATCCAAACATTTTTGGATTTTCTATATAATAATGCAGTACGCGTACGGGACTAAAGCTAAGTGTAAATGTTATGCAATAATTTAGAAAATTATTTACAGCAAATGGGAATAAATTAGGGTCAAATCGATTAATACGTTACATGAGCTGTGACTGCGACAGTGATAGGTGGTCGCTCTCTCGTTTAGTGTGCTTGTTAATCACATTCACTAACTAGTTTAGGGTTAGGCTAGGCAACGCTAAGATTATGATTATGATTATGACAATGGAATTGGTCTCGGCAGAGTGGTAGTGGTATCGCTTGAGCTGCGGGCAGGTGGAGGTGGAGGTAAATGATAGCAACTGAAATCGTTGCTCGGGTTATGGGCTATGGGCTAGGGGCCATCTCCGAGTGCCATAACCGGAGCACGAGTCCGAGTTTGAGTTGGGTTCCAGGGCCGAGTCCGATCTCGCTGAGGAGTCGGTGTGGAGTCGTGGGTGGAAGACGTGCTAGGCATTCACTAAGTATTAAGCATAATACACAGGCGAGGTCGACTAAACTAGAACTGAAGAATCTGGTTGATCCAGTCCCGGAATTCGGAGATGCGCGTGTAGACGCCCGGCTGGTTGGCCTCCGCGCACCCGATGCCCCACGAGATGACGCCGCCGAGCTGGAAACGCTTGTCCGCCTCCCGCTGCAGCACCATGGGGCCACCGGAATCGCCTGAGAGGTGCGAAATGGCGATTATTGAGTGCATCCAGCAGTGGCCTAATCGCCAGCCATTACTCACCTTCACAGGAGTCGTAGCCGCCCTTCTTCCAGCCGGCACAGATGAATATGTGCGGTATGTGCTCAATGTATCCCGCGGTGCGGTACATGGACTCGCAGATGGTGTTGTTGATGACCGGCACGGCAACCTCCTGCAAGACACTGGGCAGCGGTCCATCCTCGTACAGGCGGCCCCAGCCGGTGACAAAGGCCGTTTGGCCAATAAAGTTCTCGTCGTTATCGGGCACGCAAACGGGAATGATGTTGGGTTGAAAGACCACCGGCTCATAGAACCTGATCGGATGGGAGAACAGGAAACGGAAATCGACATAAATTACGAGCGAAGAGAAGCAGAGAGAAACACCACTCACCTGAGCAGGGCCAGATCGTACTCAAAAGTGCGCGGATCGAACTGCGGATGAGAGGCAACGATCTGCACACGTCGCTCCTGATAGCCGTAGGGCTCCTCTTCCTCGGCCAGGTCGTACTCGCCCAGGCGCAGCAGCAGATCGGAGGGCGGCACACTGAAAGCACCCAAGCAAATCACTCGTGAATTTCTCCCGCTGGGAGGAGAGCATCGGAAATCGCATCCACTTACTTGTCCACACAATGGGCGGCGGTGATTGCCCAGTTCTCGTTGAGTAGAGCCGCTCCGCACTTGTGCAGGTAGGTGGAGGTGCGCCACTGGCGCAGCGAAATCTGCCAGGGCCAGCGTCCGAAGGCGGCATTGGCTCCACCAACAATCCGCGGCTCGGGGAACATGCGACGTCCACACACTAAAAGGGCGACGAGTGGGAGAGAGGAGAGGACCAGGATGAGTAAGGAGATCTCGGCTAATAGGCACTGTGCCAGGTCACAATTAAAATAATGGGCCCCAAAAGGCCCTAAACATTTTAATCACTTCGCCAGGCACTCAGTCATCCCAGGCCCAGACCCAGACCCAGCTTGGCAAATGTAATATGCTTTGGACAAGAAGAGGCGAGGCGGCATGCAGTCCTTGACTTTGGCCGGCCACAAGGCAAGCAGTCAACGGCCTACTTTATGGTCCGCAACTTGTCTCGACTCGGGCCGACTCGTTTCGTGCATCAAGATTGTTTTTGCAGCCGCAAATCGGTCAGGGGGCTGCTGCTTCTTCTGCTGCTGCTTCTTCTGCTGCTGCTGCTGCATCAAGGGTCCAGGAATTGGTTTGGATTCTGTTTGGTTTGTTGTGGCTCGGCAGACAGAAGAACGCAACGTGACCCAAGCGGCACAATGACCGATGCAGAGAAGAACGAGTGCCCAGTGGGGTAAGGAGGAGGGGAGGATCATTATTGTAAATGATTGCTGTAAAAATTGTTGCGGACATCAGGTATGGATATGGATTCGGCGTGTCTAGCAGCAGCAAGCAGCAGCCAGGCTTAGGAGCTTTCCTAGTCATTTATGAGCTGGACAACATCCAGCTCCATCTCTTCGTGGTCTTCCTCTGAGCTCAAGGCCAGCGTTTAGCCTTCAAATTGAATTTAATGGCCACGCATGCTTGGCTTTGTCTTATGACCAAAGTCTGGTATATTAATAGATTTCTCCTCGCAGGAAACAAGTTTTTCTGACTAGCTCGTCGTTCGTACCTCGAACCGCGTACCTCGGAGCAGATACAGCGACACCATGGACCCATGTGCTCGCTCTTGTGGACTCACCTTCTTTGTAATCGACGCCCTCCAATGCATTTGCAGGCGCTAAGGTTGTGCTTCCAGCTGCTGGCTCCATGGTCGTCGTCGCCGGGTTCACTTCCTCGCCGCTGTAATCGGTGGTTGCCGCTGCGGCTTCTGTCGTTGCTGGCTCTGCGGTGGTGCTGCTGCTTGAACCCATCTCCGAGCTGAGCTCAATGGAAGATGACGTCGATGGGGAGGCCAATGGAACGCTGCTGCTAGTGCTGCTCTCTGGTGCCTCTGTGGTTTTGATTGTCGTCGTGGTTACAGGTCTGGCAGTGGTTGTGGCTTTCGGTGGTTTCGTAGTCCTGTGCGGCTTTTCTGTGGGTCTGTGGGTCTCCCCCGAGCCGGGCTTTGACTCGCTGGTGCTAACACTAGTGGCCACCGAGATGACCACTTTATCGGTGGCCGTGGATGGTGGTGCTGCGGATTGGGGTGGAAAACGAAAACCAGCATTAGAAAACAGGAAAACTTTTCATAAGAAAAAGACACACTCACCTGTGCTGGCCGATGTTTTGTTTAACGCTTCGGGCTGCTGGGTGGGTGGGGGTGGGGGTGGTGCCGGCTGCCAGTCGTTGGAAATGCTTGCATTGGTCTGTGGCTCAGCGTCCACGTCTGTCCAGGTTATCAGGCCGGGCTTCTTGGTGGTTGTTGTTTCTGTTGTGGAAGTGCTAGAGGTGCTCAACAATGGTTTCTCTGTGGCTATCGTCGTTCTGGGAGGTTTAGTGGCTGTTGTTGTTGTTCTTGTCGTTGTTTTAGGGGTTGTTGTTGTTGTTGTTGCTTTAGTGGTGGTGGTTGGTGTTGTGATTGGGGCTTTGGTAGTGTGACGACGCGTGGGCTTTGGCGTAGTAGTAGTTGTTGTTGTTGTTGTTGTTGTTGAGCTGCTAGTCTTTGTTTTTGGTGGTGCAGTTGTTGTGATTGTGGTTGTTGTTGTGGACGGTGCTTTTGAGGAGGTACTGCTAGTGCTAGTTGCTGTTATGGGCGTGGCTGGCTCTGCCAGCATGACTGGCACCTTTACGAAATCCCCAGTGGGTTTCGGCCTTGGCCTGGGCGCCTGAGTGGTGCGCTCTGGCAGCTTTGTTTCTGTTGTCCGATTGTTGTTCAACTCATCCTTGAAAGAAGTGCTCGCGGTTGTAGACGTCGAGGTGATGGAACTGGTGGTTTGAATCACTGGCCTGCGACCTGGTGACGTCGTTACTGTGGTTCCATTCGCGGTGGTGGTGCTGCTGCTGCTCAGGCTCTCCACTGGCTTCCGTGTGGATTGCGTGCCACTAGCGGTGGTTGTTGTCGATCCAATCGGCTTCTTTGGGGGCGTTGGCCGTCTGCTCGAATGCGTTTTGTGTGGCTTGGGGGTGGTGGTGGTGCGTAGAGGCGGCGTCGGACGCTGAGTGGTGGACTTTGCTGTTGTTTCTGGCGCCTTTGTCGCTGTGCTTGTGCTGCTGCTGGTGATGGGGGCAACGGTGGTTGTTGTTTTGAAAGATGTTGAGCTGCTGCCACTGCTGCTGCTGCTGCTGCTGCTACTGGTCGGCCTTGTGTGCCGCCTGGTGGTTGTCGTTGTCGTCTCCACCCGGTGGCTGGGCTCTGTGGACGGCGGCGTGGTCGTCTCCACAATTTGGAAAGTCACAAACTTGGTGGGCACCGTGGTGGTCTCAATGCGCTGCTCCACCGCCACGGGGACAGTGGTCAGCACTGGCCTGGCACTGGTGGTGCGACGACGCGGCGGCTTAACGGTGGTCGATGGCAATGCCACTGCACTTGGCTTTGCCGTTGTCCGCACCACAAAGTGGGAGTTCTTGTGCGTGGTGTGGTCCAGAGCCGGGCGGCGCGAGGTGGTGGTCGATAGTGTGGTGCGCACGGGCTTGGCGGTGCTCAGATAAGATTGGGTGACATTCTTGAGCAGCTCGTTGCTCGTGTGCTGCGTTGACTGTTGCTGGGTCTTGTGGGTGGTGCCTCCGCTGCTGATGCTGCTGACGCTGCTGCTGATGCCACTTTCGGTGGTAAGCTTGAAGAGGGAGCTCGTTGGCAGCGTGGTGGACTCGTGGGCAAAGTGCGAGATGGTATTCTGATCGATGCTGTTGTCGTTGAGCTCCGGGGCAAACAGCGAAGCCTCCTCCTGGAAGGAAAAGCGAGTATAAGTATAAGTTGGAGGCTGGGCAGCAGGGGTGGGAGGTGGGGACAACAGACTCACCTTCATCGCACAGCACGAGCCAAAGTAGAAGCGATCGATGCAGGTGCCCAGGTGCGTGCCGTTCTGCTTGATGCAGTCGATGGCGAACATGCAGACTCCCGAGCGACCGGACTTCCGCACGATGCAGGGCAGATGTCGAATATTGCGGCCCGATTGGACTGTCAAGAATCCAAATAATGATAATCACAATCTGTATAATAATGTGTACTAATAATAGCTATAATAATAATGATGATGATGGCGATGGCGATGCCTTTTCTGGTTCTATCATTTCTAATGCTCCACACCATTTCCGTTTGCCGGGGCCGATTAACGCCTTCAAATTTGTACGCCAATTTGAGGTCTGGCATTTCACCGTTAGCCAAACAGTTAACACAAGTGAAAATGAAGTGGCAACAGGCCGAAAACAAAGACGAGGCACGAAACACGAAGCACGAAGCACCGGCCCATAAAAGCCGCAAACGGCAGCCGCGTAGTCCGCTGAAGGGCGTCATCGTATCATCGCTCGGACGGACCATACCCAGACCCAAAGCCAGACCCAGACCGCCCGATGAGGCAACAGTAGCCCCATCCGCATTATTGTTATTTATTTATGATTTGTGTTTTTGTGCTGCTTCTGCGAGAACCGCCACCATCATCATCATCATCATCAACATCAACAGAAGTAGCAACAGCAACAGCAGCAGCAGCAGCAGCATGATCATTGTGTAATCGAGCCAGGCATTATCCAAGCGAGAGCTTTGAACTTATGTAATTACAGATGAGGCCAAAAAGTTTTGCGTGTCTCTTGGGGGGGGGGGAGTTCTCGGACAAATTGCCGAACGAACGCGGCCAGGGACGAGGACAAGCTGGTCGGCAGAAGAAAGCCAACGTTGTCGATCCTGTTCTGCCTTTGCCCATAAATAAACATAACAAGCCTGGCCAAGACAAGTCGTATGTGTTTTTGGCCGAGGCCCCCAAAAATACTCGCCAATAAATAACGCACTTTGTTAGCCGACTTTCCTCCTGCCTTTACTTTTGTAAATCAAAGGCAAATAAAACGGGGCAACACTCTGGGCCCAATGCTCTTTTTTCAAACGGATGGAAACAAGAACTTCTTCTATGACATCCCCTGCAGAATATGTTCAACTTCCATAAATAAAATGTTTCAGATTTATCACAATGTCATTCGCACCTAAATGCATAATTCCAGTAGGTATTCCCTATATATGCCACTAGTCGGTGTGGCCTCTCAAAGGGTATCCTATGAAATATGGCCAGCTGTCTTTTTGGTGTTTTGCGTTTATTGAACTTAAGGCCGTTAAGTGTCGCGCATTTCTTATGCAATTAGCACGAAATTCTGACATCAGTGGTCTTTCGCGAACATTTGCAGCGAATGACTCAAGACACGAACTGGTGGCATGCAGCGCCAGGCAGACATGGATATGCGATGGGATATGGGTTTCAATCCACAAAATTTGTACCCAAGGCGGTGGTCAGGGCGATACGATGGTCACGTTTCCTAGACGGCGGCTGAGCAGTCGTCGTCGTCGTCGTCGTCGTCGTCGTCGTTGACTGAGACGCCAGCAGCAGAAGCAGAAGCAGCAGCAGCGTATTCTTCTGCTTGCCCGCGAGTTCTGTGTGTTTCTCCATTTCTGTTTGCATTTCGTTTTGTGGCTTTTTGGGTCAACGGCTTGGCTTAGCATATGTTTCGCCAGCCGCCACTCGGCCAGCCTACCAAGCAGCCCGCCCCACAGCCAGAGACAACAGACGACGGGGTCTCTGGTCACAACAAGACACACCAGACCTGGCCCGCATTGCAATGTAGGAAATTCGTTTTTGGCATGCGAATGCGGCAACATTTTCGTGGCACGATTGTGGGTGAGTGGCGCAGTGGCTAAGTGGGTCAGCTACCAAGAGCCTCCAGAACTGAAGAACCAAAGAACCGAACAGCCGAACAGCCGAACGAAGGTTCACTTCGATCTGGGCCCCACTTTGCGTCTGTTTGTTTTATTTCCCTTTCACTTGCCATCAAATTTACTTTCCGCTTTCTGTGGCCCGCCTCTTCCCGTCTTGGCCATGTTCGAGAGTATATATTATTTCTCTTATATTTTTCTTTGTTGCTGCTGCTGCTGCTGCTGGACCAGCGTCCAGTCATAAACGTGAAATGCGCGCCGGCACACGCTTTCTTGCCGAGAGGAGAGTCCGACCCAGAGTCAGAGTCAGAGTGTGCCACACTCTAGTCGACGAGCTCGAATCCGATTCCGATTGAGACTCGACTCAGGGCAGAAAGAGATTCAGATTCCCCGGCCAGTGTCCGAGTCTTGGACTCGGACTTGCTGCTGCCTGACTGGCAGTTGTGGTAGTAGTGGAAGCAGTGGCTCATTTTATGGCAACATTCTTTGATGGTTGACCTCAATTGCTTTTGCTGGCTGACGTTTGGCCGTTTGGCTGTTTGGCAGTTTGGCTGTTTGGCTCTTTGCCTGGCTATGGATCTGGCTCTGGCTCTGGCTCTTACGACTTTATATATGAAAGTTGTGTAGTTTTATTTTCATCTCTCACTTGCTCGCTCTTGGCTGAATGGCTGCTCTTTGTTGTCTCTCGCAGACAAATTGGCAGCTGTGTGGGGCCCCGAGAGGAAGTGCTAATAGCGTATAAATTTGGCTCTTAATGGCTATGACCCAATTAATCTCCTTGGCTCGGGCAACGCCTGTCTCTAAAGTCATTAATTTTGATTACTTTCATTAGAAATGCTCTCTGGCTGCTGGCTCTGCTTCTGCTTCTGGTTCTGGCTCTGGCTCTACCTCTGCTCTCAATACGAACTAGTTTGTCGCTTCAGTCTTTTGTATTATTTTTTCAGAGATGCCTTTTATTTTTGGCATTAAATGGTTTTTTAGTGACTGCTACCGTCTCCAGAAGTTTGTAGCTTGAACCTGATCTCTCAGTGCTTTAGAGAGCCATCAAATCCTCAAGAGATGACCCAGAAATATGGAATTCGTATAATCTTTAGGAAAAGCAAACTAATTGATAGCTTCTCATGTATTAGGCTTCCAGATATCAAAACTGTTTGGCTTGCCAAAAGTTTCTCAGTTCAACAGGATAAACCCAGATCTAATATCTCATCTGATCTTCTCAGAAAACAGAGGTTTATTTAATTTCCTGTCAAAAATTTCATTTTTTGAGTTTTTGTTTTCTCTGTTCTTTAGAAGTATTCGAATTCCAGTCAATAAGATAACGAGATTTGAATTCCCCAGCAAATTATTTACTTATTTATTATTCACTCAATGGCAGTGTTTGTTTTCGGCATGACTTCAGCTTTGGAAAAACCTAACACCTTACAAAAAAACACTTAACATTTCAATAAATCACATTTGCCATGTGTTTGAAAACTCTTTTTTACAAATGTTCCTTCATTTGAAGACATTGTAAGGGTTTTGGGAGAAAAAAAACACATATATATTTTGGAACGTGCCTTTTACAGATTGCCCCATTCTGGACTTGCTGGACCCTCAACCAAGAGAAACTGTTAATGGGGCTACGTGAGAGAAAGTGCTGGAGTTCTTGGGAAACAATGTATCTGAATCTGTATCTGTATCTGCTGAGTAATTCCAGCTAAACAAGATCGTCAATGATTTGACAACAGCTCGCAGCTTGGCTGATGGGTGGGATGATTCAAATTTTGAGGTTCTCAAGGGGGATGTGGGGATACTTACACTGTGCTAAGCTGGGATTATCCACAAACACGGGACTGGCGTACGTCGTCGGCAGCACCAGACCCAGGCTGGCCAGTGACAGGAGGAGGAGGAGGAGACTGAGGTTGAGGACGAGGCTTGGCAGTGGCAGTGGCATCTTGTGTTTGGTTGTTGTTGTTCTACTTTTGGGTGCTAGATCTGTGGCTCTCCTTGTGGCTCTATATGTATAGGTGTCTTTTTCTGTATCTGTATCTGTGGACGTGTGTTGTGCACCCATCTGCAAAATGAAACATAAATTGGTTATTGTGGCTGTTGTTGCTTTTTGTTCGTCGTCTTCTGTGTGTGAGTCATGTGAAATGTGAAACGTTTTTTACGGCATTATTCAAATTAATCGCTATGGCATTTCTACAGCAAGTTATGGGCACGGCCCAAGCAAGCGACACGATGAGGCGGCACAGTCGAGCAAGTGCGTAGAAGCCGCTGACTCAAGTAGGTGAAAGTCTCTCTCTCTCTCCAGTGACTTGCATATGCAAAAACCAAAAGAAAAAAACCAGATAGAAAGGCAAAGCTCGCAGGCCGAAACGCTGGATACCCTCGCCGATCCATTTACAGTATAGTGCTCCTGTGGAAACATGGCCTATTGGCCGTCCATTCCCTAGAAGATGCTTGTCAAACCCATAATACCCTTTGTGAGGGTAAAAACAATAACAGAAAACGGCTGGAACAAAATGTTTAACATGCGGTACCTAGGGCGTATGTGTAATATGGCGTGTATGAGTGTTGGTTTAGTCATGCCTAAAATGCTACCCCCCGCCCCCCCGTCAAATGGAAAGCAAAAGTGGGCGAGAGCAAAGAAAGCGTTCCGAACGGGAACCAACTTAGAGATTGTATAATCAATGGATGGCTCTTAAAACATCGTTTATATAACTGTTCGGAAATGCATTTTGCCCATTCCCATTCCCATGCCCATGCCCATGCCCATCTTTAGCAGCTTCATTCCCATGGCCACAACTAGTTCTCAGAGATCGCTTGGAACAGAGTTCAACAGACGGCTAATTGATCCAGAGTTCGATCGGGCAAAGAAAGTTCAGTTACAGCAACGATGACATAAACTGTGGCAATCAAAGAAAGCGCAACCAAGCCAACGAGCAAGCGAGCAACCGATCAGCCAGCAACCAGCAACCGGCGATGATGATGAGTTGGCTAAAGTTAACTGGACCTGCTCCGGGAACGGATGACAATGCGTGTCTATAATTCTCCCATACCCACACACACACAAACAAACGCACATACAGTCATGTAGACAGACCCCCAGAGGCATCTTGCGGTGACAACATACTATACTCGTACCTACGTAAGACTATTCATTGATCGAGTGAGCGAGCGAGCCTTCTCGGATCGTTTCTGTTTCTGTTTCTGCTCTGTTCTGTTCTGTTTGGTTTGTTCTTTCTTTGAGTCACGATTCTGCAGCATTGAGAAATTAGCTGCGTTTAGAGCGGTGTTGGGATAACGGTTAGCGGGGAGAGTAACTCTCATTGTTAGCTGCTGCTGCTGCTAGTGCTGCTGCTAGTGCTGCTGCTGTTCTACGAGTGTGTGTTGCGTAATACGGTCATTGAACCCCCCCACCGGAAAGCAGCATCAGTGACTGCCGATCCGTTTGTCTCGGGGCTCGGCAACGTCTTAGAGGTATCTATCGCTTTTAATTAAACGCGAATACCTAATCAGTTCTATCTGCATATCAGGCGGCAAGACTCTGGGAAATGGAGAACGGAAGCCATAAAACATATGTACCCAATGGCTGATTACTGATTATCGATCTAATTACTGGCACTCCACTCTCCACTCCAGCCTCGATGATTGTTTTGCCGCCTCAAAAACGTCTCGAAAAATGCTGGCCAGCTATTTGTGTATTTGGGTCACGTTCAACGTTCACAGCCCCACAAATATCTGTAGCTGTATCTGTATCTGTATAATTGTGTGTTGGCGTTGCCCGGTGTGTTGTGTGCAAATTAACATGAATTTCGGATCGGATCGGATCGGCTACTGCGTGAGAGAGCGAGACCAGAACAGAACAGAACAGAACAGCAATAACCAGAATCGGGGCACGTGAATGCCTGGGAAGATGGCGATGGAGATTCGGCCCGGATCTGGGTCAGAGCCAGAAAATGATTTGCATGATTCTCGTCAGCAGAAATCATCATCTCGACCCTCACCGCACCGCCTTTATGGGCAATTAAGTAATTTCCACTCGGACCCGATATATTATATGTACATATGTACAAGTGACAGTTTCGTTGGCTCGTTAAAAGTGAAATTACAATTGTTGCTGCCGTTTGTTGTTATTAAAAATACATTTTGTCAGCTGTGGTGTGGAGTGGTGTGCCCTCGGTAAAAAGCGAAAGCCAGCAAATTTCTTTACTTAAAAGAAAAGTGAAATGGCGGCGGTTTGTGGCATCAAATGGCGAACAAAAGAATGATGCCATTTACGGCGGAACGGAACAGGGGCTGTCCATCAAAAGGCATTGCTATATATACTATATATACTATATGTATGTATGTATGTATATGTATGTACATATCTGGTATAATCAAATAAGAAGTAAATCTCGCTTCTCGCTTCCCGCTTTCCGCTGACGCTGCTGCTGCTGCTTCTGCTTTCATTTCTGCTTACCAAAAACGGAAAAGAGCTGGGAGAAATTTTTGTTTGTTTTATTTTTCTGTTTCTGTTGTTGGTTGCTGTTGCTGGCTTGTGTTGCTGCGGGTACTACCTGCTGCCATCATAAGTTCACGAAAACCAAAGACTGCAGGCACGAACTTGATGTCGTTCTCCCCCGAGGGTCAACTAATTGCAGTGGGAATTGGAATCGATATTCGGATCAGTGGCAATCTCTCAATTGCAAATGCCAAATGCAAATTACAATAATTATTGGTGAAGCATTTTAGTGCTACCGCCCTGGCCGCAGCATCTCAGGAGTGGCTCCACTGCCACCGGCACTGCCTCTGCCTCTGCCAAAACCTGTATAAACCAGAGCGCGACCCAGGAACATGAAATGCAAATAACACCGAGGTATGGGGCACGGCACAGCTTCAGCTCATCTGTGCCGCAAGCCAAACGTGCTGCGGCTCCACCTTCGGCCCGCTCCTCTGCTGCTGACTGCAGTTTAGACCAAAGCCAGTTGGTGGGGCGGGCGGCAGGCCTCCAACAATAAGGAAGAATCGTGTGTGTGGACAGAGAATGGAACCGATCGATTGATACCCAGCGGATCGAATCGAATCGATTCGTTTTGTTACCTCAATTCAAACTAAAAAACTGGAAATTGATCAAGTTATGATTGGTTTGCAATAGAAATTGAGGCAAAAAGAGACACATTAAAGATTTGATTCAAGAAACACATTACATGACTACTGATCATGAATATGAGAGGACGCTGAAGACTTTGGATATTCTGAATGAACTCTCCTACACTTAGAATTATATAATAAATTATGTAAGTCTTCTTTTGAATAAATTTGGCCCATACTTTGGTTGGTATTCCATCTAACCCTTCATACCCGAGGCCTTAGGCATACCCTCTCTTATGCATCGGCTGAAACGACTATCAGACCAGTTCTTTAAACCAAAAAGCAAAAATCTTTTGGTGCAGAAGGAGCAGCAGCAGCTCTGCTCTTGTCTCTGGTCTTGGCTGCCGCAAGAGCCGCAAGCCGCAAGAGCCGTGCCACAGCAGCAGAAGCAGGCGCAATTGAAACACTTGTACTAAGCTGCTGCTGCGGCTGCTGCTGCTGCTGCTGATGCTGCCGCCACTCTTGTGGCTCGGCTCTGTACTTTGCAGGAATTTCAATAAATTTGCAGCAGGGAGCAGATAAGTTGGAGAGCAGAACAGAACAGAACAGATCAGATTGGAGCGAGCCAACTGCAACTTTTGCTTTGGACTTGTTTTTGAGCTTTGGCCGTGTTTGCGGGGCGCTTGAACTTGTTGCTCTTGTTTTGCGGTTGTTGCTGCTGCTGCTGCTGCTGCTTCTGCTGAAGTCCCTGCTTCCCCCCCTCTGCTTCCGATGGTGCAGTTAGTTGCAGTTATGCGCATCTATCGTGTGCGCTTGTATCTGTGGCGTAGCTGCTGCTGCATCTGTGTGGGCCCGACCCGTATCTGTATCTGTGTATCCGAAGAGTGCTGCGAGTTGGCGCTTAATTGACTTGTACGCGGTAGAAAGTGCACTCACACACACACACACCGACACACACAGACACACACGCACAGAGAGAGGGAGAGATTTCTAGGGCCGGCGTATCTGACAGATGCGTATCTCGTATCTCAGACTCGCATCGTTTGCATTTACTTGCGCGTTGGGCTTTCAACTTTTGTTGGCGGCTCTCGTCTCGTCTCGTGTCGTGGCGTGGCATTTCGGTCTAACTTCTGGCTCTATTTTTGGGTCATTTCTTTTAATTTGCTGTTACTGTATTATTGTTATTATATTCTCTGGTTAAGCTGAGTATCCAGCACCGCGGAAACTAAAAATTACTGCCAAACTTCATATAAAAAAAACGGGGCCAGTAATTTTTCGTTTGTGTTTTCCTGGAGTCAGTATCCAGCAACGTAAACGGGATCCACGAATTTTTATCGATAATATCGATATTCACACGAATGTGGACTGTGAGAACAGCTGATAGGGGTGCCAGTAAAATATATGTGCCTATTTTTACTGGAGTACAAGTGAGAGGTGGGGGCAAAATCTGTGCGCAAAACCAAAAAGAGATATGCAAATTTTTAAAGTGAGGAGAAGATTGCTTTAATAAAAGCAGTTGAGGCAAGACCATGTCTTTGGCGGATCACGGAAAACAAGCATTTTGATCATTTTGATATTTTGGCGCCTCCGACTGTGCTGTACTTCTTCTTACAACAATATATGCCACTACCAACACAATCACTTCATCGTCAGAATTACTTTTCTTCCTTTTTTTAATTTTAGTTTAATTTTCAAAATTGGCGCTGTTTACAAAACACAGCTGATTCATGAGAGTGGCAAATCACTTTTTAGGCTCTTGGTCACACTACATCAGTTGAGTTCCACACATCCGAAATAATGAGCAGATTCGTTTCAGTAAAATTTCGCGGTGCTGGATACAGGCCTTTATTCTCTGGTTTTTTTCTTGCTGGTTACTTTGATGTTTGCTTAACTTCTTGGTCTGTCCGTTTTATGAGTTTCTTCACATTTGGCTTTTGTTTGACACTCGTTTTTTCTCTCTCCCTCCATCTGTCTCTTTTGTTGCTTTTCTTTTATTCCCAGCCACTGCCCTTTGTTTCAGGCCAGAGCCGAACAAAAAAATCACACAAAACACTGTTAGTCCCGGGATAATTGCTGGTTATTGTTTTGGCAAGAGAAGCTCTCTCTCTCTCTCTCTCGCTGTCTCCCGAAATTCTTCCCGATACTCCTGCTTCGTATATTCGTATCTGCACTTGAACTTGCCTCGGACTTGGGTCAGGCCAATTATTTAACTGCACAAACACGCACGAACTGAGCTGAGCTGAGCGGAGGCGACACGGCACACTCTCTCGTTGGAGAGTGGAGTTCTATGGTGTGGAGTGGCGTGGTGTCTTGTGGAGGAAGATCCCGCGACAAAGACCAGACCAAAGCCAAACGAAACGAAACGAAACGCGGACGTAGACGTGGACGTGGTCAGACCGCGACAAGTTGCACACGTCTGAGGAGGAGCGCGCTCAGAAAAGATCCACACACCAGCCAGGCCCGGCCAGGCCAGGCCAAGACGAGGCGGCAGAGACGCCGACGCTGGCGTTGACTGAGATTTGGAGCTGAGACGCTTGCAGAGCTGAAGAACGACAAAGCGAAATTGGTAGAAGTTCGAGCCACATACGCTCTCTCTCTCTCTTTATCTCTCTCGCGCGCTCGCTCGCTCGCTCGTCTGCTGGCGGCTCGGATCCAACATGTGCGCGCATGCGTGCCGCTGCTGTTAGAGCTTTGGCAGCGACGCCGACTGCTACGCGCATAACGGTTTCCATTAAGGCCAGCAGCAGCAGGCGAGAACAGCCAAATGCTAGGCGCTGTTTCTGTTTCTTATTCAAATGAACTTCACACACACACACACATACACACAGCCGTATGGATATGGGCTCTCTCTTGTGCCGACTCTCTCGCTCTCTCTCTCTGCACAGCTGATTGGCGGCAAATGCTGTTTGGCAGGGGGGAGCAGGCAGAGCATGGGCATGGACAGGGGTACTACTGAGACGGCGCTTCTTCTCCAGTTTGGGGTTAACAGCGCTTTCACATTAAAATAGCAAGAGGCAGCACACAACAGAGAAACAACAAACAAACACACACACACGCACACACTCACGCACGCACACAGAAACACACACTTGGAGATCGATCTGGATAGTAACCTTTCTTAGGGGGGCTTATCAAGATAAACCGTGAAAGATTGCAGAACTATCGATCCACATCCATCCTCTAGGGTATGCGATGCTTCGGCCCTCCGCTAGGCTGGCCTTTCTTTCTGGTTCTTTTCATATTTTGTGGTGCAAATGAGTTTGCTTCTTGCCATTCTTTTTGTGACCATCCATCCATCCGTCCATCTATTCAGGTGTGAGTGTGAATGTGAGTCTGAGGCTGAGTAGTTTGTTGCTGTTATAATTTATGCACGTCCTCAGGTTAAGAAAGTCTGTCTTTGCCAACGTCTGAGCGTGTGTGTGTACATACGAGTTATTTGCTGGGCTGATAAGAATTGCATTCGATCAAACACTTCATTAGCCAAGACCAGATCATTAGGCATCGGAAAAGAAAAAACCATTTGTAGTCGACAGCAAGCAAGTTATCAAACAAAACAAGATTTAGGCACAAGTCACACATCACACAACACACAAATGGAATAATTGGCGAAGACGTAGACGCCGATCATAATATCATTTATTTGCCATGTTTCTTTCTCTAATGAACAAAACGCACAATTAACTCAACTGGCCAAAGCGAGGGCGATGGCGATGGCGATGGCGGAGAGGATTCCGATTCCGATTCGAATTCGGATTCGGCCGTTTCTTGAACTTGTGAGAGTGAGACCTTGACAGCTGCTCCACAGCAACTGAAAGACACATCGACAAGCAGTGCTTGTTGGTGGCCAGGTTCTTTTGGCCAAAAGAAGTGGATGCCAATGTGGATCCTAAGAGCGAGTCCGTCCCACACAGAGAGAGCGACAGAGAGAGAGAGAGAGTTTGACAGAGATTGTGCGCTGGCTGATAAGCTCCTTCATTAGCTACTGCGGTCACCCCGCCCCCCTTTGGTCTTGGAAAGATCATCATACTGATATTTGAGCATCTTGGAATCCACACGATACCCGCTGATAAGAAGCCACAAACTGGCAGAGTCTGGATACCCCTGAATGTCTTGGCGGAAGTTGAACTCATTACGAATTCAGACCACGCGCTGTCTGTGGCACCTGTTGCACTGCCACAACTCCGCTCCCAAGGCGGAATATATGTGTGGTTTTAACGGGTTTGGGACAACGAATTAATCTCAACACTTCTTGCTGTTTATCACGGTTTATTTTTCATTTTTTAATGTTTTTCTGCTTTTCTGTTTGTCTTTTGTTTTTTTAAGCCACAAATTTTGCTTTGCGTCTGGCTGTACCCAAAGGTTTGGAACTTGGCTAACCTCTGGGACAGCTCCACATTTTGATGGAGCGAATGTGTAAAGTAAATGTAAATAAATTCCTGCAGAATGTAGTACGAATGTACATACAAATGTAGCTAATTTGTAGCAAATTTGTATTTATCGTGTAGTTATCAAGAAATTTGTGAAAGATTTTCCTTTTTTGTTTGGCTATATCTCGCCTATTCATGGCCTGATCTGGGCGTGGCATGTCTGATTGGGATCGTGCCAATCGATTGGCATCAAAAAACGACATCCATTCCGTCACGATTTTCGCAAAAAATTATTGAATTTGCCAAAAGTCGGTTTCGTTTTCGTAGTTGATCAAAATTTATGCCAATCGACAGTCTGGATCCTCACGATCCTGAGAAAGCCAGTCCTTCCCCGATCTCGCCCTGTTTGTAACAAAAATGTAACATTAGTTAAGCTGAGGCCACCGGACGGGTCGCAGGTTGCGGATAGCGAAAGGCCTACCCCTAAAAGGTAGGTCAGCTGCGAGTAAGCGGTCATCCTTAGGGAGAGTACCGAAGATAAGCAGTCCCGGGCAGCCAGCGGGTGTTCGCGAAGCAGCAACACTGACGATGCGCTTGTGGTGCCGCCTCGTATAAGTAGCTCACACACTCCCACTCCCCCACACACCAATTACCCTCATCCCTACCTCCACACTCACCTCACACCGGGCTGGGCTAAGGTGTCATAAGACCCGTGCCGAGAGTCAGCCTGGCTGGGGGCCCGGTTCAAAAACTAGCCCAGTATCGAACGGAAAGCTCAGGGACTTGGCAGCCCCCTGTTCCAATGATGCCTTACCCGGGCAACGTGGATCTCTGCCCGGGCTGACCGTTCCCCTTCTCTGCATCTCGTGGGATGTAACATGTATAACAACAATCAAAACAAAAAACCCAAAAAAACAAAACAGAGTCTGGCACTCCCCAAATGTCAAATGGGAGCAATCCCCTGCATGGGAAGGCATCGGACCTAAGGCCTGGCCCGACCAGCTCAACAGCAGGACAGACCTGTATGGTGGAAAGCGCTGGTGTGAACCCGAGTGGGTCCCATCCCGAATCTGGGGTGGGTGGCAGACCAGCTCCTAGCACGGACACCTTGCAGAGGCAGCTAAGCAACATTGCGGCTGCCCGACCTTCTGGTAAAGTGGATGCAGATGACCTGCCTTCGACCAGCGCACAAGCCAAAAAGCACACATATGCCGAAAGGAGAAGTGCAGGGCACATACTCCGTCGGCAAAATGCAAGTACGGAGGTCAGCCCATCAGCTGACTGGCTGAAGAAGGTGGAGTGGGCTACAGCGGTGCTCAGACACTTTACAATGGTCTCCCAAACGAAGAGACAACGATCGCAAGAGACACCCGGTCCGGCCGCGAAAAGGTCCAGGGTTGTGCCAAACATCTCCTTCGCGCAGATTGCCAAGGAGGTCTACGCTGGGGCGAAGCTCGTCGCTGTAGACTGGAGCGAGGGTGCCGGCTACCTTCAAGGAGCCTGAGCGCATCCTAAAGGTGTTGCAGAGATGCAACCCAGGACTGCCAACCCAGGATTGGAACAAGGAATCGCTGGCCCCTATAGAGGCAGCAAAAGAAGAGCTAAATTTCGGCTTCAGCTCGGTCACCATAAAGGTGTATAAGTCGGACGCAGCCTCGGCCGGGGCTCGTCCTGTCGACAACCCAGTCGTGCAGGATGTTGCCGCGGAGATCGAGGCACCCGACAGCGAGCTGGAGCCGATTAAAGAAGGCTACTCCTCAGACGCAGAGCTCATGCGTGACTTCGAGGCGATGTGTCGTGAGGACGTATCCGACGACTCAGACGCCGACACTACAGTGGTGGAGATTCTTGAAGATGTCTCTGAGACTCCTTCAAATAAATCTCCACAACTGTAAAGCAGCATCTGCTGCCCTCATACTCCACTTGGACGCAAGCGGAGCCGACGTCGTCCTAATCCAGGAGCCTTGGATAGTCGGAGACAAGGTCTGTGGATTAGCGACGAGAGAGTACAAGCTCATTGTACCCCAAACTGAAGGTAAAACTAGTACCTGCATTCTTGCAAGAAAGCACCTAAATATCTTTCTGCTCCATAACTTTAGCAATGGCGACAACACAGCAGTAAGCCTAGAGCTACAGCGGACACATCTGATGTCGTCTTACATGGCCCATGAGGAAAGCGATCCTCCCAACGACCTCGTCTGCAAGCTGGCCAGCGGCAGCGAGAGGTCCAATACATGCCTACTAATAGGCTGCGACGCCAATGCTCACCACACTCAATGGGGGAGAACGGACACAAATGTAAGGGGTGAGTCACTTTATCATCTGTGACCGGGGTAATGACCCCACATTTATTATAAAAAAACCGACAGGAGGTTATTGACCTCACTCTATTGTCTCACAATTTGTCAGACAAAGTGAAAAGTTGGTGAGTCCTAGAGGACCATTCCTTCTTTGACCATAGGTACATCGAGACGATTTTATCCCTCGAGAGCCCAAAACCCACCGACTACAGTAACCCCAGGAAAGCCAACTGGGTAAAATATAGTTCAGTAATGGAGGAATTACTCCCCAACAAGGCACCAACACTCAAGACGACTTAGATCGTATAGTGAACAGGATTACGGAAGCATGCAACAAGGCCTTCATGGCGGCTTGCCTGCCACACAAGACAAGGGGTAAAAAGAAACCCCCTGGTGGTCGAAACAAATCGACATCCTACGTAAGAGCTGTAGGACTCTCTTCAACAGAGCCAAAAGCGCTAACGATGAGAAACATTGGGCAGACTACAAAGTCATTCTTGACCAATACAAAAAAGAAACACGGAGAGCAAAAAGGGCCTCTTGGCAAAAATTCTGCTCGGAGATAGAGGAGACGTCAGAAGCCGCAAGCCTGCGCAAGATCCTCTCAAAAACTACCCCCTCGGTAGGGTATCTTAAAAGAAACAACGGAACGTGGACCAACTCCAGCGAAGAGCCGCTCCACGTACTACTCGAAACCCACTTCCCTGGGTGCACAACCATCAAGCCGGCGCTAACCCAAAGGGGAGGCCAAACAGCCACGATAGACCATATTTTCACCAAACGGAACATAAGCTGGGCGGTAAACAGCTTTGACCCGTTCAAATCGCCAGGTCCGGACCAGGTCATTCCGGCCCAACTGCAAAAGGCCGGAGACCCAGCTACAATGTATCTTCAGGAAGATACTGGCTGTGGGGACCATACCATAAGAATGGCTCAAGGCGAAAATAGTCTTTATCCCCAAAGCGGGAAAGGCCTCGCACTCGACCCCAAAGGACCTTAGACCAATCAGCCTATCGTATTTTCTTCTCAAAACTTTCGAGAGACTTGTCGGGCTACATCTGAGGACAATTATTAGCCCTCAAATGTTGTCAGGAGCACAACATGCCTACCGAAAAGGAAGATCCACGGAAACGGCACACCATGAAGTAGTCTCAGTGATAGAGAAATCCCTACACCTCAAGGAATACTCTCTAATAGCCTTCCTCGATATCGAGGGAGCTTTTAACAACGTCGTGCCAGGTGCCATTACGGAAGCACTGACTGACCTGGGAGTGGACGGTCACTTGGTGATGCTCATCGATCAATTGCTCACATGCAGGACGGTGACATCATCGATGGGATCGTCCACGCAAGCTAGGTATGTCAACAGAGGCACTCCGCAAGGTGGTGTCCTGTCTCCCCTTCTGTGGAGCATGGCAGTCAATAAGATTCTATGTGATCTGGAGGGGGGGGGGGGGGGGGCTGCAAAATAGTGGCATACGCGGATGACGTGGCAATCAGTTTCTCGGGGAAATACCCTCAAACACTGTGTGACCTTATGAGCACTAAGCTCGCGAGACTGTCAGAATGGACAAAATCGCGAAGATTGGGAGTAAATCCCACAAAAACGGAACTCGTGCTATTCTCACGCAAGTACAAGGTTCCGCCCCTCAACCCTCCTATACTAAATGGATGCAGGCTCTCTTTCAGCGACAGTGCTATTTACCTAGGGTTGGTAATTGATAAGAAGCTGAACTGGAACCTGAACGTAAAGGACAGAGTAAAGAAGGCTACGATAGCCCTATACTCTTGCAAAAAAGCTATTGGCTTGAAGTGGGGCATGAACCCAAGCGTAGTCCAATGGATATCCAGCAATAGTATGACCAATTTTACTCTACGGAGTTACAGTGTGGTGGCTGGCCCTATCAAAAGGATCGATAACCAAACAACTGGGCAAGGTTCAGCGAACCGCAGCATTATGCATTAGTCCAAACGATGCACTAAACGCTATCCTAGGTCTCCAGAGCCTCGAGCTTGCGGGAAAGGAGAGGGCAGAAATTGCAGCGATACGTCTGAGAGACTCCGGACAATGGACATCACATCTCACTGGTCACTCATCGATACTTACCAGCAGTACCATCCCTACGAAGACGGACTACTGCGTCCCAAGGGAACACACTGACACCCCCTTCAATATAATCATCCCTAGCAGAGACGAGTGGCTTGAGGGACCACCAGGCCAAGACAGGGCCATAAGCATCTTCACAGACGGTTCGAAGCTGGACAACAAGGTTGGAGGAGGAATCTACTCCGAACAGCTCGAAATTAGGCACTCATTCCGGCTCCCAGATCATTGCAGTGTATTCCAAGCGGCAGTCATGCGATCAGGGAAGCACTGAAGCACCTTCAAACAGCCACAAAGGCTTCACTGGCAACAACAACTGTAAACATTTACAGCGACAGCCAAGCTGCGATCAAATCACTTCACGCGATTTCTCGAACTCGGCCACAGTGGCAAATTGCCGCAAATCTCTTCACGAGATGGCTCAACAATTTGCTATCAGCCTTATTTGGGTCTCGGGTCACCGGGACATTGAAGGCAACTGCAGGGCAGACGAGCTGGCCAGATCTGGCACCACAATACCCCTTCTCCAAGACAAGGAGGATATTTGTATGCCAATGGCCACCTGTAGGCTTACCATAAAAGAGCTATATAAGCGACGAGCAGACAATAGGGATGAGGAGGAGGAGGAAACGGTAGAACACCTGTTCTGCTCTTGTCCAGCTCTTAGCAGAAGAAGGCTACAATACCTGGGCATTCCCTATGTCTCAGACATTTCAGAAATGACCGAAATATATCCTAGAAAGATCGCAAACTTCATTAGAGCATCAGGATGGGATAACTGCTGATATGTTCGGGTCTCATGAGATGGGAAAGGGGGAACACCTCCTGCGGTACCACAACGGGCCGAAACCGGCCCAAGTTTGACGGGCTCCTGTGGAGCTTGGCAGCCGCCTTTACCTAACCTAACCTAACCTACAGTTCTGAAAAGCTGACAAATGCAGCAATAAATACGATCCAGACAGTTTGTAATGCAGCTTTCCGTCTGGAAATTATTAGGCTTTCAAATTCAAATTTGAACATTTTTTTCGGTATATTTTCATAAATTTTGTCTTTAATAACTCAGGAAAAGTCGGCAAAAAAATTATTCTTGGTACAAATTTGTGGACACATTAGTTGGGCGTCGTTTAAGATATCGTTTGTAAAAATTTATAGATAAACGGCTAAGTTGCAGCCGTTTGACCAAACCCTTGCATGCCGAATCTTGCCGATAAATTCCGTTAGCCGACATATAACCTTTTTTTTTGCTACAAAAATTACCAAAATTCGTAGGTGGCTACGCATCTGCACAATCTGCACACCTTGGCAGGTCAGCTGGCAGCTCCCTGTTTGGATGAGATGGAATGTCTAACATAAATAGTTCTAGCATAGGCAGGATTGGAAAATTGGGTTCCTTAACAGAAACTACATTTAAACCGAAAGAGACATTTACTGAAAATTCACAAGCAGGCAAGACATTAAACGGTAATTCTGTTATCTTCAAAAGAGGTTTGTTTTTTATATAACTTTGTTTTAACAAAAGTACACAATTTATAATCGCATTTATTTGCGAATGAATATATATATATATAAATGTATGTATGACTGTTTTTGTAATTACTTTAGTCAAACATGTGATTAAGCGAGGAACATCCAAAAGGCAATGCACTCCAGCATATAATATCATTCTTTATCTGGATGAAAATAATGCATATTTGCATAGCTGTATTTGATTAGATACTTATTCAAGTCCATGTATAAATTGGGGAGAGTTGGTGGCTTGTCATCTCAGTTGAATTCGCACGTCGTGAAAGCAAGTCTGCTCAAAATGCTTCGTGGCCTTAACCAAGTCGTTTTCTGTCTTCTGATACTTCAGCCGGCACTTAACATTAAAGCCCAGTTGCCGCAATCCGTTAATTTATATACATCTCTACAATATGGTGTTGAATACTCTTTTCATAATCCAAAATATCCCGACTATATCAGTCCGGTCGGATTATCCTATATCGCCACCGCTGACAAGCCACGCGGATCAACCTTTTTCCTAAACTGCCAAATTAATCTACCGCAACCATCATTGGTGAGAATTGTCACATGGACCGAACACAGAACTCATATTTTTATTTCTTAGGGCAATGGATTTTGCCGAAGTTCATCTATGATTGTGCAAAAAGGCTTACTAAATGCTGAACGATACTGTGGAGTGAAGAACTTGACAACAACAACTCCTGAAGACCGTTTGAGAGTAACTGTGTATGTTCTACCGGGCTTTTCTGGGATATTCTCATGTACCATAAAGGCTATCTGAACGGAGGGAAATAACTCGCAAAGCCAGGACTCATAATATTGTGTTCAGTACCAATTTCAACAATTTGAAATAAATTAACGTATTGCGGCAACTGAGCTTTAATGTTCAGTGCCTGCTGAAGTATCAGAAGACAGAAAACGACTTGCTTAAGGCCACGAAGCATTTTGAGCAGACTTGCTTTCACGACGTACGGATTCAACTCAGGTGAAGAGCAGCCCACACTCCCCAATTTATACATGGATTTCAATTTTCGTATAAATAAAGAATAATATTATATGCTGGTGCAGTCAAGCAGTCAAGCAGAGGCACGGTAGTCATCCAGGGATGGACTTAAAATTAGTGGGTGCTGGGCCTCTTCAACGTCAACATTAATAGTAAAAGTAACAGTAATAGTAAATCAAATATAATTGGCTCAGTGAAATCGTATGAGACTATTAGAGCTGGCTGCCATGACACTACCAATGGTATCTGCTATGAAACTGTTGTCGAATTCAAACAGAGGCTGCGAACGATAATTGCATTTACATATTTGTAAAATTGGTTTACAGCTTATATTGAGAAACATCAAATGCCACAATATGTGGTACAGTACATAGATTAGTAGTATTATCTGCTGAATACATACATTGGCTCATATTCAAATTCTGCTATAATACAAAAAAACTGGCTAATCATGTAGCTAATGTACGATTAAGTTCAGCTGAACACTCCAGTCATGATTAGTTTTGGCTGCGTTTGGTCGGTTCTGATTCGATCTGGTCGGGTACTTTCACTGTCTATCAAGTGGTAATGCGATTGCTTTGAGACTCCTGAATTTGGCATATAAAACGTTTTAACAGGTATGTCTAGATAGAGTATGCAGACGCGTGATCTGCTGGTGCTAAGCCTTTCGGAAGGACGACAGTGGTTCAAAGCTCTGGCTCCACAACGGAACCCCACACATAATCCTTGGATACATTTTCCGTTTGAGACGCTCCTCCTGCACTGGCTGTGCTTGGCCGGGGACAGCTGGGGAACTGCTGAGATGCTAAATGCGTTCGGTTACGTTGAGATTGGCCGATGCGGGAGCGTTGGACCGTCGCACGGCAAAGGTGACGATGATGCGATGAAGATCAGAGTGATGCCAATGGCACTGGTGATGTAATGTTCGATAATGCACAGTTAAACTCTAAGAGTGAAATCACATGTCAACTAATTAATCGAAGGGACTAAGGCAAATACTCTGACCCGGTGGGGCTGATTATTGACTCAATAGCCGATATGGTCTCACCAACAGCCAAATTTAGGTAAGAAAAACCGGTAGCCGACCAATTCCCAATTAGAGCTATTTAAATTAAGTTATTCATTAAGATAATTTTGACATTATTAGAACTAGTATCAAAGGAAATCAGATTGAAAAGTACATAGGTTATAGCTTCGCCAAGGGCTACGGAAAGATTCAAATTCAGAGTGGTTAGAAAGACAGAGTTGGAGATGAAGAGGAAAGTAATGCCTAGTCGGGCGGGAAGGGACCGCAATACTAATAAGGCTGATGAGGGCAGTCGATTCGACCTCACCAGAGAGAAGCTTATGGAGGAAGAGAACTCCTTGGAAGATTCTACGGGACTTAAGAGAGTGGAGGTTAATTAAGCGCAACCTACTTTCATAAGAAGGGAGATGGATCGAATGGTCCCAATTGAGTCCGCGGAGAGCAAAGATGAGGAACTGTTTTTGTACTGATTCGAGCATATCCTGAAACTTTTGGTAGTGAGAAGACCAGACGCAGGAACCATATTCCAAGATAGGCCGGACCAGAGAAACGTACAGAAGTTTCGTAGTATACGGGTCTGTAAATTCCCTAGACCATCTCTTGACAAATCCTAGGACTCCTTTGACTCATTTGTTAGAGATAGTAGAGATATGAGAGTTAAAATATAGATTAGGTACAAAGGTAATGCCCAAGTCGTTAACTTTGAACAGGCGTTGTAGGATAATGTTATTGATTGAGCAATCGAAAAGGTATGGCTTATTGAGATGAAAAGTCATGATATTACATTTAGAAATGTTAAGAGGTAGAACGTTATTAAGCACCAATTGTTAAGAGCGTCGAGATCAGATGGCAGAGATAGCGGGGACAAGGGGTCACTGTAGCAAAAACATAGCTTTACATCATCAGCATACATTAGGACGCGGGAATGAGATAACACTTGGGGAAGATCGTTAATAAACAGGTTAAATAACAAGGGACCCAGATGGCTACCTTGAGGAAGCCCCGATGAGACTATAACAGGTGAAGAGAGAGAGGAGTTAAAGCAGACACATTGAGAACGATTACAAAGGTAAGAATTAGTCCAGTAAAGAAGAAGTAAAGTCGGAAACCCTAGGAGAGATAATTTATCAGCAATATCACCATCGTTATCATTTAAGTGTATAAATGAAGGAAATTGAGAAGATTTACGTTTAGAGTTAAGAAACCTGAGAAATCGTTTAGGATCGCGTTTAAAGTTAAGCTTGCATTTGGTCAAGTATCTATTGTAGCACAAAGTATTAAATAGGGAAAATTTAGATTCTGCAATTGATTAGAAAAGTTAGAAATTGATTAGAAAAATTAGAAAAGTCTGATTGCAAACCAGATTTTTTGAACTTCTTGTACATACGGGATTTAAAATTCTTCAGATTTATTAATCTCGGGGTGAACCAGATAGGACCAGGAGATTTCTTGTCACATTTTCAATAACCGATCTCGATCTTCGCAGTCCGCACCTCGTGTAGGAATCCTTCCAACACCACCTACCGATTTACCTTCTATGTCAAAAAACTGAATTCTCCGTAACCTCTAAAGATCACTTATCAGAATTTACGTGGCCTGTGCAGTAAGCTCCCCAAACTACATACTGGTAGTGCAACTTTTGATTCTGACATTATCGCCTTTTCTGAAACCTGGCTCAATTCCTCAATTTCGGATTCCGAGATTTTGGTAGACAATTATAACATATATTGATCTGATAGTCCATCTCGAGGTGACGGCGTCCTAATTGCTGTCCGTTCCGACTTAACTTCCCAATTCTTTTCCATCGATGAGCTCCATCGATGTTTATGCTTCACGCTGCCCACCTTCAGTCCGTTTCGTCTCAGCTTAGTGATTCTGATCGTCTTATTGTCCCTGGTGATTTTAATCTCGCAGATATCACTTGGTCTCCATCCGAACACTCTAACTTAATGTTCCCATCAATGCAGCATGATTTCGTTGATTCTCTGTCCGATTCATCGTTGTGTCAGGTAAATGGCATACGTAACAACATGTGTAGGATCCTTGATCTCGTCTTTACTACCGATGCTTCGATCACCTTGGTAAGTCGAGGATCACCTCTATCATTCCCTGAAGACCCATACCACCCCACACTTTCAATTGATATCCTGTTGCCTTCCTCAGGTCGTTTATTAAGCCATAAAATATCTTTTGTTTTAAGAAGGCTGATTTTCTCTCCTTAGATACTGCCCTATCTCACATCGATTGGTCATTCCTAGACGATTTCCAGACGATTGACTCTGCCACTAACGCATTCTATAGCTCTATTTTTTCCATCTTTCCCACGTATGTTCCTTTAGTCACCCCCTCCAGAAATCTTTCTGTTCCTATCTAGTTCACCCCGAGATTAAAAAATCTGAAGAATTTTAAATCCCGTATGTACAAGAAGTTCATAAAATCTGGTTTGCAATCAGACTTTTCTAATTTTTCTAATCAATTTCTAACTTTTCTAATCAATTGCAGAATCTAAATTTTCCCTATTTAATACTTTGTGCTACAATAGATACTTGACCAAATGCAAGCTTAACTTTAAACGCGATCCTAAACAATTCTTTAGGTTTGTTAACTCTAAACGTAAATCTTTTCAATTTCCTTCATTTATACACTTAAATGATAACGATGGTGATATTGCTGATAAATTATCTCTCCTAGGGTTTCCGACTAAGCTTCTTTACTGGACTAATTCTTACCTTTGTAATCGTTCTCAATGTGTCTGCTTTAACTCCTCTCTCTCTTCACCTGTTATAGTCTCATCGGGGCTTCCTCAAGGTAGCCATCTGGGTCCCTTGTTATTTAACCTGTTTATTAACGATCTTCCCCAAGTGTTATCTCATTCCCGCGTCCTAATGTATGCTGATGATGTAAAGCTATGTTTTTGCTACAGTGACCCCTTGTCCCCGCTATCTCTGCCATCTGATCTCGACGCTCTTAACAATTGGTGCTTAATAACGTTCTACCTCTTAACATTTCTAAATGTAATATCATGACTTTTCATCTCAATAAGCCATACCTTTTCGATTGCTCAATCAATAACATTATCCTACAACGCCTGTTCAAAGTTAACGACTTGGGCATTACCTTTGTACCTAATCTATATTTTAACTCTCATATCTCTACTATCTCTAACAAATGAGTCAAAGGAGTCCTAGGATTTGTCAAGAGATGGTCTAGGGAATTTACAGACCCGTATACTACGAAACTTCTGTACGTTTCTCTGGTCCGGCCTATCTTGGAATATGGTTCCTGCGTCTGGTCTTCTCACTACCAAAAGTTTCAGGATATGCTCGAATCAGTACAAAAACAGTTCCTCATCTTTGCTCTCCGCGGACTCAATTGGGACCATTCGATCCATCTCCCTTCTTATGAAAGTAGGTTGCGCTTAATTAACCTCCACTCTCTTAAGTCCGTAGAATCTTCCAAGGAGTTCTCTTCCTCCATAAGCTTCTCTCTGGTGAGGTCGAATCGACTGCCCTCATCAGCCTTATTAGTATTGCTGTCCCTTCCTGCCCGACTAGGCATTACTTTCCTCTTCATCTCCAACTCTGTCTTTCTAACCACTCTGAATTTGAATCTTTCCGTAGCCCTTGGCGAAGCTATAACCTATGTACTTTTCAATCTGATTTCCTTTGATACTAGTTCTAATAATGTCAAAATTATCTTAATGAATAACTTAATTTAAATAGCTCTAATTGGGAATTGGTCGGCTACCGGTTTTTCTTACCTAAATTTGGCTGTTGGTGAGACCATATCGGCTATTGAGTCAATAATCAGCCCCACCGGGTCAGAGTATTTGCCTTAGTCCCTTCGATTAATTAGTTGACATGTGATTTCACTCTTAGAGTTTAACTGTGCATTATCGAACATTACATCACCAGTGCCATTGGCATCACTCTGATCTTCATCGCATCATCGTCACCTTTGCCGTGCGACGGTCCAACGCTCCCGCATCGGCCAATCTCAACGTAACCGAACGCATTTAGCATCTCAGCAGTTCCCCAGCTGTCCCCGGCCAAGCACAGCCAGTGCAGGAGGAGCGTCTCAAACGGAAAATGTATCCAAGGATTATGTGTGGGGTTCCGTTGTGGAGCCAGAGCTTTGAACCACTGTCGTCCTTCCGAAAGGCTTAGCACCAGCAGATCACGCGTCTGCATACTCTATCTAGACATACCTGTTAAAACGTTTTATATGCCAAATTCAGGAGTCTCAAAGCAATCGCATTACCACTTGATAGACAGTGAAAGTACCCGACCAGATCGAATCAGAACCGACCAAACGCAGCCAAAACTAATCATGACTGGAGTGTTCAGCTGAACTTAATCGTACATTAGCTACATGATTAGCCAGTTTTTTTGTATTATAGCAGAATTTGAATATGAGCCAATGTATGTATTCAGCAGATAATACTACTAATCTATGTACTGTACCACATATTGTGGCATTTGATGTTTCTCAATATAAGCTGTAAACCAATTTTACAAATATGTAAATGCAATTATCGTTCGCAGCCTCTGTTTGAATTCGACAACAGTTTCATAGCAGATACCATTGGTAGTGTCATGGCAGCCAGCTCTAATAGTCTCATACGATTTCACTGAGCCAATTATATTTGATTTACTATTACTGTTACTTTTACTATTAATGTTGACGTTGAAGAGGCCCAGCACCCACTAATTTTAAGTCCATCCCTGGATGACTACCGTGCCTCTGCTTGACTGCTTGACTGCACCAGCATATAATATTATTCTTTATTTATACGAAAATTGAAATCCATGTATAAATTGGGGAGTGTGGGCTGCTCTTCACCTGAGTTGAATCCGTACGTCGTGAAAGCAAGTCTGCTCAAAATGCTTCGTGGCCTTAAGCAAGTCGTTTTCTGTCTTCTGATACTTCAGCAGGCACTGAACATTAAAGCTCAGTTGCCGCAATACGTTAATTTATTTCAAATTGTTGAAATTGGTACTGAACACAATATTATGAGTCCTGGCTTTGCGAGTTATTTCCCTCCGTTCAGATAGCCTTTATGGTACATGAGAATATCCCAGAAAAGCCGGTAGAACATACACAGTTACTCTCAAACGGTCTTCAGGAGTTGTTGTTGTCAAGTTCTTCACTCCACAGTATCGTTCAGCATTTAGTAAGCCTTTTTGCACAATCATAGATGAACTTCGGCAAAATCCATTGCCCTAAGAAATAAAAATATGAGTTCTGTGTTCGGTCCATGTGACAATTCTCACCAATGATGGTTGCGGTAGATTAATTTGGCAGTTTAGGAAAAAGGTTGATCCGCGTGGCTTGTCAGCGGTGGCGATATAGGATAATCCGACCGGACTGATATAGTCGGGATATTTTGGATTATGAAAAGAGTATTCAACACCATATTGTAGAGATGTATATAAATTAACGGATTGCGGCAACTGGGCTTTAATGTTAAGTGCCGGCTGAAGTATCAGAAGACAGAAAACGACTTGGTTAAGGCCACGAAGCATTTTGAGCAGACTTGCTTTCACGACGTGCGAATTCAACTGAGATGACAAGCCACCAACTCTCCCCAATTTATACATGGACTTGAATAAGTATCTAATCAAATACAGCTATGCAAATATGCATTATTTTCATCCAGATAAAGAATGATATTATATGCTGGAGTGCATTGCCTTTTGGATGTTCCTCGCTTAATCACATGTTTGACTAAAGTAAATACAAAAACAGTCATACATACATATAATATATATGTATGTATTCAGACTACAAACAAAGGCAATTATAAATTTTGTACTTTTGTTAAAACAAAGATATATAAAAAACGAGAGGGAACGTTGTGAATCGCGGCAAAGGCCGCGGCACTACTTTATACCCGGTACTCAGTCAGTATATATGTATGTATATGTATGAGCTTACGATTTATGTAATTTATTATATGTTCGCAAAAGGGACGAATTAAATTTTGCCCAAAAACGAAAATTTCAAAAAATTAAGTCGATCCAAATGGGAGATCTTTATATATAAGATATTATCTGTTTCCATTTTTGTTTACATATGATTTTTACATCTGCTTCTACATTTCTACAAGTACATGTATAACTACATAATTTAGACGTTGAAGTGTGTGCAAGAGAGAGAGAGGGAATGAGTAAGCGCTTGGCAGGCGTTGCATAGCCACTGAAATTTAATTTGTGTCTTCTGTCCATAATAATGATCCGACCTAATCCAGATTCGGCAATCTGTTAGGGCGAAATTTTGCAACACATTTGGAGTAGTGTGATCACATACGAGACTGAATACAAAATTTGGTTGCTCTAGCTTTTATAGTCTCTGAGATCTAGGCGCAAATGAAGACGGACAGACGGACAGACGGACGGACGGACAGACAGACATGGCTGTATCGACTCGGCTGTTGATGCTGATCAAGAATATATACCTATACTTTATGGGGTCGGAAACGCTACCCTGCATCTGCTAGAACTATTTATGTTAGACATTCCATCTTATCAAAACAGGGAGGTGGCTGCAGCTTAAAGACCTGCCAAGGTGTGCTCGAACCACGACCCACCCACCCACAGACCTGCTTCAGATGGTAAAAATTGTGAAAGTCAAGTAAAACCTAAAGCCAGGACTTTTATCCATCAGTTGGGTGATCAGTGCAAATAAAAGTCCCACACACACTGTGCACATTTTAATACTTTTTATTTATTTTATATTTGTTTACATAGCTAGCACTATAAATATGATGGTATTGTAAGTGAATGTCAATCGTAGGAATCGTTCGTCGAACAGTGTAATAAATATGGAGGAAAGCTTAAGCCGAACAATAAATGAATGCGGGGGTGAAATGGGGGACAGGGTACGGATAGGGATGGGCGGACCCTGGAAACTGGAATAAGATTAAAATAAATACAAGGCTCGCAATAGCGACGACCTTCGTCTTACACACTAGCAACCCCGAGTCGTAGAGGAATCACATGGCCTGGCTCCCGAGATGCGGACGCTGGGGGCGGTCCATCACCATCCCCGCAACGCGACGGACACACACAACCGCACAACTTCTCCGCGGTCAGGTGCAGTCTTCCAATTCAGTTTGTTCCCCTGGTCCAGGGGCGGGGGCCGCGTCCCGCACTACGCATTGTCGTTGGCCATCACCTTGTTGATCCAGGGCACGAAGCGCTGGATGTTCGTGTAGACGCCCGGCAGGTGCTCTCGGCCGCATCCGATTCCCCAGGACACCAGGCCGATCAGCGTCTTGCGGCCGTCCATGGTGAGGGTGAGGGGTCCACCGGAGTCGCCCTGGCAGGAGTCCCGGCCACCCTCCTTGTAGCCGGCGCAGAGAAAGACCTGGAAGTGGGGCCAACATTAGCATAATTCCTATAGCAATGGCGGAATCAATACTCACGTCGTGGATGGCCTCCCGGCGTCCTGCTGCGCGGAACCATCGCTGACAGCGATCGTTGGAGATGACCTCCACGTCCACTTCCTGCAGCACCGACGGCACCGTACTCTGGCCGTGCCGCGTCCGCCCCCACCCCGCCACGGTGGCCATTTTGCCGGTCAACTTGGTCGATGCGGGCGGCAGGCAGACGGGTATGATGTGCTGCTTGTAGACCACGTTGTGGTCCAGGCGTATCAGAGCCACGTCGTTCTTGAAGTCGGCGGGATTGTAGTGGGGATGCACCTCCTTGCGCTCAATGCCGTACTCCTCGTGGTTCAGGCGCTCCTCCTGCGCACGCACATCCCACTCGCCCAGGCGTATCTTCATGTTCGAGTTGGTGGTGCTATACAACGGTATAGGATTGGAATTAATCGAAGGTGTTTGGGTGTAAACTGTACTTACGTAGCCACACAGTGGGCGGCCGTGACCACCCAACGGTTTGAGATCAGGGCACCGCCGCAGCTCAGCTTCCGGGTGAGGAAACCGCTCTTGATCAAGGCCACCTGCCAGGGATGCGAGCCGAAGCCTGTGGAGTGGCCGCCCACAATGCGATTGGAGCGGGTGTAAACCTCTCCACAGCCTGCGAGAGAGACAGAGAGAGAGAGTGGAGTGGATGAAGATCCATTAATATATCCTCTTCGATAAAAGAAAGTACTTTAAAGTGAAAACAGATACAAATAGATACAACAGAAACAACAGAATCTACAACAGAATCTACAACAGTGAGTGGTGTGAAATTGTGTAGAGTGTAGAGATGATGTGGTGGTGCAGCTTAAAGGAAAATCGTTTTGCAATGGTGCTAAAGAAGTTGATTGAGTGTGTGTGTGTGTGTGTGTGTGTGTTGGTGTGTGAGAGAGAGAGAGAGATTAAGAGAGGTACGTGTTGGATTGGTACCCGGCACTGGTCGATAACTGGACTCGTGATATCCTCCACCACTCTGATACTCGTCGGCCGCCTCGCCCGCATTCAGGTCCAGGACATTGCCCACCGCAAAGGCCTGGGCGTTGGGCAGCAGCTCGTGGGGTGGCGGCTGCTGCTGCTGCGGTCCTCCCGCTGGATCCAAAGGTGCTGGGCCATCGGCATCGAAGAAGCTGTCCAGGTGATTGGTGATGCCACTGATGGACCCCGTCTCGTGCTCCCAGTTATTCAGAGTGGACGCGGGACGTCCAGGCTTGTAGGGATTGGGACGCTTGGTGCTGTAGTAATTGTTGTTGCTGCTGCTGCTGGTATAGGAAGGCCGGCCTGCTGATGCGGCGGCGGATGAGGAGGAGGTGGACGATGTGGATGAGGCCGCCGACAGGCCGTTGCCACTGCTGCTGCTGTGGTGGTGGTGCTGGTGGTGGTGGTGCTGCTGTTGCTGCTGCTGCTGCAGCGGCTTGTTTGCGTTCGGCGACAGATCGGGGTAAATGTCATGCAAGTGTATTATGTCACCTGTGTGAGAATCATGATTCAGGACGATGATGAAGCTGTCGTTTTCTCGAGCTGTGCAAGTGTCGTGTGTGCGGGGGGTCAGAGTCGCAGCGAGACTTTCCCCAATTGTCAGACGAGGCCAGGCAATCATCATAAAACCACGACACCCATTATGTCACCGACAAGAAGAAGATGGCCCAAAGGCGACTCTGACCAACAGCTGGGACAAAGCTGAGCTTTGGTCACACGTAATTCAAACAAATCCAAAAGTCATTTCGGCCCAGAGACAGAACGTCGTCATGACTTGATTAACACTTTCTTGGGCTGGGCTGGGTCTGGTTTTGGACTATGCCGTAACTTTTGCGCTGTGATTTTTCCCACATTTGAAAGCAAACAAATAATAAAACTGAACTCTAAAAGCTGCTGCCTGCTGTTGCTGGGGGTAGGGGGGAATGTCTGAGCCAAATTGAAACAAAGAAAGAAAGAAAACACACCAAAAATTTCACTTTTAAATGCGAAAACGTTCACCTTCGTTTATTTCCGCAAGTGACTTTTGCCTATTTCGGGTTTGGCTTTTTCCCTTTTTTTCTCTCTGTTTTTTTTTTGGCCTTATCATTGTCGCCTTGCGTCTTGGGAAAACTTTACACTTGGCCAACGATCAACCACCACAAAGCCGCCCGCCCAGACGTTAAAGAAAGTCAAACAGAACCCGCTTCTTTATGGGCTTCAAGGGGGGGAAAAAACCCCACAAAATTTGGTTTAAATTGCGGTAAAAAGAAAAGGTGGAAAAAGAGATTGATGTGGGCCCAAAAAGGGAGGCAAAAAATAACAACAAAATTTTCCACTAAGAATTATTTATAACCATGTTGTAATGTCTGGGCTGGCCCGCAATCAAAAACCAACAGAAAATTAATGAAGGTCGAATATTGTATACCCTTTGTATACCTCCATCGAATGTGGATAGCAAAAGTCTCTCTGCTGTGGCGCTGTGGCTTCGGCAATGCGACTTCGTCTCTTGCTATCACGCCTTTTCCAGTGTAAAGCAATAAACCGATTTCTCCCGCAGGCATAATCGGGTTTTTGTTTGCGTGCCGAGCAATGCCTTGGAGCCTCGAGGACCAGTTCAACCATAATCCGGAGAGATTGATTGAGTTCTTAAGTTATTGATGGAGGGTCTACTGTATGATCCGATTCCGTTCAAGTTAATTGCTTTTAGCAGACTGCTCCATTTGTTACAAATATCTGCCCAAAATAAAAGAAACCTCTTAAAGAGTATGAACACCAAAAAACAGAAGAAGTTACTAATCTAGAAAATTAAACAGAGCACAACAAAATGGCAGCGGAACAGTGGAACAAGTGGAAGCAACGAGTTTTGTTGCAGTTAGTATGCGTGTTTCTGTGTGTGTGTGTGTGTGTGTGTGTGTGGCATAATATAAGTAAGTAACTCCTATTCTTCTTACCGTACCGCTATTGTTGCATTGGTAATTGGTTTCACTACGATTACAATTACAATTACAATTACGATTACGATACAAGTAACCAATGCACTTGACGATGGATGCACCAACTGATCCATAAAGCAGCGGACGGTACACCAAAATACGGATTGAGGAATGTGAATGTGTAATTCAAATCGATTCTAATATTACTCTACGATCAGAACATATGTACATTGCTGAATCTATTGGTTCGTAAAAGTCGAATCTATTGCAAACAATATTTTTTTCTAGATTTAACTGGTTATAGGGATTTATCTTGATTTTAATGTGTGATATTTGCTTCGGTTATTTAATTATCGTTTCTTATGTCCGTTTTTATTGTGTCAATAAACGAATTTAGCTCTACACAAAGAGAAAAATTCACTGAAATTTTCATAATTTCACTAAGATTTAAATATTTAGACATTAAATTTGTCCCATGAGTGGATTATCACTTACATTTTGATAGTAATATCAAAATATTTGATCAAATATGCATATTTCATATTTAAAGTAAATATTTTTGAGAAAATATATAAATAAATAAAATAATAAATACATAAATATATTTTAAATTATAAGCTCGAGGAGTAAATATTTACCTATATATTCTCAAAAATTAACAAAAATATTTCTTTTAAATATGGGCCTTATTAAAAATACTTTTAAATTGAAAACAAAGTGAACTCTATCTAATTTCTCTATTTAAAAGTTGAAAGTTTAATTTAAATATGTGTATTTATTCTTTACTATACCATTTTGCTCTCAGTGTAATCTCTCTACGTCAGTGTTAATCGGAAAATGACTTTAATTGATTACAAAATCGATTAGTGCAAGGAAGACGCCTTGCTGCTCTCAGTATTCATTTTCTTCAGAAAATGATTTCCTTTTAAGATATTCGTGGCCCTGTAGACAATATTCATTTCTTTTCATAAGCATTTCCGTTCTATATAAAAATAAAATAAAAGCTTTCTCCAAGTACGTATGTAATTTCCTCGAATTTCCAGAAATTCCCATCTAAATGGAGGCTTTCCTTAGATGATCTAACTTTTACACCTTCCACTTAGAGATCGCTTCTTCGGCTTTTGTGTGTGCATTCCGCTGCCTGCTCTGTGCCTGCCCATGGGCGCACACTTGGGGAGTATCTGTGTGATCTGTTTGCCTAGTGCCTGTGCCGCCTTGTGCTTGTGTGTGCGCGCGGAGAGCAATTTGTTGTCATTTTCGAAATGCAAGCTAATTTATAGCGCCATTATACGAATCCGAATTGCATAACTCGAAGCGCAGCAATTTGCAATCGGCCAATGGCAGCGCGGGTGGGGGAAAGCAGCAGGCGAAATGTCTTTCAGAATAAACTGTTTGACCTGCGGGGTGGGGTGGGGTGTCTCTGTCTCTCTCTACTTACTTGTATTGTTTACTGGAGCGGCATGCGGACTCTCCTCGGCATCGAGATCTTTGTCCACGCAACATGACCAGATCATGCCGCCAGAGCACAGATCCAGGGGCTTGCCGCCGCCCAAGACACATGAGATGGACAGGCCGCACTCGAACTTGTGGCCACGAAAGCGGCACGATTGCGGTATCACTGCAGAGACGTTGGGAGTTGATTGGGAGAAAGAGAGAAGAAAATTAGTCTCTGGACAGGAGGAAGTCTCGGGCGAGGGTCTACACGTATGTCAAGTCAAATCAAATCAAATCAACTTGTCTTTGGCTAAGTACTTCGGGATAGCATCTCCATTACGCTGTTCTCGCCATAGTATCCGGTGCCGCTGCGGCGGGAGAGGGCGTCCAGTATGAGCATGTCGTGCTCCTGCTGGGCAGTCGGATAGCCGGAGGAGAGGCCGGAGACACCGGCCACGGCACAGCCCGCACAGACCACACCGACCACGAGGAGCCGCAGCCAGGTGTCCTTCGAGTGTCTGGGCAGTGACATGGCAGTGGAATGGACGGAGGATCGACGCGGACTTTCACTCTCTTGCTCTCGCTCTCGCGCTTGCACTTTCGCTTTTTCTTATTTGTATGATCTGGAGCTGGAACTGTCACTGGATCGTTGGTCCTGCCACTAGGCTGCTGCTGTTGCGGTGGCTAAGGATTTCACTTTTGTTTTCATTTAGCTGGCGCTTTCTTGCGGCCCACGCATGCGCAACGACGCCGCACGAAAAAAGAAAACTCTCGATTCGCCGCCGACTTTGCTTTTCCACCGAAACCGTCTTGCTCTGGGCTTTACGCATGCGCACACACACACAATCCACTGCACTCCACGCCACTTCACTCGACTCCGCTCCGTTAACACAGCAGAAAACAAAAGACAAAAGGCGACCGCGCGTCGGGAAAATCAGCTCAGAACTAAGCCAAGCTTTTGCGGCGGCCAAAGCACGAGGCTGCTGATGCCAGCTGCCAGCTGCTGCCGAGCCGAAGTCCGTCCAACCAGAAGCCGAACAGAGCCACAGACATTTCGGCATTTCACTCGTCAGTGTGAGTGTGAGTGGGAAAGAGAGAGTGGATCAGCGGTGCAACATTTTTATTTCTTTTGTCGGTTTTTGGAGCTAACAACATGTTGCTTGTGGCTTGTTGCTTGTGGCTTGTTGTTTGTTGCTTGGGTTTTGGCTTTTGGCTTTGGCCAAGGTTTTCGCTTACATAAAAGTCAGCCAAAATAATCTATAATCTTTGGTCTTTTGGGAAACTGGCCGACTCATGCTGGGCAACACTTTCGAATGTGGCGGCGGCGGCGAATGCGGCGAGTGTGCAATTGAAGTTAATTGCAGTTGATTTTCCTGTCTCTGTGGTACGACTACACGTACATGCATACACACACACACACATATATCGACATCTGGAAACACTTTTGCTTTTGCTTTTGCTCATATTACATATCCGATCCGAGTCGATCCGCTCCGATCCAATCCGATCCGATCTGCTCCAGCTGCCATTGAACTTGTGCAGCAATCAGGTATCTTGCAGCTTGTATCTTGTATCTTTATATATGTATGTCTTTTATATGGTGCTCTGTGTGCAATTGTTATTTATAATATTTAGCCATGATGGCCATTCACAATTTTCCGAAAAAGCGCGGCTTTCTTTCTGTCCGTCTTTCCGTGGCTCGGATGTGTCTCAAAGTGTGTGTTTTTTATGGTTTGTACATATGTTAATGATTACACACATTTCCAGCTCTGTTTGCGGCTAATTGGTTTTCGTGTCTGTCTTTTGGAAAGTCCAATTAAGCGAGATGAATAATGGTCAGCTGGCCCTGGGTACGGATGCTTTTGGGGTGCCATGCCCACCGCCAAGAACGTGGAATGTGGACTTTCGCTTGGACCCTGTCCATGGCTCTGTCTCTGAGTCAGCTTCCGAACTTGACATGGTATCGATGGCAGCAAAGGCGGAGGCAGAGGCGGAGGCAGAGGCAGAGGCGGAGGTGGATGTGGTAAGCGGAGCAACCGAAGATCAAGGTTACCCGCGTCCAGGCCGCATCGTGTCGCGTGTTAACCAATATGCAAATTGTGCAAGACGAAAGACTTAGGCAACGAACTCGATTTGACTTGACGGTGACGATGACGATCGCAAAGGCGGGGCTGGTGTGGGGCTGGGGGGAGATACTTACAATCCAGCTCATCGAAGAACTTGGCCTGCTTTGGCAGCTCCTTGTCAATGGCCTGTTTCAGCTCCGGCGGAATCACCTCGTTGTAGACGGAGTTGTAGCTGCTTTGGGCGGCTGCCACAATCTCGAGCAGAAGGGGCAACAGGGGCAACAGGGGCATCAGGGGCAGGCGCATTTTGCAATATGTACTTTCGTTGTTGGTTTTTCGGGTTGTTGTTTCTGCTGTCACTGATTTCTGCAATTGTGTTTCACTTAATTCACGTAGCGGCGCGAGTTTTTGATTGAATAATCGCCTCTCGTTTGCATAGCCCGGGCCTGCCCTGAAGTGGATCGGTTCGGAGTGGCACAGTAAATTGAATTACCCGTAAGTGTACAATTTTCACCACCTGTACGCATATATGTCGCTGCTCTCGCACCACACTCTCTCTCTCTCTCTCACTTTCGGTGGGTATTTTATATATATTTTTACACCTTTTACACTTATTGTGGTTTTATGTGGTTTTTGCGCCCGATGCAGCCAGCCGCCAGCCGTTCGCGAACAGTTTGCCTTCGAGTCAAAACACTTAATAAACAGTTGGCTGACAAATTCAAAATCAAAATGCCATCAACACCGGGGCCTCCGTCGAGCGGAGGCTATTGAGTAATAGGCACCACCAAAGAGAGAAACAGAGAGGCCAAAACGCAGAGAGATACTATAGAGACATAGAGCCACAGCGACAGAGGCAGAGTCAGAGGCAGAGAGACAGAGACAGTGAGAGACGCGTATTGAAAACGAAAGTGAAAAGAAGAAGAGACGAACGGCAGGCGAAAAAGCAACAAGTTTCTGTCGCTCCAGCTGCACGGAGGAAAAATCTCTCGGATACTGCATTTCCAAGCATGCGATAATCTCAATATTAAAACACATTTCACACGAAAATAATACAAATAATATTTATGCAAATCTTGGAATTAAAAAGCTACATTGTATATATTCAATGTATTTGTAAGATTTCAGTGTTTTTTGTTAGCTCTTAAGGTGATTGGACCAAAGCTTACAAGGAATAGTTTCGTATAATTTAACAGAACTCCTTAATGGAAGAAAACTATCCATACACACCGAGAGTGTAAAAAGAAATTAAATTAAATTAAATATCAAGTCTCGTGTCACGATACTTCGTTTTGTTTCTTTGTCTCGCATTCGATTACGAGCCAAATATTGAATATTACGCTCATCCGAAAGTGATGATTCAATGGATCCATGTCCCCATGGTCATGCTCTCGTATTCAAATAAATTTACAAAAGATTCAATTAAATATAAATATAACATTAGATATATATATAAATTATTTTAAAGTATCTTATATTTTGATTAAGAATGGACTTTACACATATTTATGTATTTATTTCTTTATATTTCTTTTTTAAAACCATATATTTAATTTCTTTTTACTATGCCATTTTGTTTCGAGTATACTCTACAGGCTGCGATCGAGGCAAATAAATATCTAGATAATTTTCTGTCAGTGTGGCAATTGCATGCTGCTGCTGCTGCTGCTGCTGCTACTCCTACTCTGGCTAATCGCTAGTCACTGACTAGTTAGCCGCACTGTCCTCCCTGGGCCCCCACAGCAAACGCAAAGAGGAAGTCATGTTTTCCCTCGCACTAATTCGAGTGGTTAGGGAAACCAACAATTTCCGAAAAAATTGCTGCAGGAAAAACCCACAAGCCACACACCACACACACCCGCGTGCATCTCAAGCGTACAGTGTTTCGAAGTGAAGAGATCTTGAGTTCATGGCAAGAGCTCAATCGAATCGACAATCGATAATTACTGTCCAAAGTCACGGAATCAATGACACACATTCGCGTTTTCATTGTCAACGCCCCCCTCCACCCCACCCCCCACATCCACTGTGATCCGATGTGATGTTGCACGCCAGCAGTCGTCGTCTCATCTCCACAGAGACGCGTGCAACGCGCCACAAATCGCTGTAGACATTGGCCCATTCGAGTGGGGCATAGTTTAATGTGTTTAATGTACAAATTATGGGCTCCAGCGGGGGTGCGGGATTGTGCCATTTGTGGCACTCCACCAAATAGGCCACAAAGCAGTGACATAACCAGGGACTGGGGCTTGGCTCAGCCCCCCGGTACGGCACAATGGCAGCGCTTGTTTTAGCCAAGCAGTGGTGGAATCAGTTTTCTCTTTTGGCTATGGCTGCGGCTGTCCCAATGGGTGGTGGCGGCGTTCAAGGTCGGTTGTCGTGCCACTCCGGCCCAGAAAGCCATTCCTCCAAACGGAAAAGCATTGTAATTGCGCATAATAATATTTAATAAATCTAATAAATATTTGTCTCCCTTTCGGGAGTTTCGTGGCGGCTGCGGATTGCGCATATCTAAATAAATATTCATTGCCCAATGCTACGAGCCGTAAACCAATGTGATTTGTACTGGTTGCATACCATTTGCTGCATTGCCCCAGACTCGCTACAGGATGCTAACCTAATTACATAATTTACTCCTTAACCTTGACTCGAGAGGATAGAGAGAGCTCCAAGAACGAGATCTGCAAGAGAGCGACTTGTACGCCAAGCCGTTTGGACTGCATTCGAGATGCTCTTCGAGCTCCTTGGAGTGCAAATCCTGATCCTTGCCTTGAATTGAGAAGCTCCGAAAGACAGGAATGCTGCCAGACAGACGGTTTTCACTGAGTGTTTCACCTTTTCTTACACGACGAAACACTATTTGTGTGTCAAGATACTTCACACATTCCTTAAAAAGCATTCGATTCATATATTTCTTCATAAGATATTTTCCCCCGTTATTTATCTGATTTAAATCCATGATTATCGTCTTTGGTATACGCTGTTTTATGGTCCGCCCAAGCCAAAAAGAACTCTTCTCCATTTAAATCTATATTTGATTTGTTCCATTCTTAAGTAGGAAATATGCAATGAAAATAAATGTCGATAATCGATATGTTCAGATTTATATGCAATACCCAGATCGCCACCAGATTCCCAAGAAGAGGATGGATGGATTGTCTCTGCCGGTTATTCCATGGCATATCCGAACAGAAGGTACTCGTACGTTGCGCATAGCATTTTACACTTCAGCTTGAATACTGTTCTGGCATATATGCCTAAGTAGAGAGGAGGACACGGACGGAGCCTGAAATTATTTGTATTCTCGTGGTAGAACTCATTCTTCTTTCTTTTAATTCCAGGAATTGTATTTAAGGAACAATAGCCGTCACCCGACCACGGGTCGATGGAATTCTGTCTGGATATCATTCATTCCTAAAATCCAAATATGTTCCTCTGTACGCCTATCCAATCGGGAGTGTCGCCACTACCATCTCGTGGCCGGCATTGACGATGACACTGGATCTCCACTCCATACACTTCAACATCGATGAGCTCCGGTGCTATGCTGTCCACGATATCAGGGACCTGTTCTTCAGAAGGATATACTACTTTCCTTGTAACTGCTGCATTTTCACGCCGAACGTTGGCCTTTCAAGTGGGCAGCAGTGGAGATGACCAACTGCTGGTGGAACCACATTATGAAGAAGATGATGATGAAGTGGAGGCGATATCCCCCAACATTCATCATACAGAGTGCAGAGATGTTTCTCGCGGAACTAGCCGGAACTAGCCATAAAATGGCTTAATTGGCAACACTGCCAGTCGGTTTGTCACCTCGCAGAAGCTGACATGTATAATATAATCTGATTGTCACCTCGAAAAAGCTGAGGTGTACGTGTAGTTACCATGTAATGTAAAATATTAATGGGGCCATTGTGTCACATTTTGCAACATGGCAACTACGCAGAGATGTAAGACCGTACGATTCTACATGGAAAGATTCCAAGTTAAAAAAAATGTAATGAACACTTTAATTAATAATTTTCAATGTTTATCCATAGCTTAATATCAAAATTTGTTCACTTTTTTTCCACCAATCATGTTCTCTTGTGTATAGGTATCCTTTTGAATTTTTTCACTTTGTTTTTCTCTAAACAATCTAAAAGAAAAAGTCACTAAATTTAACCAATCTTCTAGACAATTGATTCATCAATCCTATTAAATTATGTGTTCAGGCCTGAGGGTCCTAGTTAGCTAGTTATATTAAACAGAATATCAAAATCGAGGAATATGTTATATATGTTATATAGGAATATGGTATTTTTTATTGGGACTTTTTGAGGGATTTTGTGGAGGGATTTTGCTGAGGCAGCATCATCCCAACAATTTCCTTTTTCACCGCAACAATTTCCCTTACGATAAATGAATTGATTAAAAGATTGTCCAACATAAGTAATAACTTATTTTATAAATTTTTATTGGGTATTTAGTAGGTATTCCAAAATAATCTTCACATTTGTAAGCTATCGCAATGAAATTTTGTAGTTTATAATCTTTCTACTGATACCAAATATGAGGATTGGGATCGAGACCTACGGGAATATATACAGCTGCGACCAAAATAATAGTAGTGGTGATATGGGCTTTACATATTGTTCATTTTCTCCGAAACAACTGTAGCAATCGAATTAATTTTTTTACCTCAGCAACTAGCACAGTATTGCTGTACTTAAAAATACAGTTCAAATTTCTTAACTCTTTTTTTTAGTCATATATTTAGCTTTTTCGCATAACATCGGCATTTCGAAGCGTTCAAAATAATAGTAGTGCTACAAAAAATTTTGAATATTATTAAATCTACTACATTTTTTGCAACGTTTTTTCTTTTAAATAATACTTGAATGGTTTATTTCATAGTTTTAAGCTTTTATAGTTTCCTTTTTGGTCATTTGGCGTCGGTATCTTGGGGCGTGGCAAGCCCTATAGTGCCCAAAAGCTCGAACTAATTAGAGGTCTCATTTCAGAAGGAGAGTAGTATCTCGAGGTAAAAAATATCATTGGTTGTTCAGTTTATACTATCAGAAATAACATTAAATAAGAAACCCAAGGTAAAACCGGCGATCGGTGAAGTTATTCCCCAAAACATCAGTCGATCGACTACTACGACAGAGGAGGTACGATGCTTTCGCTCCTATTGCAGCATTACAAACATTTTTTAATTTGGAAACTCTTTTTGAGACCATTAGATGAAGCCTTAAAGACTATAATTTAAAAGTAAAAAACTCAAGAAAAAAATGTTTCTGGCAAAAACAAACATAGTCACAAATTTGAAGTTTTCCAGATATTTCCATAAATTGACCATTAGAAAGTGAAGGAATATTTTTTTTTCGGAGGAGTCCAAAATTAATTTTGTATTGTGGCCATAGATCTCGTTACTATCTAAGACGACCACAGCAATATCAATTTTCCCCAAAATAAACTTTAAAAACTGTAAAATACGGTGGGTCTTCAATGATGGTTGGGGCGAGTTTTTCATACTACAATATTTGGACAGTATATGTGTTATAAGTACAATCGCTCGTCATTTATAGGTTGGAATATTGACCGATATGATGCTACCTTATGTCTCATTGGACATGCATCTGTTTTGGGGGGTCCCTGAGGACAACAATCTGAAGGACACCCACAAATTTCTCAAAGAGTAGTTCGCTACCACCAAGGTAGAGTCAATGGAACGGACAAATCGGTCAACCGATCTTAATCAAATTGATCATTTATTGTATAATGTAAATAGAGCAGTCTAATATGTAAAAATAATTAACTTTAGGACGCTTTACAAAGGTCCTTGAACTCGATTTTCATAGAGAAATGCCACAATTTGGGTAGCTTCATGCCAAATCGCTGTACAGCCGTTATAGAAATCCAAGGCTACTCAACTTAATATGAAAATTTAGTACACATATGGATGTCTTTTATCGGATATAAAGGACACTCTCAGAAAATTTTGTTCGACTGTAATCTCTTATGAAAAAATGCACTACTATTATTTTAAACGGGTAATTTTCTAAGTATTTTCAAATTTTAATTTTTTTCTAATAATCTGGGGGAATTATCTTAAGTTGTTATCTATTATTATAATCTGAAATAAGCTAGGTTACTATAAAAATTAACCAACTTTCGGGGAAGCGCTCCTAAGTCTTGCTATTGAGGAAAAATGAAAGTTTGTATCGGCACTACTATTATTTTGGACGCAACTGTATACGGAAATCTAATTAAATGAATGAATAGGTCAAAAACATTTCAAAACGAGAAAAATGCATTGGTACTTAGCTTGGAAAACAGTATTTTAACAGAACAGTATTTGCAGAAGTAGAATAGAGTATACAAAAGCATACTCCGTAAAAATGTTTTTGATGCGTAACAAATGTGTAGTTACCGTGTAGTTGCCATGTGATAGTAGGGACTTATTTGTTGATCTTCCTTGTTTAAGCGTTATTGTAGACAAAATTAAATAAACGGAGTCCTTAAAATTAGCCAGTCTTGTAGAAAATTGTTTTATCTATTGTATAAAACTATGTGTTCAGGCCTGAGGGTCCTAGTTGGCTAGCAATATTAAACGGAATCTCAAATTACAAAAACAAATTTCGACCATAGCCGATTAAAATCATGTCGATTAATTCAGGGGTGTCTGGCAAAAAAATCGATGATTGAAAAAACTATCGGTGTGTGCAGTTAGAACCAGGGTGACCGAATATGGTATTTTAAATATGATATATGATATATGCCTTGATTTTATGCCTCACTTGATTCTCATTATATATTATAATAAATATTTTTAGTTTTAAGTCAATAAAAAGTTAAATAAACTTTTATAAAAAGGATATCAATTGCTTTTATTTAATAATTCTTTTTATAAATTGCAAAAATAAATTCAAATTTTAAAGCCTTTTAGCTGCAATTCGTTTTGGTATTTTCGTGGTATTAAATGAATATTCAAATAGTATATTTTGGTATTATTTCGGGCCCAAAATAGTATATTTCGTTATTGCCGGCGCGGTCACCCTGGTTAGAACTCATACCGTGAGAGTAAAAGAGAGTAAGAGCTCATACCGTGAGAGTAAAAGAGAGTAAGAGCTCATACCGTGAGAGTAAAAGAGAGTAAGAGCTCATACATTAACGCGAAAATGAGAAAAAGAGCGCGTCCAGTGTCAAACCGATCGGTTCGACACAACATTTTGGTTTGAGCTTGGGTTGAGCCAAAAAAGGTATGGATAACGGGTAAATTTAGCCAAGGGAAATTTCACGGCTCGCACGATTTTCACCCTACCCGAAAAAATCCCCGATAGGCTTTGAGGGGCGCATGCGCCCCTCAAGGCCTATTAGTCAGTTGGGTGGATTTTACCTTGCAGGCCTTGCATTTTCTGGGCCGTTTTGCCTGTTGTCCATACCCGACATTTTCCGAAGCGCCTCAGCAATTTCCCAGGGAAGAATACTATAAACTTCCCAGGACGGCGAGGATTTTTTACAGCGCGCGGATTTGAAATGAGCAAGGGAGTTACTAAAATAGTAGATAAATTGCTGAAATCAAAGTAATCTGTTTCAGGGGAGATCAGTTATTCGATTATGTTACCTTTTTACTATAATTTATGGGTTTCCTTCCAAGGCGTAGCCCCAACACTTATAGCCCAAATTATAGTGAACAAATAAAACAATAGCCCCCAAAACAATTAACTTCGACACGAGCGTTACAGAGTGTTGCCACCCAGCCATTGTAAAATGGTTAAATCTATTATTTGCGGCCATAAACTGCAATATTATGCTTTCTTATGTCGCATGTCATGCTCACTCAAGTTTTATAAACGTTATGTGATAAACAATCCAACCAAACGAAGTCCTTAAAATTAGCCTGTCTTGTAGAAAATTGTTTTATCTATTGTATAAAATTATGTGTTTAGGCCTGAGGGTCCTAGTTAGCTAGCAATATTAAACGGAATCTCAAATTACAAAAAAAATTTCGACCAGAGCCGATTAAAATCATGTCGATTAAATTTAGGGGTGTCTGGCAAAAAAAATCGATGATTGAAAAAACTATCGGTGTGTGCAGTTAGAACCGTAACATCCGCGATCAATGAAACAACAAAACAGTGCCGTATTTATTTCTGAGTTCCGAAAATTCCGCCAAAAATAAATAAATGTACGTTGCGTAGAAATTTACATTTCGGATCTTAATTTTTTCGGACTTTCGGTACAAAAATTAAACTAAAAAGTGCATCCACAGGGAACATGGTTAAACAAAGAATTAAACAAAGAGTGGCTTGTGTGTGTTTAACAGTGCGGCTTGCTCGAAATAACTTGGAGAAAAAGTTACTCAAGTGATTGTTTATAATATTATTTACAAGTAATTTATACCTACCAACCCCCGCGATAGCGTCCCCTGCAGCTGAATGTGTGTGTGTGCGTGTGTGTTTGTTTGTGTTTTTGTTTCCGCTCTCTGGCTTTTGCTCTCCCGAAGAGTGCCGTGCTGCTGCGTTTGCCTTTACCGTTACGGCCAAAAAACACATGCAACATGTTGCAGGGCCTGCAATAAAAGCCAGCCACTAACAGCAAAAGCAAAAGAAACTACACAAAAATATTCGCTCTCTCCCTCTCCTTTTGCCGTGTTTTGTTTTGATTTTTACACGCGCACACACACACACACACAGACACCCTCTAACATGCATTGCTTGGCATAAGGTGTATGAAATGAAAGGTGAGGCATTCGTCTAATGGCCCATTGCCTCTTGCTCTCCTTGTGGCACATAAATTGTGGTCTTAAATTAATAAAAATAAACGATTATCATGGAGGAAGGTGCTTCCCCTCCCAGGAATGCCTCACGTTATAAAAATACACCTTTGCGGCAGAGTGGAAAAGAGAACGAATGAAAAGAGAACATCTGACATGATCTCTCTCTCTCTCGCGCTCTCTCTCGTTGTTTTTGCTTACAATTGTTACATTTGTTGCAGTTCAAAAATCAAAGAAAATTAAAACAAAAAGTGAACAATCAATAATTGACTACTAAATGGAATACTATAATCAATAAACAAAATCAAATTGGATTATCGCCCAGCTGTTGGGGTAAGTTCGCACCTCTTATCGCTCGTCTCGTCTGCAGGGGGGTGGGGGGACATCTCCCATAGGATATCAATATGTGCCCCCGTCTGTATTTGCTCTTGCTGTGGGTGGGTGGTGGTGGTGGTGGAACCCGTTTCGGATCAGACCTTGAGCCATTCGCGCTGCTAGAACTTCGTTTGATTGATGTTTTATGTTTTTCGTGTACTTTGTTTGTGTGTTTGCTTAAAGCTCAAGCAAAAGCTTCAAAGCCGAAGCTTGGATTTAAAAATAGATCAAGACCAGTTTTTGTATGTATTTGTTGTTGTTTGAGAAATCGAAGAATTGCCAAATAAATGTGGCTAAGACTGCATTCTTGTTGTTGCAATGCCTAGAAAAAATGATGGATGTACAATGTACCGCTGCTGCTGCTGCTGCTGCTGCGGGGAGAGCATTCCTGCTCTCTCTCTATCTTGTGTGTTTCTCAGAAGTTGTCGGTTTGGTTTTTACTCCCTCTCTCTCTCTCTCTTTCTTTGCGTTTTGTTTGGCTTTGCTGCTCTGCTCTGTTGCTGGGCTGTTGACTTTGCCTTGTGTGTGTTTGGCTTTGCGTTTCCGTCCCTGTCCCTTCCCTTCCCTTACCTTTCCCTGCTTGCTCGTTGCAGAACGATTCTTGATCCACAGATCCTTTGCGCCTCTGTAGGTAGCGGGGCGAAAGAGTATGTGTGATAGAGAGAGAACAGAGCGTAAGAGAGAGAGAGTAGAGTGGTGGAAAGTGCCAGAGAGAGGGAGAGTTTATTCCGCCAGGTCTCTCGAAGGTCTCTCTGGAATCTTCTTTAAAACCAATTCGATTTGAGATTATAGGGATTCTACTTGTAAGGATAGGCAGATCGTTCCCAGTTACCAAAAAGCTTCTCTCAACCCTCACACACATTCCAGACATTTCCAATAGTTTTCTTTACGCTTTCCCATCAACACTCATACTCGTGTTATTGCCAGCAAATGTCACTTCGTTTGTCTCTCTCTTTCTCTCTCTCTCTCTATCTCTCTCTGTCTCTGTTTGTCTCCACTCCTCTTCTCCTTCTGCTTCTCTCTCTCCTTCTGCTTCGTGTCTTCTAGTGTCTTGAGTGGTCTAACATCTAACGTGTACAATGTATATTAGTATCTCCGAGTGTGTAATGTATGCCATGCCCCAGCTACTTGCTACACCGGAAGTTGTGGCAGCTAAAATGTTGTGTGTACCCTCTACCAGGGTACATATAGGGTATTCGTTCGATTGACAAACACAAACCTAAATCATCCAAATGTTAGTCCAAATAAGTATCATCTCTCTCTCTCTGTCTTTCTCTCTCTCTGTCTGTCTGTCTGTTGCTTTCCATTCACGAGCATATCTCCCTCTCTGTTGCTCTGTCGGGAGCAAGTGGCGCGTGTGAATGACCCAATTAAGCCGAGATAACCCGAGCCTAAACCGAGGCTTAGCCGCGCACACCACACACACCGTCTTGCCGCATTGTAGGTGGCAACGGGGGCTCCCAACACAGCCTATAGACTGAGGCCAGAACCAGCCGGGCCCAGACAACGAAAAAAAAGACTATCGAATGTGAAGTTTGAACTGTAAACAGGTTTGGGTCTCTGCCCCTGCCACAGTATCTGCGGCTGTGTCTGCTGTTGCTGCTGCTGTTGCAGTAGTCTTCTTTTTTCCAAACTTCTTTTCAGCATTTTTGTATTAAATATTTCGCACCATGTTCTGCATTATTTCGATTCGAGAGCAGGCCCAAGCCCTGGCCTGGGTCCCCAGCGGATCAGTCTCTGCCACTGCCACTGGCACTGGCATATTTTGTCGTTGACTCAGTTGGGGTCAATGCTGCTCTCTTTGCTCACTCACTCACTCACTTACTGGCTAACTGGCTGGCTGGGCAAACAGGTTTCCAACAAGAAAGATGGGACTACCCGATGCCCTGAATACCCTTTCAATTATAGCGAAAAAAGCAGAATTACAGTTTAGATTCAAGAGATGTGAGAGGCGAAGACTTTTCAGACTTTCAATCGTTTGAAATGCGCTACACAATTCGTATACCCCGCTCGAGCAGGGTATGGGGAAGCTTTGGGCTGTTTCAGGTCGGTATTCGGATATTCGGGTTTTCTCTGTGCAGCAGCGTTCGATGACTGGTGACGAAGACATCGGTAAAGCCGCAGCCTCAGCCGCAGTCTCAGCCTCACCCACAGTCCCACAGTCACTCCTCGTAAATGCCAATCGCAATGCCAACCCTCTCCACTGGGCCACGAGAAACATCCCTTCCGAAAGCACAGAGACGCACCCGTACACACAAACCGCCCCTAACACTGGCTATCCGCATGCCGCATGTCGCATGCCCCATGCCCGCTGAGGAATCGGGATCCAAGTCCAGGCATAGATGGTGGGGACTGCAACGCGTCCCGGCCTATCCCGAATATCTGTGCCCCATTCCAGGTTTTGAGCCGGCGCAAGGTAGCAGGCGTTCAGCTGTGGCCGCCAGGCTGCATCCGATTCGAGTGCAGTTTTCGTGTTGCAAGTGTTGCATGCACACACACCGACACATACGCTGCTGCAACAGCGATTTCTGCACCGGTTTTCCAAGCTGCCGCACTTTTCGTTTGCTTGCGCTTTCTTCCTTATCGCCTGTTTCGCTGCTGCCACATCTTGCTGCTGCTGCCGCATTGCTGTGGAAGGCAGCTTTGGAGGTGGCAGCTGCACGAAAGATGGGGTCTTCCTTCCTTCCTGCACGAGTATCATTTGAAAACAATAACAAATTCCGAGGACAGAACAGATCATCCCCAACAGCAGTTGGCTGGCTGCTTGGGGATCGAGTGTGATTTTTGCTTTAATCAGCAAGAAATCGTGTACATATCCAATGTACATACATATATACACACCTTATGTATGTATGTACATATGTATAAGCCTCTCATGGCATGGACTTTTTTACAATGAAATACGGAATATAAACAAATAATTAACTGACATATCCGTATGCTTATCGCGCAACAAACCGCAGCAGCAGCAGCCGCAGACACACACACACACACACACACAGATGCGAGTACTACAGATACAGATACAAAAGGCAGCATAGGGTACACCGAGCGATATAGAGAGAGAGAGAGAGAGAGAGAGAGACTCTGAAATTTGTATCTGACAAAATGCCATAATGAACGTGCTGAGTGGCGTCGCTGTTGCTGTTGTCGCGGAACCAGATATGCCCAGAGACCCGAGACCCCGAGATACTCTTGTACTTTTTGGTCGTTTTCGTTGTTGCACACGCACACACACACTTACATATGTACAACCGAAAGTATCTACAACATTAAACGTGCGTCTCGTAGTACAATTTTATTTGATTCTTTCGTGTTTGTTGTTGGTTCGGCTTATACATACATATGTAGATATGTATGTATGTATATAAATTAGAATATTTTTATATGTGCTTTGGCCAAAGATCTTGCCTCTGGGGTCTCTCAGCGATGTGTGTATCTTGGAGATTTGAAAAGCGATTTATGAGGCATCCAAACAGCCATCTGATGAGAATTTTCATTCTCTTCATAGCCGGCACGCGTACGCATCGCTGAGATGAGATACGCTGTATCTGTATCTGTAAATTTTGCATGGCCCGTTGGCTGGGCAATGGTCCGCAACATAAAGGAGGAGGGGGGCCAAGGCGGTGGCCAAGGGGTGGGGCTAATCGTCCCTCGAATTGAAAAGTTCTTCCCTCATTATTGTTATTATTATTTGTATTTTAATTAGCTAAAAGTGGATTGCATTTACAATCAGAGCTAGAGACAGAGCCAGTTACCATTTGAGAGCCAAGTTAGCTGTTCAGCTGCTCCATCACCGATTCCATACGATTGTGTCTTGTTTTGCCGTTCGATTGGTAAGACGCGTGGGAATATATTTTTTTTAGTAGACATCTTTGGCATACACTGCCCCAAAAAGAGTCGCGTGAGGTTGTGAAAGGTTGGATTGCTGGAATGGAAACATACTTCTCTTAAAGGGGTATATTTTTGTGTATAAAATGTTGCTAAATTGGTGATCCATCTAAACGAAGTCCTCAATCTAGTGAGTGCTTAAAAATAAATGAATAATATTTCTCTATTATATAAAATAGTTTTTATCTTTTTAGTCGGTAAATACAAATTAAAATAAATAAATATTCCCTTAATTGTGAATTAATAACAAAATAATATACATGTCATGTACACGACTAGAGTTTCGCCTTTAAGTCTAATTTGTTGTTTTTTTTAAATGCTGGTAATATCATAATTATTATCCAAAGGATGGGTATAATATTTGTCTTAGATGGTAGGAGATTCCATCCCTTCCATACCATCCCCTAGCATGCCCATTTTTATAAGAAAAGCAAAGAGCATTCCCAGGTCTCTCTTAATTTCTTTCCTATAAAATCAGATGACCTGTGATTAGCTCGTTTTTATACATATAAAGTTTATTTAAATTCCCCTTTAAACATATTCTCGATGGCTGATAAACTGAACGAATGTATCGCACGGATGTGTACATATGTACATACATATGTATGTATGTATAAATAAACATTTTTATAGATTTCGAATTGACTTTGGCAAATAAACTGGTTTCAAACATCTGGAAACAATTGCAGAACCATTAAATGTTGAGATACTTTCGATTTTAATGGGGGGGGGGGGATGAATGGGAAGGTGAAACGAAGCGTTGGCTGCATTCTATATACATATATATATAAACATATATATATATCAATCTATAGCCATTTGATTTGATAGCTGCTCTTTTAGTGGGGTCTCCCTGTACACCTCCAGAGTCTTAGACTTTCACTTTTGGTTCGTGCTTTTGTTTCAAAGATTCAATTTTTCTCTTCGCTGTTGTTGTCTTCTCATTGTTTGTTTGTTGTTCCCCCCCCTCTCTTCATCTCTAATCCTCCGCGCTTCTCTCTGATATTAAAATTACGTAAAGATGAATGGCCGCCCCATTGTGTGTGGAATTTAAAGCGCGCGCGGGTGTAGGAGGTCGCTGATCGAGCAGGGTTGGCGGGGGCAAAAACTGTTGCAATACCCCAAAAAACAACAAAAACTGGTAGTCATCTTGATGAATATGCAATGCGAGCAGAGCAGAGCAGTTGAATTAATGAATGGGGGGCTCCGCTCCGTATTTGGGGATGCAGAGAGATGGCTAGAAGATCACATTGAATGGAAACTGTTTCAGTATGAATAAATGCATATTTCAGTACTACATTTAAGGAGGAAATGTCACACGTGGGGGGACAGCTTCTCCTCCCCTCCATAACTGACTTTATGTCGACTGACTTTATCTCTTATGCAACAGCTCCCCCCCCTTGGCCGCACACGCGGCAATGCGCGTGATTGGGTGGGGATTTTCCATTCCATTCCGTTTGAAGCAAAAGGAAAAACAGATTTTGTTTGTTTTTGTTCAAGCAGTAAAATATTCTTAGAAAAATTCTATTACAGCTAGTGATTGTTGCTCTTTTTTATAATTAATAGAAATGTTATTTAGAAATTAGAACAATTTTTAAAACAATTTTGATAATAAAGAAAATTTGCTGTTTTTAGTGATTTATGTATGTTTATGCTAAATTTATAACAGTTATTCTGTTTTCATCATTATATAGTTTTAGTCTTTTGAAATTAATGTATCCGTTCGTTTATGGGAAATTTGTATAGCAGTATCATTCGAAACAAACTTCAAATGTGCTCTAATGGAAAAGGGGTATTATCAAAGACAATAAAAACACAATATAAACCTCACGTACAGATCGTTTGTCAATGGAGCGCTCTCCGTCTCTCTCTGTCTATCTGCCTCTCTCTTTTTCAGTCAGGAATTCTGTGAAATTCCTGACCGAAAAAATCTAGCTAAACATTTTGTATGGCGTGACGCATCTTAGTGTTTATATTGCCTTTGGTATTACTCTGCCTTTATCTCTATTCATTTCTCCGAATCCTTGGCTGCCATGAAACATTATTTTATCAGATCGGAATCTATAAAGAATCTCTATATGTAATTATCTATTCCCAAGTCTTAAAATGACTTTGTCGATTGTATCAAACGATTAATATTCGATGATTGACTGCTGATAACATTTCAATTGATGTTCAGTTGTCAACATAATTAATTGCGTGTACACCTCTCAAAAAGGAGCGACAGAGACAGAGAGAAGAGAGCGAGAGCGCGTGAGCGAGAGGTGGGGGAATGGCAGTACGATTTCAGCTTCTTCGGCGACTTGGACGAATCAATCACACGGGCAACCTAATCACACACACACACACACGCAGACGTTTCAGATTTCATAGGAAAATGTTTTTGGGTGGCATGTGGGAAAAGATGTGGGAACGGGGATAAGACCATGGCAGACCAGACCAGACCGTAACGAAAATGGTAGGCAATGAAAAACCGGACGGACAATCGAGAGGCCGAGACGGCGAGAGAGGAGAGGCGGCCCCTCTGTTTACGGAAGGGTGTGCCAGTGTCGGCTCTTTTTTCCCTCCTGTTTTTTTTCGGTTGTCAACGTTAATTAATCAATCACCTCCGACTAAAGCATTAATCATTTCAAATCAAAAACTTACGAGAGACAGAGACAGATAGAGAGACAGAGAGAGAGAGAGAACTTTAAAGCAGAACTGTAAAAAAATAAAAAAATTGCATGGAAAACGATGGTCTATGGGTGGGCAGGAAGAAGGGAGGGGGGAGATTGGCCAAGCGAAAGAATATGAAATCGTTAGACAGAGATGGCCATATCTGTTACGGGGGGTATATTGGGCGCTAAATATAGTTTTAAATATAATATTATAAATGGAAGCTTCTTAATACTCATTTATCTTTGGTTTTTTGGAGTATTATATCATACCAAAAGGGGTATCCCATAGTCGGGATTGCTGTTGCGGTGTGGCTGCCGCCACTCAACACGTTTTCTGGTTCCTTCTACAATGTGTGCGCCGGTTTGTTTGTGTGTGTGTGTGTGTGTGCTTGAGCATGCGGCCGCACTTGTGCCAGCAACAGCGAGGAAAGTTCATTTGAATGCTTTTCTTTTATGCTCGGCGAGATACACAAAATAATAATAATACAGAAAAAAGTGTTCGTTGTGCCTTTCCGTTCGTTCAGTCTCCACTTGAGCATATTTTTTCCCGTTCCGTTACTCCTGACTTGGCCAAAAACAACGAACAAATTTGAATTAATATAGCGCAAACCTTCCCAACCCCCCGCCAACCAACAAACACTAGCAGCTCCTTGATCCGCAACTGAGATTTCCACTCGCTTTTAATTGGGCGCTTTTGTTGGGGCTTCGAAGGGAATGGAATGGCATGGAATGGAACGGGATGGGTGGAGGGGAGGGTGGAGTGGAGTGCCTGTAACCACTTGAATCATTATATATTTATGGAAAATTTCTTTTGAGCTTTGTTTTTTTCGAGCAGTTTCTCATTTCTTTACATTTTGTATTTAAGGCTAATAAATTCGGTTAAAAGATTCACAGAAAAAAAATTGGAATTCCCATTTGGAAGATTGATAAAATGGGTAAAAAGTTGAATGGAAGAATATTCCTGTTTTAACCTGTTTCAATGTTTAATTCTGTTGAAAATTGATACACAGATATCGTTTATAAAGAAACAGGATTAAGACTGAAAAAGTTTAGTGATTAGTGAAAAGCATGTGATGAAAATAATTCAAATAAATTAGATAATGACTATAAAAAACCTTGATCGTTGAAAAAACTATACTCTAACCCCACAACTGGAAACCTATTATACATAATCTCTCTGTAATCCAATCCCCTATAGGGTATCTCCTAGTCGAATTCATATCGAATTGAATAGAAACAATACTTAGTTCCAACATATACCAAGTCGTTGAAGATGAAACCAGCCATAATCAAGTACAGTAAGCTCAGCCTATGGGCGATTACAAGCAATAACAGTTTCTAGAACAATGGCCAAATCGCTGCAGCACCAGGCAGCTATGACAGTAGAGAGCGAAAGAGATAGAGAGAGTATTTGAGAACATTTCCAAGGCAAGGATATATTCAGTACAAGGTAAGGCAGCCAGCAGCTCCAGGTAGGCCTAGCTGCTCTGCTCCCTTGCTCGCTCGCTGGCTGCATTAACTTATTTGCAATATACCTTTCATGGAGCGAATATCTGCATAGATCTGCAAATACACACACACACACATGCAGAGTTGGACACATTTGCATCCTACATGCTTGCGGGAGGGGAGGGAGGCATGTATGGGGTCTGTATTGTATGGTCAGAGGTTGTTACTGTTTGTTGTTGTTGTTGCTGCTGCTGCTGTCCGGCAGCACTCGTCGTCGTCGGCAGGCAGAGTCGTGGCCTGCATGTGTCACTGTACATATACCGAACATCATTCGTGTCTCCCTGCTTGTACGTTTGTGTGTGTGTGTGCCTCTGTAGTGCAACGACCTGTGACAAAAAGGCAGCAACAGCAATAGCAGCAGCAGCAACAGCAGCAGCGGCAGAGAATACGAATACCGTGTGACGCATCCGCAGGGATGTTGTTACGTGCTCAACAGCCAGCGAGAGAGAGAGAAAGAGAGAGCGTGTTGAAGGAGGAGGTAACGAGCGAGCGAGAGAGAGAGAGCGAGCCCACAACAGTGCCAAAGAGAGCATTTTTCGGGTACAGCTGTTAACGAAACTCCCACGCTGCTGCTCCGGCTGCTGCTGTTGTTGCGGCTGCTGCTGCTGCTCTCAGAATGCGTCGCTGCTGACGCTGACGTTGACGTTGACGTTCTTTTGCCTCGCTTGCCATCCATGGCCGTTCCATTTGTCTGATATTTTTTTTTGTGCGGCTTCTTCTCAATTTCTGTTGTTGGTGCTGCTGCTACTGCTGCTGCTGTTCTTCTCCTACTTCTTGTTTGCCTCTCTGCTTCTTCCTTTCATTCTTCTTCATCTTCTGGTTCGCCCTGTGCCTTATTTGCAGCCGCTTTGGGCGCTGCGTTTAATTTTCTGCTCGCTTCGAGCGTTTGAGCTGCATTCTACCGAATAATAGCAGAAACAAAAGATGCGACTACATGATACCCATTAGAAGAAAACACATAGGATAGGAATTTACTCACTTTCTTCTGTTTTTCTTAGCTTATAACTGAATTCGTTTAGATCTTAGAACCAGTGTGTTGCTCGAATACCGTACCGTAACCCCTCGCGGGTACTACGGTACCCCACAAGTACATATCCCGGGGTATACAAATAGTTTACCATGAAATTGCAACCCAAACAGGTTGCCCCAAACAACTAGAAGAGAGCCACAGAGGGAGATGGATATAGGAAGAGAAGGAGTAACAAGAGATATACTTAGATAGATAGATAGAAAGGGACAGATACTCTACAAAGCGAACTTCATTAATTTGGTTTATTCGTTGTGCCTTAATTACTGGGTCAAATATTGTATCTGCGTATCTTCTCTCTAACCATAGTATCTGTTTATCTACACATACACATGTCTGCATGTGTGCATGTTTGCGTGTGTATCTGTATCTTTGCTTATCTGTTGTCGTGTGTGCATTTCCGGGGCACACTCAAACATCTCGTTTAGTTCAATTTGTTCTGTTCCAACAGCATGAATTAATTAATGTTAATCAACTTTCAGGCCCATAAAAACCAAATATAAATACACGAGTTTTAGTTATTATTGTGGCACGCGAGTCTCGTCTCGCGATTAACACTTGCCTGCCGGATATCAACGATCTGAAATTTGATAACAGTCTGTCACTCAATGCGAGACAACAGGCCAACAGACCTTCAATCCCTATATCCCTTAAGGATTTTCAAAAAAATTCATTCATTATCTGAGATAATACATCCAGACTAGATCACCGCTAAATAGAATTTTATATATTTAAGGATCCTGTAGTTTTCGCTTTTTGCTTGAACATTACAACTATTTTCTCTCTGGTCTCCTGCCGTTTACATGGTTCTCCCCAATCGGCGGTGTTACGTGTGGCCCATAATATTGATTTCAAAGTCCCCCCGTTTAGGGTATTCGTGAGAGTCGAGGTGAAACCACTTAGCACTGGACCCCGTTTTATTTTTTAAGTTTCTGGTTTTTCGTCTATATTTTTTCGCTAGCGCTTTTTAAATTTAGCAAAAAGCATGCTTAGGACTTTATTAGGCCAAAATGGGGGAATGTCGGTAAGGGAGGGGCAAACGAGTGAAAAGTTTACTGCGAGAGATATGAAAGGATATTATGTATTCATATAATATCTGAGGGTTTCTCCCTCTCGTGGTCGTCTAAAGGATAACTCGCACCTGCTCATGCACCAGAATATTCTAATATTCGCAAAAAACACTGAAAGAAAATACAAAATGTAAGAGCGAAATTGAAATGAATTTCTTCTTTAGTTTTCCACAAATTCCGATATTTAACACCCGAAATGTGTTCACAATTCGAAATACCCGTAGTGGAATGGCAAAATTAACGACGACGGAAATTGAGTGCAACACAGCAGCTTTTAACATTTGAGAATCTTTCTCGGGCGTCCGTTTTTGAACTCCCTAGACTCCACCCCCTCTCTCTCCTGCAGTCGATGTGCTTTGTTGCCATTATTGGGCTTAAAACAAAACGTTGTCAATCCCCACTGTCCTCCGCACTAGCTGCGCCATTTGAACCCGTGTTGTACACATATTCAAGCGTCCAAACCACCTCGTTGAGGGCGCGCAGGGCATGACGCCGCCGTGCCGCCTGTTCTGCCTTGACGCCTCGCGCAGGGTGTGACTTCCACGATAAGAATAGATGGAGGATAGATGGCATGGAGGAAAAAACCCCCGTAAAGGATAGGATACATGAATAAATGGCCGATTGCCTGTCTGCCTGCTGCTGCCTTGCCATGCCTGCCCGACGCTCAGTAACTTTAATTAATTTTCTATTTTCTGTTGTATATAGCCCTGTCGATTGGCGATTGTCGATTGTGAGGAATAGAGGATGAACGATTCACTTTTTCCATATTCCAAATTGGTCCACACGATTCGGGGTTGAAACGAGAAAAACCTTTCAATGTTTGCAGCAACTGTCGTTTTTGTATCTTTGAATTCTCTGGTAACCACTTTGAATGGCAAAGAACTGAACCGGTTCTCGTTCACTTGTTCCGTTTTCCAACACTTTAAAGTGCAGTTGGATTGGGCTTTTTGTATTGACAGCTTTGTTGTTTCTCCC